>OV702299.1:460129631-460746818 GCA_916181665.1 Avena sativa | reverse complement strand
GGGCCGATCCCAAGAAGCTTGGGCCGAGCCCAGAAGCTCGGTCAGAGCGTCATATACACACGATAACCAATATTTACTAATTTTTAAGACTAAAATTAGAAAAATTAGAAAAAGCCTATATAATTAGCACCACTAAGGAAACATTAGCACTGGACTTCGGCGCCTTCCAGCTCCGCCCCTGCACACGAATTACCATCAACGAAGCCAGCCACGATAGTTAACCTACAATAAGTTAACGAACCAAACTCCACTGTGTGAAGTCACAAGTTATAGGAACTGATGATCCCGGATCGCCCAGTTGCCAATGCATGTCTACTTGCAATAAAAGTAGCCACATCATAACGAGGTCACATGGAAAAAAAGGTTCCTTAAAACTGCAGTCTTGCTTGCAAACAGATGTTGATCGGTACGGGAGTAGCCATATTGACGTTGCATTTGCAGATGTTGATTGGAGCTTTGAGTGCCTGAACGCTGATCAGAGGATGACTCCACCATCATCTGAACGAAATAGACAAAAACATTCAGACAGTACAAATGGATTTCAGGATCAAATTGTGCATGTATTGAAGAGAAAATGTAACAGAGTGTCAGGTGCAGGAGCAGAGAAGCATTTGTCCCATCGGCAATATTGATCTCGGCTGAATTATTTGGAACTTGTTTATTAGCATTGTGACTTACAATTTCTGTAAGTCAGTTCCCGGTTCATTAGCTACTGTTTTTGGACAACGCCGGCTGGGGTAGCATGAGGTTTAGGAAATCTTTATTGGGGGTAGGGGGTGGGGCAATGCTACTCTGGCCGGCTGAGGAGGGTGACAGATGTATGTACCTTAAATCTGGACAATTCACAGTGAAAACCTTGCATAATTTCCTGAAGATGTCGCAGGTGACTTTTCCACATATGGACAAAAGGAAAGTCAAGATTCATTTTATGATTAAATCTTCATGTGGCTCGAGTTGTTAGCATAAAACTACCACTTTACATGTTAAATTTTCTAAATGGTATCAGTCGACCTTTAAATTGCAAAAAACTACTAGATTAAAAACAAATTGTCACAAAAGCACTAAATATCTTTTGAACACGAATTGACACGGTAACTGATAGTGGGACCCACCTGATAGGTCGACGTGGCACCCAGCTGACGCCTCTCCGACAAAGCCATTAACGGCGGTTAGCATAAAGCTACCACATTTATAATGAAATTTCCCAAATGGTACTAGTTGGCATCTCAATCACAAAAAGCTACCACATTGAAATCAAAGTTTTCACAAAAAACACTAATATCACGAATTGACGACGAATCTGACAGCATGACCCACTTGTCAGGAGCTATTTTTGACATGGACTGGGTCCCACATGTTAGCCCTATTGAAAAAATCTAAAAATATCAAAAAGAAGGTAAAAAACAAAAACTCTATTTTTTCTCTCAATAACGTTGACCACACCGCCGTCGGCTTGCCCCATCCACCACCAGCTCGCACCGTCGTCGCTTCATCCACCACCAGCGCCTCCGTGATCTGCCCTACCACCACCAGCACCGACCTGCACGGCCACCGTATCGTCCACCATAGGGTGTCAAGTGGGATCCCACCAAAATCCCACTTCTAGTTCATTTGCCAAAATCTAGTTCAAATTTTGATTTTGGCAAATAAACTAGAAGTGGGATTTTGGTGGGATCCCACTTGACACCCTAGTCCACCATCAGCGCCGACCTAACCTACCCTGGCGTTTGTCCCGTCCACCACCGACACCGCCTCCTCGGCCTCCCCCGTCCACCACCGACACCATCCTGGCCTGTCCCCTCGCCGCATGTACACCACGGGTGTCGCCTGTCGCTGCCCCGACCAGCACGACCGCCGTCCCGTCCTGCCCCGTCGTTGTCCCGTTCACCACCTGTGTCGCGCCTCGAGTAGGAGGATGCGACGACCACAACCTGGTCATGAGGGTGTGGAAAACCAGGGAGACGCATATGGAGCAAGACCTGGAGCTGACGGCGACGCGTGTGGAGCAGGACCTAGAGCTCACGTCAGCGCGGTTGGAGTAAGACGGCGGCGCAGGCGGCTCTTGGCTCGGGTGGAAGGCGGCGGTGATTTTTTATGATATATTTTTGGACTTTAGCACTGACATGTGGGTCCCGGTGCACGTCATCAAATAGCCCTGACAAATGGGTCCCGCTGTCAGATTCGCAGCCAATTTGTTGTCTATTTGTGATACCAATGATTTTTGCGAAAACTTGGTTTCAATGTAGTAGTTTTTTGCGATTGAGACGCCAACCGGTATCATTTGGGAAATTTGACTGCAAATGTGGTAGTTTTATGCTAACGGCCGTTAACGGCCTTGTCGGAGAGGCGTCAACTGGGTGCCACGTCGGCCTGTCAGGTGGTTCCCACTGTCAGTTACCGAGTCAATTTGTGATCAAAAGACAGTTAGTGCTTTTGCGACAACTCGTTTCAATCTAGTAGTTTTTTGCGATTTGGAGAACGACTGTACCATTTAGAAATTTTGATATGTAAAGTGGTAGTTTTATGCTAACGACTCGTGTGGCTCTGTATCATGATGAGTACACTGAAAAGGGACAATTTGAGGAATGGGGTTGGAATAAGGGTCATCAATGGCGTTAGTTCAGTGGTTCAGTTGAACCAATGGATCACATTTTTCCTTGAGTCCTTAAGCTAAGTATGTATGGAGGGTGGTGGGCTGTGTGTTCGGCCTCAACAATGCACCACGATCAATGGAAGATCTGTCTAGCAGATGACTAATGCAGTTCCAAGCGAGGGAACAGCATATGGTAACCATAGGAACAACGGCCATATGCTGGTCCTTACGGAAGTTGAGAATTACAGCTTGTTTCAAACAGATGAAACCTGGTGATGCATCTAATGTTGCGTTTTCTGCATGACGGTGGTTGGACTTAAGGCTCATGAGTTGGTGCTTCGCGACACGGCTCAACAACTGCTACGACGAGCAACCAGCAGACTGTTAAGAGCTGCTGCTGAAACATTCTGTGCTAAGCATGGCTGGTGTCCGACTGTGCACTGTCTGGAGGAAGTAATAGGTTGAGTTACAAGTTCAATGTATGAGTTGGCATCCTGGTTTGGCGCTGAGCTCAATGTGTGGGCTTTTCTATGTTTTGTATGAGCTCTATCAACACTCTTGTTTCATTAGTGAAACTGAGGGTCATGCTCCGCTTACTTGAAAAAAAACACGTAAATTAAAATATATATAACTACATAAAGGCAATTAAACATACAGAAATGAGTCCTCGTATAACAAACTACTAGCTCACGTCACCGAAGGGGGAAATTAGTGGTTTTAGCCCTTCTTTCAATTTGGAAATAAGGGCTAGGATGTACAATGGCACTTCTATGCCTTTAGATTAGCGAATGCAGAAAAATTGCTTCCCTCCAAATGTAAACTGGACACAAACTTGTACTTCTTCTATATTACCTTGCCCATAAAAACTACTATTCCCCCAAAACAGTTGTTGTGATTTTTGCGAATTCACATGGCCTAATATAATGTTAATAGTCGATGCATAAGCTATGTCATAGTTATTTCTTCTCGAAAGGTTGTCTTAAAAATGACCATTGGTATAAACAAGACAATGAAACACAATTATGTTCCTGTATTTAATGAGCTCTCCAACAAGGGCTAGAAAAATAACCACTTCAAAAATCATGCAGAACAGGTCCAATTGAAATAATGAGTTGTAAAGCATTAGAAAAATTGTATGGTAACTATGAAGAGAAGCAGATAAGTACGATGCAAGAGACTGTTCAAAGAAAAAACTAGGATGCAATAAAATTTTACCACTTCATAATGTTGGTGAAGACAACAACGGCGACAGGAAGTTGGTATATAAGCATGGCATTCATGAGCCATACCACACAGGATTGCCCCAAAAACTCTCAAGATGCATTGTCTCGACATCCGGTGATAAATATTCCATCTCTTGCCCATACATCATGTAGCTCTCATACAACCGGGTTTCTCTTCTATATAGGAGCAAGTATCTCCCCGTCGTAGCTCGGATATAATATTGGTACTTAGAATCTAGTGAGATTATCTTCTCTACCTGCCTCTGAGTGGAACTCAAACCCCTGTTGAGAAATTTGTATGTCTCTAATATAATCTATGTGAGTTTTTATGTTCTTTTTTTGTTGAGAAATTGGTTGGGATTGCCTTCTCATTTAGAAAGAAAGAGAGTCTATACAAGGGTGCACAAGTGAGAAACCCCCTAGAGCACAAAAAAGAACGCTATTCTGCAAAACTCAAAGCACCCATCATCTTTATAGTGTCATCAACAGCATGCGTCCTCAAGTATTATTCCCCAAACACCTCAACCACAACCTTCAAAATATGCTTGAAAGCTTTTATCATGGTGCTCTCATCAAGGCTAATAATGTCATCCACACTAATTTAGATACTTCCAAATTAAAAAATATGCATAAACAACTAAAAAATAAAATAGCGGTGGCGAGGGACCATGACACCCCCCCCCCTCCCCAACTTAAGAAATCCCTGAAAATATTCATTGTATGCTAAATGTTAGGATAGAGACAAATTATTATGTTAGGATAAAGATAAACTTAACCATCTCGTTCATGTATTATGATCTATATCGATAAAGATTGTGGGAGGCACGTCCAACCACTACACCATCATTGTGCGGGTTGCAACGGTTATTAAATAAAATAGACCAAAGCATTATGATCAATGACGTTATAGTTACTCTCAAATGAATCTAAAAGAACTACTGTACTCCCTTGATGTCACTTGGTTTCACACGTAGAAGATGATCACCATCCATCTCCCCTTACTATATGGATCGATCCTCGGGGTCTTGGGGTACCTGGAAAGTCTTTGGATCGAGTCAAAAGACAAGAATACAATATTATAGATATAATATTAAATCATAAAGCAATGTCCTATGACGTTAGAGATTGCACATAATCGATGCAAGGCTATGCCTCAGCCCCCAGCCCGTGAGGACTACTCATACATGAGTATGTAGATCAACAACCATAAACATTGTATTGAAAATTCTCAAGAGATTGATAACAAATAGTCTCACAATGCTTCCAATAGTGATGAAATCGAAATTACAAGTAGAGGGCTATGGCTATGGAGTAGAGATGGAGAAGGGAGAGGAGTTGTGGCTATGGTAATGAAGATGAGATCTCCTCTCATCATATGTGAATGGTGTCAGCTCTATGTGAATGTTATTAAAGTCTTGTCATTTCAACACAGTCATAGCGACCAAATAATGGCAAGCGCTTCCACCCTAAACAATATCATGTATTTATCATCTATCCCATGCAACCAGTTATCAAAAACATTAGCCATCGAATGTGGGGGAGATAAACCAGAGGCTATTTAAATGAATGACCATATATAGCGAGCAAATTTGCAATGGAAGAATAAATGTCTGATTGTCTCATCATGATGGCAAAACACGCATTGTCTACTTTCATGCCAATTCCTCTTCACAAGATTATCTTTTGTAAGAATTACTCCCTTACAGAGATACCAAGAAAATATCTTTGTTTTTAGGGGTATTTTTATATTCCATATTTTACTATTATCATCGACCGAAATATCAGGCTAAATCAATGCTCTATACAAAGAGTTAACTGAAAATTTTACCACTATCTAGTAATTTCTATTTGAACTCGTCCACACCATCAGACAATTGTATCGTGGATAATCGTAATAAAAGATTGTTCCAAAAACAAGTCTAGGACCTATGAGGCTTCTTCTGAAAGACACATTCGGAGGATTGGTTTCTATTACTGTGGACAGTGTATCCCTTTTGTGTCTAACAATCGAATATAGAGTTGGATATTGATTATGAAGAGGAGTCTGGCCAAGCCACTTATCCTCCCAGTATCTAATTTGCGATCCATCCTTAATATTGAAAGCACAAAAATGGAAGAAATGTTTTTTGGACGCCATAAGTCCTGCCCAAAAATGTGAGTCACCGGGTTTTCAAACCACTTAAGACACAACTTTCGAACACACATACTTCCTCCATAAAATGGTTTGCCAAACACCATCTTTGGTCAGTAGTTTGAAAAGCCATTTACCCAAAAGCGCGGTGTTTTTGATTTGCAAATCATGTATGCCAAGTCCATCGTATTCTTTCGGTCGGCAAACCACATATCATCTGGCATGTTGATATTTTTTTTTTCATTATCCCCTGCCAAAAGAATCTTGATCTGAAATAATCCAATTTAGTCAAGACACCTTTTGGTAACTGGAAAACGAGATCATATACAGTACTTCATAGACGAGGGTGCAAATTAGCAATTTAATTTTTGTTACTAGGACCTAATATTGTCAATGTTATAGAGGAAACTAAGAATAATTTATGTAATCTGGAGAAGGATCTAATTGAAATAATCCATGTTGGGGGTAAGGGGCCATAGCCCTTCTAGTCCCCTTCCATTACCTTATGAGCATATTACATTTGATAGGGTAGGGGGAGATTGACATGTCCGCCACCCTCCACCCTCCACGTGACACCGTGGGAGGCGATCGGAGTCATGATGGCGGCCATCCTCGGTGTACTTCTGATCATGGCGTGCTGCATACGCCACTGTTTCTGTGGGGAGTGTTGTGTAACAACGACCTATTTGGTGCCTGTGACAGGAGATGGCTTAGGTGGTGTGAGGAGGGTTTCGTAGTTGTTCTTCGTTTAATGCAATGACTTTGGATGTTCTTGAGAAAAGTCAATCTATTGTCACTTGCTTCTCTGTGTTCTTCTTTTAATGCAATGGCTTTCCATGGTCTTTAGTCGATCTGATGTCAGTCCCTAGTCTAGTTTGTTGATTCACTATGCAAATATTCCTTGTTAACTAAAAAGGTCGAGCTCCAACTGCATACGTTATTCTAGTGTTCAAATTTGGAACAGAGGATTTGTTCATAAGTTTATGGATATTTCCTCATAAAAAAGTA
This sequence comes from Avena sativa, assembly GCA_916181665.1. NCBI lineage: Eukaryota > Viridiplantae > Streptophyta > Magnoliopsida > Poales > Poaceae > Avena > Avena sativa. The sequence continues at coordinate 460,739,863 of OV702299.1, read as the reverse complement.
GTTGGTGCCTTAAAAACTAAAAAATGGAGGGGAAAATATATAGCAGTGGCTGCCCTTCTCTACAGCCAAATGGGCCATGCGCCCTCCCCCCCTCCAGAAATCCTTAAAAGTTTTATTGTAGAGTGAATTCCACTACCCCTTAGTTGTGCATTTGTGACATGCAACTAAAACCGAAATATCTCATTTAAAAGCCTTTAAACACATTTTTTGTCCCAATTTAGCACTTCGCTTCTTTTTATTACATAGGGTTGGCATGTTACGCTAGGGTGACGTGGTAAAATGTGTAAATATCGGAGGGCATGATCGACAATTATGTTTGTACTTCTTGTATCCATATTTTCATCGTCATTGTCTTGATACATTTAAACTCTGGTCAACACCTTACACCTTTCCCAATAGACACATCAGAAAATGAGGGTTCAAAACTTCTAAAAAAGGTTAGTGTCACAAATGCATAACTAGAAAGTAAAAAGTGGAATCCACTCTTTATTGTATGGTAAATAAATAAGGGCAAGATCATTGTCCGGATTTAATTTGCTCATGGACCGCATTCTCATGACACGCGAACTTTGCAGATTGTGTCGAGGTCGAGCGTCGCCCGGAGCGAGTACCTCGTTCTATACAAAACTGAACCACAACCGCCTTATAGTGTCGTCAACAGTAGGTGTCCTCAAGTATTAATCCATAAACGCCTGAACCACAAACTTCAAACTATGCATTTTGTCAAGGTGCTCTCAGCAACGCAAACAATTTCGTCCACACTATCAACTGAAACACCATAAGGCGAGCATAAGAAACGTGCCAATCATCTTCTGCCATGAAGCACTTTTGCTTTCATGTCCTCCCCTCCTCTTCAAACTTTGACAAAAAAAAGTCGATACCGATTCGTTTGGGAGACCGTACAACCCCATGTGAAGCTTCTATGGTCGCTTAGACATGTACTCATCATACGTGCGAAAGACGAAAATCAGAAGGTATATAGCCGCATCAACAAAATTTTGAAATATGTCGTGCAAAGATGTAAATCGTGATAAGGGGTGGGATTAGCCGGTTGGAATGTGGAGTATACCAATCTCGATAGAGTACATCTATACGGAGGTATAGAGGGCCTGTTTATGGACTTCAATTGGTCAAAACAAAATTACCATATGCAAACTTAAGTTTTAGTGGAGGACACCAAAGCACACCTCGCCATGAAGTTTTAGAGGAGGGCCTAGTGCATTTGGCTTCTGCTTGAAGTAATCATCATGAGCATCATTTGATCAAAATTGAAATAGACTATCATAATATATATTAATTATTTTATTTAAGTATATTTACACATAAGTTGAAGGTCCAAGTGTAATAACAACTTTGTAGATCATGTCCAAGTCGAGCGTCGCGCGGAGCTGGCAGCGAGAGTACCTCGATCGTTCTCTACAAAACTGAATTTCCCGTGTTGCAGACATGCATCGCCATCAAGATCTACCCATGATAAGTGCATACATGTCACTGTCCTGTCCTTCTACCTCATGGTGATGCCGCCGCGGCTCTCGGCTCTCCTGTACGGCCGCCGGGGGCTCTTGAGCAGCGACTTGTCGTCGATGGGCAGCCGGTACGGCGACACCCGGAACCTCACGGCCTCGCGCCGCCGGCGCCTCTCCCTGGAGTGCACCAGCCACGCCACCGCGGCCGCCATCACGCCGGCCGCCACGGCGAGCAGCGCCTGGTACACCCTGCCGCTGTACCTTCTCAGCCCGGGGCAGCTGTCGGCGACGACCGTCTCGAACGTCCGGCGCACGAACGTGCAGTCCGCCAGGCCAGCGAGCACCGGCCCGTACCCGACCAGCCCGTCGCTCGCGTCGGCGACCGCCAGCGCCTGCGAGTACATCGCGGGCGTGAGGCGGCCCACCGTTGCGCATATCTCTGATCCCGGCGCGCCCGTGGTGCGGCACACGAAGCCCTGCCACGCCTGCGGCGCGTCGGCGGCGGGGACCTCGCCGGCGGCGCAGGCGCGGTCGGTGAGGTCGGCTTGGTAGGGGTTGCAGAGGAATGGCACCGGAGGGCCGGACTGGTTGTAGTAGAGCGGCGGGCCGACCTGGGCGGAGACGTTGTTGGCGTTGGCGAAGTTGAGCGCGCTGTTGAGCTGGGCGACCAGCTGCTGGTTCACCTCTTTGCTCCGGCGCAGGGCGTCAGTGGTCGCCGCCGCGTCGGCGCAGGGGAGGATGTCGTCCAGCGCGGTGTTATTCTGCGGGCGGAGCACCCATTCTTCCATGGCCACGCAGGTGTCGCCGACCACACTGAAACAAACGTGAGCAGAGGCCGCGTCAGCTTCCTGAGTTCGTGTTGCATAATTCAGAACAAAAATATTGCACTTCTCACCAAAATGCATTTTCCAACTTAATGCCCCTTTGTTTCAAGGATACTACAAATGTGTTACTCGCTTCTTTTCAAATTACTTGGAGTTACAGTTGTTGACAGTTCTTTAAACTTGGTTGAATTTTATATTGTTAATTTGATTTCAGTAAGAATTATAGGCTTTATTTTAAAGTTTAACTATTACAGTATAGAAGAAAAGCATATCAACATAGCTAATTCAAAATTAGTTTCACCTGAAACATCAAAAACATAGTTTTGACTTGGTCAAATATAATTACTAGTACTAGTAGCTGTTGTCGATGTTAGCAAATTTTCTATAGACTTGGTCAAATATAAACAAGTTTGACTACGGAAAAGTTGCACTTCCTAATTTCATATCCCTCTTTAAAGTTTAAACTTGACACCTTTGACCAAATTTTTTTTTCCAATTTAACTCTGCCCTTGTTTCACGCCTACATATATGCGGATGGATTGAAAGATCTAGTTACACAAAAACAGAGTGAATTACTTCCTCTATTTCAAATCTTTTAAAGTTCTAGTTTTTTCTATGTAAAAAAATTAGTTTAATAAAATGTACGCAATAATATGTCAACATTTATAACATGAAGTTAGTTTTTATACGATTTATCATAAAATATATTTTTATACAATATATTTTCTGTTGTGGACATTAGCATGCAATTTTTATCTAGACTATATAGGACTACAAAATACATAGAGAGTTGTACTAAGAACAATGCTAGAACTTCAAAAATATTGATTGTGCTAATTTGCAATCTTACTTGTGCAGCAGGAGGAAAACACCAGACAGTATGAATGTCACGGTAACCAGGATCCATCCCAGGAACACTAGGCTGCAAAGTCACAACCATTGGATTTCAGTTCATACTCTAACATGGGAAGGTTATTATAATTGGAAAAGTAAGAAGAACGAGTAATTTGGAAGATGAGCATGTGTTGTGCTTACAAACGAACAACTGACTCCAGCCCAGCCAACGAGAACACTGCAACAGTTAGGTCGACGAGAGAAGAAAAAAAAACAATGTTATCGCAATAAAAAAGAAATAAGCTGAAATTCGTAAGAAGTTCACAGTGAAGACTCATGCGAACAATTGGTTGGTTGTGATTTGGCGTGCAGCTGTTTGATTTTTTACAGGAGCTACAAAATTGTGTTTGGTAACTGCCTGTAGCTGACCGAGTCACCAAAATTTGTAACGTACTCGTGTGAACAAGTGTAACGTCGGCACAGATTCTACAGCAAGTTCAGTTTATGAATTTTATATGTTGATGATTCAGGACAGTTGGATGTTCGAGAAAGAGGAAGCTTATTGCAAATGTGAGCATGATTAAGGAAAATCAAGCAACTTTCAGAAAAAAAATAGAGTACATTTAAAAATAATCATGTGTTCTTGGATCTTATTCTCACCTAAGCCAAGGAACGCTAGAACCAGCATCACGGCCGCCACACCGATCAGAATCTTCCTTCTGCAATCGTACAAAAACAAGATCGTCAGCAAGTTCATCTCGCCATCATCATCGTCATCATGACTTGATCGATCGATCGATACAATAACACAACACGTGACGTACGTGGTGTCGAGGACGGTCCGGATCTTGCGCGCGTTGCTGGCGGTGCGCTCGTTGAGCTCGTCAGCCGCGGCGCCCACCCTGCCCGCCACCTCGTCGACCTTGCTCACGAGATCCTGCGGCAGCGCGGCGGCGGACCCACCGGCCGCCTTGGCCGTCTGGATAAACCCTGCGAACCCTCGCAGGCTCGCGGCCGCGCCGTCGGACTGGTTCACCACGTAGCGCAGCGTCGCGGACGTGCTGCCGTCCAGCTTGCCCTGCCCGTCGTACAGCACCGCGCACGCCACGACGGCGGCCGCCGTGAAGGCGAGGACGAGGAGGAGGGAGGCCACGAAGGTCTTGCGCGAGTACGTGTAGTCGCTGGCGGCGGTGCCGCCGCCGCCGCGGCAGCACCGGCAGCAGCAGAAGACGAGCGCCGCCAGGGCGAAGGCCACGAACCAGACGGCCGCCACGGCGAACACCGGCGCCGCGCTGAACGCGACCGACTGCAGCATGCATACAAGTTGAACCAACCAACACGCAACAGAGTATGAAGTCAAGTGGTGGCGGGACTTACCGCGATGTAGTGCCTGTCGCTGATGTTCCATCCGCCGGAGTAGAGCCGGAGCCCGTCGAGGGGGTCCTTCCTCCGCGTCCGCTCCGCCGCCAGCGTCGTCGTCGTCGCCGCTGCCGCCGAACCGACGCACAAGGACACGAGCACGCCGAGGAGGAGCACGGCGGCGAGGGGCCGAACCCGGCGAGATGACCCGGCCATGGCTGCGTAACTAAGCCGCGCGCGTGACCTGAAATTCTAGGTCTGACACGGTCGACGGCGGATCGATGGGTACTAATAGGATTATTGATGGTTGATTATTTGGAAAGATATGGAGCTTGCCAAATTGACGGGATTGTGGAACTGGTCGCGCGCGTATGTTTCGGGCGTAATCAGCTCGCGGTGTATTGACGATTGAATTATACGAGTTTTTTTTTTGACAAATATGACCCGTGCACAAAAACTAATTCTTCATCTCATCCCTCGGCAAAACTATTTTCAAAATCTGACCAATGGATTCGATGCCACCTAAAATCGAGTCGAGATTGTGCAGGTCGGTACCAACGAGAAGCGCATGGAAGCAAACCCAAAAGAGTCGATGGCAAGGGCAATGGTGCCGAACCCTAGGGTGCTTTCCTGCTTCTTCTTGGCGCTGATCTGCACAACTTCAATTCTATTTTAGATGACCTCGAATCCTGCAGTCAGATTTTGAAATAGTTTTATCGAGATATCAGATCCAGAAATTAGTTTTGTTCATGTGAAATAATGCGAAGTCGGATGATTTGGACGTGCGCATGGCATGAACATGGTCTTAATTGGTCGTCTCTGGCCATCGTCACTGCATTATATTAATTAAAAAACAAAGCCAAGAAGACGTTTTTGCAGGTTTGTCGCTGCCAAACAGCAACACGCTTTGGCTTGTTTGTGCGCTTCGTCCGCTCTAAAAGTATGTGTCATCCAAGTAAAAAAAAAAGGGTCGTGTCATCCCAGAATGTAATGTGCATAAACCAGTTTATTATGCATATTTATTTATTTTTTGATTGATAAACGAGTTATTCTTGATTTCGCTAGTAAATAAGTAATTTATAATCTCTAGCAGTTGAGCACAGTTACTAGGTCAACATCCTGAAGAAAATTTACGCCACACCATTTTACGCCACAAAGAGTTGGCGTACCTGGTAAAACATTGTTTAAAAGATGGTTACTTTCTCTGTTACATCACCAAGAGGCCTAGCCATAAGTCTCCATTCAAAGAATACGCATCATTCAACACCGACAAAAATGTTAATATACACAAAAAAGGTAGAGCAGGTAAGCTACTTGTACATGATGATAGCACCAATTCACACGCTTTGACTAGGCACATTTTGTACAGTTGCCTCTCATCACGCAATAACCTCTTCACCAACCCACAGCTGACCCAATTAAACAGCTCAAGTCTCAGTGATTAGGCTTTGAATCAGACTAACAATAGTTCACACTGCAGTACAATAGCCTACATTATCGACATAGGAGCCAAAAGAATAATAGTTAGACCAGGTGCAACCAGGCACGTGCGTGGATGCTTTGCTTGACCTTTTCTGCATCTTTTATCCATATGACTCAAAATCATTGACCTCGGATGTACATCTACAACACCTGAATATGGACAGAATTATTTTGCTACACTTTTTACAGCACGAGGCCAAAATAGTTACAGCGGGCCCTCAATGACTAGCCTAGCTTCTTGTCTTGTGTACACTCCGGCGCCCTATTATAACACGAACCAGGCAAAATACTTGGGTTTCACCCGAATCACATGTGCATCACTGTGATCGCCACTTCGCCAGAACCTAAAAACCAATGTACAGGTCTGCTTTTCCCCTTCCCCCTCCCTCAGCTACGACGGATCAGCAAGTACAGCAATCTACGTCAGGATGATACGGCGAGAACTGCTGTATCAGGTTATTATTGTCCTACCCCTCGATCGCGCTTTCTGCGTCGTCGAGCAAATCTGCGCTTTCGTCGAGAAGGTGGTCGCATATGTCCAGGAGCGTGTCGGCCAGCGGAGGGATGTGAGGGTGCCGTGTGTCATTGTACAAGTGCGCGTTCACCGCTATCTGCGCCACATCGTGCCTGAACTCGTCCCTGTTTTTGTACTCCATCTTCCTCGCTTTGTCCCTTATCGTACCGAGGTCCATCGGCCGCATGATTACATCATAGTAATCAGGAGCGATTTTCTTCGTCACTGGTTTGAGGAACAGTATCGATACAGAAGTTTGGTCCCGCAGGTGGTCAACTATCTTTTCCAATATGTTGGAGAGCTCAACCTGCATCAGGATACAAAACAACCAATTCAGTTCCAATTCCTAGTCTTGCTGATAAACAAGCATCGATTGGTTAGGTCTGTTCTTTCAGACAATGGCATGAATAGGTAGAGCGTCCATATTTCACGAAGTAGCAGTCTACATAAAAAAAATCATTGAAGAACTAAATGATGAACAATTTTCAAACAAGTGATTTTCTACAGTTCTGTGCTGTCATCTCTCCACAGAAGCAATACTATTCTGTTGAGATCACATACATGAGTGAAACTGTTTAGTTTTGAAAAGGCTAGGGATAATTCTAGCAAGCAGAAGATAAAAGCAGAGACAAAGCTAGATACCTGCAATTAATCAAATTTGTGGTTACAAGTACTCCCTCCGTTTCAAAATATAAGATGTTTTAGGTTTGTGAAGAGAATGTATCTAGACTTGTTTTAGTGTGTAGATTCACTCCAACATGAGTGAACCTATATACTAAAAATAGTCTAGATACATTTGCTTCACAAAGTTAAAACATCTTATATTTTGAAACGGAGGGAGTAACTTTCATCGAAAAAAGGAACCAGCATAAACGATTGTGGATAAGCATTAATAAAACAATGCACAGTTCTACCAAACATGAGTGAAAAGAAGTACCTCTCCTCCCCGGCGCCGCTTGGCCGATGGAGCATATTCTGTCATATCAGCTGGAGTACGTCTCTTTGCTGCTCGATTCCTTTCAGGTACCTTTCTGTCATTTCTGTACGGCCTGTGATCAAGAACGTCGTCATCTCGAAATTCATGTTTTTTCTTTTTCTTGTTTTTCTTCTTTGCCTTCTGGAGCTCTTCCTCCCTGCTTGCTTCATACATCCTAGCTTCAATTAACCTCTGTTCCTGTCTTTCTCGCTGCTCTTCAAAAGCTCTCCAGGATTCATCATTTCCCATTACTTTGTTTTTCCTATTACCCTCCGAACCTAACCTATCAGAGGAATTCATCTGGCTGGGCTCTCCAGCATACCAATGATCTTCCCCTCTGTTAGCCTTCTCAAAGCTTGATAATTCAGCAATTTTCCTTATCTTTCTGGGCTCCTGGCCACTCCTAATTTCAATAGCCCTTTGCTGGTCTACATGCCCCTTGGGCTGCTTGATAATGACCTTCTTACGAGGTGCATCCTTCTCTGCTTCAGCAGGTGGCCGTATTACAACTGATGGCTTAGGGATATCAGGAGGATAATCTTCGGATTTGATCTTATTAAATATTTTTATCTTGCCAACCTTTCCGGTAGATCTCAAATCTGAAGCATCCATTGGATGTTTATCAGAAACCAAAGAACCTGCAACTGACATGTTCCTCTCCAAGGACTTCTCAGGTGCCCCACATCTGAATTTTACCGGTTTGATCTTTTCAATGCTTTCTGGTCCCTCAGTTTCAGTAATTTCAGACGAAACCTTGGCTACCAACCTCTTGCCTGGTGTCTTTGCTTGAACATGACTCACAACATCAAGAGAATTATGTCTGAAGGAAATGGCATCCATTTCTGAGGTTTCTGGATCCTCCCCATACTTGGGGCACAGTTTGTTGGTCCGCATGTGTCCAAGCTAAACAATAACAATGTGACACAAAGTCAGAAAACAATATTTTCCAGAACCCATGAGTAATTCAATCTACTATGCCTACCTGACCACAAGCTCCGCATACAAGACTGTCTCCCCTTGCTCCCTGCCTCTTCTCCTTCAAATAAGAAAAGGCATGCAACATAAGATCAGCATTATACTAAATACTATTACTAAAAAAAGTTGAGAAGTTGAACACATGAACCATAGATTTGTCAAGACAAGTATACTCAATTAGTCTACATAGCAGCATTCACACGTAACTTCCAGTTATCTGGCACAAGAAACACTTCACTGCGGCATTAGCTTGAATTGCCACAAGGGTACAAACATGAATTTTGGGACCTCACTAACTCATCGGCTAGGTACTGTGATAGCGAATGGAGCATCAATATGTGTCCAGCGTATGTGTCGCATCGGCTAAAACCAGGATAATACAGGAAATGAGGGTGATTTGTACAAGCCTTGAGAGTTGAGGGGCATAAAGTGAAAGTTCTTGTATTTAGGGCCTTTGCTCGACTTGGGCAAGAGTTGAAGGGGGAAATGACTGCAAATTATTTATCATTCTTAGCTGTTTTTCTCTAGGGAAATTACCCTGACCTTGAAGAGTCAAGATGACGAAAGTTGGGCAGGTTGTAGGGTAAGATAAGCATTATTGCATGTATGTATAGCAAAATATTGTAATAATCTCCATCTCAGAATCTCTAGGGCTGAATTAGGAAAGAGATAACGTGTGATAGTTAGGGGTCGCACCGATTGAAAAGAAGCTTGTCCAACACCGACTAAGGTGGCTTAGGCAATCGGGCATATCCAACAGAGGCCTCCAGAAGCATCAGTTAATAATGGACTCTAGAGGGTAGGGAAATACTAGGAGGGGAAGGGGGCAGCAACTAAAGTTGACATGGGAGGAGGTGGTACCTAGAGATTTGGCTATTGAGAGAACTGTATGGTAATCAGCAATCCATGTGTCGGAACCTTAATTTACTCTCTTGTACTTTGTTCACTTCCTTTCCTCTTTCACTCTTTGGTTTCCATATGTTTCCATTGGGTTTCATATCTAGCCTACCTTAACTTGCTTGGGACAAAGGTTTTGTTGTTGTATTAGAACCATGACACTGACAGTACAGCACAATACCACATGGTGTCAGTGCAAGTACCTTTTTGTGCCAGATCTATACAGAATATCAACATTCAGTATGATAACAAGCAACATAGCTACTCCCTCCTGTTCCCTAGAATATGTTGTTTGGATATAACAAAAAAGTCAATCTTTAAGAAGCTTGAGTGCCAATATCTTTATAAGGAATTAGATTGCAAATTTTGAAATCATATGCTTAATTTTGTCTCAAGAGTACTTCCAGAATACAGAATTTGCAAGATTTCATAAACAGATTCCAATGCAAATTAGTGAGAAAATTACAATTTGGAGACCGTGTCGATGTCCAGAATAACTATTATGGAACCAGAGGGGGGAAAGTCAGGAAGACACGCAAAATATGTGTTCAAATACAAATTCTAGCAACCCAAGATACACATAAAATAAATGGTCTCCAGCAGAATACAAAGAAATAATTCATATATCGCAATCATGTTCTGCACGTACCTTAAACCCATCCTTTCCTAGAACATTTTTCTTTTTAACTAGAATGATATCATTTGTATCAACCATGGGCTTGGTTTTCAGTTTCGAGGGTAAACCACCTTCAGTAAAAGAATATTCGACCTGCATGCAGTCATATAGGTTATATTACAGCTTGTTTCTGCTAGTATGGTGACAGATAATGAATCAGCAACAACCTATACTAGGCTCAGAGTTTAGAGATGGATTTCTGATACCTCTTTCGCTCCTCTTGGTGTGCCCTCCTTTGGGGTTGATGCACCAACATAGCCAGACGATTTAATCATTTGCCCAACCTTACCCTGCTTCATTTTATTGGCACCCGAGGTGCCATAATTTGTCATTCCCAGAGGTTGCTTCTTCCTCTTTGTGCCATTACCACTCTCTGCAAAACAATAGTCCATTAATCATAACTACTAAAGTTGGTCTTTCGAAAGACAAACTATGAATAACCACCTTCGAGCAATTTTTTTACTAAAGCAGCTTCTGCTTCATCATCCTGAATTTCTTCATTAGATAGTGCTTGTGTAGGGCACCTTCTCATTTTCGGCTTTCCATCTGCTTTATCACTCCTCAGATCTGCAGTACCAACATCCTCATCGTCAAATTCTTCAGCATCTAGTAGGTTTTCAAGATCCCCAGCAAACGAGTCCAGATCACTGTTGGCTTCTGTATCACTGGCATTATCATCACCATCCATAGCTGAGAGTGACTGAACTTGTCTGTCCCAAATTTCCTGACATTTCTCCTTAGTTTGCTGCTGAAGCTGCAGAAAAGACATCCTTTGTCCACGTGCAAACTTACTCACTGGAATTTCATCAATAGTAATTCCTGACGCTGCTTGCTCACTTGATAGCTTCCTCACCATAGCAATCCGATGCCACCTTGTTAATTTGTCAATTTGCTCATCTGGAACGCCAAATTTGAGAAGCAACTGTTTACAGCAATATCAATGGCAAGTATTAGTAAATACGAAATGTAAAATAACATGAATACAGCAGATTTCTTTCCATGTCAAATCACATGTATGGAGGTAGCCAACGGCATTTTGGCAAATATATTTCTTTGTCATAGCCAACGGCATTTTGGCAAATATATTTCTTTCTCATGTATGGAGGTAGTTATTCCATTTTTACAGGGATTGGCATATAACTTTCTTAATAAACCATACACTAAGCATCCAAAAATACCACTGAAAGATAGCCAGCTGGTACGGCTGTTTGAGGAGAGGGGTTAGATGACGGATTGATAGTGGTGGCATAGTAGACATGAGACAGATTGTAATACTTCTTGCTTAATGAATCTAAGCAAAGCTTGTATGTAAGCAAATATCTTATCTCTAGTTGGCTTAAGGCCCAGGGTAAGGGATAACTTTCTAATTGAAAAGATAACTTGCTAGCTAACAAACCAGTATTGATGAGATTATATCCCTTTTAAGTTGAGCTGGCTAGCGCCTAGCACGTGGGTTACTGACCAACATGAAAGTATAGTATTGCTAAATCATTAGGCTTGATGGTACCTCTCGGGCTGCATCCATGCTCAACCTGCGGAGATCAGCATCTGTTCCAGTAACGGTGGTACCTTTGGCTGCAGCAGACTTTTTCTTATGACTTGAATTGGAGACGGGTGCTTTTGCAGTTACTCGCACGTAGCTAAATCCTAAACCACGTCCAGATGGATCACCAACGCCAGTAATTTCTAGTCTTTCTATATTTTCTCTGTCCTGCATAGACCCAAGAAAATCAGATTAGAACAGTTGCGGGAAAGCATTAGCCAATAGACAAGGTAACATTAACAAATTCAGCAAATAATGATATATGAAGGTTCTCTATCGTTTCTCTAGAACACATTGACTATGAATCTTTCGTTCACGCTAAGTAGGTTTAGTTCCAAAAAATATCATTAAATGGAGAAAGAAGCTGTTCTGGCACACTGATGGTTAATATATACATAGAGTGAAGTACCTGATTAGTACAAGCAACAAAATTGCTGGTAAGGTTCCAGCTAGTGATTTGTAATTCCCTCTCAATATGTGCTGCAGCAGCGAGCTCAATTGCTTCATCAGGAAGCTGATTCATTGCGGAGGCAAGTCCCACAGGCTGAGTAAGCTTTTTAATTCCTAAGCGATGCAGACGATGCTGACCAGCTTGCATACTCTCATGACAGCAGACCTGAATGAGTGAAAAATTCAGTTGACATAACTCGATAGCAAGACATGGCACTTCTTCCAGAATGAAAGATTGCCATTATTAAATGTTTAAACTAAAAAGAGCAAGGCTGGTTTCCCTATTGCACGCAAATAATAACACAGTTTGGCAGTTTGACCTTTGCAAAATAGAAAAATAGCACTACCCAGAGTTCCAACAGCTGTTTTCAGGAGGGTCCCAAATTGTTCTGAACTTCTAATCATTCAAGTTCTTTCAACCATTCAATCTCATCAAGCTTTTGGTGTATCGAAGATGTAAGGTACATAAAAGTTCCATTATTTCGTCTTGCAAAATGTTTGCTAAAGTCATGATTCCCTGTACTGTGGTAAGCGCTGGCAGGAATAATGATAAATCAAAGTTCATTGAACTGGTTCAGATGTACTCAGTCCACAAACTTGATTTTTAGTATCGCAGATCCCTGAACTTGCATAAGTGTGCTACTTAGGTGTATCAGTCGATTAATATGATGAATAATACTGTGGCAGCCATAGTTGGTCCACAAACTAAACTGTGGCAATAAGCCCTTGCAAGATCATTTTTTAGTCATTTAACTGACAAAACGGCCCTAGCTGTCGCAAGCAAATAAGGAAGTTCAAGAACTCACCAGATTGAAATTCAATTTTAAGTATGTAAGGTGACGTCTTAGATGCCTAAGTAGTTGATCACAAGCCTTGATTTCCCATTGAACAGCATCGGCATAACAGTTCTAAAATTAGAAGTAATCAGGGACATATCATGATCCAAGTTTTTCCTAAGGGCATCTCCAATCCTCCAAGATGGTAAGTACACAGAGGTAGATTTCTTACCACGTTATATAGACAATACATCAAAGCTAAGTGTCGGTGCTTGGTTAAAAGCTGATTCTTGCATGAGTTTTCATCAGTTTATATTGGAAGGTTAGATGTTTAAGTAGTTAAATGGGCGTCCAGTGATGTGCTTCTAAGCACCTTTGTGAGCAGCAGCTTTTCCACCTGAGATATCTAAGAGTAAAATGTACTCCTTGCTTATCAACCATGTCATCACATATTCAAGCCCTTGGATCTGATGAAACAAACTTTAGTGATCTCTCTTCACTAAAGAGTAGGGTCCGGAAAAGTTGGTTGCTAATCTAGCCATTAATCTAGAAGAAATCATGGCCAACCATTCCTCCTTAAGGACTCTCTAGAAAGACTGAAAGACATGTCTTCCAATTTAGCTACCAGTGTCCATAGAAGGGCCTGGAATTTCCACGGCAACACACGCAAGCGGTACGACAAATCTGAGGAACTCTACTGAGATTTACAAGTTTTCTCAAAAAGTGCAAATTACGAAACACCATTTGGCACTTAATACTCTGATATTTACATGAGTGCTGAAACTGACAGTCATCCTATATAGTAGAATGAAATATAAAGCCTACTTTTCATTTTGTCCTTTTTCTCAAAAGCAAGATTTGTAGCTTAAAAGGAATAATACAGTACAAATTTAGATTTTCTTGATTTTACACTTCCATGTGCACAAAACATTGGAGCATTGGAATGGAGGAAGTAATTGATCAAGCTGGCTATCCTCATATAGCAGTTATGTTATGACTGGCCAGCATAGAGCCATACACATTTCTTAAGAGACAAGGCTTTGTCAACAGCCATTAGGAAATAATAATAATTGATTGACACAAAAAGCGCAAGTAATTTTTAGAAAACTTACACTCTCTGGTGGCACTAGTCTTCTCAGTTCTTCTTCTGATGGAATCCGAAAGTCAGGCCTCTGTGTCCAGAATAAAGGTCCATTGGGAACTTTCTGTTTAAATGAATGCAGGAGACTGTTCATTATGGTAAATCAAGAAATCCTAACTGAAAGACAAACTAAAGATGCACAAAGACAGCCATAGAAGTAATAATAATAACATGTGTGGTAGATCTACCTTCAAGTCTGCACAATGCTTCAATCGTTTTCTCACAATAGCTTCTGTCAAAGGGAGCTGAATAGGTAATTCATCAGCTCGAATCTGAGGAAGAGCACCAGGCATCTCCCTAACACGGAATTCACGATATACATATACGAGGATTCGATTCAAAAGATAATTCTGCATATTTTTCGTTGCTGGTGAAAATACTTCCATATGTGGTTCCTGCCAGGAGCGCACAAATCTATCATTCTATGAATAAAAGAGTCGTTGCAAATAGATCCTCTCCTAGAATGATGTCATGCAAGAAGCAACAAAATCTTTATTTATGGATACCCCATAATGTATTTTTAATGCACTATGCAGAGCAAAAAACAAAATGTAACTCAGCATTACACATTTTTTTCAGGGGAAGGCAAGGCACTCTGCCGATTTCTTTAAGAGGGGAACTAAAAGGTACAGAGATTTTACATGAGTGAAAAGAGGGAAAATACACAAGGAAGATTTTCCAGCATTACACGTTTGCAGCCCAGAAAACAAACATATCACCCCCACTCAACATGTTCAAATAGTTGACTCCACGTGAAAGTTCCAAAAAATCAAAAGAAAAGATTGACAATATAGTATTTCAGCAAAGAGCTTACTTGTTGGCCAACAGCATATAGCTTGTCAATGCGACGAAGAGAAAGCATCCCTTTAGGCGAACGAACTAAAAGATAATCAGTCGATGCTACCTTATGAGGAAATGCAGGTGCTCTATACATGTTTGTTTCGAGACATGATTGATGAGAGCCAGAACATACGTCTCCCAGAAAAGGAGATTTATCAGCAGGCTCAATAGCAAGCACTGTACCCAATCCATCATTGTTGCTTCGCAGGGATGTAGCTGTCTGATCAGCGGGTGAAGTTTTCTGGTAGTACGTGCAGAGGCGAGCACCCATTCCTGCATTTGAAAGTAGTAAAGGCCTCTCCTCACAGTATCTGCATTGATAGCCATAAATAACACATGGTACATTAGGAAACAAGAACATACATGATCAAAACAACAGATAGTACAGTATATGACCCATTCAAATGACCAATGGCACTTCTACACAAAATAACACCATGTTCAGTGCTTAGCTAAAGTAGCAGTAAATTTGGATATAACTTTCACACATGAGAATTTGTATGTGTGCAAATTTCTGAAAATTTCTATTCGTGACTATTACTCCTGTGATAACGAGGGAATTTTAAGTAAATTGGACTTACTCCATCAAAAATACATGTCCATCCTTAACGGACAAGTCGACTTTTTTCCTGAATGCCCCAGGAGGACGTAGAGCCTTGTCCTCACCAGGCAACTTCTGTGCTTTTGGCCATAGATGCACTTCGGTGCGAACAACATGTAGAATAGAGTTTGGCCGAACATTTTGCATAGCCAAGGAGATGTCATCCTCAAGTTCTTTTCCAGAACTGAACAATTTGATCTTTTCAGATGGTCTGAATTCTGCATGGTGTAACTTTAAGGAGTCAAGAACAATTATTGATTACCTCCTAATTCATAAATAATCATAAGATAGAGCAAGGATATTCCAAACTAATGAAAGAGAAAAAAACAGTAACAGGGTAATGAATGAGTACTAACCTAATTTCTTGGAAGCTTTTGATTTAACAGAGAGTGGAGTTTCCTCTGTCTTGACGAGAAGTTTCACTCCTTTTCCAGCCAATGTCATCACTATAACAGTCATTGGCCCATGACTACAAGCAGGTCCTTCCAACTTAGCAGCAAGTTTATTTTCATGGGGGTACCACTTAGCTTTTGGTCTATGGAAGTTTGCAATTTCCTTGCTGCATGGAAGTTCAGTAGGTAAGGTACACATAACAAAGTCCCAGAAGCACACTTTCTGAATATAGCTAAGAACCAAGAGCGTAAACATGTGAATCATAAACTGATGATCATTATCCGGACCAAGGAGTTTTGCAATATCTAAATAGAAGCAGTCAAGCCTCAAAATACAGAATCCAATATTCTCCACTAGAAGAGGAAATGCATCTTAGCAGAGTTAAAAATTGATACCTAAAGTTTTGTGTTCCAAGGAAGTGTTTTGTCCCTATAGCATACAGACAAATGTCACAAGTTCATACTACACCCAACTATTGGTCACCAAAATAAGCCTGGAATGCATCTTATATTATCTGAAAATATGCCATAAACAGCAGTATACCCAGCCAACTTACAGAAAGCCAAAGTCCAGCGGAGCAGGAATGAAAATATATGCATACATACAAGTACAAAAGATACACATATCCAGCATTACAGAAATATTTCGTCACACAACAAAACTGCCAGTCATTCACTTGAGCATACATTATCGATGAAGGCAAAACAATAGGTCACACTTTATCTGTGGAAAAATGTGTTTTACTGATTTAACTATATTTCACGTCACTCTATGTGCAATACGTATCGCCTCGATGAAATAAACGTACATAGACTGCAACACTCAACAAACAAAAGTTTGCTAACCCGACACAAGATGAGAAATAGTATATGTAGAATTTGCATAAATATTGGTGCGCACGGGGGGGGGGGGGGGGGGGGGGGGGGGCGTACTCGCTCAGCATTGGCTTTATGGTCTGCAGCTTCTGAGCAGGAACAGAATGTACCACCTTTATGCCCATTGAAGAACGCTTTTTAGTATGAGATTTAGCTTGCTGTGACATCTTCCTGTTAGAATAAAATTTGTCATTGGAAATGTCAAATTGGCCACCCAATATATCTGCTTGGTTGTTATGGTCAAAATTTGCGACTGTTGAAGTCTTCATTGACTGAGTAACAATCATCGCACGAGCATGAGAGCGGAGGTGATCCCCATTCTTTTCATCCAGAATCTGAAAAAGCATCTGCTCATCTTTAAGATCAAGGATTAGCTTAGGCTTTGGAGTATCCTGACTGGGTTCCCAAATTATGTTGTCCAACCAAGATCCTTCTAACAACTCCTTGTTCAGTCTCGAGAGATTGTTTAAACACTTCATGGTATCAATTTTAACTGTTCCATTTATGTTATTTGGTTCTGTGTTGTCCAAGCCATTCTTCTCCTGAGGAGTCTCCATTCTCAACAGAGGGTAACCGTTCTCGGTGGAACGGTAACTAGCTGAAGCAGGTATTTCGGTACAATCAAAAGGCTCTGTTATTACTGGCTCTGTTATCATTGGAGAGCCATTAGTTTTACTCTGCACATCAGAACCCCTGGATACATAACCATAATCCTTAGCTGCGTCTTCACTTTGAGTATCAGTGCTCTCTTCAGATATTACACAGCTTTTTAAAGAAGCCTGGCTTTCATTTGCTGGTGAATTTCCCCAAATGATGCCATTTTCCCAGTCTTCGTGCTCAAGTGGATAAAAATCAGGACAAACTGGAGCTTGTTGAGCAGTAGGGAAATATTTGTGTGCATCCTTCATCGGTTGTTCAGAAAGACATGAGTCTTTAAACCCACAAGTATCACTAGAAACTAACTCATCACTGTCACTCTCGACAAAATCTTCATTAATCTTGATATGCTTCAAAGATGGGAGATCTTTAATGGTACTCCGAAGAAATACTTCCTCGTCATCTTCAACAATGTCACAGACATTTGTGTGGAGCTCTGGAAGCAAATAATACCAGACAAAGGCATATGGCCAGTCAGAAATTAACAACTTTCAAAAACCAATTCAATATTAAATCGGTCATATTCCGCACATCTATGATTTTTCAGGAACTCGTTAGATGCACAAATGTGACTTTTGAAGTCATACCCACCAAAGGCATATGGCCAGTCAGAAGTGACAACTTTCAAGAACTAGTTCACTATTTTTAAATTCGTCATATTCAGCAAATCTATGATTTTCCAGGAACTCTTTAGATGCACAAATGTGACTTTCCAAATCATATCTGCCAACCCATAACAGAACATATTTTCTCCCTATTAAATTACGACTTAACCTCAGATAAAATGATCTAAGGATGGAGATCATACATGAACTAATAAGCATATACTCTCAACATGGTTGGTATTGTTGGTAGTGGTAACTAATTAAATTTATTTATATTCAGATTAAATGACCTACATAAGATTCTATGTAACCATTACTTTCGGGTTAATATCCCTCCAATAACAAGCTATCTATGCAAGCTATCTATGTAATACTGCCAAGGGGTTCATGATGATCTTCTCAGGATTGCTTCTTATAATCAGCCTGTTGAATACCTTTATTAACTGGCCGCTTATGGTAATCAGTCTTGGCTTTTCTTACAGGCTCCTGTGCACCAAAAATTTCAGAGAACTTCAAGATCACACTCCCATCCTCTATGCATAAAACAGGGAGAGAAGTCCCAGATTTAGACTGGAGATGATCTCCTTCGGTGTCAATTTCTTCCTGCTTCATTAGATACAAGCAGTCTAGTGAGACAGGTGGATAGCATTACAAAGCAACTGCAGATTTATGAGTAGAAATATGTTGAAACAATTAACTACAGAGCATGAGAAAGTATATACTTTTCTACATGGAACTGGTGTATCACTTAAATCTGGATCCAGGTCCCACATGGCATCAAGGATTCAGTGCCTTTTTAGCCATAAAAAGGGTTTTATAGTGTCTCCTAGATAATTTCCCCAAAATAAGTGTGATCCAACCTATGAAGTAAAATTTACTGTCATCCAAGATTCCTCAACCCTAACGCAGACATATTATTCTGTGACGAGCCGACATAATTAAATTAAAATGAACCAAATTCTGAATGAACAATAAGTTAACTAAAGATGCCATGTGATTCAGAATTCATGTGGGAACCAGTTCAATATAAATCCTGCATACCTTACAAACTTCATTCTCAAAGTCCATACTTTCCACTGATTGTGGTAACGAGTTAGATACCGTTTCGATGGCAGGGTTGTTGTTAGAGGGTAACATATCCAGCTGCTCAGCTGAAATGGCATTGAAATAGATAGACAAAAGAGCATTGTGTCAACTAACAAGATGAAATACATGTAAATAAAGTTCAAACATAAACAAGAAATGCATATAAAGAAGTTGTACAATGTTTTTAGAAGTTCAAAATGAAAACCATTCATGAAAACGATAATATTGCTGGCTTACTGCCATCCAAAAAACAAAATAATATTGCTTTCATCAGAATAACTTTACCACCATGAGCAACACTCGTCCAGAGAACATTTTTTTAGTAAAATTGATAATGAGCACACAGACACATTTATGAATACAGATATGCCAAACCTCGTATAACAGTATCACCGGGTAGCTCAACATCATTGGGCGGTTCTTCATCCTCATCATAGTTCTCCTCATCAAACACTGAAACGTTACTATTGACTGAAGCAAACATTGTGTTTGATGAGAAATAATCTTTCTTGGATAGCAAATGGTCTTCCTCTGTAGCTGCTTCGACTTCAGGTCCATCATATTGTTCATCAATATCTTCGTAGTCAACAGCATCCTCTGCTTTCTCATCATAGTCTACGGAACAGATAAAATGTCAGACATTAACTACTATGTAAGCTGTCAGAAATAGCAGAAAATAATTATAGTTCACAAATTGGACTCAACAAAGAATCCATTAAAACTAGTTCATGCAGATTATACAGAAATATAGAGATGCCACTTACCTTGCTCAGAAGGATCAGCAGGTGCTGGAGAAGGCTTAGTTAGCTATAAGCAAACAACACTGTATTAATAATGTGTTTGAAACCAAAACAAAAAAAAAGATTAATGAAATTAGCATTCATCAGGATACCATACATCAATGCCTTTCAGGGATGGACCAAGCTGGTCTGCCAGCGCATAGAGATGTTCCTTCGCATCCTGTCAATTCAAGAAAAAGGATGTAATAAGAAATGAAGCATAAAGATGTTCCTTCGCATCCTGTCGATTAGAGAAAAAAAGATGTGATAAGAAATGAAGCACCTGCATCACATTACAAAGAAAAATAAATATTTTTTGTTGTCAAAAGTTTCAGCTGAAATCAAACAGCAGAGTAACCCTATGCTGTCAAATCGTAAAGACCTACTAAGGAAAAGCAAAAAATGGTTTGCATGTTTGACCCTGTAAAGTCTACCCACTTGTTAAAAGAAAACAACATTGATGCTGCCACGTTATTAGTTTGATGATTGCTTAAGAATTGTTTTGCCGGGAAAAGGAAAGATTGCTCAAGAGTTGATGTTAGCTACAATCGATAAATAGATCACTCTATCACTCTAAGCTACAAAATCATACAGGTAAACATGCAAAATGAAAATAAAAATTGAAGCATATCAAATTATCAGAATGAATCGGCACCATTAGGGAGATATGACAATTCACAAAACCAGGGTGTTGAAAAGATAAACCATATAGAGGTGACAAGATAGAAGTTGTGCGCTTGCACTGGGACAACCATATCATATTAAAGTTTCCCATCAATATATTTGCATCATTTAGGAGACATATGACAGTATTGCTGCACCTGAAGCACTAACAAAATGCCAGGGCTTGTATCATCTGCTAGATGTAGCCAAGATGGAACAAATAGAACAAACACGAGAACAGAAACAGGAGATTCCCATCCCATCCCAAGGAAAGATAAGACACTGAACGCAGTGGTTTACCTCGTCGAGATAGTCAGCGTCCAAGTCGCCAGCATCGTCAACATTGCCGAACATGAACCCCAGGAAGTGGTTCCCTCCACCGGGTTCCTCGTAATCCTCGTCGTCGTCGTCATCTGGGAGGGAGGCGGAGTAAGCGGGATAGGGCTGATAAAGCCAGCTTCGGTACCGACCAATCGATCAATCAGCCAGCCCTGGACTGGGAGGGGGGCGACGAGCTCCTCACCTGCGGCGCTGGTGGTCGCGGTATCGTCGTCGCGGCGCTCTGCGTCGCTCATGGCTCCTGGTTCCGCCGACCCGTCCCGCGACGGCACCAGCCCCGGGCGCAAACCCTAGACCCCCACCAACGGCAAGGTCCCAGCCAACGGCGCGAGAACCGAATATGGAGGGAGGTGACGCGGGAAGGGGCGCCCGGGGCTTCGTCCGCGTCGACGGCCGGGGTCAGGGGAGGAACGCCGGCGGCGGTGAGGGGAGGGGAGGAGCGGCGGCGAGGAGGATCGCGCGAGAGCGGCAGGGGTCGCGAGAGAGAAGGGGACGGGGGCAAGTGAGGGCTGCGATGCGAGGCGGCGCGGGTGGGGGTGCGGGGGAGAGCGGGCCGGGCTTGCACGAGCCCTGCGGTGGCTCTGGTTTGGGCCTGTTACCGTCGAAGTAGCCCATTCATCCGGTTGTATTTTATCTCCGTGCGGAAAGGTGGACCCAAATCAGTCATCACGCCTTCGGCTTCCCGAGAGCACGTGGACTCCCCCACCCCCCACCCAGTCGCCGTCCTGCACTGAACTCGGTGGGAAGAATACCAGCGTGTTTGGTTGATCGTGATTTTTATTTATTTATTTATTTATGATGAAAGGAGCATTTTTTCGTAAAACCGGACCTTTATTAAGACGAGAGGGTTACAAGAAGCTCACGCTCTAGCTCCTGAATAACTACATCAGGACCAGAACCAAGCCACACAACAGTTCTACGTTCTGTTCTCGCAAAGTTTGCAAAACAATGACTAACCCTAACTTCTGAACAGCCCACTTTTATAAAATGACACACTCTATCATTACTAGCTAATAGCTTAATCTCAGAGATAATATTGAAATATTGCGATCTGTCCAGTCCTTTCTCCTTCGTAGAAGTAATCACCAGGGCACAATCTGACTCCACCAGAATCGGCAGCTGGCTTCGTGCAAGGGCAAGATCAAGGCCTTCCCGGCA
The DNA here is from genome assembly GCA_916181665.1 of Avena sativa. Classification (NCBI taxonomy): domain Eukaryota; kingdom Viridiplantae; phylum Streptophyta; class Magnoliopsida; order Poales; family Poaceae; genus Avena; species Avena sativa. The sequence continues at coordinate 460,717,954 of OV702299.1, read as the reverse complement.
AGCACTTAACTCAGCTTCCGCAGCATCAACACAACGTGGGAGGAAACGACAAGCTGAAAAAATAAGCTGCCCCTCTTCATCTCTCAAAATCATCCCACACCTAGCTATTCCATCCTCGATATGAAAAGAACCATCAATAGATAATTTAACCCAACCCGATGGAGGTTTAGACCAAGACTTCTCTGCCACTCTAGCCGAGTGCACCGCCGGTGCATTCTGGATCATAGGTTGTTTTCCTTTGATGATCATCTCTGTGGAAACATCAAATCTAGACAGAATTTTCCAATAACCGCCTAAAAACCTTTTAGAGCTCTCAATCACGGGGATAGGCTTATCATGTGTAGCTTCATTGCGACAATGCCAAGCTCTCCAAGCAACCAGTAAGGTGCCATCAACCATCCGATCAGGAATGGTTATCATCAGAGATTTGAACCAACCACTAGGTTGTTGGTTCATATCAATAGTGGAGGGGAGCTCCCAGACTTGCCTCATATGACGCCATAGATCATAAGCATGTGGACAGTGATGAAGGACATGGGCCATTGTTTCTTTGTCAAGGCCACAAATGTTGCATAAACCCGTAACTTTCATATTTCTCCGAAGCTTATTATCTTCTGTGGCCAGAGCATTACTCGCTGCCTTCCATGCAAATATTTTAACCTTAGGAGGTACATTAGAACGCCATATCTTTTTCCAACAAGGATCATCACCAGCCGGCCTTGTACTTGATGCACCGAAAGCCTGCTGCTCATCTAGATCATTTAAGGCTAGCTTGTAAGCTGTACGTATAGAAAATAGGCCTGATTTCTCCGGTTGTCATGCCAGAAAATCTAAAAACCCATGACTTGATGTCTTAATCTTTAGAATTTCTTCTACCTCTGAAAGGAAGAAGGTCTCACGTACAAGTTGTTCAATCCAATTCCCATGGTGGTCAAGTAATTGCGAGACATGGCGCAGACGAAAATTACCTCGGTTACTTAGCACTTTGCCATAATACCGACGAGGGATCCAACTATTCCTTCAGATTCTAATATTCCTTCTGTTGCCAACACGCCAGATTATTCCTTTCTTCAATAGCTCCGGTCCATAAGAAATAGCTGCCCAAGTGAGGGACGGATTATCAGAAAAAACAGTATCAATTAAAACACCATTTGGGTAGTGTCGGTCCTTCAAAACTCGCGAGCACAAGCTGTCTCGGAATAAAGTTAGACGCCAAACCTGCCGAGCTAGCAATGCTTGGTTGAAGATCCTCATATCACGAAATCCCATGCCGCCTTGTGATTTGGACCGAATTAACTTCGACTAGCTTACCTAATGCATCATACGCCTGCCATTCTCGACACCCCACCAGTAGTCACAGATAAGTTTGGTAAGATCATCACAAATAGAGAATGGTAGTTTGAACACACCCATGACATAGGTAGGAAGCGCCTGCATTATTGCTTTAATAAGCACCTCTCGTGCACTTTGAGCCAAAGTACTGGCACCCCATAGCATCAAGTATTTGCATAAGCGAGACTTTAAATTTCCGAAACGCTATTTATGCATCCGTCCATCAGAGGTGGGAAGGCCCAAGTACTTGTCCTCAAAATTCTCACGCTACATGTCGTGGTGGTGTCACGGCAGTTGCCATGGGTAGGCTAAAGTATGGGGCCAATGGATGCTAGAGGGATCTGGGGAGGGAAGATGTAGTTGATTCTACACATAGAAAACTAAGATAAGATCCTTATATCTCCTTCCTTGGGCTACAAGTGCTCCTTGAGCTGCTTACAAGTAGAGAGGAAGAACTTTACCAGCCTAACGGTACTAAACGAGTTGATGCCCTTCTCAGGATCCAAGCCTCTCCTTATAAAGGAGAGCCCTGGGTTCCTCCAGGGCTGACGTGGCAAGCATATTCGAGGAATATGCTTGTCCAAATATAGTAACTCGGCGGCCTCCTTTCCGTGTCGCCCTTCTAATGACGGCAAGGTTCCAGAGGGCCCCTCCTGCATGCCTCGGGCTTCAGGACTGTCACCTCCGTGACCTCCTTCTGCCCCTCTGTCGCTCTGCGCCTTTGTCCTTTGTGCTTGGCTCTGCTCAGATTCTCCCTAGCCTGTAACTAGAGTTTGACTTTAGGCTTCTTCTTCTCCTGCAAGCTTCATATCATTCGGCCCTGCCTCGCATAACTTGGCTCGTCCTTAACCTGCATTAAGATTACTCGGGCTAACCCTGCCGACTTACGCAGTATCTCGGCCGGATAATGCCTTGCCATTATCATAAGGGTCCTGCCCTCTCATATCTCGGCCGACCTTTACAAGATCCGGCCGTCTCAGGCTGTAACTCGGAAACTAGACGGGGGACATCCTATCGTCTTTCCCCGTCTTTACCCTATCCGAGGTCACCTCCCCAACATTAGTCCCCGAAGCTGGTATGGCCCCGCCGATAACTTCGGCCGGGCCGTATCAGTTTCATGATATTCGTTTCCCAATGTTTCCGAGTTATCTTTTTCTCGCCCGAGGTATCCGCATATCTTCTCGTGTACGCCTCGTCTTACGTGTCGTACTCATCATTGTTTGTCTAGTTTTTTGTTCCTCTACAGTATTTACTGACATGCTACAGTTATTATTGTGCCTGTCACGTCGGCGCTGCGATGCCTCGCATACCGTTTCTGTCAGGGATCTTGGCCTCCTCTTTCATCGTGTGGTCGCCCGTGCGGTTCCACTTAGCCGCGTGCGGTCGTGCCGCGTACACGTTCTACACGGATAACCGCCGCACCCACGATCCCACTATCTCTCAGGTGACGCGGTTATAAAGAGGGGCGCGGGACTGGGGGATTTACTTTCCCCTTCCCCTTACTTGCGCCCTTCTTCTTCCTCTCGCCCCAGCCCCTGTTCGTACTTCCGCCACCATGCGCTCTCCTGGGTCTCCGACGGCAGGGATCCCGCCGCATTGCTCTGTCGGTCTCGTCCCCTTTCGCTTGCTCCAGCATCGTCGCCGGTGAGTTCTTCCGGTCCTACCGCCTAGGATCTCCTCTAGATTCCTCTGTTTCCCTTCCGTTTTCGCGCGGTAGTTCCTTCGCTGCTCCGCCGCTGCTTTCGCGTAGAATCACGACGGGGCCGTGCAGTTCTAAGTTTTCCTCCGCCGCCAGTTCTTCCTCTGTAAATCTCTCCGGCGACCCCATGTCGAGCTCTGTCAGCGGTGCCCTTATTGAGGAGGACGATGCTGCCTCTGGGCCCGAACGGGGCTCGTGGCAGGGCTCTTCTATCACTCGCCGAGAGGTTGAGTGGTTAATCCGAACTCGCCGGATTCCTGCCGAGGTAACTTGTCGCTTACCCGGCAGCGAGTCCTCTCCAGTTCTTAGGAAGGGCGAATATGTGGTCTTCATGTCACATTTCGCTCGCGGGTTTGGTCTCCCTCTCAGCGATTTCGCTAGGGAGTTCCTCAATTACTTCGTCCTTCAGCCGCATCATCTTCCTGCTAACGCCATCGCTTCTCTTTCTGCCTTCATCTCCGCCTCGGAGGGATACTTCGGCCTATGGCCATCTGTGCATGTTTGGTCCAAGTTTTTCCAGATTCGATCCAATGTCGTCCCAGACAAATCTCTGCAACCCTCCGAGAAGTTGCTCACCCAGTGCAGCGCCGCGTCCATCACACCTCGGAGGCAATCCGTATTTCCTCACGTTGCTGGTCTAGAATCATGCAAGAAGTGGCATAAGTCCTTCTTTTATGTCAAGAACTCTGGGAGTGAAGATAAGATTCGGCTCGCTGCTTTTTCCATCGGCCCTCCTTCTAAGCAGAACTGGACCTATAATCCGAGGAAGAGTCATGCTCTGGCCGAGGCCTTTGAGATCCGGCTAAAGGAATTAATCCGCTCCAGGCTACGCGGTGAAGATCTGATGACTACTTTCATCAGCAGCCGGATCTGCCCATTCCAGAAGCGCACACACAAACTCTGCTATACGAGCGGTCCTCTCGATCCTAACCGAGTCTCGTCGGTGGAGCTGGACAACTACCTCATCTTCAAGCGCGTCCGGGCCATCTTTAAGACGGAGATGCCTGAGGACTGGGCCTGGGGATTGAAGCCGTTCACCCGCGAGTATCCCCCTCCCGAAGTAAGTTTACGCATTTGTGTTTTGCTTTCTAGTCGCGTTCGTAACTCTTTTTGCTAATTCTTCTCTTTCTTGTTCTGCAGAGGTTCGAAGAGCAGAGGACTGAGGACGCCGAGATTTTGTCACTCCCGTGGCCTGCGGATCGGGATACTCCGGACAGCGGGGAGCCGGACTCGGAAGAGTTTGTTCCTAAGTCGGATCTCGCTCCGGCTCGCGCTCGCGGCAAGACCTCGGCACACGAGGAGGAAGGTGATTCGGACGAGGTCCAAGTTCTAGAGGTAGTCGCCGCAATGCCAATTTCTTACGCATTTCCGGCTTCTACTTTCTCAGCTAATCCGACCGGTCAGGTTCACAACGCCGAGCCTCTCGCCTCCCGGCCTCCTGTTACCTCGGGGAAACGTAGCGCCCCAGCTGGTGCCTCAGGAGCGGCTCCCAGAAAACGAATAAAGAAGTCAGCCCAGCACCCCCCGAAGCGCAAAACTATGCCCGGGGTTACTGGGTGAGTTGCTTTTGTTTGTATTTCTTGTTTCTCTCTTTCTGCTTTTTTGACCTAACCTTCTTGTCTTTGCAGGGCTCCTCTTTCTGTTAAACCCAGCGGTCCCAGCATGATGAGTCATACGACTCGGCCGCCTTCTCCTCCTCCTCCGAATCAGGCACCACCTCACCATGATGCGCCCGAGATTTTTCCTGTTGATGCCAATACACTTCGGCCAACAGATACTCCTACCGAACCCGCTGCCTCCTCCGTGTACCCCGATGTTTCTACCGAGATCCCTTCGACCCCCGCGGTCTCTACTGTGACACCAACTCCAGCCGAGGATATCAATATCCTGGCGCCCTCTGCAACCATAATTCCTCCGTCTCCCAGGGACGCTGCTCCAAGTGCCGAGGTATCGGCTCCCACCGACGCTTCTGCTAAGGCAAGGAAGGTCGTTGTTACGAAACCAGCATCCTCTCAGAAAGGACTTGCCAGCTCATCCCAGCCTACAATTGCTGATGCGCTGCGCAAGGCGGCTTCCTCCCGCGGCAGCGGTGGCTACCCAACACGTCTGAGGTAAAGTTTTGACTCGCACGGAAAGTGGGAACAGTCTCGGCTCGTTGGTCGAGTATGCCCACAACTGGAACGCTGCCGATCAGCTCGAGGGTAATCCAAGCACTCAGCCGTTTCAACTTTCTGACATCAGCAGCCGCCTACACCTGGCTGCCAAGATCGTTCTTGACAGTGACAAGATGAATGAGGTATTTGTTTTTACGGAGTTTTGATTAATCATCTGGATGATATTATATACACTCTAGTCCCCGAAGCTTGCAACCGAGTAACTTGTTATTCATTTGGAAGTTTGCTGATGCTTTACTTAGTTCAGTTTTGTCTTAGAGTTTGAACCTCCATCCAACTAGATCTGTATTAAATTCTGCTTGATTTGGGTCTGTCTGAACTTTGTATATGCAGCCACCTAGGTCCGAGTCAAGTTTTGCTTGACTCGGATCTGTCTTAGCTTTTAACATCCTGCCACCTAGATCCGAGTTAAGTTTTGCTTGACTCGGATCTATCTTAGCTTTGATTATCCAGCCACCTAGATCCGAGTTAAGTCTTGCTTGACTCGGATCTGTCTTAGCTTTGATTATCCAGCCACCTAGATCCGAGTTAAGTCTTGTTTGACTCGGATCTGTGTTAGGTTTGAATGTCTTATTACTATTTGCTTTATTGCTTAGGTTGCACATGACCGGCGAACCGCCGAATTCCAAAGGTTGCTTTTTGCGCATAAAAAATTGCAAGAAAAATACGAGAAGGTTATTCCTGTGGTGAAGAAAGCTGGTAAGTTGACAAACTCTTGCATCATCTCCGAAGCTCTTATTGTTTTGCACATGAGATGTTGGCTCACTTTGTTGGTGAACAGGGAACATCAATAATCTTAACATCCGTCTTGAGAAAAAGGTCAAGGCCCTGGAGGGTTAGTTACTCTTTTACTTTATATACTCCCCTTTGAAATGTACATTAAGTTTCTTTTAACTCTTTTGGCTTTGGTATAGCCGAGTTACAAGCCTTTGCAGCGTCCCACCAAGATTGCACGCCCATGCCTGATGTGATGCTGCCTTTTTTAGAACAAACTGCTACTCACTCGGCGCAGCTGAAGGACAAAGATGACGAGATAGCTCGCTTGCGTGCCGAGGTAGAGTCCCTGAAGCTCTCTCAGAAGTCCGAATTAGAAAAAGTCGACCAGGAGTTCTCCAAGGAGAAGAATCGGCTAGCTCTGCAATTGCAGAAAAATAAAGAGCTCCTCGAGGCTGCCGAACTGAAGACACGGGGGATGAGCGAGGAGATCACTCGCTTTGAGAAGAGCAAGAGTGATTGGGCTAAAGATCTTCAGATAATGCTGAACTATATTCATCGTAAGCTTCTGACCTTGGCCGAGTTATCTTTACCCTTGCTTACTGTTTGACCGATGCATTTCTGTTTTGCGCAGACCATTTTCCTGAAGCTAAGCCCGTGAGATCTAAAGCGGTGATTAATGCTCGTGTGCGCCGAGGTGTTCCTGCTGATGCTGGCTCAAAGTACTCGATGGAGGATTTCTTGGTTGCTGTTGGAGCTGCAGTTGGTCCGATGAAGATTATGGGCAGGGATTTAGTGCAGGCAGCTATCCGAGCCTACCATGCTCTCTGGCCGAATACTTCTGGGACTCCTGATATTGATGAGGTCAAGATTTTGGTGGAAAGACTAATGGCATCTGAGAGACAGCTGAGTCTTTGGAGGGAATCGGCCGGACGAGCTGGTGCTGATATGGCCCTTTCTGTCATCATGTCATGGTATGAAGATATTTCTCTTGATACCTTGAGAAATTTGCGCATTGGTTCCCGTTGGGTTGAGGACCCAGACTTTGTCTCTCTCCGGCAAGCTCGTGCCTTCCAGCTTGTTGAGTATGCAGACGTGCATAGCTGGAATGAAGGTCCGAGTTTCTTTCCTACCCGGAGGACGAGGTCGAAGTCGAGGATGCCTCGGATGATAACTCCGCTGATCAGGGCGGAGATGAGGGTGACTCGGCTACTTCTGGTGATTCCAGTTCGAGCTCGGATGGTAACAGAGACGCACGATCCTCCTCCAAAGGTACTGGGCATTCCACTGCGCAAGCTGACGCTCCTCAACAGCCTCGGGCTTCCTCCGAAGTCGCTCCTGGGTCTGTGGAGGGCGAGGCAACCTCGGCCGAAGTTCCACCTACCTCTGAGTGTCCAGCTCTTGACCAAGTCACTGCCTCTCCAGCTAAAAAACTCTAAGTCATTTCTTACCCCTGGTATGCCGGGCGTATGATGTACGTCAAACATTTGTCCGTCTTTTGTGCGGCATGAATTTCTTTTGCCGTGTGCCGCTGAGGCACATGTGGTTGTAATCATTATTACTTTGTTTAACTGGTCCTATTTGTCTGAATCCTTGCTTTGGCATCTTTCAATTTCTTGTGTTTGGAGTATATATTTGCCTTTGTTCTCTGTAGTTCGGCATCTGATATTGCCTGACTTTGATAAACTTTGCCACTTGATCACTGTGGTTTGGACTGTTAGCCTGGGCGTAACCCTTGAAGACCGTATTTGGGGAGAGCGAAGTCATATCACTCTGGGAGCCTAAGTTTGATGCCCACTCTTGCAACAAAGGATAACTCATATTTAGAAATAATATAGGGTAGTCCCCGAGCCACTGCTCAAGGCAATAAGGTTTAGTATGTAAACCAAACTGAGAAATAATATAGGATAGTCCCCGAGTCACTCCTCAAAGTGCCGAGGTTTAATATATAACACAAAGTTAGAAATAGTATATGTCAGTCCCCGAGCCACTGCTTTAGCGCCGAGGTTTAATACATGAATCAAACTTAGAAACAATATGGGACAGTCCCCGAGTAACTGCTCAAGGTGCCGAGGTTTAATACATGAACCATACTTAAAAACAATATATTGCAGTTCCCGAGTCACTGCTCAAGGTGCCGAGGTTTGATACATAACATAAAATTACAAAACAACATATGGCAGTTCCCGAGTCACAGCTCTGGATGCCGAGGTTCAATACATAGTTGGTGCTCCATCCTAAAGCATCATCGTACAACGTGTCATAGACGACGCCTACGAGTAAAATGGACGAAGTAAAGCTACGTTCCATGGTCTTTTCGATTCTTCGCCGGCTTTGTCTGCCTTGTTCTTTCCTGGTGATTGTGCGTCGATTAGGTAATACGCATCGTTGTGCAACGCTTTGCTTACGATGAATGGTCCTTCCCATGGAGGCGACAACTTGTGCATGCCGGCCGTGCGTTGCACCAGCCGGAGAACCAAATCTCCTTCTTTAAACACTCTTGGATTCACTTTCTTGTTGTGATATCGTCGCAAGTCTTGCTGATAGATAGCTGATCTTGATAGCGCCAGCTCCCTGGCTTCTTCTAGCAGATCGACATCATCTTGCCGAGCTACCTCATTTACTTCAGCGGTTGTATACTGGGTAACCCTTGGCGAGTCATGTATTATGTCGGCTGGAAGCACAGCTTCTGCCCCATATACTAGAAAAAATGGCGTATAACCTGTCGATCTATTTGGGGTAGTCCTGAGGCTCCATAATACTGCTGGTAGTTCCTCAATCCAACATCCTGCCGACCTTTGCAGCGGTTCGACGAGTCGTGGTTTTATTCTGGACAGTACTAGTCCATTAGACCTTTCTACTTGCCCATTGGACATTGGGTGAGCCACGGAGGCGACATCTAGTCTTATGTGCTTTTCTTGACAGAATCTAGCAAAGGCTCCTTCTGCAAAGTTTGTACCGTTGTCTGTAATAACACTGTGTGGGTACCCATATCTTAAGATAATATCTTTGAGGAATTTCACTGCTATGGGCCCATCACATTTCTTTATTGGTTTCACTTCAATCCATTTTGTGAATTTGTCCACCATTACTAATATGTGGGTCATCCCACCTCGGGCCGGCTTAAATGGTCCCACCATATCTAAGCACCATACAGAAAATGACCAAGTAATTGGTATTGTTTTTAACTCGGACGAAGGCATATGTATTTTGCTGGCATATCTTTGGCAACCATTACACTTTTCGACCAGTTCTTTGGCCTCTTTCAACGTTGTTGGCCAATAAAATCCATGCCTGAATGCTTTGGCCACTAAAGCTCGGGATGAGGCGTGATGTCCGCATTCTCCTTGATGTATATCTAGGAGGATCTCCTGGCCTTCCGCCAAGCTCACACATCTTTGCAACACACTTGTGACATTCCTTTTATACAGCTCATTGTTTATGATTGTATAAGCTCTAGCTCTTCTCACTGTCTGTCTTGCTAATATCTCGTTATTCGGCAAACTTGCGTCTCTAAGGTAAGAGAATATGGGTTGCGCCCATGCAGGTGTGATTTTCCCTGGTGTCTCACTATCTATTTCCATATTCTCTGCCAACATAACTACCTCGGATTTCTCTATACTCATCCTTGCCTCGGCTGGCTTTATTTTTGGAAATTCCGGGTTACATTGCTTGTCAATTTCCATCGGCACATTATCCTCTCTTGATTTTGCCGGAATAAAGATGGATTCGGATTCTGGAGACGGTGTTATTGATGGCTTCCTCAAGTGCTCTAGGGCGATACCTGGGGGAATTGACTGTCTGGTTGATCCGAGTTTTGACAATGTGTCTGCGGCGTCGTTTTCTGCCCGAGGTATGTGATGAAATTCACATCCATCGAAGTACCCACTGAGTTTTTGCACATGAAACCTATACAAAGCCATATTATCATCCAACGCATCCCAATTTCCTGAGACTTGCTGTACTACTAAATCTGAATCTCCATAGCACAAGATTCGGCGTATGCCAATTTCTTTCGCCACCTTCAACCCATGGAGCAGTGCTTCATATTCGACTACATTGTTCGACGCGGCAAAATGTATTTGCAGCACATATCTCAGTTGGTCTCTTTTTGGCGAGGTTAACACTATTCGTGCCCCCAAACCATTCCTTAGTTTGGAACCGTCAAAGTGCATCGTCCAATAATTCGGATCCGGTAATGGTGGCTCATATTGTACCTCGGCCCAATCTACGAAGAAGTCGGCCACAGCCTGAGATTTGATTGCATCTCGCCTGTCGAATTGCGGAGCATAAGGTGACAATTCAATTGCCCATTTTGCTATTCGGCCACTTGCATCTTTGTTACTCAATATGTCGGCTATAGGTGCTTCACAAATCACCTTGATGGGGTGCTCTTTGAAGTAATGTTTAAGTTTCTTTGCTGACATGTACACCCTATATGCCATCTTCTGATAATGTGGGTAATTTTGTTTTGAGGCTGATAGTACCTCGCTTAGGTAATACACCGGCCTCTGTACTGATTTATCATTTTCAATTCGTTCCACCACGATTACAACACTCACTACTCTGTTGGTGGCTGCTATGTAAAGTAACATAGGCTCTTTCGATAATGGAGAAGCCAAAACCGGCGCTGTGACTAACATTTTTTTCAATTCATGAAATGCACTGTCTGCTTGTGGAGTCCAAATGAATTTATCCGATTTTTTCATCAGCTGATAAAGTGGTAGTGCTTTTTCTCCCAGCCGACATACGAATCGGCTGAGCGAGGCTAAACAACCTGTGAACTTTTGTACGTCATTTAGACATCTTGGCAATTCCATCCTTTCCACTGCTTTTATCTTAGTTGGGTTGGCCTCTATACCTCGGCTAGATACGAGAAAACCGAGCAATTTTCCTGCTGGCACACCAAATGTGCATTTGTCCAGGTTAAGCTTCATTCGGAACCTTCTCAGGTTCGCGAAAGTCTGCCGGATATCATCCAGTAGCGTCTTGCTTTCTTTGGTTTTGATAACCACATTATCTACATATACTTGTACATTTTTTCTATCTGGTCATGTAGACATTTTTGCATGCATCTCTGATACGTTGCTCCTGCGTTGCGCAGGCCGAATGGCATGGTGCGATAGCAATAAGCCCCGTACGGGGTAATAAACGCAGTCTTTATTTGATCGGCCGGATTTAACGGTATTTGGTGATAACCAGAATACGCATCTACAAATGATAATAGTTCACAACCAGCGGTCGAATCAATGACTTGATCTATTCTAGGTAAGGGAAAAGGATCTTTTGGACACGCCTTGTTCAGGTTCGTGTAATCGATACACATTCGCCATATAATGGCTATATTTGGATCTTCCTTCTTCTTCTCCACTAGCACCGGGTTTGATAACCAGTCTGGATACAACACCTCCATGATAAACCCGGCCGCGAGGAGCCGAGCTATCTCATCCCCTATTATTTTTCTCCTGTCTTCGGCGAAGCGGCGAGAGGTTGCTTCACCGGCCTTGCCCCTGGCCTTACATTCAGAGAGTGCTCAGCCAACTCCCTCGGCACACCTTGCAGGTCTTGAGTTGACCAGGCAAAGATATCCCGATTCTCACGGAGGAAGTTGGTGAGCTCGTCTTCCTATTTGGCATCTAGGCTGGCACCAATGGTGACGGTGCATTCTGGGAATTGCTCATCTATCTGTACCTTCTTTGTTTCCTTAGTCGGCTGGAAAGAAACACTTCCATGTGGGTTGGCCAATGCCGGCATATTTAGTTGCGCTGATTGAGCAAGAGCCGCTACCTCCTGAATCCTTCTTTTTTCTCTTGCTATTACCAATGACTCGGCCAGATTTGATCCGGCTGAAGCACATTCCATTGACTTCCTGTAATCCCCTGCTACTGTTATCACCCCTTGTGGTCCGGGTAACTTCATTTTCAGATAACTTACGTGACAGCTGCCCATGAATTTGGCCAATGCTGGCCATCCGAGTAGAGCATGATAACAACTCTCTAGATCCACCACCTCAAACTCTAAATTTTCTGCTCTGCAATTATCTCTTGTGCCGAATAAGACATCTATTCGAACCTTACCAATGGGTTCGCACGAAAGCCCTGGAACTATCCCGTGGAAAGTGGTCCTCGTGGATTGCAGCATGTTCTGCGATATTCCGAGTTTATGCATTGTATCTTTGTACATGATATTGATACTGCTCCCATTGTCAATGAGTATCTTTGAAAATTTCACATTAATGCTTGGTCCGACAAATGTCGGATCCAACACGAGTGCATACGACCCCGGATTCGGCATTATCTTGGGGTGATCCTTTATGCTCCAAGTTACTTCTTGATCCGACCAAGGCAGATATCTCGGTACTGCTGGCATAACCGCATATACTTCCATATGCCGGCGTTGTACACTCTGCTTGTCTTGCTGTTCTGTTGTGAACACGCAATACGACTGATGATGTTCTCTGTAATCATTGCGTCCATTATTTCCTGGATTTATCCTTCCATCCGGACCTTGGTTTATCACCTGATGTACCGCATCTCTCCGGTCTGAGTTTTCATACCTCGGCGGAGGAGGTGGTAACATTAGTTGTTGTGCATTTGCTCCAGTCAACTGTGCCTAATGCTGCTGATGCGCCTGGAGAGGCGCTGCCTGTATGCCTGCGGGGTTACCCATTGCATTTTTCATCCATGCACATTGGCGGGTTGTATGGTTGGCTGGCCTGGCCGGGTTTGACGTGTGAAATTTGCACGGCTGATCTAACATAGACTCAAATGTGTACTTCGGCCTCTCCTGCCATTGCTTCTTTTTCTCTGGTGTCCACTATTTCTTTCCTTCATTCCTTGGTGTCCATTGCTGAGGACCATTCTTTTGCCGTTGACTATTTCCGTGACTCGGCTGATCTTGCACTACTGCAGCCACCTGAGTCGAACCATATCTATAATCTGGTCTCCCTTCTCTTCTTCTTCCTCTGAAGTCATTGCGCCTGGATGACCCGGCCATGTCTCTTGCATATTGATCTTGATATTCTCGATGATCTGCCGACATTAATTCTGGTTGCGTCGGATCTCCCAATGCATAGGAATCCGCTATCCTGATGGTTTCTGCCAACGTGGTTGGCATATCTCTTTGCAAACGCTTCCATAATACACTGGCGTACCGGCATCCTTGGGCGAACCAAGCTATCGCCTGTGACTCTATGACTCCCTCGCATGAATTTCTCAGGTTACACCACCGAGTTAAGAATTCTCTATCTGTCTCATTCGGCCTTTGCTTGCACATGGCTAGCTGATGCGGCCTGTTTGGCCTCTTGTAAGTACTAGTAAAATTGCTAACAAACATTTCTTCGAAATCCAACCAACAGTTGATGCTGCCTGCTGGCAGGTTATTCAGCCATACTCTAGCTGGTCCTTCCAACATCTGCGGGACATATCGTACTGCCCATCGTAAGTTTCCACCAACTATTTTTACTGCAGTAGCATAGTCAATCAACCAGTCCTGTGGCTTAGTACATCCATTGTATGTTTTTGTGCCTCTCGCCAGCTGAAAGTTCGGCACAGGCGGCTCGCCCATGATCCGAGGTCCGAAGCACACCGGACCTGGTGGACCCTGCTCTTCTAGCAACTCGGACCGGTACAGCCGGTCTAGTTTTAGTCTTATGTCGCTTGATGGCAAATCTCTGTACATGATTCTTTCCTGCACTCCATAGTGGTCGTTCCCACCTCGACCTGCATACTCCATATTCGAGTAACCATCATTATATCTTTCATTTGCCTGATTATGGCGAGTTGGTCTCATTTCTCTTTCCTGCCGAGGTTCATACCTCGGTTGAGGATTAGGCGGCGGATCTCTCCTCCCTTCTGCCGGGAGATTATCCTCATGATTCTCTCTTCCGAGATTCCCATTACCCCGTCCTCCGTTGCCTTCATCGGCACGGCCGGGGTTTCTTTCGCCATTGTTACCTCGGCTTCCATTACCTCTGTTTCCATTCGCTTTTCCGGCTACTGCCGGATCATATGGGACAATTTGTTTATTCCTTTTTCCCGAAGTTACTGCCCTGTCTTTTCGCGCGTTGTTTCCGGGTGAAGATGCCGCTGCCATAGATAATGCAGGTGCCGCACCCGCCGAGTGAACCATTCGCGAGGCACCTGGCCTCGCTGGGTCTGCTCTGAGCATTTCCTCATTCTGCTGGTTCGCAATGCGCACCAGCTCATTCACTCTTTCTTGCTGTTTCTGCTGGGCTTCGCCGGTCAACCCTTCTAACTCCAATGCTGCGGCATTTGCCGCTCTTAGGTTCTTTGCCGGGGTACTGTACCTCGGCAAGCCTAGATCAACTGATCCTGCCTTATGAGCATCATGCTCCTTGTCGATATCATCTATGAGGTTTTTTCCTCTTAACCTCAACTCGTCAACCCGCTCGGGGTTGACGTCAAGCTTGTTTGCCCTGGCATATTCTCGCAGGGTCCTGTTTAAGGATTCCCGCAAGGCCGACACCTTTTTTGCCTCTACCAGCACTTTTTGCCTGGTTTCTTCCAACTCTGCCTAAGCATTTGCCGGATCAAGTATCGGTGCTACAGGGGTAGTCAGATTTTCTATGGTTGCTTGAAGAATGTTTTCTGGTCTTTCCAAAGGTGGACCTCTCACCCTTGGTGCCTTTGGGGTCGTCTCCTGCACCTCGGCCTGTTTGGCCACTTAAGGGATTACCTCGGTGGGTTGTGGAGCTGTCTGTCTGGGCGCGACCTGCACTCCTGCCGTTGGGTCTCTGCTTGATCCGGCGCCTGCTTCAGCCGCCTGTACCCCGGCTGCGACCATTACCTCCACGCTGCTGGTAGGACGCGCTCTGCACGAACCGCTCGCGGCGCTAAGGGGGGTTCTCCTGCAACAACAAATTGGTGAGGGTAAACGCCGGAGACGTCGACGCCGACGTAGATCTGGTGCATGCCCAGGTTGAAGAAGACGCCGTTGCGCGGAGGAGCTTTTCCCTTGAAGCTGCCCGCGTTGTCGCTGACGTAGTCACAGAGATCAAATATCCGGACCAAGCCAGAGACAATGCGCTCGCCAGTGTTGATGAAGTTTCCCGTTCGGATCATGACTCTAGCTAGCACCGCTGCTGGCCCCACGGTGGGCGCCAACTGTCGTGGTGGTGTCACGGCAGTTGCCATGGGTAGGCTAAAGTATGGGGCCAATGGATGCTAGAGGGATCTGGAGAGGAAAGATGTAGTTGATTCTACACACAGAAAACTAAGATAAGATCCTTATATCTCCTTCCTTGGGCTACAAGTGCTCCTTGAGCTGCTTACAAGTAGAGAGGAAGAACTTTACCAGCCTAACGGTACTAAACAAGCCGATGCCCTTCTCAGGATCCAAGCCTCTCCTTATAAAGGAGAGCCCTGGGTTCCTCTAGGGCTGACGTGGCAAGCATATTCGAGGAATATGCTTATCCAAATATAGTAACTCGGCGGCCTCCTTTCCGTGTCGCCCTTCTAATGACGGCAAGGTTCCAGAGGGCCCCTCCTGCATGCCTCGGGCTTCAGGACTGTCACCTCCATGACCTCCTTCTGCCCCTCTGTCGCTCTGCGCCTTTGTCCTTTGTGCTTGGCTCTGCTCAGATTCTCCCTAGCCTGTAACTAGAGTTTGACTTTAGGCTTCTCCTTCTCCTGCAAGCTTCGTGTCATTCGGCCCTGCCTCGCATAACTTGGCTCGTCCTTCACCTGCATTAAGATTACTCGGGCTAACCCTGCCGACTTACGCAGTATCTCGGACGGGTAATGCCTTGCCATTATCATAAGGGTCCTGCCCTCTCATATCTCGGCCGACCTTTACAAGATCCGGCCGACTCAGGCTGTAACTCGGAAACTAGACGGGGGACATCCTATCGTCTTTCCCCGTCTTTACCCTATCCGAGGTCACCTCCCCAACACTACACATGTAATACATTCTTGACCGATTCCTGGATATTCATCGGACAAGAATTACTGAAAATAATCGAGCATTTGTCTGGGTTCAACAACTGACCCGTGCTTGCAGCATATGTATGTAACGTGTGTTGAATAACTTGAGCTTGGTCCACCGAAGCTGTGAAGAACAACATGGTATCATCCGCAAATAGAAGATGTGAAATACCGGGAGCATTGCAACACACCTTAATTGGGGAAATATTATCTTGATCCACCTCATGCTTTAACAGTGCTGACAGGCCATCCGCGACAAAGAGGAATAAGAATGGAGAGAGAGGATCTCCCTGTCTCAAACCACGTGTAGGAGAAAATGCTTCCAATAAGGTCCCATTAAATTTAACTGAATATCTCACCGTGGTAACACATGCCATAATCCACTGTACCCACTGATGAGAGAACCCTATTTTTTGCATTATCTTCTCCAGAAATAGCCAATCAACTTTATCATATGCTTTAGATAAACCCAGTTTATAAGCACAAAAAGGAGAGTCAGGACTTGTACCATGTTCCATATAGTGTAGACATTCAAATGCCAAGAGGGCATTATCCGTGATCATCCTCCCCGGAATAAAAGCACTTTGATTCTCAGAGATAACATCATGGAGGAGAGGTCATAGCCTATTAACCAGGCACTTAGAAACCACCTTGAAGAGTACATTGCACAATCCAATTGGTCTAAAATCTTTTTGCTCCAATGGGTTATCAATTTTGGGAATAAGGACAATAGATGTATCATTAACACCATGTGGCATACAACCAGTAGCAAAGAAAACTTTGATAACTTTAATAATATCATCTTTCAATAAGTCCTAATTGCGTTGATAAAACCTTGCAGGTAGGCCATCAGGGCCAGGGGCCTTAATCAGACCTATTTGAAAGAGAGCATCGGAGATTTCCTCATCCGAGAATTCTTTGCATAATTCCGCATTGATCTGATCAGTAACATGCACAGGAAACAACGAAGTAATACCGTCACAAACCATGGACGGATCTCTCGTGTATAGGGACTTGAAGTAGGAAACCGCCATGCGTTGCATATCAGAGGGCACAGTCTGAATCGTACCGTCATCATCGCGAAGTTTAATAATTTTGTTTCTCCTAGCACGCCACACAGCCTCTGATGGAAAAAAAATTGTATTACGATCATCTTCCTTAAGCCAATCAATCTGGGAACGCTGTAACCACATCATCTCTTCTCTATATAAAACTTCATTCAAGGTATCTGTAGTGGCTCTGATCTCAGACCTCGGGGAATCAATCTCATGCAACGATTTTAGTTTCTCCCGAAGACGAGCTAACTCACGTGATACATTGCCAAAATTCCGGCGACCCCATGCATGTAATTGTTTCATCATACTTTGCAGACCAACATTAATGGAGCCCAGATCCGAGAAGAAGCCTAGACCTCGCCATGCAGAATCAATAACTTCTTTCAACGCCGAGTCGCGCTCCCAAAAAATTTCTACCGCATGTGTTTCTGCTGAAAAGGGCGCACTTCTTTTTCAATAACCAGCCATATGGGTGCATGGTCTGAACACGAGGAGATCAAGTGCTCAACTTTTGAATCAGCATACATGTCATGCCGTCTGTTATCAGCTACAACACGATCGAGTCAAACACATACGTTCCTGTTGTTACAATTGCGACAAGAAGATAACGAAGAACGAAAACGAAAAACACAGCAAGGGGACACAGATTTAACGTGGAAAAAACTCTCCAACAAAGAGAGGAAAAAACCACGGACGCCAGCCAGCGAAACTTCACTATATCGAGGAGTGTTTACAAACGCCGGAGATTTCACAGATGCAACTCATCCCAACCGGCGGCTTACAAGGGGTTTATATATCGGTGGAAACCTAGGTCTTTGACGATCCGTACAGTACCGCGGGGGGCTGTCGCCCCCCGCACCCCCCACAGGCGTCCCCGTTGGGCACGGTGGCCTCGCTCCACTCGTCAGAACTTGGCCTATACTTTATAGAATTTGGATCAACATATAACAAACTCCACCCTGAGACAAATTCCTCCTTGTAGTATCAACAGCAACCATATCCCTGAACAACACAAAGCAAATACTTTCGGCGCCAATAGCCACTTGGGCTAATCAGTTAAACCAACTAAGTTCGAGCAAAGCTCAAACTTAGCAACAGGAACAGGTTTAGTCATCATATCAGCAGGATTATCATGAGTGCTGATCTTGCATACCTTTAATTTACCTTGAGCAACAATGTCTCTAACAAAATGGTACTTGACATCAATGTGCTTAGTTCTCTCATGGAACATCTGATCTTTTGTAAGGTATATGGCACTTTGACTGTCACAAAACAAAGTAATGCAAGAATCATCTCCACAAAGCTCAGCAAACAAACCTTTCAACCAAACAGATTCTTTGCAAGCTTCAGCAATAGCCATGTATTCAGCTTCAGTAGTAGATTGTGCAACAACAGCCTGCAATGTAGCCTTCCAGCTAACAGCACAACCACCAACATTAAACACATAACCTGTGAGGGATCTTCTCTTATCCAAATCGGCAGCAAAATCTGAATCCACATAGCCAACGAGTCCCTCACCGGTCCTGCCAAACTTCAAACAAGCATTGGAAGTGCCAAGAAGGTACCTGAAAACCCACTGAACAGCCTTCCAATGTTCTTTACCAGGATTAGCCATGTATCTACTTATCAAACTCATAGCATATGATAAATCAGGACGAGAACAAACCATGGCATACATTAAAGAACCAACAACACTAGAATATGGCACCTTTGACATGTACTCAAACTCTTCATCAGTAGTAGGACATTGAGAAACTGACAATTTAAAATGAGGATCAATAGGAGTACTAACTGACTTGGCACCATCCATATTAAAACGATGAAGAACTTTCTTAATGTAACTTTGCTGACTAAGAAATAACAAACCAGATTTTCTATCTCGGGTAATCTCCATACCTAAGATCTTCTTAGCAGCATCAAGATCCTTCATCTCAAACTCACTACTTAGGTGTGCCTTCAAAGTAGTGATTTCTTTCATGCCCTTGGCAGCAATTAACATATCATCAACATATAGCAGCAAGTATATAGGTGACCCATCAACAAACTTGATATAAACACAACTATCATATTTAGATCTCTCAAAACCATGTGAGATCATAAATGAATCAAACCTTTTATACCACTGTCTTGGAGATTGCTTTAAGCCATAAAGAGACTTCTTTAATTTGCACACAAAATCCTCTTTACCAGGCACTATGAACCCTTCTGGTTGGTCCATGTATATTTCCTCATCAAGCTCTCCATGCAGAAAAGCAGTCTTGACATCTAACTGCTCAAGCTCAAGATCATGCATAGCCACAATACTAAAGAAAGTACGAATGGAACTATGCTTCACAACTGGAGAGAACACATCATTGTAATCAATACCTGGAATCTGGCTGAACCCTTTTGCTACTAACCTTGCCTTGTACCTTGAAGGCTCTTTGGGAGATAGACCTTCCTTTTTCTTGAAGATCCACTTGCAGCGGACCGCCTTCTTTTGTTTAGGCAAGCGCACAATATCCCATGTGCCATTTTTCTCAAGCAATTGCATCTCTTCTTGCATAGCAGAAACCCACTTCTCGCGGTCAACGGATGCAATGGCTTCATTATATGTAGCAGGTTCAGAATCGTTCTCCACCTGTTCAGCACAACTCAAAGCATAATGTACAAGATTACACTCTTCAATTAAACGAGGACGAGGACCACAGTTACGCCTCAGTCTATCAGCAGCAATGGACTCATGTGGCTGCTGCAAAACAGTAGGTGAGTGCTGAACAACAATATCATCAATGTTTTCCTCATGTGTATCTTCAACGATAGCATCATTATCAACAGTTTTCTGCAGGTTCTCCACCTGCACATTAACTCTCTCCTCTCCAACAGCAACAGGAGAGGTATCTGATGGCAAGCTATCATGATACATAACGGACTCATTGAAAGCAACATTTCTACTTAGCAAAATCTTTTTAGTTTCAGGATTCCATAGTTTATATGCTTTAACTCCTGAACCATAACCAAGGAATATGCACTTAACAGCCCTAGGCTCTAACTTTCCATTATCAACATGAGCATATGCAGTGCAGCCAAAAACTCTCAACTGTGAATAATCAGCAGGCGAACCTGACCATACCTCAATGGGAGTTTTCTTCTCAAGTGGAATAGAAGGTGACCTGTTGATGAGGTAACACGCTGTGTTGGCTGCTTCAGCCCAGAAACGCCTATGCATACCTGCATTAGACAACATACAACGAGCCCTCGAGATGATGGTTCTGTTCATGCGCTCAGCCACGCCATTCTGCTGAGGAGTATATGGGATGGTGTGATGCCTGATCATACCATCGTTACTACAAAACTCCTCAAACTCATTAGAACAGAATTCCATACCATTATCAGTACGTAGTACCTTTACCTTCTTCTCAGTTTGCTTTTCAACCATAACTTTCCACTTCTTAAAAGCATCAAAAATATCAGATTTATGCTTCAGAAAATAAGGCCACACTTTTATTGAGTAATCATCAATAATAGTAAGCATGTAATTAGCACCACCAATAGAAGTCTTACGGGACAGACCCCATACATCAGCATGCACATAATCTAATATGCCTTTGGTGGTATGAACGGAAGCATTGAATTTAACTCTTTTATGCTTACCAAAGATGCAGTGCTCACAGAACTCAAACTTACTCATGTTGCAACCATCAATCAGCTCTCTCTTGACCAACTCTGCCATGCCTTGTTCGCTCATATGCCCAAGACGCATATGCCACAGATGTGTTTTACCACAATCATTAGAAGTAACAGCAGCAGCAATACCAGGCAAAGTGCTACCTCTAAGAACATATAATTTTGCAGAATTCATATCACCTATCATGTGAATAAGAGAACCTTTTGATACCTTCAGAACTCGATGCCCACCGGCATACTTGTATCCATCAACGTCCATGGTACTCAGGGAGATCAAATTTCTGGCCATGCTTGGTATGTGCTTCACCTCACTCAACGTGCGTGTCACGCCATCATGTGTCCTGATCTTAACAGATCCAACACCAACAATATGGCATGGGTTGTCATTCCCCACACGCACAAAATCTCCAGTCTACACAGACTCATATGAACTGAACCAATCTTTGTTACAGCAAATATGAAACGAACATGCAGAATCAAGTATCCATTCATCATCACGAGAAGCACAAGCAGCAAAAACAGCTAAGCATTCACCATTAGAACTATCAGAAACAACAGCAGCCTTACCCGAACCTTCAGACCTATCTTTCGGTTGGTAAGTTCCGTTTCTTTTCTCCTTATTCTGCAACTTCCAACAATCATCAATAACATGATTAGATTTCTTACAATACCTGCAGAATTTATCCTTTCCCTTGGATTTTGAACGACTTTTACCGTCCTTGCTCTTATCTCTGTTGCCATAGTTGTTGTATCTCTGCTCGGTCCTGCCACGAACCTGCAGAGCCTCAGCCTTGGATGACGTCCCATCTGACCCTACCATAGTTTTCATCTTTTCCCTCTATTTGAGGGCGTCATGTACTTCGACAAGGGTTAGTTCATCACGGCTCAGCAATATTGTATCACGAAAATGTGTATAGGAACTAGGCAACGAGCATAAGAGTAGAAGAGCTAAATCCTCATCATCATATTTTACCTCCATAGACTGCAAGTCTGAAACAATCTCTTTAAAAACAGATATGTGATTCATTACCGATCCACCTTCTTGCAGCCTGTGCGAGAACAACTTCATCTTCACGTTCATCTTACTGGTTAGATCCTTTGACACACAGATCGTTTCCAGTTTTTTCCATAGGGCAGCAGCAGATTTCATCTCCAGTACTTCCTGTAAAATATTATTGGACAAATGAAGTTGAATCAAAGACAAAGCCTTACGGTCCTTCCGCTTCTCTTCGGCGGACCAGGTCTTAGCATCCTTTTCACCGAATCCATCCAGCGCTTCATCCAGATCAGAAGTTTGGGCGAGAATCGCCCGCATCTTCACCTGCCACAAGGAGAATCTTGTGGTGTAGTCCAGCTGTGGTAGATCGAACTTCAATGACGACATGTCGCAAACCCTAGATTAGAACCTAGGGCTCTGATACCACTTGTTACAATTGCGACAAGAAGATAACGAAGAATGAAAACGAAAAACACAGCAAGGGGACACAAATTTAACGTGGAAAAACCTCTCCAACAAAGAGAGGAAAAAACCACGGGCGCCAGCCAGCGAAACTTCACTATATCGAGGAGTGTTTACAAACGTCGGGGATTTCACAGATGCAACTCATCCCAACCGGCGGCTTACAAGGGGTTTATATATCGGTGGAAACCTAGGTCTTTGACGATCCGTACCGTACCGCGGGGGGCTGTCGCCCCCCGCACCCCCCACAGGCGTCCCCGTTGGGCACGGTGGCCTCGCTCCACTCGTCAGAACTTGGCCTATACTTTGTAGAATTTGGATCAACATATAACACCTGTGACCAGCACGTTTATTATCTTGCGTGTAAGGGAGCCCTATAAAGCCGATGTCATTCAGATCACAAACTTGCAAACAACCTCGGAATGCAACCATCTGAGGTTCAGGCCTTAGCATTGTGGAGAAGTGTTCATCCTGCCGCAAGGCTTTATTAAAGTCTCCTAACACCACCCACGGTAATGGTGATGTGTTCCGTAAAGCCGAAAGGTGATGCCACATACGATGTCGATTTTCTGTTCTCGGCTCACCATACACAAAAGTAACATGAAAGGACGATTCATCTACAGCCATCCTGATGTGCGCGTCGATGAACCTCTCATTTTCATCAATAATATCCACTTGGATGGATTCATGCCAGAATAACGCCAATCCACCACTCATACCCACACTATCCACGCCGGTAAAACCCTTCAGCCCTAACCGGTTCCGAAGACGGCGTACACGATTACTCCTCTGCCTTGTTTCTGAGAGGAACACAATCTGGAAACCATGAGTCCTCAAGAGGACAGTAAGATCACGAACTGTCGCAGGGTTTCCTATTCCACGACAGTTCCAGCTAAGCCAACTCATTGGACCCGACGGTCATCCTCGAGGGATGTCGCCGATGTGTTAGAATTACACGAGACTGCTGACCCATCACCCAGTTTGGTACGTTTTGAAACACTAGCCTTTTATGTTTCCTCAGTATTAGATGGATCAACCGAGGTATCAACAGTTAACAGCAATCTGTTATCTGCAATCTCCTGTTCTTTTTTAAATGCAAGACGCTTCTTTGCGCTTTTCTCAGCTTCAGTCACAATAGTATCAACCTGTTTAACCAGGCTAGACGCCGTATCCGCAAGATCCTTGTCCATAGGGGTAGTCTGGCACTCAGGATGAGTGCGCCAGTCTGTATACGTACCATATCCATGCCCAATACCATCTACAGGGCTGCATCTACCGCGCCCAAGGTGGCCAACACCAAAATCAGCACGAACACCTGCACCCATGCCACCTCTGAAGCCACCTCTCAAGGATCCACTGCCACGGCCACGGCCAGCTGCATATATCCAATCACCGAATTTTAAATCCTTTTCTTCAAATACTCCCAGTCCACAGTCCTTGTGGACATGACCAATCAAGCCACATGCAAAACAAAGCATGATGATACCAATTACACTCAGCCTCTACAACAACGTATTATCCTATTGGTATTATGGATGCACATAGCCAAAAAAATTACAAAAAACAAAAGTCCCGCTGCAGCGATAAGATAATTAGTAGCAGTGACACTAACCCCACCAGAACAACACCAAAAGTCCAACACCTCCAATAGCAACGTCTTTAAGAAGGAAACAGAGCACAAGCACCGTCGACGACCGATCAAAGATCATAGGTTTTCACCCTGGAGAAAGTACCCTCTTACAAAACAATGCCTTTAAGAAGGTTATTGTCAGGCACAACCAATTAAGACCAGACCTTGGATTTTCACCATGCAAGGTAAGACTGTGAACTCCTCCTGTGCTGCCGCCCCCACCTTCCAATGCCGCTGCTACAATTCACGAATCACCAAGCCAATTACTCATCGCCAACAGGACTCAACCCATCATAGTGTTGGAATTATGCCCTAGAGGCAATAATAAAGATATTATTATAATTCTTGTTCATGATAAAGTTTATATTCCATGCTAGAATTGTATTAAGCGGAAACTTTTAATACTTGTGTGGTTTGTGAACAACACCGTGTCCCTAGTACGCCTCTATGGACTAGCTCATTGATTAATGATGGTTAAGGTTTCCTAATCATAGACATGAGTTGTCGATTAATAATGAGATCATATCATTGGGAGAATGATGTGATGGATAGACCCAAACTAAGCGGAGCAATTAGATCGTGTCATCGTGTTCATCTTTGCGAAGCTTTTCTTATGTCAAATATTGTATTTCTTAGACCATGAGATAATGCAACTCCCTGGTGTCGGATGAAAGCTTTGAGGTCATCAAACGTCATCCTATGAGAGGGTGATCATAAAGGTGTCTCTCAGGTGATCGGAAAGTACCTGTTGGGTTGTATGTACCGAGATGGGATTTGTCCCTCCCAAGTCGGAGAGATATACTTCGGGCCCACTCGGTAATCGATATCAACACCGCTTGCAAGCATGTGGTTAAGGAGTTAATCACAAAGTGATATCGGATTACGGAACGAGTAAAGTACTTGCTGTGAATGAGATTGAACTAGGTATGACGGTACCGACGATCAAATCTCGGGCAAGTAAAATATCGCGAGACGAAGGGAATATAAATATGGGATTGATTGAATCCTGGCATCGTGGTTCATCCGATATGATCATCGATGAATGTGTGGGAGTCAATATGGGTTTCCAGACCCCGCTGTTGATTATTGATATAAGATCATGTCTGCATATTCTCGAACCCGAAGGGTCACACACTTAACGTGTCTCGACGCTAGGATAGATTGGATAATTGGTTTATGAGTTTTTGTTCGGAGTCTCGGATGGGATGCGGGACGTCACGAGAGGTTCCAGAATGGTCCGGAGAATAAGATTCATATAAGGCAATGCAGTTTTTTGGAGTTCAGAATTGTTTCGGGTTAATCGGTATTGTACCGGAAGCTTATAGAACCTTCCGGAAGGGGACCAACGTGGCCCCACCTGCCGGGAGGGGGCATGGGCCTATGAGGGAGTGCCCTGGATGCATTGGGCCAGGGGCACAAGGCCCCATAGGGCCCAGCCGGCCAAACCCTAGGGAAACCCTAGGGGAGCTTCTAGAAGGGTGGGAACTTGCCCCCCACTCCTCCCTCCTTTGGCCGCCGGCCTAGGGCTTGGGGGAGGGGCAAGGGCCAGACGCCCACCCCTCTATATAAAGAGGGCTGGGGGCGCACCCCTCCCACACCTCCTCCACAACCCTAGCCGCCCTGCTGCCCCTCCTCTCTCTCTCCCTCCCGACTGCGCGTAGGCGAAGCCCTGCCACAGAAACTCTCCACCGCTTGCATCACGCCATCGCGTTGTAGATCCAATCCATCTCTCCACCCTACTTGCTAGACCGAGGAAGGAGGAGACTTCGAGGTGCCGCACGTGTGCATCTCTCGGAGGCATCGCCACTTGCGGTGTTAGATCGGATCGAATCGCGAGGAGGAGAAGCGAGTACGACTACATCACCCACGTTCCGTCAAACGTTCTGCTGCGAATCTTCAAGGGTATGAAGATCTCATCTATCCCCCCTTGTTGTTTGCATCTCCTAGATTAAATCTTGGCTTTCCCGTTCGCATCCGTAGAATTTTTTTGATTTACTATGCTGCGAAACCCTTCAGTGGTATCAGAGCTAGATCTATGCGTAGATGTGTTTCACGAGTAGAACGCAACATGGTTGTTGTGGGCGTTGATGTTTTCTGTTGCAAGCCTCTTGTTTGTGTACTTCTTATGACGTGGGATAGTGAGATCGAAGCGGTCCAGGCCAACCTTACGCGAGATCGTTCGCGAGACCGGCTCCGCACTTGACGTGTGGCTTGTTCCACACATGCGGCTGGTGGATGCCAGTTTCTCTCACTATAGTTGTCATGGGATTTACACTGGAGTTTGGCAACCATAATATCACCGTTGTGGCTTTCCGTAGGTAAGAATCGTTCTTAGCTTGCTACTCCCATAAGCCACATAAAACATACAACAACAAAGTAGAGGCGTCTAACTTGTTTTTGCAGGGAGTGTTTTCTGTGATATGGTATGGCCCAAGATGTGATGTGTATGTTGTATGCAATGATCATGTTTTGTAATGTTTCACGACTTGCATGTCGATGAGTACACAACCGGCAGGAGCCATATGGTTGTCTTTATAATTGTGTATGGCCTGTGTGTCAACTTCTTATACGCCATGTAATAGCTTTACTTTATCGCTAAGTAGTTAGCAATAGTTGTAGTTGCTATTCGTGGTGGAGGCAATCATGGTGGAGTGATGGAGATCATGCTGGCACGCACAAGATGGAGATCATTGCGCGAAGATTGGCTATACCATGTCACATAAAGTTATATGCATGTGATGTTTATCCTTTTATGTATCTTATTATGCTTAGATCGCGACCGATAGCATTATAAGATGATTCCTCACTTAAAGATCAAGATAAATTTGTGTTCTCCCCATGTATGCACCGTTGCGAAAGTTCGTCGTGTTCAAGCATCACATGATGATCGGGTGCTATAAACTCTACGTTCACATACAACGGGTGCAAGCCAGTTTTGCACACGCGGAAATACTTGGGTTTGACTTGACGAGCCTAGCATGTACAGATATGGCCTCGGAACACATAAACCGAAAGGTTAAACATGAGTCATATGAATGATATGATCGACACTTCGTTGTCCACCATTGAAACCACATCTCTTCTCGTGAAGATCGGATTAGGTGTGGTGAATTTGGATCATGTTCACTAAAGAACTTGAGGGATGTTGAATTTAGTGGGAGTTCATCTAGTAATTTGATTAAGTTGAACTAGTTATCATGAACATATTATAATTTGTACTTGCAAATATTGTAGATCAAATGGCTAAGTCCAACTTCAACTTCAACGTTTTTGCTGAGAAAGAAAAGCTTAGAAACAATGGGTCTAACTTCACCAACTGGTTCCGCAATCTGAGAATCATTCTCGCTGGCGGACAAAAGGACTATGTCCTTGAGGATGCGCTAGGTGACGCCCCTGCTGTAGATGCGTCGGCTGATGAGAAAGCTGTTTATCAGTCGCGCAAAGATGATTATGGTGTGATTAAGAGCACCATGTTGTTTGCTATGGAATCGGACCTTCAAAATCTTTTTGAAGATTATCCCAGGCCCTTTGAGATTCTTGAGGAGCTGAAAACTATGTTTCAGACTCAGGCCCGTTCTGAGAGATATGAGATCTCTGAGAAATTCTTTAACTGCAAGATGGAGGAAGGGAGTTCCGTTAGTGAGCACGCTATAAAGATGTCGGGCTACACTCAACGCCTTGAGCAACTGGACTGCAAGATTCCAGAGGAGCTCAAGATTGACAGGGTTCTACAATCACTCCCTCCCAGCTACAAAAGTTTTGTAGTGACTCATAATCAGATTGGTTCCACTGATACGATCACCGAGCTCTTCGCTAAGCTGAAAGCTGCGGAGGTGGACATCAAAAAGGATAATCATGTGTTGATGGTTAACAAGCCCCCCAGCTTTAAGAAAGGTAAGGGTGCAAAGAAGCCCTTCAAGAAAGGTGGCGGCAAGCGTGTTGCTCCTGCTGAGAAGAAGCTCAA
The DNA here is from genome assembly GCA_916181665.1 of Avena sativa. Classification (NCBI taxonomy): domain Eukaryota; kingdom Viridiplantae; phylum Streptophyta; class Magnoliopsida; order Poales; family Poaceae; genus Avena; species Avena sativa. Next base: position 460,690,317 of record OV702299.1, on the reverse strand, counting down.
GTCTGGACCTAAGCCGGACACTGAGTGCTTCTATTGCAAGGACAAGGGTCACTGGAAGTGCAACTGTCCGAAGTACTTAGCGGACAAGAAGGCTGGCACCATCAAAGGTATATTTGATATACATGTTATTGATGTTTTCCTTACTAGCCCTCATTGTAGTGCCTGGGTATTTGATACTGGTTCAATTGCTAATATTTGTAACTCGAAACAGGAGCTACGGAATAGACGGCGGCTTGCGAGGGATGAGGTGACGATGCGCGTTGGCAACGGATCAAGAGTTGATGTGATGGCCGTCGGCACACTCTCCTTAGTTTTACCTTCGGGATTAGTTTTAAACCTTAATAAGTGTTATTATGTGCCTGCGTTGAGCATGAACATCATATCTGGATCGTGTTTATTGCAAGACGGTTATTCATTTAAATCTGAGAATAATGGTTTTTCTATTTATATGAGTAACATCTTTTATGGTTATGCACCTGCTTTGAATGGTTTATTTCTTCTGAATCTCGAAAGGGATGAAACACACATCCATAACATTGAGGCTAAGAGATGCAAAGTAGATAGTGATAATACTACTTATTTGTGGCACTGTCGTCTAGGTCATATTGGTGTAAAACGCATGAAGAAACTCCATTCTGATGGACTTTTGGAGTCTCTTGATTTTGAATCATTTGACACATGTGAACCATGCCTCATGGGCAAGATGATCAAAACCCCGTCCTCCGGAATGATGGAGCGAGCAACGTACTTGTTGGAAATCATACATACCGATGTATGCGGACTGATGAGTGTTTCGACGCGCGGTGGATATCGCTACTTTCTCACTTTTACCGATGACTTAAGTAGATATGCGTATATCTATTTGATGAAACATAAATCTGAAACATTTGAAAAGTTCAAGGAATTTCAGAATGAAGTGGAGAACCATCGTAACAAAAAAATTAAGTTTCTATGATCCGATCGTGGAGGTGAATATTTGAGTTATGATTTTCTCACGCATCTTAAAGCAAGCAGAATCGTTTCGCAACTCACGCCACCCGGAACACCACAGCACAATGGTGTGTCTGAACGCTGGAATCGAACTCTATTAGATATGGTCCGATCAATGATGTCTCTTACTGATTTGCCGTTATCATTTTGGGGTTATGCATTAGAAACCGCTGCATTCACTTTAAATAAGGCTCCATCTAAATCCGTTGAGACGACACCATATGAACTGTGGTTTGGTGATAAACCTAAGTTGTTGTTTCTTAAAGTTTGGGGATGCGAAGCTTACTTCAAGAAGTTGATGCCGGACAAGCTCGAACCCAAAGCGGAGAAATGCGTCTTCATAGGATACCCTAAGGAAACTATTGGGTATACCTTCTACCACAGAACCGAAGGCAAAGTGTTTGTCGCAAAGAACGGATCCTTTCTTGAGGAGTTTCTCTCGAAAGAAGTGAGTGGGAGGAAAGTAGAGCTAGACGAGGTTGTTGAACCTTCTCTTGAGTTGGAGAGTAGCGCAGCACCTGAAATTGTTCCAGTGCCGCCTGCACCAACAATAGAGGAAGCTAATGACAAGGATCATGAAGCTTCGGACGACGCTACTACTGAACGTCGTAGGTCGACAAGGTCGCGTGCCCCTCCTGAGTGGTACGATAACCCTGTCTTAACTGTCTTGTTAGTGGACAACAGTGAACCTGCAAACTATGAGGAAGCGATGATGAGCCCAGACTCTGAGAAATGGCTAGAGGCCATGAAATCCGAATTGGGATCCATGAGTGAAAACCAAGTATGGACTTTGGTGGACCCTCCTAGCGACCGAAAGGCCGTTGAGTGCAAATGGATCTTCAAGAAGAATACGGACGCGGATGGTAATGTTACCGTCTATAAAGCACGACTTGTCGCGAAATGTTTTCGACAAGTTCAAGGTGTTGACTACGATGAGACTTTCTCTCCCGTAGTGATGTTTAAGTCCATTCGGATTTTATTGGCAATTGCTGCGTTTCATGATTATGAAATATGGCAGATGGATGTCAAGACTGTGTTCCTCAATGGCAACATTGATGAAGAGTTGTATATGATGCAACCCGAAGGTTTTGTCGATCCTAAGGATGCTGATAAAGTGTGCAAACTTTAGCGTTCCATTTATGGACTGAAGCAAGCATCTCGGAGTTGGAACCTTCGTTTTGATCAAGTGATCAAGAGCTTTGGATTTGTTCCAAATTGCTACGAAGCTTGTATCTACAAGAAAGTGAGTGGGAGCTCAGTGACATTTCTGGTACTATATGTGGATGACATATTGATTATTGGAAATGACATTGACATGCTTAACGATGTGAAGAGTTATTTGAACAAATGTTTTTCAATGAAAGACCTAGGAGAAGCTGCTTATATATTAGGCATCAAGATCTATAGAGATAGACAAAGACGCCTGATAGCTTTAAGCCAAAGTACATACCTAGACAAAGTTCTGAAAAGGTTCAGAATGGATAAGGCAAAGAAAGGTTCAGTGCCTATGTTGTCAGGTAAGATATTGAGCAAGTCTCAGTGTCCAGCTACGGTAAATGATAGAGAAGCTATGAGCAAAGTGCCTTATGCCTCGGCCATAGGTTCTATCATGTATGCCATGCTGTGTACAAGACCGGATGTGTCCAATGCTCTTAGTTTGACGAGCAGATATCAAAGTGATCCAGGAGTGGAACACTGGACAGCCGTGAAGAACATCCTAAAGTACTTGAATAGGACTAAAGAAATGTTCTTGGTCTATGGAGGTGATGAACAGCTCGTCGTAAAGGGTTACGTCGACGCTAGTTTCGACACCGACAAGGATGATTCTAAATCTCAGACAGGATACGTTTATATTTTGAATGGAGGAGCTGTGAGCTGGAGAAGCTGCAAGCAAAGCGTGATCACGGGATCTACAGTAGAAGCGGAATACATGGCTGCTACGGAAGCGTCAAGTGAAGGAGTTTGGATCAGGAACTTCATCACTGAGCTTGGTGTGGTTCCAAGCGCCTTGGACCCACTGGAGATATTGTGTGACAACACTGGCGCCATAGCACTGGCTAAGGAACCAAGATATCATCCAAAGACCAAGCATATCAACCGCAAGTTTCATATAATCCGAGATTATATAGCAGATGGAGATCTGAAGATTAGCAAAGTACATACAGATCTGAATGTCGCAGATCCATTGACTAAACCTCTTCCACGTGCAAAACATGATCAACACCTTAGTGCCATGGGTGTTAGATTGTTGCCAGATGTAAACTAGATTATTGACTCTAGTGCAAGTGGGAGACTGTTGGAATTATGCCCTAGAGGCAATAATAAAGATGTTATTATTATAATTCTTGTTCATGATAAAGTTTATATTCCATGCTAGAATTGTATTAAGCGGAAACTTTTAATACTTGTGTGGTTTGTGAACAACACCGTGTCCCTAGTACGCCTCTATGGACTAGCTCATTGATTAATGATGGTTAAGGTTTCCTAACCATAGACATGAGTTGTTGATTAATAATGAGATCATATCATTGGGAGAATGATGTGATGGACAGACCCAAACTAAGCGGAGCAATTAGATCGTGTCATCGTGTTCATCTTTGCGAAGCTTTTCTTATGTCAAATATTGTATTCCTTAGACCATGAGATAATGCAACTCCCTGGTGTCGGATGAAATCTTTGAGGTCATCAAACGTCATCCTATGAGAGGGTGATCATAAAGGTGTCTCTCAGGTGATCGGAAAGTACCTGTTGGGTTGTATGTATCGAGATGGGATTTGTCCCTCCCAAGTCGGAGAGATATACTTCGGGCCCACTCGGTAATCGATATCAACACCGCTTGCAAGCATGTGGTTAAGGAGTTAATCACAAAGTGATATCGGATTATGGAACGAGTAAAGTACTTGCTGTGAACGAGATTGAACTAGGTATGACGGTACCGGCGATCAAATCTCGGGCAAGTAAAATATCGCGAGACGAAGGGAATATAAATATGGGATTGATTGAATCCTGGCATCGTGGTTCATCCGATATGATCATCGATGAATGTGTGGGAGTCAATATGGGTTTCCAGACCCCGCTGTTGATTATTCATATAAGATCATGTCTGCATATTCTCGAACCCGAAGGGTCACACACTTAACGTGTCTCGACTCTAGGATAGATTGGATAATTGGTTTATGAGTTTTTGTTCGGAGTCTCGGATGGGATCCGGGACGTCACGAGAGGTTCCATAATGGTCCGGAGAATAAGATTCATATAAGGCAATGCAGTTTTTGGAGTTCGGAATTGTTTCGAGTTAATCGGTATTGTACCAGAAGCTTCTAGAACCTTCCGGAAGGGGACCAACGTGGCCCCACCTGCCGGGAGGGGGCATGGGCCTATGAGGGAGTGCCCTGGCCGCATTGGTCCATGGTCACAAGGCCCCATAGGGCCCAGCCGGCCAAACCCTAGGGAAACCCTAGCGGAGCTTCTAGAAGGGGGGGGGGAACTTGCCCCCCACTCCTCCCTCCTTTGGCCGCCGGCCTAGGTCTTGGGGGAGGGGCAAGGGACAGCCGCCCACCCCTCTATATAAAGAGGGTTGGGGGCGCACCCCTCCCACACCTCCTCCACAACCCTAGCCGCCCTGCTGCCCCTCCTCTCTCTCTCCCTCCCGACTGCGCGTAGGCGAAGCCCTGCCGCAGAAACTCTCTACCGCTTGCACCGCGCCATCGCGTTGTAGATCCAATCCATCTCTCCACCCTACTTGCTGGACCGAGGAAGGAGGAGACATCGAGGTACCGCACGTGTGCATCTCTCGGAGGCATCGCCACTTGCGGTGTTAGATCGGATCGGATCGCGAGGAGGAGAAGCGAGTACGACTACATCACCCACGTTCCGTCGAACGTTCCGCTGTGCGAATCTTCAAGGGTATGAAGATCTCATCTATCCCCCCTTGTTGTTTGCATCTCCTAGATTAGATCTTGGCTTTCCCGTTCGCATCCGTAGAATTTTTTTGATTTACTATGCTGCGAAACCCTTCACATAGCTAGTCCACCAATCTTGGCTTCCATGACATTCTCCGCACACTGACTTCACCATGGAACTAAACACATGTTCTGCGATGGCAACAGACTGCAGAGCTTCACCTCGCTCCCACTGAAACCAAATGGTCAGAAAAACCGGTTGCACGCGACCGAATCCCATCCGTTCCAGCAATCTCCAGGCATGAATCGTCCATGGGAGTTTGCCGGCGGAGCCTTCCGGAACACGACACTGCCACTAGATCAATGAAAACAGGCTGAAGGTAGATCTTCGTCTTGGCGTGAGAGAAATTCTAGGATTGCGCCCCTGGCAGCAGATGGGACCCGCACTGCCATCCACCGAGGGAGAACCTCCATCAAAGCCCGAGGCCACCGCCCCGGCTTCTAGACCCCGTCGCCATCAGATCGTCGTCGGGGCGACAACCTTCGAGCGTCCAAGGGGCTCCCTACGGGGGAGAGGCCACCATGTGAGGAAGCAGCCCTGCTGCCACCGTTGGTCGGCCGAACTTTGTCCGCCGGCGTCATCCGGTGGCAGCGGGGGAGAGGTGGGAGGAGGAGTCGAGGCGGCGGAGGCTGAGGGCTCAGCCTGTGCCGCCTCCGCCGAGAGGCGTGCGCATGCGTACATAGGTTTTCCGTATCCGTGATTTCTACTTACACGTGGAGATCATGGTCTCACGAAAACTGCGCGCGCAATGCAACCTTTTTGCCGAAAAGGCATCTTGTTTGGTTTCTTATTTTCTCGTTTACCTAAGGGTTGAGAAGTCAAGGTCAGTCATTTGGTTTCATGTATTTATGGATTTCAGCAAAATGCTGCTTGTTTGGAGAAATCCACATAGATGTATGGAGACCACATAAATCTATATAAATGGATGCAATCCATATAAATCCATAGAAATGTATGGAAACCACATAAATCCATATAAATTCATAGAAATGTATGGAAACCACATAAATCCAGATATTAGAATGAAGATCCATATGAATGATATAAATTCCCATAAATGATATAAATCCATATGACTGCGCATAATTCCACACAATTCCGTCACAAGCTATATAAATGCAGCATCGCAGTTATTATTTGAAGTCAACCTCACTCACAAACTCTCAACACATACTAAATGTCATCAATAGCTGGTGCATTTTGAATGGCATGAAACTCTTCTGCATTGAGATCAAATACATCATTGAGATCAGGAATAGAACTTGTAGGCCTCTTTTTCCCTTTCCCCCTTTCTCTTGTGTTGCTTCTGACTTGCTCTACAGTTCCTATAGCCATTGCCCTAGGTGCATTGCTCCTTCCTCTACTACCTCTTCCCCTCAACCTTCCTCTAGTGGATGTAGTTGTCACCCTTTCTCTTGATGATGGAATACTTTCTTTGGCAGCAACGACAAAAGCATTCTCAGGTAGTGGGCCAATTAACCTCTGGATTGGCACATGTTCTTGCTCCTGCCAAAATGGAAATCATGAAAACACTACAGAAACTGAATATTTAGTTCAAAATGCAAATATTTAGATAATTCAAACCTTTGCTTGCATCATGAACATTATGCTATGTTGTTTTTTTTAGGGTCCAGTGTTGGATTAGGAGTGTGTGGGATAACATGCTGCACAAATTAATTAAGTAAGGATATAAACAATTAAACATATGAACAAGAAATGGAAAATGTACCCCAATAATAGAAGGGATGTCAATTTCTTCATCTTCCTCAACAATATTATTCTACCTTTGTTCTTCTAGATTATCAAGATATTTTTGGTGGCCCTTCTTGTTGTGATTTGTTTTCCCGCATATGGAACAATAAATATGACAATAGTAGGTAGAATACTGATTTTTTTAATATGACACGAATAAGTAACAATGTGCGAACAATGCATACTTTCTATCTATCGCTCATAATTGTCCATGGGGCAGTGTTGGTTATATTAAGGTCATCTTTCAGATTGTTAAGGAACCACTCCCATGAACTAGTGCACTCAACTTCAGCTAGACCAAATGCAACAGGAAATATGCAATCATTTGGGTCTATTCCTACTATTGTCAAAAGCACACCCTTGTATTTAGTTTTTATGTGGCACCCATCTAAGCAAATAAAATGCCTACATCCAGCAAGTAAACCCCTCTTGTAAGTATCATAACTCCAGTATACCGTGGCCAAGTGTTCCTTGTGTTGAGGGCTATTTGGATCATTGACTGAATTTGTTGTCAAGAAAAATTGTGATCCAGGGTTGCTTCTCCTCAACTCCTGCCCATGATCAAGAAGTTGGTTGAACTGTCGAACCTCATTGCCATAGATATGATCCAATGCTGCTTTTGTTGCTTTGCTTAGGTTCCATCTAGGAGGGCACATTTTGAATTCTCTTGTAACCTTTGCTGCCAAGCTATTAAGACACAACTTCTGGTTATCTCTAAACTCATGCATGAATTTGTCCATAAGAATTCTAGAAGTTATTGCTTTGATACGCCAACTTCGCTCACATGTGTGCTTTCCCTCATATGAAGTGATAACAAAACCACCTGTTCTTTTTGCGTTATTAGCTGATTTCATAAACCATGTGCACCCAGAAGCACAATGAGCTTCTAACCTCCTCCTATCGTTCTTTGTTTTCTTTATTTGCTTCCTATTTCTGATGCCATATGTGGTAAGTGCCTTTCTTAGTTCCTCAACACCACTGAACTTCATCCCTAGCCTGAAAGAAGGATTATCCATGTAAACTTCTGGATTAAATGGCTTTATAGCACTGCTCAACTGTTTCCTATCACCTTCACCAATGTTAAGATCATCATCTTCCAAGGAACCCTCATCTTCTCTTTCATCACAAAGTTCCTTTTCATTGTGATCATTCACTGATTTGTCAATGTTATCAGCAAATAGATCATCATCCCCTTATTCAGCATTGTAGTCACTGTCAAAGAAAGAGTTGTCATGACTATCACCACTGTCACTATCCAGTTTTGCAACTTCTTCATGAAATTCTCTATCTTTAGATTGCAATATCTTGGAAGAACTAGAACCTTCACCATGATCATATGGAGTTGGAGCATGAGCTGCTGGAAGTGCTGCCTGAGCATGAGCAGCAGTAGTTGGAGCATGAGCAGCAGCAGGCGCATCATGAGTTGTTGTTGCAGTTGTAGCATGAGCAGCAGTAGTTGTAGCATGAGTAGGTGCTGAAGTTGGAGCATGAGCAACAACAGTCGCGGCATGAGTTGCTGCTGTAGTTGGAGCATGAGCAGCAGTAGTTGCAGCTGTAGTTGGATCATGAGCAGCAGTAGTTGTAGCATGTCTAGATGGAGTTGCTGGAGGTGGACATGTTGGCCTAATAAATACATCATCTCTCAACCCCTTAAGAAAGTTTGTATGGTCAACATACATTACAAGGACTTTCGCAGTCTTGGTAGCATTGATCATTTGCCTTATGCATGCTTGATTATCAATTAGAACCAAACCATCTGATAACTCCTTGTCTGGCGTGCACCAATACACACTCAATTTTCCTTCTCTTGTAAGACTCAATATCCTAAGAATTTCATCAACCCAGCCGAGTGACCAAGTGTCAGTTGTGAAGTTATCAAAATCAGTTGTTGATGCACAAACATACTCCAAATTTCCTCTTAACCCACAGAAGAAACCATTATGCACTACCTCTACTGTGAACAGAGAAGTGTCTTCTCCTGGGAACATCACTTCACAAGATAGATAACAAAACAAAGAATTAATTGGAAACTAAGAAAATGCTTTGAAACATGTTTTAGAGATGAAATATGAGATAATTCATCTTTCCAACAATTCAAAGAACAAACAGAGAACGAAACATAGAATTAAACTTTCAGGATTTTAGTAATTACCAACCAAAAAGTCTATGTACATGATCAAACAAGACATAGATTCCACAAAATAAGTAGAGTTCATATCAAACTGAACACATAATTCATCTTCGTTATTCAAGTACAATAGACTGATCAACCTTTTAGACTTTTTGCATCTAATAACCTCACCTATAAGAAGTAGAATTCATATGTTACATATTAAATAGTCAATTAAATTAACTCAAACTAAGAAAACAAATTTTCATTCAACTGAAAGCTACACTTATTCAGTGAACTGTAACCGCAGATGTAGCAAATATTCAAAACACCTACCAAATGGTTATCTAGAGGATCAAAGTTGTATGTTTTATGCATTCGCGAACAATCCAATGATCAAGACAGGCCTACAAATCCATATTAATCCCCAAAGTCGATAATCTTTCCGCAATTAAGGACAATCATACCTGGCCGCAACCAGCGATCATCTGCACGATACATATCGTACAAACTTCAGCATTTACCCTCCTAAATGATTCGATGTTACTAAATACACTACATGCGCATGATTCCATCCCCTAAAATGGCTCAGATCGTCGTGATCATGTGCACACATGGAGCTCTGCTGCGACAGTCGGCGCGAGAGGAGTGATGGTGCGTGGAAGCTTTGTTGGGAGACCCCAAGAGGAAGGTGTGATGAGCACAGCAGCAAGTTTTCCCTCAGTAAGAAACCAAGGTTATCGAACCAGTAGCAAGAAGGAAACGACTCAAAGGTGTTGCTAGCAACTTGGAAACCTGCACAACACAAACTCGAGACTTTGTCCCAACAAACAGTGAGGTTGTAAATCTCACCGGTTTGTTGAAAACAAAGGGTTGACTATATGGTGTGGAAGGTAATAGTGGTTTGCAGAAAGTACACAGTAACAAAGAAAGATGTATCAATGGTAAAGATTAGACCGGGGTCCATAGTTCACTAGAGGTGTTCTCTTTAGACAAACAAACATGGCATGCTGGGTAAACAAATTACAGCAGGGCAATTGACATGACTGAGCAAGGCATAACAATGCAATACTATACATTCATGATCCTATGAGATTCGATTGGGCAATACAACAAGATACATAGACCGCTGTTGATGGCGCCTGAGAGCGCTTCGTCGGGAAACCCCAAGAGAAAGGTGTGATGCAGCACAACAGCAAGTCTTCCCTCAGTAAGAAACCGAGGTTATCGAACCATTAGGAGGAAGGAAACGTCTCAAAGGTGTTGCAAGCAACATGGAAACCTGCACAACACAAACTCAAGACTTTGCCCCAACTATCAGTGAGGTTTTCAATCTCACTGATGCTGTAACAAAGGATTAACTGTATGGTGTGGAAGGTGAAAGTGGTTTGCAGCAAGTAAACAATAATAGTGGAAGATGTATCAATGGTAAAGATTGGACCGGGGTCCATAGTTCACTAGAGGTATCTATAATTTTTGATGCTCCATGCTTGTTTAGTATCTACTTTGCTTTTTCTACACTTTGAGGTGTTTTTATATCTTTTTTGGAACTAACCTATTAACAAGTAGCCACAATGACAGTTGCCTGTTTTTTCTGTTTTTGGTTCTAGAAAGGCAGAAAATCAATATTCTCGGAATTGGACGGTACAAAAGACAAAGTCAATATTTTACCATGGGGGACACGAATCCAGAAGACGAGACGGAGACGCGAACCAGGGCGGCCAACCCCTCCCTAGGCGCGGCCAGGGGTGGGCCCATGCATGGGCATGGTGTGGCCCCGCTGGTCGCCTCCCGGTCTCGCCTCTTCGCCTATAAGAATCCCCCGATACAGAAACCCTAAGTACCCGATCAAAATTCCACGAAACCTTCTGTAGCCGCCGCCACCATCTTCCCTAGATCGAGGGGATCTGAAGTTATTCCCGGCACCCTGCCGAAGGGGAGATCATCCCGGAGGCCTTCTCTCCGGGATGATGCGTGAGTAGTTCCACCTTGGACTATGGGTCCATGTAGTAGCTAGATGGTTGTATCTCCTCCTTGTGCTTTCATGTATAGATCTTGTGAGCTTCGTTCATGATCAAGATCTAATCTATTTGTAATCATGCATGTTGTGTTTGCGGGGATCTAATGGATATTGAGATTACTATGTCAGATTGATTAATGGTTTTGTCTTTATGATTCTATCATGTCTGTGTTGTTTGTGATCTTGCATGCTCTCCGTTGTTAGTAGCTATGTTGGCCGAGTAGTTGCTAGTGACTCCAAGAAGGGGTATTTATGCTAGATAGTGGGTTCATGCCTCTAGTTTCCAAGGGAAGTGACCGAAATCTCTTCGGTTGTAGATGTGCTCTTGCTACTAGGGAGAAAACAATGGTCTCTTGTTCATGGAACAAGTGGATTGTTTACCTTACACACTTTGCTTAAAGCAGTTGTCTGTTGCTTGCAACTTAATACTGGAGGGGGTTCGGATGATAACCTGAAGATGGACTTCTAGTCATAGATGCAGCTGGATGGCGGTCTATGTATCTTGTTGTATTGCCCAATCGAATCTCATAGGATCTTTTTGTCTAGTATTGCATTATTATGCCTTGCTCAGTTCCTGTCAATTGCCCTGTTGTAATTTGTTTACCCTTCATGTCATGTTGTTTATCTAAGGAGAGCACCTCTAGTGAACTATGGACCCCGGTCCAATCTTAATCATTGATACATCTTCCACTGTTACTTGTTTACTTACTGCAAACCATTACCTTTCACACCATACAGTTAATCCTTTGTTACAGAAACCAGTGAGATTGACAACCTCATTGTTAGTTGGGGCAAAGTCTTGAGTTTGTGTTGTGCAGGTCTCCGTGTTGCTTGCAACACCTGTGTGACGTTTCCTTCCTCCTACTGGTTCGATAACCTCGGTTTCTTACTGAGGGAAGACTTGTGGTTGTGCTGCTTTACACCTTGCTCTTGGGGTTCCCAACAGGCTCCACATCAACTGAGCCATCAACAAGTTTTCTGGCGCCGTTGCCGGGGAGGCTAAGGACGTCTTCACAAGGGGATTCCTTCACTTCCTTTCTCTTTACTTTGTTTTTAGTTTGCTTTGTTTCTTTTGCTTGGTTTGTTTTCCTCTTTTCAAAAAACCCAAAAAAATTAGTCTAGTTTGGTTTGCTTCTTTATTCAAAAACACAAAAAAATAGTTCCTACTCTAGTTGCCACCTTGCTCTAGCTCACCATGTTGTTCCCCAAGTTCGCCCTGAAAGATCTTGCAATAGGTAGTGGCTCCATAATTGGGAAAGATAATATTGAAGAATTCTTTAATCATGTTAGCAAGCATGAGGATATTGAGGATAAATCTATAGTAGAGCTTGCTCCTAATTATGAGATTGTTGCAGCTTCTTTAGTTCATATGTTGGAGGCTAGGTTTGTTAGCCTTAACCCCTTCATACAATTCTTCTTCCTAAAACTAAAAGAAAAAGAGAATGCTGAAAAGAGAGAATTCATCCTTGAAACTTTATTAAAAGAATTCCATGATGTTGCTAGGGAAGCCAAAAAGGTCTTTGAGCGTTTCAATATGCTAGGCTCAAGTGTAGATGTTGTGGGTATTGCTGATAAAACTAATCCTAGAGAAGAATTTAAGATACCCATACCCTTTAAGCTTGTTGGAATGCATGAAGCCTTTGAAAAGAATTTTGATTGGATTGCTCCTAAAAATCTTTTTGATGAAAGTAGTAGACCAAAGAGAGATGAGAAGGGATCCTCCAAAACCCATTTGGATGAGATACCTTTCATAGTTGAAGATTTTGCAAGTATTGATGTTAATGCTTCCTCATTTGAAAATACTTGATTCTTCTTGCTTCTTGTGCCTAACTTAAAGGCGTTAAAGAAAAGTAATTTTTGGGAGATAACCCAAGAGTTTCCTTGAGTCTTGGAAGTTATTACTTCAGTAATGACCTCTCCTTATCCTTTTTGTTTGCTTTTTGTGCTAAGAATGACCTCTAATGAGAGGGAAGTAAGATTTGGAGAGTTGCTGTCCCGAAACAGATTTATGTCCTCCACCAAAAAAAATCATGAGGAGTCCCTGTAACTTGGATTAAACTCAAAATTTACGAATAAATCCCCTGTATGTTAGCTAACTTTTGTTAGTTCAACACGTTTTGATTTGAGAAACAGAAGATGTTCGAAAAAATCGGTTTCTACCCGTTGGTCTGTTTTGACAGATTTCTGCCATTATTTGCATTTGCTTCTTATTGATTCCTTTTTTAATTCTCTTTTGGGGAATTGAGCTTTTTGAAGGAGTTACTACAGTAGCTTGTGTTTTTATTGAAAAGTTTTGCTGTTCCAAAGCTTTGCAAGAGGTCTAATATCTTTTGAATAAACTAATGTTGCTAATGAAGATTGTGTGAAGTTTTGTATGAAGAAAAAAATTCAGGTGTAGAGAGAGAATGATGTAATGAGATGAAGAATGGAGAAAATCTCAAGCTTGGGGATGCCACCCCGGTGTCACCCCAAGAAATATCCAATAGGTACAAGCGTCAAAGCTTGGGGATGCCCAAGGCATCCCTTTCTTCATCAATAAAAAGCTCAGGTATGTCTAGACACTTCATTTTTATTGTTTCATGCACAATTGTGTTGTTCTTGGAGCGTCTTTATTTTCGTTTGCTTTGCTTAGGTTGTTTAGTTTGCTTGGATAAAGTAGTTTGGACCCCGTTCTCGCTGTGTTGTTTTGCAAATAAGTTGCTTGGTGTTGGAAAGGAGTAGGAAGTTCCCGCTTGAAAGTGCAAGAGGATCTTGTATTGACTGTGACTTAGACTTTAGCATGACATGCTAGGTGTTGTTTTGACCTTATACTTAGTGATTATTGTTGTAGCATGTCTTGTTCCAAACAATTGGGATTGCTTAGTGTGCCTTGAAGAAATTATGCATTGTTTTAGCATGCAAAAGCATAGTGTTGTGGTATTCTCCTTTGATGTTTTGTTTGGGTTGACTTGTCACATGCTCACACCATGGTATGACTATGAAAAGTCACCATAGCCTCTATGATCATTTAGTCCTTGACTTGTAGTACCATTCTATGCTTTGATTAGTAATGTTTTGTTGCTCTGCACGATTATGGCCATTATGCTCTCTTAGTTGGTTGCTCCCAGACTTTTGCTAGCCTCCACTTGTATGAGTAAGATCTTCTCATGCTTCCAACTCCCAAGAAACCAAGTTATTCCAAAGTGTCCACTATAAACTCCTATGCATGGTGTGTTACACCATTCCAAGTATATTCTTGTTTTCAGCTATCTTCCAATTAAAACTATTTTGTTATGTGAAAACTTAGTGATTAAAGCCCTCACAAACTTGATGGCACACTTTATATTCTTTGCCCCTAATAAACTTGAACCATTGTGTCGTCTATGTTGTATATGCTTGCACTTATACATTGGAATTAGTAGAACCATGCTGTCACAGGGAACGTTTTCAACATTGCACTTGTACTTTGTACTCAGTTGATATCATGTTCTTTTGTCTATGGATGTCAATAGTGTGAAATAAAGAGGGAACTTGTAAGTCCATGGAGTTTGTATTTTGTGTTAGAGAAACGCCTGGGCCGCTAGCCTAATCCATGCCTAATCACGGTGGAAACTTGCAGCATCACCATAGTGAGCTATCTATGAAGCATCCTCAATAAAAAGCTATGCATATAGTAAATAAAAAGATCGCTAACATGCTCATTGTCTGCTTGCCTTGTCATTTTGGTTATGGGATAGCTCCTGTACCATGTGCAAGGGGTACCCCGTTGGCGGTTCTTTATGATATGCATATACTTACAATGACAAGAACTTACAGGTGACTGAAGTTGAGTAGCATGAGGTGTGGCCCTCGTATTAAAGGGACTTGAGATTGCCAACTTATACTTTGTCAAGCATATACTCCATAGTTTGTTCACTTTAACCTTAATCACTTCAAGATGCTTATGATGGGGGCAATGAGGGCTAAAAGCTAACAAGTACCATAATTTTTGGAAGCTCTTTTTGAATCTTGAAATCCCTGCTTCCCTTATGAAGGGCCTTTCTTCCACTATTATGTTGAGTCTCCACCTTCTACCTTTAGGCACCATTAAGAGAGCATAGTTGCCATTCTATGTGCAGTGTCCCAAAGCTTATTGATTGATGCATATTTCTATATTACTTGTTCTTATGCTATTTGTTTCTAGTCACCCTTGTTAACTTTGAAGGTGTCCTATGCATCTATTTGCTACTCTATGAGGGACAAGCTGATTGCCACTATGCCATGTTTTCTGTATGTGAAACAAACAAACTTTTTCAATGCATGTTATTCATGATATTTGTTTGTAGCCTTTCATGCTTTATGCATAGTTACTATGTCCTATTGTTAGAACTCCATCTTTCATGCACATGTTTAGAGTTCTTTGATCCCAGCTTTCAATGCTTGCAAATGGTTTGATCTTGGTTTTGATGGTGCATGTCACCTCAAAAATTATTCTTTTTATACCTACTCGAGGACGAGCATGAGTTAAGCTTGGGGATGCTTGATACATCGGAAACGTATCTATAATTTTTGATGCTCCATGCTTGTTTAGTATCTACTTTGCTTTGCTTTGTCTGCACTTTGAGGTGTTTTTATATCTTTTTCTGGAACTAACCTATTAACAAGTTGCCACAGTGCCAGTTGCCTGTTTTCTTCTGTTTTTTGGTTCCAGAAAGGCAGAAAATCAATATTCTCGGAATTGGATGGGACAAAAGCCAAAGTCAATATTTTACCGTGGGGGACACGAATCTAGAAGACGAGACAGAGACGCGAACCAGGGCGTCCAAACCCCCCTAGGCGTGGCCAGGGGTGGGCCTGCGCCTGGGAAGGGTGTGCCCCCCTGGTGCCTCCCGGCCTCACCTCTTTGCCTATAAGAATGCCCGATGCAGAAACCCTAAGTACCCGATCAAAATTCCACGAAACC
This sequence comes from Avena sativa, assembly GCA_916181665.1. Classification (NCBI taxonomy): domain Eukaryota; kingdom Viridiplantae; phylum Streptophyta; class Magnoliopsida; order Poales; family Poaceae; genus Avena; species Avena sativa. The sequence goes on along the minus strand of OV702299.1, from coordinate 460,674,561 downwards.
TTCCGTAGCCGCCACCACCATCGTCCCTAGATCGGGGGATCTGAAGTTCTTCCCGGCACCCTGCCGGAGGGGAGATCATCCTGGAGTCCTTCTCTCCAGTATGATGCGCGAGTAGTTCCACCTTGGACTATGGGTCCATGTAGTAGCTAGATGGTTATATCTCCTCCTTGTGCTTTCATGTATAGATCTTGTGAGCCATTCATGATCAAGATGTAATCTATTTGTAATCATGCATGTTGTCTTTGCGGGGATCCGTTGGATATTGAGATTACTATGTCAGATTGATTAATGGTTTTGTCTTTATGATTCTATCATGTATGTGTTGTTTGTGATCTTGCATGCTCTCCGTTGTTAGTATCTATCTTGGCCGAGTAGTTGCTAGTGACTCCAAGAGGGGGTATTTATGCTCGATAGTGGGTTCATGCCTCTATTTTCCAAGGGAAGTGACAGAAATCTCTTCGGTTGTAGATGTGTTGTTGCTACTAGGGATAAAACAACGGTCGCTTGTTCATGGAACAAGTGGATTGTTTACCTTACACACTTTGCTTAAAGCAGTTGTCTGTTGCTTGCAACTTAATACTAGAGGGGGTTCAGATGATAACCGGAAGGTGGACTTCTAGTCATAGATGCAGTTGGATGGCGGTCTATGTATCTTGTTGTATTGCCCAATCAAATCCCATAGGATCTTTTTGTCTGGTACTGCATTGTTATGCCTTACTCAGTTCCTGTCAATTGCCATGCTGTAATTTGTTTACCCTTCATGCCATGTTGTTTAACTAAGGAGAGCACCTCTAGTGAACTATGGACCCCGGTCCAATCTTTATCATTGGTACATCTTCCACTGTTACTTGTTTACTTGCTGCAAACCATTACCTTCCACACCATACAGTTAATCCTTCGTTACAGCAACCGGTGAGATTGACAACCTCACTGTTAGTTGGGGCAAAGTCTTGAGTTTGTGTTGTGCAGGTCTCCGCGTTGCTTGCAACACTTGTGTGATGTTTCCTTCCTCCTATTGGTTCGATAACCTCGATTTCTTACTGAGGGAAGACTTGTTGCTGTGCTGCTTCACACCTTGCTCTTGGGGTTCCCAACTGGCTCCACATCAACTGATCCATCAATAGTTCACTAGAGGTGTTCTCTTTAGATAAACAAACATGGCATGCAGGGTAAACAAATTAGAGCAGGGCAATTGACATGACTGAGCAAGGCATAACAATGCAATATTAGACATAAAGATCCTATGAGATTCGATTGGGCAATACAAAAATATACATAGATCGCCATCCAACTGCATCTATGACTAGAATTCCACCTTCAGGTTATCATCTGAACCCCCTCCAGTATTAAGTTGCAAGCAACAAACAACTGCTTTAAGCAAGGTGTGTAAGGTAAACAATCCACTTGTTCCATGAACAAAAGACTGTTGTTTTATCACTAGTGGCAATAGCACATCTACAACCGTAGAGATTTCTGTCACTTCCCTTGATTAAGTAGAGGCATGAACCCACGATCGAGCATAAACACCCCCTCTTGGAGTCACTAGCAACTACTTGGCCAAGATAGCTACTAACAACGGAGAGCATGCAAGATCACAAACAACATAGACATGATAGAATCAATAAGACAAAACCATTAATCAATCTGACATAGTAATCTCAATATCCATCGGATCCCCGCAAACACAACATGCATGATTACAAATAGATGAGATCTTGATCATGAACGGAGCTCATAAGATCTAGACATGAAAGCACAAGGAGGAGATACAACTATCTAGCTACTACATGGACCCCTAGTCCAAGGTGGAACTACTCACGCTTCATAGTGGAGGCTGGCATGATGAAGAAGAAGGCCTCCAGGATGATCTCCCCTCCGGCAGGGTGCCGGGAAGAGCTTTAGACCCCCCGATCTAGGGACGATGGTGGCGGCGGCTACAGATGGTTTCGTGGAATATTGATTGGGTACTTAGGGTTTAGGCATCAGGGTCTTCTTATAGGCGAAGAGGCAAGGCTGGGAGGCAGCCAAGGGGCCCACACACTGCCTAGGCACGGGCCCACCCTAGGCCATGCCTAGGGGGGTGGCCGCCCTGTGGCGCCCCTTTGTATCTTCTATGGACTCCGTGTTCTCCTCGGTGAAATATTGACTTTGGCTTTTGTCCCTTCCAATTCCGAGAATATTTCCTTACTAGCTTTTCTAGAACCAAAAACAGCAGAAAACAGGCAACTAGCACTGTGGTATCTTGTTAATAGGTTAGTACTAGAAAACATATGAAAGCACCTCAAAGTGTGGACAAAGCAAAGCAAAGTAGATACTAAACAAACATGGAACATCAAAAATTATAGATACGTTTCCGACGTATCAAGCATCCCCAAGCTTAACTCCTACTCGTCCTCGAGTAGGTAAGTGATAAAAAGAATAATTTTTGAGGTTATGATATGCACCATCAAAATCAAGATCAAACCATTTGCAAGCATTGAAAGCTAGGATCAAAGAACTCTAAACATATGCATGAAAGATGGAGTTCTAACAGTAAGACAAAGTAACTATGCATGCAACATGGAAGGCTACAAACAAAGATTCATGAATAACATGCATTGAAAGACGTTTGTTTGTTTCACATACGAAAAACATGAAATAGTGGCATTCAACTTGTCCCTCATAGAGTAGCAAATAGATGCATAGGACACCTTCAAAGTTCATAAGAGTGACTAGATACAAATAGCACAAGAACAAGTAATATCACAATATGGATCAATCAATAAGTTTTGGGACAATGCACATAGAACTAAGAATGGCAACTATGTTCTCTTAACTGGTGCCTAAAGGTAGAAGGTGGAGACTCAATATAATAGTGTAAGAAAGGCCCTTCATAAAGGGAAGCAGTGATTTAAAGTTTCAAAAAGAGCTTCCAAAAATTATGGTACTGGTTATCTTTTAGCCCTCATTGCCCCTATCATAAGCATCTTGAAGTGATTAAGGTTAAAGTGAACAAACTATGGAGTATATGCTTGACAAAGTATAAGTTGGCAATCTCATGTCCCTTGAATACGAGGGCCGCTCCTCATTCTACTCAACTTTAGTCACCTGTAAGTTCTTGTCATAGTAAGTACATGTGTATCATAGAGAACCGCCAATGGGGTACCCCTTGCACATGATACAGGAGCTATCCCATAACCAAAATGACAAGGCAAGCAGACAATGAGCATCTCAGTGATCTTTTTATTTGCTATTTGCATAGGTTTTTATTGAGGATGCTTCACAGATTACTCATTATGGTGATGCTGCAAGTTTCCACCATGATTAGGCATGGCTTAGGATAGCGGCCCAGGCATTTATCTAATACAAAATACATAACTCCATGGACTTACAAGCTCCCTTTTTATTTCACACCGGTGACGTCCGTAGACAAAAGAGCATGATATCAACTGTGTACAAAGTACAAGTACAATGTTGAAAGCGTTCCCCATGAAAACATGGTTCTGCTAATTACAACATATAAGTGCAAGCATATACAACATAGATGACACAATGGTTCAAGTTTATTAGGGGCAAGAAAAATAAAGTGTGCCATCAAGTTCGCGAGAGGTTTAATCACTAAGTTTTCACATAACAAAATACTTTTTAATTAGAAGATAGCTGAAAACAAGAATATACTTGGAATGGTGTAACACACCATGCATAGGAATTTATAGTGGACACTTTGGAATAACTTGGTTTCTTGGGAGTTGGAAGCATGAGTAGAACTTACTCATACAAGTGGAGGCTAGCAAAAGACTCGGAGCAACCAACTAAGAGAGCAATAATGGCCATAATCATGCAGAGCGACAAAACATTACTAATCAAAGCATACCGTGGTACTACAAGTCAAGGACTAAAGGATCATAGAGGCCATGGTGACTTGTTCATAGTCATAACATGGTGTGAGCATGTGCCAAGTCAACCCAAACAAAGCATCAAAGGAGAAAACCACAATACTATGCTTTTGTATGCTCAAACAACGCATAATTCTTTCAAGACACACTAAGAAATCCCAATTGTTTGGAACAAGTCATGCTACAACAATAATAACTAAAGCATAAGGTCAAAACAACACCTAGCATGACATGCTAAAGTCTAAGTCACAGTCAAATCAAGCTCCTCTTGCACTTTTCAAGCAAGAAAGTTCTACTCCTTTTCAACACCAATCAACTTATTTGAAACAACACAGCGAGAACGGGGGTCCAAACTACTTTATTCAAGCAAACTAAACAAACTAAGCAAAGCAAACAAAAACTAAGATGCTCTAAGAACAACACAATAGTGCATGAAACAATAAAAATAAAGTGTCTAGAAAGACCTGAGCTTTTTATTGATGAAGAAGGGGATGCCTTGGGCATTCCCAAGCTTTTACGCTTGTACCTCTTGGATATTTATTGGGGTGACACCGGGGTGGCATCCCCAAGCTTGAGCTTTTGTCCATTCTTCATCTCATTACATCATTCTCTCTCTACACCTGAAATTTTTCCTTCATACAAAACTTCACACAATCTTCAATAGCAACATTAGTGTATTCAAAAGATAATAGACCTTTGGGTTTAGCTTTAGAACAGCAAAACTTTTCACTAAAAACACAATCTACTGTAGCAACTCCTTCAAAAAGCTCTATTTCCCAAAAATAACCCAAAAAGGAATCAATAAGAAGCAAATGGAAATAATGGCAGAAATCTGTCAAAACAGACCAGCAGGTAGAAACCGATTTTTTCGAGGACCTTATGTTGCTCAAATAAAAACGTATAGAACTAACGAACGTTAGCTAACATACAGGGGGATTTATTCGTAAATTTTCAGCTCAATCCGACTTACAGAGACTCCTCACGAATTTTTATGGTGGAGGAGAGAAATCTTTTTTGGGAAAGCAAGTCCCCAAATCTTACTTCCCTCTCATTAGAGGTCATTCTTGGCACAAAAAGCAAACAAAAAGGATAAGGAGAGGTCATTACTGAAGTAATAACTTCCAAGACTCAAGGAAAATCTTGGGTTATCTCCCAACAAATACTTTTCTTTAACGCCTTTAAGTTAGGGACAAGAAGCAAGAAATCAAGTATTTTCAAATGAAGAAGCATTAACATCAAACCTTGCTTTTAAAGGGGGAGCAAAAAGAAACTTCTCTCTCCTCATAGGTAAGTGTTCAATACCTTTCTTGAATGGAAATTGATATTTAATGGTGCCTTCTTTCATATCAATGATGGCACCAATAGTTCTAAGAAAAGGTCTTCCCAAAGTAATAGGGCAAGAAGCATTGTATTCAACATCCAAAACATAGACATCCACAGGGACATAAGCATTGTTAACCATAATGAGAACATCATTAACACTCCCCATGAGTTTTTTCTTAGCATTATCATTAAGTGGGACATCCAAATAACAATCTTCTAAAGGTGGCAAATCAAGCATTTCATAAATCTTCCTACGCATAATAGAGACACTAGAACCAAGATCGCATGAAGCTTTGAGATCAAAGTCATTCACTTGCATATTAATCATGGGTTCCCAGCTATCTTCTACTTTCCTAGGAATAGAAGCTTTGTGTTTTAACTTATCTTCCTTAATTTTAACAAGAGCATTTGTAATGTGTTTGGTGAAAGCAACATGCATATCACTAGCATCAGGATTTCTAGCAAGTTTTTGCAGGAACATAATCACTTCAGAAATAGCAACCATCAAGATCAAAATCAAACTTAGCATCACTAGTAGTAGACTCAATGGTCTTAGGAATTGTAGGAGGAGGAATAGGGACTTCTTATGGTTTAGTGACATCCATATGGGTGGTGGTGATGGTGCACACACTATTGTTTCTATCAATTTCAGCTTCCCTTTCCCACTTAGCATGAAGTTGAGCTAACAGTCTAACATTTTCATCAATAGTAACTTGTATGGCATGAGTAGCAGCAAAGGTACTTTCCATGGTTTTAGGTTTAGCAGCCATTTTATTAATCAAAGAGGACCGTGCTTCAGACAAAGAGGATATATTTTTCTCAACATTCAAAAGCTTTTCCTCCATAATCTTGTTGAAAGTGGTTTGTTTACTAATAAAGTCTTTGAGCATGACTTCAAGTTCAGAGGGGGCACTTCTAGCATTGTTGTAGGAGTTTCCATAGGTATTTCCATTATTAGGAGGATAAGGCCTATAATTGTTGTTACTACCAAAATTATTCCTATAGGCATTGTTGTTGAAATTGTTGTTTCTAATGAAGTTCACATCAACTTGCTCTTCTTGAGCAACCAAAGAGGCTAAGGGAACACTATTAGGGTCTAAAGGATCTTTCCCATTAACAAGCATAGCCATAATGACATCAATCTTATCACTCAAAGAGGAGGTTTCTTCAACAAAATTTACCTTCTTACCATGTGGAGCTCTCTAAGTATGCCATTCAGAATAATTAACCATCATATTATCAAGGAGTTTTGTTGCAGCACCCAAGGTAATGGTCATAAAGGTACCTCCAGCAGCTGAATCCAACAGGTTTCTTGAAGAGAAGTTCAAACCTGCATAAAAAGTCTAGATAATCATCCAAACAGTAAGTCCATGAGTGGGACAATTCTTAACCAAAGAATTCATTCTTTCCCAAGCTTGAGCAACATGTTCATTATCAAGTTGTTTAAATTTCATAATATCACTTCTCATAGATATAATCTTAGCAGGAGGGTAGTACTTTCCAATAAAAGCATCTTTGCACTTAATCCAAGAATCAATACTATTTATAGGCAAGGATAACAACCATTCTTTAGCTTTTCCTCTCAAGGAGAAAGGAAACAACTTGAGCTTAATAATATCTCCATCTACATCCTTATACTTCTACATCTCACAAAGTTCAACAGAGTTATTGAGATGGGCAGCAGCAGCATCAGAACTAGCACCAGAAAATTGCTCTCTCATCACAAGATTCAACAAAGCAGGCTTAATTTCATAAAAGGTAGAATCAGGAGAAGGTGGAGCAATAGGAGTACTAAGGAAATCATTGTTGTTTGTGCTAGTGAAGTCACACAACTTGGTGTTCTCAGCAGAGTTCATTTTGGCAAAAGTGGAGCAAGCCAAAAACAACAGCAGCAGCTAGAGCAGGAACTATTTTTTTGTGTTTTTTATAAGAGAAAGCAAACCAAACTAAACTAAATTTTTTTTGAGTTTTTGATAAAAATAGGCAAACAAAACCAAGCAAAAGAAACAAAGCAAAATAAAAAGAAAGTAAAGAGAAAGGAAGTGGAGGACTCCCCTTGTGAAGACGTCCTTAGCCTCCCCGGTAACGGCGCCAGAAAACTTGTTGATGGCTCAGTTGATGAGGAGCCTGTTGGGAACCCCAAGAGCAAGGTGTGAAGCAACACAGCAGCAAGTCTTCCCTTAGTAAGAAATCGAGGTTATCGAACCAGTAGGAGGAAGGAAACGTCACACAGGTGTTGCAAGCAACACGGAGACCTGCACAACACAAACTCAAGACTTTGCCCCAATGAATTAGTGAGGTTGTCAAGCTCACCGGCTTGTTGTAACAAAGGATTAAACGTATGGTGTGGAAGGTAATGGTTTGCAGCAAGTAAACAAGTAACAGTGGAAGATGTATCAATGGTAAAGATTGGACCGGGGTCCATAGTTCACTAGAGGTGCTCTCCTTAGATAAACAACATGGCATGAAGGGTAAACAAATTACATCAGGGCAATTGACAGGAACTGAGCAAGTCATACAATGCAATTACTAGTCAGAAAGATCCTATGAGATTCGATTGGGAAATACAACAAGATACATAGACCGCCATCCAACTGCATCTATGACTAGAAGTCCACCTTTAGTTTATCATCTGAACCCCCTCCAGTATTAAGTTGCAAGCAATAGACAACTGCTTCAAGCAAAGTGTGTAAGGTAAACTGTCCACATGTTCCATGAACAAGAGACCGTTGTTTTCTCCCTAGTAGCAACAACACATCTATAACCGAAGAGATTTCTGTCACTTCCCTTGGAAACTAGAGGCATGAACCCACTATCGAGCATAAATACCCCCTCTTGGAGTCACTAGCAACTACTCGGCCAAGATAGCTACTAACAACGGAGATCATGTGTAGAGGTCCCAACCTGATAAGGCAGAGATCCCCGTGTTTACAATGCTAGTCCTTGGATCGAATAGCTAGCATCCACAATTTAAGATGTAATATCAAGAAACAAAGGTCATATTACAACTTATAACCAGGAATAAAATAATTTATTACATCTTACATAGTTCATTTGGCTATCTCATTTCAATGCAGCAGAAATATCTATATAGCATGGAGTCCTTCATCTTCATATGCACATGCAATCATGTTGGTTGTAGACTTGTAATCCTATTCAACACACTTCACTAACATTAAACAAACCTGCAACATAATAAGTTACAGCCACAAGGGTCAATACATTTGAATTTTATTGGCAAGTGATACTATGGTACAATAGTGGTATCTATCATCTATATGAATTTGGCCAAGTGTAGTCGAGGCTTGCTTTGCTCAAAATAAGGTTTTCCTTATTAGTTGAAAACACTATGTTTTTATTTGTCAAAAACACCCAAGGAACTACCAATAGACATTAGTAATCCTTTAACCCTTGTTCAACCACAAGATTTTAACTTAGAAATTGGGATGAGGAGATCCTTGATAGCTTCAATGTCTTGATGCTCAAATTGTACATTGCCGGGGACACGACTAAGTACTTAGATTTTTTCCTTCTCGAGAGGTGGTGCACTTTCCCCACATGACTCAACATGCATCGAGACAAGATCTTTCAAAAGCCTTCCCTTAGACCAAATGGACGCGTGATACGTTTGAAACGTATCTATAATTTTTGATGCTCCATGCTTGTTTAGTATCTACTTTGCTTTACTTGTCTACACTTTGAGGTGCTTTTTACATGTTTTCTGGTACTAACCTATTAACAAGTTGCAACAGTGTCAGATGCCTGTTTTCTGCTATTTTTGGTTTTAGAAAAGTTAGTAAAGAAATATTCTCGGAATTGGACGAGACGAATGCCAAAGTCAATAACTTTTCATGGGGAACAAGAAGTCCAAAGGAGAGACGAGGAGGCCGACCAGGTGGGCCAGACCCACCCTATGCACGAGTGGGCCCTACCCCGCACCTGGGTAGGGTTTGCCCGCCCTGGCGGCCGCCTCGGTCTCCCCATTCGCCTATAAGAAGCCCCCGATATGGTATCTCTCGGTACCCGATCAGAAATCCACGAAACTGTCTGTAGCCGCCGCCACCATCGTCCCTAGATCGGGGGGGATCTGAAGCTCTTCCCGGCATCCTGCCGGAGGAGATATCATTCCGGAGGCCTTCTCTCCGGTATGATTTGTGAGTAGTTCCACCTTGGACTATGGGTCCATGTAGTAGCTAGATGGTTGTATCTCCTCCTTTGTGCTTTCATGTATAGATCTTGTGAGCTCCGTTCATGATCAAGATCTAATCTATTTGCAATCATGCATGTTGTGTTTGCGGGGATCCGATGGATATTGAGATTGTTATGTTGGTTTGATTAATGGTTCTATCTTTATGATTTTATCATGTCCGTGTTGTTTGTGATCTTGCATGCTCTCTGTTGCTAGTGGTTATCTTGGCCAAGTAGTTGCTAGTGACTCCAAGAGGGACTATTTATGCACGATAGTGGGTTCATGCCTCTAGTTTCCAAGGGAAGTGATAGAAATCTCTTCGGTTGTAGATGTGATGTTGCTACTAGGGAGAAAACAACAGTCTCTTGTTCATGGAACATGTGGACTGTTTACCTTACACACTTTTCTTAAAGCAGTTGTCTGTTGCTTGTAACTTAATACTGGAGGGGGTTCGGATGATAGCCAGAAGGTGGACTTCTAGTCATAGATGCAGTTGGATTACAGTCTATATATATTGTTGTATTGCCCAATCAACTTCATATGATCTTTCTAGCTAGTAATTGCATTGTTATGCCTTGCTCAGTTCCTGTCAATTGCCCCGCTGTAATTTGTTTACGCTTCATGCCATGTTGTTTATCTAAGGAGAGCACCTCTAGTGAACTATGGACCCCAGTCCAATCTTTATCATTGATACATCTTCCACTGTTACTTATTTACTTGCTGCAAACCATTACCTTCCACACCATATGTTTAATCCTTTGTTACAACAAACCGGTGAGCTTGACAACCTCACTCATTCGTTGGGGCAAAGTATTGAGTTTGTGTTGTGCAGGTCTCTGTGTTGCTTACAACACCTGTGTGACGTTTTCTTCCTCCTACTGGTTCGATAACCTCGGTCTCAACTGAGGGAAGACTTGCTGTTGTACTCTTCACACCTTGCTCTTGGGGTTCCCAACAAGACTCCACATCAGCCAACAAGTTTTCTGGCGCCATCAAGGAGTCATCAACGCGTTCCAACCTATCACCCTACCACCATATGTCCATCTGGCTAAGTTCTTGCAACCTATATGATCCAGGCAGAGCCCATATTGCCATGTGGCTGCACTAGAAGCTTCTCAACACTTAACATCTCAAATATCTTTGTTCCTGGGTGGCTTTCCACAAGTGAGATACACAAGGTAGCCATAGAAACGGGCCTTGTGTAACCACTCAACATAACCCATTCATACCATTCCACCCAGGTGATTCATTCACATAGTTGTTTTATTAAGCAAAAACACAAGTCATAGACTTTGTATAATATCATAGCATGAATAATCCACCCTTGTTTTCTACTAGCTAGGCTAAGCATGATAGTATCAAGAATCTTAACTTAGGGAAAATTCTACTAAGGCATCATCTAATAGGATTTCCCAAGGCATAGCTTATACTTAGAAAATTCCAGGCAAGTCCTACACAAAATATCACTAATGCATAGTGAAAATAAAAGGACAAAATATATGAAGCACCACTTGCCTTTTTGGTAGAGAAACTAGGTTCACTCCTTGATGTTGCGATTGTCACACTCTTCAAAGTTCACTACAAATCAATCAAGCAAGGCACATATTCAATCTAGCATTCAAACAATTCACCACATAGAATAATAAAAACAAAGAAATGCATGCAAGCATGCAAAAGATTGTTTTATTTGGAAAAGTTTTTTCTAATAAGGTTTAACATTTCAAAACACCTACTGGTCATTTATAAAAGTGGCAAAACCATTTAAAACAAGTTAGTGAAAATGGCCATTTTAAATCATTTTTGTTTTGCTAGAAATGCTTTTATTCAAAGAAATAATTCCTAAGTCTCACAAAATATATTTTTAAATTCTAATGTTAGTGTTTAGGGTCAGATAGTTCAAATCAAACCATTTGCAAAAGATTTTACTCAAAAAGCATTTTTAGAATAATTTTTATACTCAAAATAGCCTATTTAAAGTTTCTGCAAAAACACCAAATTTTCCAGAAGCAAAATACTAAACTAAGGCCATAGTTTCAAAGTTCATATTTTTCTGAATCCATTGATATAAAATTTGTAAATTTTGGCCAGGTAGAACAAAAGTTATAGATTTTACAAAATCAAACATCTAATAGATTCAATTTTTTGTTTTAAAACAACTGGCAGGCCACATGTCTGTTTCCTATTGGGCGATACCACTTCGTTCGGATCAAGCAACATGGACCGCAGGATTAAAAGCAAATCGCATGGCACAGATCAAGTCATACCCCTTCGATTAATGAATCTAATCTTACACGCAGGATCTGAATTTAACGGTCCTAATCTAACTAGCCATGATCTAGCGACGCTAGCGACAGTGAGCGGCGGCGACGCGTTCGAGCGATGGCGTTCTGGCTAATATAGGAAGCAAGGGAGGTAACAGAGGGAATTACCAGGTTTGCAGCGACGTGCTGATGCTCAACATGGTCGTCGTTGGTCGATGGGCGCACGGGTGTGACGACAATTGCTCGCCGGAGTCGCTCCTAGCGTCGGGCACGTTCTGGCGTTGTCGGAGGCGACGCTACGAGGCATGCCGAGGCAAGAGGAGGACGACGTTAGACGCGCACGGGGACGGTGAATACATGAGCATCAATCAAAGAGAAAGGAGAGGGCTAGGGTTACCAGGAGAGGTCGCCGGAGTCGGAGCCGAAGATGGTGGCGCTCAAACTTGGTTGTTACCGAGCCTCTGGGTGCGCGCGGGCAAGCGGTGAGTGCTGGTAGGTGCGCAAGGTGCTGGGGAGTGAGCTCGTGTGCATAAGGGGGTAGGAGGTGGTCGGGGAAGGCCGGAATTGGCACTAGAGGTTGTCGGAGACAGCGGTGGTGCAAGGTGGAATCAAGGTAGCCTGGTGGCTCCGGTGCCTGAGGGAAAATAGGGAGGAAAGGGAGGCGCTTAAACGTGCGTGGTCACAGACGAGAATTAAGCCGGCAATAACGCGAATTGAAGCGAGTCTTCAATGGCCACTAACGAAGAGGAGAGGGGCGTGGTCACCGCGGGGTGGAGACGATGATGAGGTGGCGATGTGGGTCCAGCGCGTCAGTGAGGGTGAGGGTGGATACATGGGTAAGAAAGAACGGGCTCGCGGGGAGAGAGGGGAGCCGGGTGAGCTTGTTGGTCCAGGTGGGCTGGGGTAGGTTAGATGGGTTGGGTCTTTTCCATTTTTTTCCTTCTCTGAATCTTTTTCCTTTTTATTTCTGATTTCTGTTTTGATTTGATTTAAATGATTTAAGCTTTAATTTGAATACAAATTTCTGCACAACCTTTTCAGTAGGTTTTAAACTATTTATTAATGTGTTTAAAAATCCATTTTAGAATAATTCAAATATTCTCTTATGGTTTAATAATTCATTTAAATTAAATCTTTTGTCTTTATTTAAATAATTTGAATATGGTTCCAAACCATATAATTTAATTTAATTAATCTTTTATTCTTTTTAAGTTAATTAGTGTAGGACCCCACCTTTATAAGGTAGAGATCCCTGTGTTTACAATGCTAGTCCCTGGATCAATAGCTAGCATCCACAAATTAAGATGTAATATCAAGGAACAGAGGTCATATTACAACTTATAACCAGGAATAAAATAATACATTACATCTTACATAGCTCATTTGGCTATCTCATTACAATGTAGCAAAAATATCTATATAGCACGGGGTCCTTCATCTTCATATGCCACAAGCAATCATGTTGGTTGTTGTCACATCCCAAAATTTTCCAAATTTTGAAATGTGAAAAATAAATAAACAAAATAAAACTTTGTTGAAATTCAGAGTGAGAAGAAACTTTTTGATTCCAATTGGAAACATCCAAACCTATTTTGGTCAAATAAATCCCAAAGGGATTTAAAAAGATAAACAATTAATAAAGAAAGTTGTAATAATTGGAATTACTATTTTGGATCTTTTAATAAAAAGATTGGTTTTCCAAAAGAAAAGGTAGAATTATAAATAAGGATTATTTTATAGAGCCAAATTAAATCTTGGCCAAGCTCTTGAAATAAAATATTTTGTTTTGATAAAAAGAGTAAAGGTTTATTTAAATAAAATAATAAGGATTTATAAATATCCAATTTTATTTAAGTAAAGGCTTTTCCATTTTAAATAAACACTAAAACTTGTTATTTTATTTTAAATAAGTTTTCCAAGTGTTTTTGTTTTTCAAATAAAACCTACTGAAAAGGTTTTAGTTTGGTTTAGATTTCAAATAGAGTTTTAAAAATAAATTAAACCCTATTTGAATTAAAGACTAAGGTCTTTTTATTTTAATTAATAATGGGTCCTAAAAAGAATAAAAAATATTTTGTTTTGGACCTTGGATTGTGTTGTTAAATAGAATTAAAAACTACACAAAGTTTGGCAAAGGTTTGAATTCATTTGTTGTTTGAATTGTTTGAATAAAATCAAAACAGAAAATCAAATGGAAAAAGAAAAAGAAATCTGTATAAAAAAATGAAACAGACCCAGCCCAACAAACAAGGCCCAGTCCAGCCCAACTATTTTTTTCCCAGCGAAACGTTTTCTTTCACTCGAACTCACACCCGCAGAGACGCTGAGTAGTGGACCCATCTTACTCTCTCTCTCACTCACTGACAACAAATGTCCCACCTGTCAGCTTTCTCTCCTACCCCACGACGACCCCTTCTTCCCCAACGCCGCTGCCGTTGCTGCTTTGAATCCGCGGCATAAATTCGAGTTATTGCGCGAGTAATTCTTGCCAGTGATCACGCATACATAACCGCCCATGCCTCCTCCCTCTTTTCCCCCACTCGCCTCTCCCTCTCTGCCCCCAGGCTGAGCGAATCGAGAGCTCCAATCCCTCTGTCTCCGACAGCGTCCCTGGCCAATTCCGGTGAACCACCGCCGCCCCTCGCCTCCCCAACCACACTAGCTTGCTCCCCATCCTCAGGCGTTTCTCTCTGCACCTTCAGCTTGCCCGCGCTTGATCCATAGCATCGGCAACAACGACAACCTGAGCGCCACCGTCTGCAAGCAACTCCAGCGAACTTCCCAGGTGAACTCCGACCGCCCTGAGCCCTCTCGATGACGCTCACGTGAACCCCACGTTCGCCCGCATCTAACCGTGTCTTTGTTTTGCCTTGGGGTGAACTGCAGCGTCGCCCCGTCGTCAAACAGAGCCGCCAGACGCCGTTGCAAACTCCGGCGAGGAATTGCCGCCGTTCCTGTGCGCCCCTTGGACAGCCGCGACCACCTCGAGCTTCACCTTGACCCTGTAAACACTGTAAGCCATTTCCCCCTCTTCCTCGCTTCCTGCAACGTTGGCAAGCACACCGCCAGAGCATGCGCCGCCGTCTGCCGCCGCGCAGCACCGCCAGGCAATGGTCGAACTCATCTGCCCCATTAGATCCCCATCTGGCGGCTTAGATAGAATCATTAAACGAAGAGGTACGGGTGCCTCTGCGCCGCACGATCTCACTTAGATCCAACGATCCAGAGAGGTCGATCCGCATGAAGCGGTACCGGCCAATTAGATTACGCCACGTGGACGAAGTTTGGTTTAAAAACAGAAATAGAATCTGATTGAATTGCAAATTTGTAAATTGCATAACTTTTGATCCACACGTCCAAAATTTGCAAATTTTATATCAATAAAGATTATTACTTTGCTAAAAGCAATTTCAACCACATAAAATAATGTTTTGAATTAAAAATGGTTTATAGATAAAACCTTTTGCAAATGGTTTTACCACTTTAGTAAATGACCACTTTTGAACTTTAATGTTTAGAGCCTAGTAGAAACCATTTTTTGTGCAAATAAAACTATCTTTTGCATGCTTGCATGCATGACCTTGTTTTTGTTATTTTATGTGTGTTAAGTTGTTTGAATGCTAGTTGAATTTGTGTTTGATTGATTGAATTGTAGTGGAATTAGAAGAGTGTGATATTTGCAAGGTCAAGAAGTGAACCAACATTCTCTACTAAAAAGGCAAGTGACACTATCATCCAAGTCCTATTATTTTCATTACACTTAGTGGATTTTTGAAACATGCATGATAAGGTTTACTATATTTTATGCTATGCTAAATCCTAATAGGATACCCTTATATTTTCCTTAGTGGAAACATTGTAGTTGTAGTATGCTTAGCCCTGCTGTATATTGGGATGGGATACATGTTATGGTTATATGAAGTATTGAAAAGATATATGTTTTATATAATAAAACAAGTACTCAATGAACCACCTGGGTGGACAAGGATACTCAAGGTTGGACAAGGTGGCAACAAAAGGAACCATGTTTATATGGTTATCTCTTTTTGTATGTGCACTAGAAGAAAACCACCCAGGGACTTAGAGATTGAACATGTTTCTCGTACAGTGGCTTCCGTGTACAGCCACATGCTAAATGGGCTCTGGCTTAGTCAACTACATAGTGGAAGACCCATGCATTGGCATCTTCAGGTTAACTAGATTTGTGTAAGGGAACTTGAAACCCTACATTGGTGCCTGGATGACAAGCTAGAATTGTGTATTGGGAGGACTCCTATGGAAAGACTTTGTCACATTCTTAATCTGCCAGTACTCCATCTTGGTGAGTACTTATCCTGCGGCCACTGGTGGCATCAAGATGAGATTGTGTCATGTGGGTAAAGTGTACAACTTCTGTAGAAGATCAAATTCTAAGTACTTAGCCGTGTCCCCGGTTATGGACAATACTGAGCAACTAAGGCCTGAAGCTATGGAAGATCTCGACATTCCAATTTCTCAAAGTAAAACTTGATGGTGACAACAAGGGATTTTGAAGCACTTGGAGTTTTCCAAGAAAGATTTGACAAAGATCAAAAACTATTTTGAAAAGATAGGATAAAACTATATTGCTTTCTACAAAAGAGCCTAAACCCCACTTAGCCAAATATGCATGTAATGATAGGATCCACTCAATTTTACATAGTAGTGAAACTTGCCAATACAATTCAAATGTATTGACCCTTGTGGCTGTAACTTAAAATGTTGCAGGTTTGTTTGATGTTAGTGAAGTGTGTTGATTAGGATTACAAGTCTACAACCAACATGACTGCCTGTGGCACTTTGAAGATGAAGGACCCCATGCTATTGTTATATCCTGCTGCATTGTAATGAGATAGCCAAATGAGCTATGTAAGATGTAATAAATTATTTTATTCCTGGTTATAAAGTTGTATTATGACCTTTGTATCTCGATATTACATCTTAACTGTGGATGCTAGTTATTGATCCAGGGACTAGCATTGTAAACACAGGGATCTCTACCTTATTAAAGGTTGGGAACCTTATAGATGGTATCAGAGCATTGTGTTGCCTGTAGAATTGTAACCCTAGGATTGGACAAAACCCCTTAGAAAAATAGGAGTTATATTTGTTCCAAAACTTATTTACAAACAATCTTGTAAACTCTTTCCTCAACCATTTTTGGTTTTGACTCTACATCTCTTCTATTTTCAACTTGATGGACAAGCCTTTCCCATGGCCAAAGACTTCACCATGTGCAAAGGACTTCATTAACTCTAATGACTTCAACATCTTCAAGTGATTTCAACTTTAATTTCACTAAGGACTACAAGTGAAAAACCAAGAGACATTAGATTGCCTACCAAAGACATTGATATCAAGTTAGAGTATGGATCATATTGACCTATGAGGTATGATTATACTAAGTATATATTTCAAGAAAACTTGTTGTTTCCTTCAACTCATGAGTTAAACTCATAAGTTGTTAAGTGATTTGTTGCTTGTTGATTGTTTGATTGATTGATTGAACTTGGTTGTTTTGAGTTGTGTGTTAGAACTTCCTTAGGTCTATCTGTCATTACTCATCCCTATCAAACCAACAGATGCCTTCCCGTCGTGCCAATCCCAACCAAAACAACAACATCCCCCCTGAGATGCAGCAGATGATGGCAGCTCAGACACAGTTGATGCAGCAGATGACCACATACATATAGAATCAGAACAACAACAACAACAACAACAATCAGAATAATCCTCCAGCACTTGACATGCTCACCAAGTTTCTGAAACTTAGGCCTGCAAGATTCTCTGGAACAACTGATCCAATGGAAGCTAATGATTAGTTACGTTCAGTGAACAAAGACTTAGTGACTGTTGGCTGCACCGATGAAGAAAAAGTAAGGTTTGCAGCATTTCTACTTGAAGGACCAGCAGCAACATGGTGGGACAACTTTCAGATCACCACTCCCCTTGAAGATGTAACTTGGGCTATTTTTGAGGATGGATTCAGAATCACTCACATCTCACCTGGAGTGATGTACTTGAAGAAAAAGGAGTTTCACAATCTGAAACAGCGTCACCTCAGTGTGGCTGAGTATATTGAAGAATTCAACAATCTGGCACGATATGCACCGGATGAAGTTGATACAGATGCTAAGAGAAAATAGAAATTTCTTGAAGGACTTAAAGATGAGTTGAACCTGCAGCTAGCTGTTGCCTATGTCCCAACTTATCAATCACTCTGTGACAAAGCCACCATTTTGAAAAACAAGATGAATCAAGTTGAGAACAGAAAGAGGAAACATAAACTCAAGAATCACTCAGGATCATCAAAAAAGAAGCATTCATTCAAAAAGAGCAATGTTGATTCTGAACCACATCAGTATCACCACAACAACAATGGAAGTGAGAATAATGGAAATGATACTGACAATGGAGATGACCTTGGTCAGAACCAACATGACACTTTCAAGAAGAAAGACATTAGCCAGTTGCAGTGCTATAATTGTAAGGAGCTTGGACACTATGCATCAGACTGTCCTGAGAAGAAAAAGAAAAAGGATGCTAGAAAAGCCAATGGAAATGACTCCAATGTGACCCAAAAAGGACATGTGAACCACATTGACATGGATGGAAACTTTGAAGAGATAGAAGAAGTGGATGTCAGAAACTAGTTAACTCAGTTGAGTCAAATAAGGATTCCTTGTCTGGATATTAAGTGTTGAACCCATAGTCAAGTGAACCATCAATGTAATCCTATGAGATTTATTCCAAGGGTGGTAGTACCCTAGATGCCTTGAAGCCAATTTGTAACCCTAGCCTTCCCAAATCTCGGGACGAGATTTATTTTAAGGGTGGTAGCCTGTCACATCCCAAAATTTTCCAAATTTTGAAATGTGAAAAATAAATAAACAAAATAAAACTTTGTTGAAATTCAGAGTGAGAAGAAACTTTTTGATTCCAATTGGAAACATACAAACCTATTTTGATCAAATAAATCCCAAAGGGATTTAAAAAGATAAACAATTAATAAAGAAAGTTGTAATAATTGGAATTACTATTTTGGATATTTTAATAAAAAGATTGGTTTTCCAAAAGAAAAGGTAGAATTATAAATAAGGATTATTTTATAGAGCCAAATTAAATCTTGGCCAAGCTTTTGAAATAAAATATTTTATTTTGATAAAAAGAGTAAAGGTTTATTTAAATAAAATAATAAGGATTTATAAATATCCAATTTTATTTAAGTAAAGGTTTTTTCCATTTTAAATAAACACTAAAACTTGTTATTTTATTTTAAATAAGTTTTCCAAGTGTTTTTGTTTTTCAAATAAAACCTACTAAAAAGGTTTTAGTTTGGTTTAGATTTCAAATAGAGTTTTAAAAATAAATTAAACCCTATTTGAATTAAAGACTAAGGTCTTTTTATTTTAATTAATAATGGGTCCTAAAAAGAATAAAAATTATTATGTTTTGGACCTTGGATTGTGTTGTTAAACAGAATTAAAAACTACACAAAGTTTGGCAAAGGTTTGAATTCATTTGTTTTTTGAATTGTTTGAATAAAATCAAAACAGAAAATCAAATGGAAAATGAAAAAGAAATCTGTATAAAAAAAATGAAACAGACCCAGCCCAACAAACAAGGCCCAGTCCAGCCCAACTATTTTTTCCCAGCGAAACGTTTTCTTTCACTCGAACTCACACCCGCAGAGACGCTGAGCAGTGGACCCATCTTACTCTCTCTCTCACTCACTGACAACAAATGTCCCACCTGTCAGCTTTCTCTCCTACCCCGCGACGACCCCTTCTTCCCCCAACGCCACTGCCGTTGCTGCTTTGAATCCGCAGCGTAAATTCGAGTTATTGCGCGAGTAATTCTTGCCAGTGATCACGCATACATAACCTCCGATGCCTCCTCCCTCTTTTCCCCCACTCGCCTCTCCCTCTCTGCCCCCAGGCTGAGCGAATCCAGAGCTCCAACCCCTCTGTCCCCGACAGCGTCCCCGGCCAATTCTGGCGAACCACCGCCACCCCTTGCCTCCCCAACCACACTAGCTTGCTCCCCATCCTCAGGCGTTTCTCTCTGCACCTTCAGCTTGCCCGCGCTTGATCCATAGCGTCGGCAACAACGACAACCTGAGCGCCACCGTCTGCAAGCAACTCCGGCGAACTTCCCAGGTGAACTCCGACCGCCCCGAGCCCTCTCGATGACGCTCATGTGAACCCCACGTTCGCCCGCATCTAACCGTGTCTTTGTTTTGCCTTGGGGTGAACTGCAGCGTCGCCCCGTCGTCAAACAGAGCCGCCAGACGCCGTTGCAAATTCCGGCGAGGAATTGCCGCCATTCCTGTGCGCCCCTTGGACAGCTGCGACCACCTCGAGCTTCACCTCGACCCTACGAGCACTGTAAGACATTCCCCCTCTTCCTCGCTTCCTGCAACGTCGGCAAGCACACCGCCAGAGCGTGCGCCACCGTCTGCCGCCGCGCAGCGCCGCCAGGCAATGGTCGAACTCATCTGCACCGTTAGATCCCCATCTGGCGGCTTAGATAGAATCATTAAACGAAGAGGTACGGGTGCCTCTGCGCCGCACGATCTCACTTAGATCCAACGATCCAGAGAGGTTGATCCGCACGAAGCGGTACCGGCCAATTAGATTACGCCACGTGGACGAAGTTTGGTTTAAAAACAGAAATAGAATCTGATTGAATTGCAAATTTGTAAATTGCATAACTTTTGATCCGCACGTCCAAAATTTGCAAATTTTATATCAATGGAATCAGAAAGACAAGTACTTTCTGACCATGCCCTTTGTTTAGTAAAATGCTTCTGTTAAATTGATTGTTTTTGCAGAAACTTGTGTATGCATGTTTGGAATATAAAAATTGTTCTAGATATAATTTTAATGTGAAATCTTTGCAAAATGGTTTGTTGTGAACCTACTGACCCTAGGAACCAACCTATGGATTTTAAAATGTATTTTGTGAAGTTTAGGAATAAATAATTGAATTAGCTCATTTCTAGTCAAATAAGAATATTGTTTATTTGTTAAAAATGCTTTTTGGAGAAAATCTTTGGGAAAATGTTTTGATTTAAACTCTCTGACCCCAAAAACCAAGTTTTATGATTTTAAAATTTATTTGAGAGAACTCTATAAAGATTATTACTTTGCTAAAAGCAATTTCAACCACATAAAATAATGTTTTGAATTAAAAATGGTTTATAGATAAAACCTTTTGCAAATGGTTTTACCACTTTAGTAAATGACCACTTTTGAACTTTAAAATGTTTAGAGCCTAGTAGAAACCATTTTTTTGCAAATAAAACTATCTTTTGCATGCTAGCATGCATGACCTTGTTTTTGTTATTTTATGTGTGTTAAGTTGTTTGAATGCTAGTTGAATGTGTGTTTGCTTGATTGAATTGTAGTGGAATTAGAAGAGTGTGATATTTGCAAGATCAAGAAGTGAACCAACATTCTCTACTAAAAAGGCAAGTGACACTATCATCCAAGTCCTATTATTTTCATTACACTTAGTGGATTTTTGAAACATGCATGATAAGGTTTACTATATTTTATGCTATGCTAAATCCTAATAGGATACCCTTATATATTCCTTAGTGGAAACATTGTAGTTGTAGTATGCTTAGCCCTGCTATATATTGGGATGGGATACATGTTATGGTTATATGAAGTATTGAAAAGATATATGTTTTATATAATAAAACAAGTACTCAATGAACCACCTGGGTGGACAAGGATACTCAAGGTTGGACAAGGTGGCAACAAAAGGAACCATGTTTATATGGCTATCTCTTTTTGTATGTGCACTAGAAGAAAACCACCCAGGGACTTAGAGATTGAACATGTTTCTCGTACAGTGGCTTCCGTGTATAGCCACATGCTAAATGGGCTCTGGCTTAGTCAACTACATAGTGGAAGACCCATGCACTGGCATCTTCAGGTTAACTAGATTTGTGTAAGGGAACTTGAAACCCTACATTGGTGCCTGGATGACAAGCTAGCATTGTGTATTGGGAGGACTCCTATGGAAAGACTTTGTCACATTCTCAATCTGCCAGTACTCCATCTTGGTGAGTACTTATCCAGCGGCCACTGGTGGCATCAAGATGAGATTGTGTCATGTGGGTAAAGTGTACAACTTCTGTAGAAGATCAAATTCTAAGTACTTAGCCGTGTCCCCGGTTATGGACAATACTGAGCAACTAAGGCCTGAAGCTATGGAAGATCTCGACATTCCAATTTCTCAAAGTAAAACTTGATGGTGACAACAAGGGATTTTGAAGCACTTGGAGTTTTCCAAGAAAGATTTGACAAAGATCAAAAACTATTTTGAAAAGATAGGATAAAACTATATTGCTTTCTACAAAAGAGCCTAAACCCCACTTAGCCAAATATGCATGTAATGATAGGATCCACTCAATTTTACATAGTAGTGAAACTTGCCAATACAATTCAAATGTATTGACCCTTGTGGCTGTAACTTAAAATGTTGCAGGTTTGTTTGATGTTAGTGAAGTGTGTTGATTAGGATTACAAGTCTACAACCAACATGACTGCCTGTGGCACTTTGAAGATGAAGGACCCCATGCTATTGTTATATCCTGCTGCATTGTAATGAGATAGCCAAATGAGCTATGTAAGATGTAATAAATTATTTTATTCCTGGTTATAAAGTTGTATTATGACCTTTGTATCTCGATATTACATCTTAACTGTGGATGCTAGTTATTGATCCAGGGACTAGCATTGTAAACACATGGATCTCTACCTTATTAAAGGTTGGGAACCTTATAGTTGTAGACTTGTAATCCTATTCAACACACTTCACTAACAGCCACAAGGGTCAATACATTTGAATTGTATTAGCAACTGATACTATGGTAGAATAATGGTATCTATCATTTATATGCATTTGGCTAAGTGGAGCTCAGGCTTGCTTTGCTCAAAATAAGGTTTTCCTTATTAGTTGAAAACACTAAGTTTTTGTTTGTCAAAATCAGCCAAGGCATCTACCAATAAAATTGGTGACCCTTTAACCCTTGTTCAACCACAAGTTTTAACTTAGAAATTGGGATGAGGAGATCCTTGATAGCTTTAATATCTTGATGCTCAAATTGTCCATTGCCGGGGACACGACTAAGTACTTAGATTTTATTCTCTCGAGAGGTGGTGCACTTTCCCCACAAGACTCGACATGCATCGAGACAAGATCTTTCAGAAGCCTTCCCTTAGACCAAATGGACGCGTTCCATCCTATCACCCCTACCACCTTCTATCCACATGGTTAAGTTATTGCAACCTATATGATCCAGGCAGAGCCCATATTGCCATGTGGCTGCACTAGAAGCTTCTCAACACTTCACATCTCAAATCTCTTTCTTCCTGGGTGGCTTTCCACAAGTGAGATACACCAGGTAGACCCGTGAGTAACCACTCAACACAAACCATTCTTTCCATTCCACCTAGGTGATTCATTCACATAGTTGTTTTATTAAGCAAAAACATAAGTCAAAAGACTTAGTAAAATTTCCATAGCATGTGTATATAATCCACCATTGTTTACTACTAGCTAGGCTAAGCATGATATCAACAAGTATCTTAACTTAGAGAATAATTCTACCAAGACTACAACTACTAGGATTTCCCATGGCATAGCATGTAGATACTTAGCAAAATTTTCATACAAGTCCTATACAAAATATCACTAGTGCATATTCAAAATAATAGGACAAATACATGAAGCACCACTTGCCTTTTTACTAGAGAAACTAGGTTCACTCCTTGATCTTGCAATTGTCACACTCTTCAAAGTTCACTACAATTCAATCAAGTGAGGCACAAAATCAAACTAGCATTCAAATAATTCACCACATAAAATAAATAAAACAAGACAATGCATGCAAGCATGCAAAATATAGTTTTATTGAAAAAGTGGTTTCTAATAAGGTTTTAAACGTTTCAAAACACCTACTGGTCATTTATAACCGTGGAAAAATCATTTAAAATCAAGTTAGTGAAAATAGGCCATTTAAATCATTTTTGCTTTGCTAGAAATGATTTAAATCAAAGTAACAATTTTTAGTGTTAGCCAAATTTGTTTTTAAACACAAATGCTAGTGTTTATGGTCAAAGTGTTTAGAACAAATCCAATTGCAAAAGGTTTCACTCAAAAATCATTTTTAAATCATAGCAACATTTTGTTTTACTAGAAATGCTTTTATTCAAAGGAAAAAATTTCTAGTGTTAATCAAATATACTTTTAAATCTAAAAGTTAGTGTTTAGGGTCAGAGAGTTCAAATCAAACCATTTGCAAAAGGTTTTACTCAAAAAGAATTTTTAAAACAGTTTTTGTATCCAAAATAGTCCTAATAATGTTTCTGCAAAAACATCTAATTGTTCAGAATCCCAAAATACTAAACTAAGGGAACTGTTGCAAAGGTTTCATTTTCCTGATTCCATTGATATAAAATTTGTAATTTTTGGACGTGTAAAACAAAAGTTATGATTTTTGCAAAATCACTCATCTAATAGATCATTTCTGTTTTTAAAACACATGCCTAGACACGTGGCGTGTTCCTACTGGTGCGTACCGCTTCTTTCGGATTGAGCAACGTGGACCGCAGGATTAAAAGAGAATCACCTGGCACAAATCATCGCATACTCCTTCGCTAAATGATTCTATCGTAGCCATAGGATCAAAATCTAACGGTCTAAATCCAATTAACCATGAACTGGCGGCACTGCGACGGTTGCACGACGACGACGGCTCAGGCGACGGTGGTCCGTCAAAATAGGAAGTGAGGGATAAAACGGAGGGCGTTACCAGACTCGCAGGGTCATGCTGATACTCGACGTGGTCGTCGTTGGTCGAGGGGCGCACGCAGTTGCTGGCGATTGCTCGTCGGAGATGGTGTCGGCGTCGGGCTTGTACTGGCGTCATCGAAGGTGAAGCTACAGGCCACAAGAAGACAAGTGGAGGGGGGCACGAGAGAACAGAGAGTATACGAGCGTCATCGCGAGGGAGAGGGGAGGTCAGGGTTCACCTGGAGAGGTCGTCGGAGTGGACGCAGACGACGGCGACGTTCAGATTTGTCGTTGCCGGTGTTTTGGGACGCGCGCGGGCAAGCTAGGGCTACTGGCAGGTGGGCATGGTGCTGGCGATCAATCTTGTGTGGTCCAGGGGTCAGGGGGAGGTACGGGTTCGCCGGAATTCATACCGGACCCCGTCGGAGCAGTGGGGTTGCGAGCTAAAATTGCAGCAGCCTAGGGGCGGAAAGGGAGTGGGGTTTGAGGGGAAAGAGTGAGGAGAGAAGGGCGTTTAATCGAGCTTGGTCTCTGGAGGATTTCACACGCGTAATCAAGTGAATTGAAGCCGCTAATTAACACACGAAACAACCGGAGTGAGGGGGGAAAGAACGGTTTTCGCGGGGACAACGATGACGGGGCAGGTGGGACCTGGTTGTAAGCGAGGTGAGGGGGTACGGTGGGGTCTCGCGGTCAGTAGATGAGGGGGTACATGCGCGAGTGAGAAATATCTGGGGAGAGGGGGAGTGGGTTTCCTAGGTGGGATCCTTCTAGGCTAGCTGGGCCTGCTAGGCTGGCAAGTTGGGTCAGGTGTGTTGGGCAGGTTCTGTTTTTCATTTTTTTCTTCTCCTGTTTTCTTTTTCTTTTTTCCTTTTCTATTTTCTATTTTGATTTGATTCAAATGCTTCAAACACTCATTTGTTTTCAAATCTTTCCCAATTTCCAGTATGTTTTTATACTGTTTAACAATGTATTTTAAAGTCCATTTTAGAATATTCAAATATTCTTTTATGGTTTAATATTTATTTAAATGAGGTTTGTGTCTTTATTCAAACCATTGATTCAAGCTTCCATTTGAATTCAAATTTCACCAAACCTTTTTAGTAGGTTTAAACTATTTAATATTGTGATTAAATAGTCCACTTGAATTATTTCAAAATAATCTCTTATGATTTATTATTTATTTAGATTAGGCATTTGTCTTTATTCAAATAAAATATGAATATGGTTTAAACCCATATTATTTTATTCAAATAAATTCTTTTATTCTTTTTAAGTTAATTAGATAACTTTTAATCCATTTTGGCAATTTCAATTATTATTTTGTCATGATTTGATTAATCATTTATATTAGGGATTTTGTCTTCTTTTAAATCAAATATGGTTCAAGTCCATATAAGTTTTTATTCAAATAAACTTTATTCCTTTATTTTATTTGGATTATATTTATTCCATTTGCTTATTGATTTAATTCAATTTTCAAATTGTCTTCTAAATAACTTTCTTGTGATTTATTATTTATTTAGTTTAGGCAATTTGTCTTTTATTAAATAAAATTGAATATGGTTTAATCCATATGATTTTATTTATATAATATTTTATTGCTTTTTATTATTCAATAAACTTTCATTTGTTTATGGATTTGGCCAAGATTTAATTTGACCTTTAAATATTCCTTATTTATTTATTTCTTTCTTTATCTTATAAAATCCATATCTTTTTATTTATAGATCTAAAATTGGTGATTCCAATTTGTACAATTTTATTTAATATTTGGTTATCTTTTTAAATCCCTTTAGGATTAATTTGCTCACAATTTGGTATGGATTTTTGCTAGGATCATTATTAGCTTTGGAAATTAATTCCTTTTATCTTATTAAATTCATAAGTTTTTATCCATGGTTCCAAATTGAGTGAAACCAATTTCTATGGTTTTATAGTATTTTTGTTTATCATTTTTGATCATTTAAAAAAATGTTTGTTGACAAATTTGTATATGGAACAAATCCATAGTCTTAGAGAGATCTTGGAAATGATTTTCTTCCTTTAAGATTTGGGATTTTGGTTTAACTTTTCCAAGTGTTCAAATTTCAAGATACATTCATTGAATAATGCATTTCACTTGATTGAAATATTTTTGAATTCCCTTTTCATTCAAATTTGTTCAAGAAGGGTTTTGATGTTTCCATTTAGAAACAAAAAGTTTCTTTTCACCCTAAATTTCAACAATTGTTTCTTTTGTTTATTTATTTTTCACATTCCAAAATTTGCAAAATTTTGGGATGTGACAGACTACCACCCTTAAAAGAAATCTCGTCCCGAGATTCGGGAAGGCTAGAGGTTACAAGTTGGCTTCAAGACAACTAGAGTGCTACCACCCTTAAAAGATTTCTAACTAGATTACATCTTGGCTTACTTGGGATCTTGATGTAACTTCTCTGGACAATTGTTTGCATAATGTCCTTTGTTTCCACACTTGAAACATGTGACAAGTTTGATGTCTTGAGGTGTCTTCTCTGGACAATATGATGCATAATGGCCTAGCTCTTTCTAGTGGTTGCATATCACTTGGATAATATCCTTCTTCTTTGGTATCATTGCCTCTTGTTTGTTTCCTTGGTTCTTCTTCTTTTCTATACATTCATAAGCACAGTGTCTCATCTCTTTGCAATTGTAACATTGCACCTGGCTAATGTATTGCTTGCTGGTTTGGGGATTTTCTTCTTGTTCTTGGGTTCCTCCAAAGCTAGGAGTTCTCTTAGTTCATGCTCTTCATATTTCACCACAAATGTGGGAAAACTTCCTCAGTTCCTGAACGATTCCTAGGATAACGTCCATGTTTCCTCTTTTGTCCACCATGGTGGGTCACAATGTATGGGGGTGCATACTGAGACTTGTCGTTGTCTTCATTCTTCTTGGTAGAAGTTGTTCCCTTATGGAGGTTTCCAAACATTTGATGCATTCATCTTGTTTCATTTGTTGAACTATAGGATAGATGGGGCATTGGATAGGGACATGATTATTTCCTTCACATAGGAAACAAGAAACCTGAGATGTGGGGCATTGTCTAGTTGGATGTTTCTCTTCACAATTAGGGCATGGGTCCACATGCTCTTTGTAAGTGTGTCCTATGTCTCCACAAATTTTGCAAGTTTGGGTTCCTTCTATAATATCATCCTTGATATCATTGTTGACACAATCTCCTTGGGGAAGGTTGCTTCTCATGTTGATCATTTGATTGGTCATCCTTTGCAACAATTGAGATTGGGTTTCCAAGAATTTTTGCATGGTGATACGTTGGAAACGTATATATAATTTTTGGTGCTCCATGCTTGTTTAGTATCTACTTTTCTTTACTTGTCCACTCTTTGAGGTGCTTTTTACATGTTTTCTGGTACTAACCTATTGACAAGTTGCAACAGTGCCAAATACATGTTTTCTACTGTTTTTGGTTTCAGAAAAGTTAGTAAAGAAATATTCTCAGAATTTGACGAGACGAACGCCAAAGTCAATAACTTTCCGTGGGGAACAAGAAGTCCAGAGGAGAGATGGAGAAGCGGGCCAGGGAGGCCACCCCCCAACCGCGGGGTCAGGTGGACATGCGCCTGGGTAGGGTTTGCCTACCCTGGTCGCCACCCGGACTCCCCCCTTCGCCTATAAGAAGCCCGCGATACATAAACTCTCGGTACCCAATCAGAAATCCATGAAACCGTCTGTAGCTGCCGCCACCATCGTCCCTAGATCAGGGGGATCTAAAGCTCTTCCCGGCACCCTGCCGGAGGGGAGATCATCCCGGAGGCCTTCTCGTCTGTATGATTTGTGAGTAGTTCCACCTTGGACTATGGGTCCATGTAGTAGCTAGATGGTTGTGTCTCCTCCTTTGTGCTTTCATGTATAGATCTTGTGAGCTCCGTTCATGATCAAGATCTAATCTATTTGTAATCACGCATGTTGTGTTTGCGGGGATCCGATGGATATCAAGATTATTATGTTAGTTTGATTAATGGTTCTATCTTTATGATTCTATCATGTTTGTGTTGTTTGTGATCTTGCATGCTCTCCGTTGCTAGTGGTTATCTTGGCCAAGTAGTTGCTAGTGACTCCAAGATGGAGTATTTATGCTCGATAGTGGGTTCATGCCTCTAGTTTCCAAGGGAAGTGATAGAAATCTCTTCGGTTGTAGATGTGCTGTTGCTGCTAGGGAGAAAACAATGGTCCCTTGTTCATGGAACATGTGGATTATTTACCTTACACACTTTGCTTAAAGTAGTTGTCTGTTGCTTGCAACTTAATACTGGAGGGGGTTCAGATGATAACCTTAAGGTGGACTTCTAGTCATAGATGCAGTTGGATTACGGTCTATGTATATTGTTGTATTGCCCAATCAACCTCATAGGATCTTTCTGTCTAGTAATTGCATTGTTATGCTTTGCTCAGTTCCTGTCAATTGCCCCGCTGTAATTTGTTTACCCTTCATGCCATGTTGTTTATCTAAGGAGAGCACCTCTAGTGAACTATGGACCCCAGTCCAAACTTTACCATCGATACATCTTCCACTATTACTTGTTTACTTGATGCAAACCATTACCTTCCACACCATACGTTTAATCCTTTGTTACAAAAAACTGGTGAGCTTGACAACCTCACTGATTCGTTGGGACAAAGTCTTGAGTTTGTATTGTGCAGGTCTCCACGTTGCTTCCAACACATGTGTGGCATTTCCTTCCTCCTTAGGGATTGTTCGTTTTGGTGGGATTTAATCCACGCATGGAACCAATCCAGGATTGGATTGGGTGGATCCACTACCGTCACCCAATCCATGTCAGAGTCTAATCCCTACAATCCAAACCTGAGAGATCCAAAATACAACCGTTTGTTTAAGCCACTTGGATCAGCCTAAATTTCAAACTCAACACAGAGAAGACATCTGAATCATACTTGGTACAACATAAAAACTCAATCTTTTTTCTAGTCTTAAATAATGCCACATAAATCCCAAAACTTGACAGTTCTTACAACTGATTCCAGACTATTATGCAATTGATAAACATGAATAATTATATAACATACATTTCTTCTTTTTGATAGCCTTGCACACTGCAGCACTATTTCACAATCTAGCGGTTCTTAATAGACGAATCTAAACCATTATGAAATGGAACATTAGAAGACTATATATGGTATCGAAGCAAGACGTAAACATAAATTCCAGTGATCCAAGTTTCTCCAAGAACAAATAGATTTTAGCAGCTGCACTTCCTCCATTATGTGATGGTTATCACTACAATGATCTTCATATCTGCAGATTTTTAAGTAAAGAAGATAAAGACAGTCAAAACAACTTTGATTTGCAAAGATACATATCACCATGCACTTATTAAGCTAGTCCTTTTTGGTTCTAGTATATCAAAGACAAGAAACAAATATAAGGTCAGGATTTTTTTTAAACTAGGCAAGAGGCTTGCCATTCATTGATAAAGTAGAAGAGAGATGACAAGTTTATGTAAGAAACCAGCCGAAAACCGATATTTTAGCACATTTCCCAGCTGCACATGTTATCTCTCATAAACTTGTTCAAACAATTCCCATGGAAACTACTGTTCAATTCAAAATCAAGAAAATATTCAGAGTTGAACATAGATGGGATTGTAAAGTGAAACAAATAACTTCTCCTATACCAGCACTGACAATTCCCATGGAAACTACTGTTCAATAGAAATAAGACACAATAAAGGCTAAGCATACCTTCAAAGCTTATCCACCTTTCCTCTCAGCCAAAGAAGAGCAATTTCGGGGTCGCTCTCATTGAAACTGAGGAATGTCTCTCGATTAGCTAGAATCTGGAACACCTCGGATGCCTTTACCTTTTCATCCGGTGATAATGCCATTGTTGTAAGGACAGAGATGCACCTCCTAATTGAATAATCATTTGCCTGCACCGACTCCTTTTCCCTCGCCAAAACAGCAGCTTCTTCTTCGACTTGTTTGATTTTGACATCAATGTACCTCTCTAGCGCTCCTTCTAGTGCAACACCTTTCTTCAGCCTCTTTGGCTCATTCTCTTGATTGGATATTGTTGGTGCACCAGTCTTTCTAGGGGGCCTCTGTACATTCATTTCAGCAGTTGCATCTTCAGTTGTTCGTGGTATTGCATCTGTAGTTGTTTGCAGCCTTGAATCTAGAGCTTCATCTTGTGCTTGGTACGCATAGCTTTCTTCCAGGTTTGGAAATTCAACTCCATTGCTACTGAGCTGGTCTCCCTCATTTACTTGAGTAACAACACGATACTGTGGGGGTTGAGTAGAGGTAAAGTTCCAAGTCCCTTCAGCGTACTGGCCATCATACAACTCTCCCAAAGCCTCAAAGAGAGGAAAAGGCTTCTTGCGGAACTTTTGAGCTTTAGGAAATGACTGCATGATGTATAATGGAGGCATAATGTATAATGAGAGTAAAACATAGAAAATCAGTTCATCAAACAGATACATGATGTAGGAATAAACATAGGAAATAGCTTCTTACTGCGATGATGTTGTCCCATAGATGTGGTTCAGCCTCGATCATGCACCTCTTCTCATTCCAAGAAGCACCACTCTGCATCCGCGCTTCTTTTAGCATCTTGTAATCTCTTTTCAATTCCCTTTCCTTCATTTGAATCTGATTCTTATCCATGGTTACATATGTGTATTTGGTGCGAAACTCATGGACTATCTTGTTCCAAGCCTCCGAAGACCACCCATTGTTTCCCTTGTATTGAGGAACAATGTGGTCATGAAGTAGCTCAACTAGGGTCTTCTCAAGTTCTGGATTCCAAGATGCTCTTTCTATATTCCAGAAAGAAAAACAGTTCAGCTATGGCACATTTAATTCAATCATTACCATGTATAAGCAATCATTTAAGTAAGAAAGAACATTACCATTAGAAGAACCATCGTTCTTCTTTTTTGAATGAGCTTTAGGAGATTTTTTCTTCTGGCTATCATTGAGCTATCAGTACAGCCATGAACTTGATAGTAAAATGGATCTATAATAGCAACTAGCTTTTACTTGGTGCGGTCTCTGCCTGCATAATTAGCCAGTTGCTAGGAACAACCAAATAGTGCAGTTGTGCTAGGAAGAATTTGGGTAATATTAAAGCTGTATTTTTGTTTCCTAAATTCAAGTTATATATTAACAAAACAATAGAGACTTCTGACTGAGAATTGGAAAAACAATCTTTAAACTGTATTCATGAACACAAAAGAAACAAAAACTAGTTGTCATGCTGTAATTTCTACGTCAATGGCTTGATCTAGTTGGCTTCAATCCAGTAATTTCTAGTTGTTAAGTAAAAGCTAAGGCAGACAAATCCTGCCAATCGATTTGAGATTCAGGGAATGCACAAATCGCTAGAGCAATGTTCAGTCCCAACACTGGCAAAACTTGAGAGATTTGTCCGTCTGCAATTTACTCAGAAACTTGCAGAAAACAACTGCAACACTCAGGAGAGAGGTCGAGGAGCAACACCAAACTCTAGCAGTAGCCTTGAGCAATAACCAAATGGGCAAGGCAGAGGACATCCCAGGTAGGCAGAAAGTGGAGCTCATGCCTGTCTCCCGATCAAATCTTAGTCAGAGGTCAGCAAAGCAAAAGTAGAGACATGTGTGTACATGAACAGATGAAGGAAACAAATGAAGGAAACATGGGCAAGTACATCTGAGATCCTCTCAATTTGTCGCTACCAAAAAAGAAGAAAAGTCACCAAGAAATTTGATTGAGCACACAAAGGACAAGAACATTATGCATCTTCCCAACATAACATCCTAGGTACTAATCTGAAGTATCTCAGGACACTCTAACCACAACCCAGATCTTCTTGGCCGGCTATGCCTCTTGTCGTCGTTGCCTCCTCCACGCTGGAGCATTGTAGAACCGCCTGATGTCGAAGCAGCCAGTGCGGGTGATGGCCGGGAAGCTCCAGCGTCGCCATCCCTAAAGTTCCAATCCCAAATCCCAATCATGCATTCCACTCAAACAACAAGATTCAAACATATTTTTAGGCAACAAAATCTTTTTGCTACACCTCATAAGTTGGTGTGATTGATCTAACTAAACACTAGTATGGTGGTCCAACTATAGGATTCACTTGAGATCATTCCATTCGTCTTGGTTGTTTCTTCATGAACAAGATCATGGTATCCTTGGAAAAATTCTTGCATCCTGGTCACAAACTTCAAAGGTGATGATGGTTCCTTCTAGGTTGTATTTCCTTAGTCTTCACGTCTTGAGTAATATTTCTTGTCTCACTTGTAGTCCTTAGTGATGTCCAAATTGAAGTCCTTGGTGATATTGTAGTTGAAGTCATTGGTGATGGTGAAGTCTTTGCTCATGTTGAGGTTTTCTCCATCAAGTTGAAAAAGAAGAGAAGTAGAATCAACACAAAAAGGTTGAGGAAAGAGTTTACAAGATTGTTTGTAAATAAGTTTGGAACAAATTAAACTCCTATTTTTCTAAGCGGTTTTGTCCAATCCTAGGGTTACAATCCTACAGGCAACACAATGCTCTGATACCATCTGTAAGAATCCCCCTTTATAAGGTAGAGATCCATGTGTTTACAATGCTAGTCCCTGGATCAATAGCTAGCATACACAGTTTAAGATGTAATATCAAGGAACAAAGGTCATATTACAACTTATAACCAGGAATAAAATAATACATTACATCTTACATAGCTCATTTGGCTATCTCATTACAATGCAGCAGAAATATCTATATAGCATGGCGTCCTTAATCTTCATATGCCACAAGCAACCATGTTGGTTGTAGACTTGTAATCCTATTCAACACACTTCACTAACATCAAACAAACCTGCAACATAATAAGTTACAGCCACAAGGGTCAATACATTTGAATTGTATTGGCAAGTGATACTATGGTAGAATAGTGGTATCTATCATCTATATGCATTTGGCTAAGTGGAGCTTAGGCTTGCTTTGCTCAAAATAAGGTTTTCCTTATTAGTTGAAAACACTAAGTTTTTGTTTGTCAAAATCACCCAAGGCATCTACCAATAAAATTGGTGATCCTTTAACCCTTGTTCAACCACAAGTTTTAACTTAGAAATTGGGATGAGGAGATCCTTGATAGCTTCAATGTCTTGATACTCAAATTGTCCATTGTCGGGGACACGGCTAAGTACTTAGATTTTACTCTCTCGAGAGGTGGTGCACTTTCCCCACAAGACTCGACATGCATCAAGACAAGATCTTTTAGAAGCCTTCCCTTAGACCAAATGGACACGTTCCATCCTATCACCCCTACCACCTTCTATCCATCAGGCTAAGTTATTGCAACCTATATTATCCAGGCAGAGCCCATATTGCCATGTGGCTGCACTAGAAGCTTCTCAACACTTAACATCTCAAATCTCTTTGTTCCTGGGTGGCTTTCCACAAGTGAGATACACCAGGTAGACCCCTGAGTAACCACTCAACACAAACCATTCTTTCCATTCCACCCAGGTGATTCATTCACATAGTTGTTTTATTAAGCAAAAACATAAGTCAAAAGACTTAGTAAAATTTCCATAGCATGTGTATATAATCCACCCTTGTTTACTACTAGCTAGGCTAAGCATGATATCCACAAATATCTTAACTTAGAGAATAATTCTACCAAGACTACAACTACTAGGATTTCCCATGGCATACCATATAGATACTTAGCAAAATTTTCATACAAGTCCTATACAAAATATCACTAGTGCATATTCAAAATAATAGGACAAATACATGAAACACCACTTGCATTTTTACTAGAGAAACTAGGTCCACTCCTTGATCTTGCAATTGTCACACTCTTCAAAGTTCAATACAATTCAATCAAGCAAGGCACAAAATCAAACTAGCATTCAAACAATTCACCACATAAAATAAATAAAACAAGACAATGCATGCAAGCATGCAAAATATAGTTTTATTGAAAAAGTGGTTTCTAATAAGGTTTTAAACGTTTCGAAACACCTACTGGTCATTTATAACCGTGGCAAAATCATTTAAAATCAAGTTAGTGAAAATAGACCATTTAAATCATTTTTGTTTTGCTAGAAATGATTTAAATCAAAGTAATAATTTCTAGTGTTATCCAAATTTGTTTTTAAAGACAAATGTTAGTGTTTATGGTCAAAGTGTTTAAAACAAATCCATTTGCAAAAGGTTTCACTCAAAAATCATTTTTAAATCATAGCAACATTTTGTTTTACTAGAAGTGCTTTTATTCAAAGGAAAAAAATTCTAGTGTTAATCAAATATACTTTTAAATCCAAAAGTTAGTGTTTAGGGTCATAGAGTTCAAATCAAACCATTTGCAAAAGGTTTTACTCAAAAAGAATTTTTAAAACAATTTTTACATCCAAAATAGTCCTAATAATGTTTGTACAAAAACACCTAACTTTTCCGAAGCAAAATACTAAACTAAGGGCACTGTTGCAAAGGTTTCATTTTCCTGATTCTATTTATATAAAATTTGTAACTTTTGGACGTGTAAAACAAAAGTTATGATTTTTGCAAAATCACTCATCTAATAGACCATTTCTGTTTTTAAAACACAAGTCTAGACACGTGGCGTGTTCCTACTGGTGCGTACCGCTTCATTCAGATTGAGCAACGTGGACCGCAGGATTAAAAGCGAATCGCACGGCACAGATCATCGCATACTCCTTCGCTAAATGATTCTATCGTAGCCACATGATCAAAATCTAATGGCATAAATCCAATTAACCATGAACTGGCAGCGCTACGACGGTTGTGTGGCGGCGACGGCTCCGGCGACGGTGGTCCGGACAAAATAGGAAGCGAGGGAGAAAACGGAGGGCGCTACCAGACTCACAGGGTCGCGCTGATACTCGACATGGTCGTCGTTGGTCGAGGGGCGCATGCAGTTGCTAGCGATTGCTCGCCGAAATGGTGTCGACGTCGGGCTTGTATTGGCGTCATCGAAGGTGAAGCTACAGGCCACGAGAAGACAAGTGGAGGAGGGCGTTAGAAGCTCGAGATAATAGAGAGTATACGAGCCTCATCGCGAGGGAGAGGGGAGGTCACGGTTCACCTGGAGAGGTCGCCAGAGTGGACGCAAACGATGGTGGCGTTCAGATGTTGTCATTGCCGGTGTTCTGGGACGCGCGCGGGCAAGCTAGGGCTACTGGCAGGTGGGCATGGTGCTGGCGATCAATCTTGTGTGGTCCAAGGGCAGGGGGAGGTACGGGTTCGCCGGAATTCACATCAGAGTGCGTCGGAGCAGTGGGGTTGCGAGCTGAAATTGCAGCAGCCTAGGGGCGGAAAGGGAGTGTGGTTTGAGGGGAAAGAGTGAGGAGAGAAGGGCGTTTAATCGAGCTTGGTCTCTGGAGGAATTCACGTGTGTAATCAAGCGAATTGAAGCCGCGAATTAATGCAGGAAATGGCCGGAGTGAGGGGGAAGAACGGTTTTTGCAGGGACAACGATGACAGGACAGGTGGGACCTGGTTGTCAGCGAGGTGAGGGGGCTACGATGGGGTCTCGCGATCAGTAGATGAGGGGGTACATGCACGAGTGAGAAAGA
Source organism: Avena sativa (assembly GCA_916181665.1). NCBI lineage: Eukaryota > Viridiplantae > Streptophyta > Magnoliopsida > Poales > Poaceae > Avena > Avena sativa. Next base: position 460,638,512 of record OV702299.1, on the reverse strand, counting down.
TCTGGGGAGGGGGGAGTGGGTTTTCCGGGTGGGATCCTGCTAGGCTAGCTGGGCCAGCTGGCAAGTTGGGTTAGGTCTGTTGGGCAGGTTCTGTTTTCATTTTTTCTTCTCCTGTTTTCTTTTTCCTTTTCTATTTTTTGTTTTGATTTGATTCAAATGCTTCAAACACTCATTTGTTTTCAAATCTTTCCCAAATTTCCAGTATGTTTTTATACTGTTTAACAATGTATTTTAAAGTCCATTTTAGAATATTCAAATATTCTTTTATGGTTTAATATTTATTTAAATGAGGTTTGTGTCTTTATTCAAACCATTGATTCAAGCTTCCATTTGAATTCAAATTTCACCAAAACTTTTCAGTAGGTTTAAACTATTTAATATTGTGATTAAATAATCCACTTGAATTATTTCCAAATAATCTCTTATGATTTATTATTATTTAGATTAGGCATTTGTCGTTATTCAAATAAAATATTAATATGGTTTAAACCCATATTATTTTATTCAAATAATTCTTTTATTCTTTTTAAGTTAATTAGATAACTTTTAATCCATTTTGGCAATTTCAGTTATTATTTTCTCATGATTTGATTAATCATTTATATTAGGAATTTTGTCTTCTTTTAAATCAAATATGGTTCAAGTCCATATAAGTTTTTATTCCATTATTTTTTTTGGATTATCTTTATTCCATTTGCTTATTGTTTTAATTCAAGTTTCAAATTGTCTTCTAAATAATTTTCTTGTGATTTATTATTTATTTAGTTTAGGCAATTTGTCTTTTATTAAATAAAATTGAATATGGTTCAATCCATATGATTTTATTTAAATAATATTTTACTCCTTTTTATTATTCAGTAAACTTTCATTTGTTTATGGATTTGGCCAAGATTTAATTTGACCTTTAAATATTCCTTATTTATTTCTTTCTTTCTTTATATTATAAAATCAATATCTTTTTTATTTATAGAATCCAAAATTGATGATTCCAATTTGTAGAATTTTATTTAATATTTTTTTATCTTTTTTAAATCCCTTTAGGATTAATTTGCTCACAATTTGGTATGGATTTTAGCTAGGATCTTTATTAGCTTTGGAAATTATTTCCTTTTATCTTATTAAATTCATAAGCTTTTATCCATGGTTCCAAATTGAGTGAAACCAATTTCTATGGTTTCATACTATTTTTGTTTATCATTTTTGATCATTTAAAAAAATGTTTGTTGACAAATTTTTATATGGAACAAATCCATAGTCTTAGAGAGATCTTGGAAATGATTTTCTTTCTTTAAGATTTGGGATTTAGGTTTAACTTTTCTAAGTGTTCAAATTTCAAGATACATTCATTGATGAATGCATTTCCCTTGGTTGAAATTTTGTTGAATGCCCTTTTCATTCAAATTTATTCAAGAATGGTTTTGATGTTTCTATTTAGAAGCAAAAAGTTTCTTTTCACCCTAAATTTCAACAATTGTTTCTTTTGTTTATTTATTTTTCACATTCCAAAATTTGGAAAATTTTGGGAAGTGACAATTAGATAACTTTTAATCCACTTTGGCAATTTCAATTTATTTTTCTCATGATTTAATTAATCATTTATATTAGGGATTTTATCTTTATTCAAATAGAATTGAATATGGTTAGAAGCCCATATAATTTTATTTAATAATCTTTATTCCTTTATTTTTATTTGGATTACCTTTATTCCATTTGTTTATGGATTTGGCCAAGATTTAATTTGACTTTTAAATATTCCTTATTTCTTTCTTTCTTTCTTTATCTTATAAAGTCCATATCTTTTTATTTATAGATCCAAAATTTGGTGATTCCAATTTGTATAATTTTATTTAATATTTGTTTATCTTTTAAATCCTTTTAGGATTACTTTCCTCACAATTTTGCATGGATTTTAGCTAGGAGCTTTATTAGCCTTGGAAATTATTTTCCTTTTATCTTATTAAATTCATAAGTTTCTTATCCATGGCTCCATATTGAATGAAACCAATTTATATGGTTTTATAATATTTTTGTTTATCAATTTTGGTCATTTATAAATGTTTGTTGCTAAATTTTTATATGGATCAAATCCATGGTTTTAGAGAGATCTTGGAAATGATTTATTCCATTAGGGTTTTGGTTTATCTTTTCCAAGTGTTTCAATTTCAAGATACATCCATTGATGAATGCATTTTACTTCATTGAAATTTTTGTTGGATGCCCTTTTTTATTCAAATTTTGTTCAAGAAGGGTTTTTGATGTTTCCATTTAGAAGCAAAAAGTTTCTTTTCACCCTAAATTTCAGCAATTAATTCTTTTGTTTATTTATTTTTCACATTTCAAAATTTGGAAAATTTTGGCATGTGACAGCATGCAAGATCACAAACAACACAGACTTGATAGAATCATAAAGATAAAACCATTAATCAAACCAACATAATAATCTCAATATCCATCGGATCCCCGCAAACACAACATGCATGGTTACAAATATATTAGATCTTGATCATGAACAGAGCTCACAAGATCTATACATGAAAGCACAAAGGAGGAGATACAAGCATCTAGCTACTACATGGACCCATAGTCCAAGGTGGAACTACTCATGCATCATACCGGAGAGAAGGCATCCGGGACGATCTCCCCTCCGGCATGGTGCCAAGAAGAACCTCAGATCCCCCTGATCTAGGGACGATGGTGGCGGCAGCTACAGATGGTTTCATGGAGATTTGATCGGGTGCTTAGGGTTTCTGCATCGGGGGATTCTTATAGGCGAAGGGGAGGCCGAGGAGGCGGCCAGAGGGGCCACACCCCTCCCATGCACGGGCAGGGCCCACCCGCGCCTAGGGGGTCTAGCTGCCCTGGCTTGCGTCTCCGTCTCGTCTTCTGGATTCTTGTTCCCCACGGAAAGTTATTGACTTTGACGTTTGTCCCATCAAATTCCGAGAATATTTCCTTAGTAGCTTTTCTGAAACCAAAAACAGCAGAAAACAGGCAACTGACACTATGGCAACTTGTTAATAGGTTAGTACCAGAAAACATGTAAAAAGCACCTCAAAGTGTAGATAAAGCAAAGCAAAGTAGATACTAACAAGCATCGAACATAAAAAAATTCTAGATACGTTTCCGACGTATCAGACATACAACCATCTAGCTACTACATGGTATCTACTCACGCTTCATACCGAAGGCTGGCAGGATGAAGAAGAAGGCCTTTGGGATGATCTCCCCTCTGGTAGGGTGCCGGGAAGAGCTTTAGACCCCCCGATCTAGGGACGATGGTGGCGGCGGCTACAGATGGTTTCATGGAATATTGATCGGGTACTTAGGGTTTAGGCATCGAGGGCTTCTTATAGGCGAAGAGACGAGGCTGGGAGGTGGCCAGGGGGCCCACACCCTGCCCAGGCGCGGGGACACCCAAGGCCGCGCCTGGGGGGGTGGCCGCCCTGTGGAGCCCCTCTGTCTCTCCTCTAGAATCCGTGTTCTCCTCGGTGAAGTATTGACTTTGGATTTTGTCCCGTCCAATTCCGAGAATATTTCCTTACTAGCTTTTCTGGAACCAAAAACAACAGAAAACAGGCAACTGGCACTGTGGAAACTTGTTAATAGCTTAGTACCATAAAACATATGAAAACACCTCAAAGTGTGTACAAAGCAAAGCAAAGTAGATACTAAACAAGCATGGAACATAAAAAATTATAGATACGTTTCCGACGTATCAACCGCTATCCAACTGCATCTATGACTAGTAATCCACCTTCAGGCTATCATCCGAACCCCCTCTAGTATTAAGTTGCAAGCAATGGATAACTGCTTTAAGAAAAGTGTGTAAGGTAAACAATCCACTTGTTCCATGAACAAGAGATCATTGTTTTCTCCCTAGTAGCAACAACACATCTACAACCTTAGAGATTTCTGTCACTTTCCTTAGATTAAATAGAGGCATGAACCCACTATCGAGCATAAATACCCCTCTTGGAGTCACTAACATCTACTCGGCCAATATAGCTACTAGAAACGGAGAGCATGGAAGATCTCAAACAACACAGACATGATAGAATCAATAAGACAAAACCATTAATCAATCTGACATAGTAATCTCAATATCCATCGGATCCCCGCAAACACAACATGCATGATTACAAATAGATGATCTTGATCATGAATGGAGCTAACAAGATCTAAACATGGTAGCACAAAGGAGGAGATACAACCATCTAGCTACTACATGGACCCGTAGTCCAAGGTGGAACTACTTACACTTCATTCCGAAGGCTGGCATGATGAAGAAGAGGGACTCCGAGATGATCTCCCGTCCGGTAGGGTGCCGGGAAGAGCTTCAGATCCCCCCAATCTAGGGACGATGGTGGCGGCGGCTATAGACGGTTTTGTGGAATATTGACTGGGTACTTAGGTTTTGGCATCAGGGGGTCTTTATTGGCGAAGAGGCGAGGCAGGGGCAGCCAGGGTGGCCGCACCCCCAGGCGCGGGCCAGTCTTGGCCGTGTGGCCAGGGGGTGTGTGTAACACCCTCAGAATCGTCCCTATGCAAGTTTTAGCGATTCCCGCCAAACCCGCATAGAAACGATTCAAAGGTGCCCACCAGGCACTTGCATGCTGGTGGAAAACAAAGTAATATCATTACACAATAGTCCACGATGGAACCCATAAAACAGATATATACAACAACGACTCCATGAGTCAAGAATACAGATATACGGTACAAAGATTCAAATCACCTTGAAAACGATACAGCGTCCGAGTACGGACAAGATGCAAATTGAGCTAAGAGCCCGGAAGAATAACCAACGGCGTCCATTACCCTGCCCAGGCCAAGCCGGAAGGGTAACCCTGCTAACGACGTCGATCTCAAAACCTGCTAAAACAAAAGGGGTGCCGACAAAAGGCAAAGGAAAAGAGAGAGCGGTCAGTACTGAGGCCAGTACACGACGAGACTAGAATTCGGCGGTCCTCGCCTACATAGGTATGGTGGACTAAAGCGGCAGCGAAGCATGCGCTAAACAACCTATAGAGACTCGATACAACTATCGGCTATCAGATAGAGATAAGAAATACCTATTCGAAACCATCCTGATACTACCACCAAACATACCCATCCTGATATTTCCCCCTCGAGACCAAACAAGGAAGTCAACCAAGGAACTCACTCAGTTGGCAGTTTTATTTATTCAGTTATCGTTGCAGCAATTACTAGTCAGGTATAGATAGTCATCCTGATATAATAAGAAGTGGGCACTTTTAGTTAACTATTCCGTTGTAGTTGCGACACTTACTAGTCAGATACAATTAGCATGAGATATCCCAAACCCAGCAGTTGTTGGTACTTTTATTTAGCCATTCCGTTGTAGTGAAGCTGATTACTAGTCATATCGGATACAAGTCAAATTATAACAGTAAACTTTAGTTATAGTTGTCTATGATCGAGAACTGTGCTCCAAGTCGTCCAGAACCGCGGACACGGCTTCTCAAAAAGATTTAACCCTGCAGGGGTGCACCAAAGTTTCCACACGCACCTACACCCTTGTTGTCAGATCAGGTAGGTACAAGATCACAAAACATACACCCAACGGTATGTCGACGGGGTTTAGGACACGACGTTTCCCAGACCCAAAGCAAGCACGGGGGGCCACCCCACTAAGCTACCCGTAACGAAGTCGGTCGGTCTCCGAGACGGACCCAGGGTTTGTGTCGACGGCTGTAAACGACTGGGAACCCGAAAGTGTGACTGGGCTTGTCGATACAGCGAAAACATATCACGGAATTCCTAAACAGTACAGGCGCTCCACGCGCAATCGTAAATAAAGCAGTAAAGCATGGCATAAGTACAAGATAGTAATAAAGCCCCAAACTAGTTTGTGGCCCCCGGTACAGTACTTTGAAATCAGGTACTAATCGATGGGGGTGCCCACACACCCCACCTGTGGTTAGCGCGCTCGATCTCGGAATAGGTGTCAAGAACTCGGGGTCCTACGGGACACAAGTGGGTGGTTAAAAACCAAATATTGTGTATTACCCACCGGTGCCTCTGCATTTACCTACTTTCAATTTTAGTTATTAAACGGTAATTAAATCCATGATCATCTCCAACATTAAACATGCAGCATTACTCCAACAACTGTGGTACTTGATGACACGCAACAGCAGTTGAGCAAGCGACTACGACGCACAAGTCCAACTATCTACCAACCAACAGGTAATAGGATGTGTCCAAGGCAATATAAGGCTGCAAGGGATATCACGGGTACAAAAACCAGAGCATCGCAACACAGATAGCAATAGATCAACAGGAGGAAATAAAGACTAGAAATGTAAAATAGGTAGAAAGGGGGGAATGCTCGCCTGAAAACATTGTCGAAGGTTCATCCGAAGATCGGGTCGACACTCGCATCAACTCATCGGCCTAATCCGTGAAGAAGCAAAGCACTAGAAGAAACACCGGATGCACTATTTAATACTACATCAGAAGATTGAGCATGATGCATATATGATGCATGACATGGCAAAGATGCGATGGAATAGGCAATATTAAGCGGAACCGGCGTCCCGATAATTAATTATTAGGTTCATGTTGTTTAGAAGCCCCACAATTTAAATGTTATCTTAACATGGCAAAATATATCACCGGTTCGCTACACAATTTAAATGAAGCCAATATAAGGCTAGATTTGCCCGCATATGGTCTCCATATTTAATTATGAGGTGAAACGACATAAGGCCCCCAAACCACTAAACATGTATGCAATCATGAACAATTTATATGCAACAAGGTAAATATAGCATTTATAAAAATAAGGGCTCGGTAAAAGGGTCACACATCTTAGTTCGACGATCTTGGGGTTCCGAGGATTCGGGTTCGGGCTCGACCGGATCGGTCTTCGAATCGGGCTTCGGGGTTCGGATCCAGGGTCTTGACGTCCGTGCAGGCGACCTTGGTGTCCGGGAAGGCGAACTTGGGATGCCGCGGGTTCGGTCTCCAGCTTGGGTGGCGACGAAGATCTTGTCGAGATTAACTTGGGTCTGCGACAGTTCTCTAGATTGCACTTGAGCACCTCTAACATCATACCCCAACATCACTTCGGGAAAGCAAAAGTCGTCGCAAACACAAGCAGAAGTCAACTTGACGAGCTCGTTCACGGCAGCAGACGACCTTGGTGTTCATGATGAGGCCGCCACCAAATACATGCACACACGAGACGGAGGTCATCGCGTACAGGTGCTCGGAGGCGATGTCAGAGGCGGGTCGCGGGCAGGGACGAGGAGGCCTCAGAAGATGGCAGAAGTCACGATAGCGCTGCTTGGCCCGGGTGGAGGGTGGTGGGGCGAGCTCGTCCGCTGGCGGCCAAGCACGGCTGGCAGAGGCATGCAGGGGTGACCCAAGGCGGTCAGAGGGCGTGCTGGGCGCGAGGGAGGGAGGCCGTGGGCGAGCCATGGCGAAGCTTGGCAGGGCGAGCTGCGGAAGGGGGTTCAGGGAACACGGCGGAAGGACGGCAGCATGCAGCTCGGGGGCATTGAGGCGACGGCGACGAGCTCGGGGTGCACGCGCGGCTGTGCTGCCGGAGGAGGAAACACAAGCGTCGACGAGAGGGGATGCAGGGCCGGCGGTGACTGCGGGTGGAGGGCGAGGTCGCTGGCGAGGGGGAGGGTGCAGGACGGCGGGGAGGAGCTTGAGCCAGGACTCGTGGGAGGAGCTGGCGGCGGTTGGTTCTCGGGAGGGGACGGGACGTGAGGCAGAGGGGATCAGGGGAGCGGGGTTCGTGTTGGGTTGACGCGGGCTACAGGGATTAGGTGGGCCCGATGCGTGCGATGGTGGTGGGAAGGGAGCGTGCGGGAGCGACGGGCTTGGTGGGACTCGCTGGGGTCGGGAAGCGCGTGAGGGGAGCGGGGCTCCCGGGATCGGAGCGGGTGGTTGGATGGTTGACCGCGTACGGCGCGCGGGGATCTGGGCAGGTGTGGAGCGGCTAGACAGTTTCCAACTGCGCGCGGTTGTGGCACTGGGGTGTGTGTGTCGGCGGCGGCGGGTGAGGGAGTGAGGGATTTGGGGATTAGGTTTAGGGTTTGGTCTAGAGATCTAGAGTTAGGGTTTTATATATGGGGTGGTAGGTGGTCTGTCTAGTCGGGCCTTTGGATCGGATGGACTGCCTTCCTCTAACAAAATATTTATATTATTCATTTTTTTTAAATGAAACATTTGCAAAAAGGTTTTAGACAAATAAAAGATTCGAAGGGATCTAGGGTTTTAATTTGAACAAAGAGGGGAAATCTCTAGAAAACAAAATAGGCTTTTGGGAAATTGTTTTAGGCGAATGCATGATGATGTCATGATGATGTCATGATGATGCACATAATAAAAACAACAGCGGTTTTCTAGTAGTGGATTTAACCGGGGTGCTACAGTGTGGCTCCCTGGTGGATCGCCTCTGTCTCGTATTCAGGCTCTATGTTCCCCACGGTAAAATATTGACTTTGGCTTTTGTCCCGTCCAATTCCGAGAATATTGATTTTCTGCCTTTTCTGGAACCAAAAAAAGAACAAAACATGCAACTGGGACTGTGGCATCTTGTTAATAGGCTAGTCCGGAAAAAACATATAAAAACACCTCAAAGTGTAGACAAAGCAAAGCAAAGTAGATACTAAACAAGCATGGAACATCAAAAAAATTAGATACGTTTCCGACATATCAATCATCCCCAAGCTTAACTCCTACTCGTCCTCGAGTAGGTAAGTGATAAAAAGAATAATTTTTGAGGTGACATGCACCATAAAAATAAAGATCAAACCATTTGTAAGCATTGAAAGTTGGGATAAAAGAACTCTAAACATGAGCATGAAAGATGGAGTTCTAACAATAAGACAAAGTAACTATGCATGCAACATGAAAGGTTACAAACAAAGATCATGAATAACATGCATTGAAAGACGTTTTTTTTCACATACAGAAAACATAGCATAGTGGCATTCAGCTTGTCCTACATGGAGTAGCAATTAGATGCATAGGACACATTCAAAGTTCATAAGAGTGACTAGATATAAATAGCACAAGAACAAGTAATATCAACAATATGCATCAATCAATAAATTTTGGGATAATGCACATATAACTAAGAATGGCAACTATGCTCTCTTAATTGGTGCCCAAGGATAGAAGCTGAAGACTCAATATAATGGTGGAAGAAAGGCCCTTCATAAAGGGAAGCAGGGATTTCAAGTGTCAAAAAGAGCTTCGAAAAATTATGGTACTTGTTAGCTTTCAGCTCTCATTGCTCCTATCCTAAGCATCTTGAAGTGATTAAGGTTAAAGTGAACAAACTATGGAGTATATGCTTGACAAAGTATAAGTTGGCAATATCATGTCCCTTGAATACGAGGGCCGCTCCTCATGCTACTAAAGTCTAGTTACCAGTAAGTTCTTGTCATAGTAAGTACATGTGTATTATAGAGAACCGCCAACGGGGTACTCCTTGCTCGATGGTAGGTTCATGACTCTATTTAATCTAAGGGAAGTGACAGAAATCTCTAAGGTTGTAGATGTGTTGTTGCCACTAGGGAGAAAACAACGGTCTCTTGTTCATGGAACAAGTGGATTGTTTACCTTACGCACTTTGCTTAAAGCAGTTTTCTGTTGCTTGCAACTTAATACTGGAGGGGGTTCGGATGATAACCCAAAGGTGGACTTCTAGTCATAGATGCAGTTGGATGGCGGTCTATGTATCTTGTTGTATTGCCCAATCGAATCTCATAGGATCTTGATGTCTAGTATTGCATTGTTATGCCTTGCTTAGTCCTGTCAATTGCCTTGCTGCAATTTGTTTACCTCTAGTGAACTATGGATCTCGGTCCAATCTTTACCATTGCTACATCTTCCACTGTTACCGTTTACTTGTTGCAAACTAGCATTACCTTCCACACCATATAGTTAATCCTTTCTTATAGCAAACCGGTGATATTGACAACCTCACTGTTCGTTGGGGCAAAGTCTTGAGTTTGTGTTGTGCAGGTCTCCAAGTTGCTAGCAACACCTTTGAGTCGTTTCCTTCCTCCTACTAGTTCGATAACCTCGGTTTCTTACTGAGGGCAAACTTGCTACTGTGCTCATCATACCTTCCTCTTGGGGTCTCCCAACAAAGTGCTGCTGCACTCATCACGTACAAGCTCCGCTTTCATTTCACACCGATGACATCCATAGACAAAAGAGCATGATATAAACTGGCTACAAAGTACAAGTGCAATGTTTAAAGCATTCCCCATGACACCATGGTTCTGCTAATTCCAACGTATAAGTGCAAGCATATACAACATAGATGACACAATGGTTCAAGTTTATTAGGGGAAAGAAAAATAAAGTGTGCCATCAAGTTCGTGAGAGCTTTAATCACTAAGTTTTCACATAACAAAAATACTTTTTAATTGGAAGATAGATGAAAACAAGAATATACTTGGAATGGTGTAACACACCATGCATAGGAATTTACAGTGGACACTTTGGAATAACTTGGTTTCTTGGGAGTTGGATGCATGAGTAGATCTTACTCATACAAGTGGAGGCTAGCAAAAGACTGGGAGCGACCAACTAAGAGAGCAATAATGACCATAATCATGCAGAGCGACAAAACATTACTAATCAAAGCATAAAGTGGTACTACAAGTCAAGGACTAAATGATCATAGAGGCTATGGTGACTTTTTCATAGTCATAACATGGTGTGAGCAAGTCAACCCAAACAAAGCATCAAAGGGGAATACCACAATACTATGCTTTTATATGCTAAAACAACGCATGATTCCTTCAAGGCACACTAAGCAATCCCAATTGTTTGGAACAAGTCATGCTACAACAATAATCACTAAGCATAAGGTCAAAACAACATCTAGCATGACATCATAAAGTCTAAGTCACAGTCAAAGCAAGCTCCTCTTGTACTACTCAAGCAAGAACTTTCTACTCCTCTCCAACACCAATCAACTTATTTGAAACAACACAGCGAGAAAGGGGGTCCAAACTACTTTATTCAAGCAAACTAAGAAAACTAAACGGAAACTAAGACGCTCCAAGAACAACACAATAGTGCATGAAGCAATAAAAACGAAGTGTCTAGACAGACCTGAGCTTTTTATTGATGAAGAAGGGGATGCCTTGGGCATACCCAAGCTTTGACGCTTATACCTCTTGAATATTACTTGGGGTGACATGGGGTGGCATCCCCAAGCTTGAGTTGTTGTCCATTATTCATCTCATTACATCATTCTCTCTCTACACCTAATTTTTTTCCTTCATACAAAACTTCACACAATCTTGATTAGAAACATTAGTGTATTCAAAAGATAATAGACCTTTGGGTTTAGCTTTATAACATCAAAACTTTCACTAAAAACACAAGCTACTGTAGCAATTCCCTCAAAAATATCAATTTCCCAAAAAGAATCCAAAAAGTAATCAATAAGAAGCAAATGCAAATAATGGCAGAAATCTGTCAAAATAGACCAGCAGGTAGAAACCATTTTTTCGAAGACCTTCTGTTGCTCAAATAAAAAAATGTTGAACTAACGAAAGTTATCTAACATACTGGGAGATTTATTCAGAAAATATCAGCTAAATCCGACATACAGAGATTCCTCACAAATTTTTACGGTGGAGCACAAAAATCTGTTTCGGGCAGCAACTCCCCAAATCTTACTTCCCTCTCATTAGAGGTCATACTTCACACAAAAAGCAAACAAAAAGGATAAGGAGAGGTCACTACTGAAATAATAACTTCCAAGACTGAAGAAAACTTTTGGTTTATCTCCCAATAAGTACTTTTCTTTAATGCCTTTAAGTTAGGCATGATAGTTTGAGAAGATGCTCACATAAGAAATATGAATTGAAGTAAAAGAGAGCATCAAAAAGCAAATTCAAAACATATTTAAGTCTAACCCACTTCCTATGCATAGGAATCTTGTAAGAAAATAAATCAACGAAGCACATAGTAACAAGAATGGGTAGATAAAACAAGAGCAACTTCAGAACTTTCAGCACATATAGAGGTGTTTTAGTACCATGAAAACTTCTACATCCATATTTTCCTCTCTCATAATAATTTGCAGTAGCCTCATGAATAAACTCAACAATATAACTATCACATAAAGTATGCTTTTCATGATCTACAAACACATATTTTTATCAAGCTCAAAAATAGTGGGATTAAAGTCTTCAAACCCACTTTAAACAATTTTATAACAAGAAGACCGATCATTCAATATAGGACCATCATCTAGAGCTTTATCATAAACATTTTCTAAGCAAAACTCTTTAGTACCATGCATTTCTAAGTTAGGCACCAATATAGGATTAGCATAGATAACAGGAGCATAACTATTATCACAAGTTTTACCCATAGCAAATATTTCAAAAGAATCCACATGAACATAACATTCATCCTCCTTTGGTAAACATGGGGAACAATCAAATAATGTAAGAGGTAAAGAGTTACTCTCATTAGAAGGTAGGCATGGGTAGATCCATTCTTCCTCCTCTTGACCATAACTCTCCTCCTCTTTTTCATCTAATGAGCTTTCACGTTCAGCAATTTCGTCTTCCATAGGTTCCTACAAGGCATTACTCTCCTCCATTTGTGGAAATCATCTATTAAAATATTCAAGAATATAACCATTTTCTTCCTTGTAATTATCAAAGAAAAATTTATGTATCTCATAAACCTCATATTCATAAGGTGAATCATCTGTATTTTCAAGGAAACTAGCAAGTTCAAATGCACCCTTGAAAGCAATAAATTCTTCAATTTGTTCCACATCATAAAAGTCATAATTTTCTTTAACATAAGAAGATATGGTAACATTATCATTATACTCACATTGAAAAGGGAGGTGTTTATACCTCCTACAGTAACAAGATTTATCAAAGCAAAACGTAACATTATAAGTAGAGCACACCTCTCTAGGAATAGTATTCAATTTATCAATTTGTTCCCATAAGTGTTTCCCTTTTTGTGACAAACGGTGTTCCTTCTAATAATACTTCTGTTCTTCCATGAACCCACCTTGCCAATAAGAACTAGTTTCAAAGAAACCATCCATTGATAGAAAGCATGGCAAAGCAAGGCAATAACATACCAGCAACTAGACCAGGAACTATTTTTTGTGTGTTTTGATAAGAGAAAGCAAACCAAACTAAACTATTTTTTTTGGAGTTTTTGATAAAATGAGGCAAACAAAACCAAGCAAAAGAAACTAAGCAAAAGAAAAACAAAGTAAAGAGAAAGGTTGTGAAGGACTCCCCTTGTGAAGACGTCGTTAGCCTCCCCGGCAACGGCACCAGAAAAGCTTGTTGGCGTGTTATTGACGCCTCGTTGGGAGACCCCAAGATAAGGGTGTGATGAGCACAACAGAAAGTTTTCCCTCAGTAAGAATCCGAGGTTATCGAACCAGTAGGAGGAAGGAAACGACTCAAAGGTGTTGCTAAAAACTTGGAGACCTGCATAACACAAAATCAAGATTTTGCCCCAACGAACAATGAGGTTGTCAATCTCACTGGTTGCTATAACAAAGGATTAACTATATGGTGTGGAAGGTAATAGTGGTTTGTAGAAAGTAAACAGTAACAGTGGAAGATGTATCAATGGTAAAGAATGGACCGGGGTCCATAGTTCACTAGAGGTGTTCTCCTTAGATAAACAAACATGGCATGCTGGGTAAACAAATTACAGCAGGGCAAATGATAGGACTGAGCAAGGCATAACAATGTAATACTAGACATTCATGATCCTATGAGATTCGATTGGGCAATACAACAAGATACATAGACTGCCATCCAACTACATCTATGACTAGAAATACACCTTCAGGTTATCATCCGAACCACCTCTAGTATTAAGTTGCAAGCAACAGATAACTGTTTTAAGCAAAGTGTGTAAGGTAAACAATCCACTTGTTCCATGAACAAGAGACCGTTGTTTTCTCCCTAGTGGAAACAACACATCTACAACCTTAGAGATTTCTGTCACTTCCCTTAGATTAAATAGAGACATGAACCCACTATCTAGCATAAATACCCCCTCTTGGAGTCACTAGCATCTACTTGCCCAAGATAGCTACTAGAAACAGAGAGCATGCAAGATCACAAACAACACATACATGATAGAATCAATAAGACAAAACCATTAATCAATTTGGCATAGTAATCTCAATATCCATCGGATTCCCGCAAACACAACATGCATGATTACAAATAGATGATCTTGATCATGAACGGAGCTCACAAGATCTAAACATGGTAGCACAAAGCAGGAGATACAACCATCTAGCTACTGCATGGACCCATAGTCCAAGGTGGAACTACTCACGCTTCGTACCGGAGGCTGGCATGATGAAGTAGCAGGCCTCCGGGATGATCTCCCCTCCAGCAGGGTGCCAGGAAGAGCTTCAGATCTCCCCGATCTAGGGACGATGGTGGCGGTGGCTACAGACGGTTTCGTGGAATATTGATCGGGTACTTAGGGTTTTGGCATCGGCGGGTCTTTATAGGCGAAGGGGCGAGGCAGGGGCAGCCAGGGCGGCCGCACCCCCTAGGCGCGGGCTAGGCTTGGCCACGCGGCCAGGGGGTGTGGCCCCCTGGTGGCTCCTCTTCGTATCGTATTCAGACTCCGTGTTTCCCACGGTAAAATATTGAATTTGGATTTTGTCCCGTCCAATTCCGAGAATATTGATTTTCTGTCTTTTCTGGAACCAAAAACAGAAGAAAACAGGCAACTGGCACTGTGGCATCTTGTTAATAGATTAGTCTAGAAAAACATATAAAAACACCTCAAAGTGTAGACAAAGCAAAGCAAAGTAGATACTAAATAAGCATGGAACATCAAAAAATTATAGATACGTTTCCGACGTATCAAGGAGCAGTACGTGAGGTAGAAGTGCGAGCAGTACCATATGGCAGCGGATCTTTGCTGTGTTGCCGGTAATGCATGGCGGCAACGGGGAAGCAGGAAGAATCCTAGGGCGTCGTCGATCTCCGTGACTCTAACTACACACAGTCGTGGCTCCGTAACTAGCGCGATGCCTGTTCTGGAAGAACACATAAGACACTAAGTTGCTACTAGTAAAATATCAAAGTTCACACACGCGCAAGGACCTAAAGCATTAATTCTTCGACCTTTCCTGGACATGAACGCAAAAAAGGAATTCCACCTTGGTAGTGACGTGCACAATTCGGACGGTTAGGACTAGAGCTGTCAACGCTAAGCAAGTTGTGGGGTCTCGGGTGTCCAGTTTATAAGAAGTGGGATTAAAACGCAATCCAGACACAAGTTGTGGTACCAAAAGTGTTATTAGCTCCTCCACTGAGCATAGTGAAGGGAATATGCCCGAGAGGCAATAATAAAGTGGTTATTATCGTATTCCTTATTTATGATAAATGTTTATTTTGCATGCTATAATTGTATTAATACGGAAACGTTAATACATGTGTGTTTAATAAACAAAAAGGAAGTTCCTAGTTATGCCTCTCTTATAAACTAGCTCGTTGATTAACAAGATGATCAAAGGTTTCCTGATCATGGACATTGTAAGTTGTTAATAACGAGGTCACAACATTAGTGTAATGATGTGATGAACATTCATCCGAAGTATAGCATTACGATCAAGGTCATTGTGTTTATATTGCTATAACATCATACGGAGTAATCTTAGTCCTTAGACCATGAGATCATGTAAATCACTAACACCGAAAGAGTATCTTGATAACATCAAACGTCACACCGTAACAGGGTGATTATAAAGATGGGTTCAGTGCTACGAAGGTGTTATGTCGAGGCTCATGAATCAAGAGTGGAATTTGTCCATCCCGATGACGGAGAGATATACTCTGGGCATTACGATCAAGGTCATTGTGTTTATATTGCTATAACATCATACGAAGTAATCTTAGTCCTTAGACCATGAGATCATGTCAATCACTAACACCGAAAGAGTATCTTGATAACATCAAACGTCATACCGTAACAGGGTGATTATAAAGATGGGTTCAGTGCTACGAAGGTTTATGTTGAGGCTCATGGATCAAGAGTGGAATTTGTCCATCCCGATGACGGAGAGATATACTCTGGACCCTCTCGGTGATATCACATTGGTTAGCTTGCAAGCAAGTGATTTGATCACTAGAATGTTATATCACGGGAACGAGAAAAGAGTACATGTCGGTAACGAGATCAAACTAGGTATGGGGATACCAATGATCGAATCTCGGACATGTAATATATCGCGATACAAAGGGATTGAGTTACATGCGTATAAGGTTCACACGATCACAGAAGTCATCGTTGAATATGTGGGAGTCAGTACGGATCTCCAGGTCCCGCTGCTGATTATTGATCGGAGAGGGGTCTCGATCATGTCTGCATTATTCGTGAACCGTAGGGTGACACACTTAAGGGATACCAACACCATTTGGAGCAAATAATATGCCAGAGAAAGAAAAAGGAAAGCGCAGGAATTTATTTCACTAGACACCAGAACTGTTTCGATTGAAATTGCTGAAATTGGTTTTGCATGTGAAATGGAATACTAGCAAGGGGTTTTATGTGAATGTTTGTTAATTAAAGTAATTAACAAAATTCTGAATAAATAAATAAAAGAGTTTTATTTAAATGAGAGCTTGCATTAAATTTGGTGGAAATTTAATGCATGTGAGTGGATTTTTGAGTGGAGGCTCTTTTATGGGAGTGGAGGCTTTTGATTTTGAGTGGGAGCTCCACCCACATGAATGTGGGAGAGGTGGGGGCAGCCCCATGGCTGG
Source organism: Avena sativa (assembly GCA_916181665.1). NCBI lineage: Eukaryota > Viridiplantae > Streptophyta > Magnoliopsida > Poales > Poaceae > Avena > Avena sativa. Next base: position 460,621,713 of record OV702299.1, on the reverse strand, counting down.
GCGCCATGCCCCTTGGGTTCCCCCCTCTCCCCTATAAAAGGCCCCCCTCTCATCCTCTTAAAGCACACCTCCCCGCGAAGGATCTCTCTCCCCCCTTTAGAATTTCCCCATGGTCTCGGATCAGCAAGATACATGTTCCCGGTGTCTTTTTCTAGAAGGATTTGTTGCTTCCGCTGCTTCGCTGGAGCGAGGGCGCGGAGGTTGTCGGGGTATCCGTACGTGTGTGCAATCACGGATGCACCACTGCATTGCGGTGCTTGACTTGATGGTGCTGGACTGGCTGGACCAGATGGACTTCATCACGATCTTGAGATCGACAAGCGTTCGTCTATATCATCCACGAGTACAACCTCGTTAACGCTATTCGGTCTTCGAGGGTATGTATTCTATGGATGTATATTCACCCGTTGCTTGTATCTAGTAGATAGATCTTGGTACTTAGATGTTCCCATTGTAGGAATTTTTTTGTTTTTCTATGCTGCAAACCCTACAGTGGTATCAGATCCGGATCTATGCGTAGATGCTTTGCACGGGTAGTACACATATGAGTATGTGGGCGATGATGATCATTTTATTGCTTCTTAGTTGTACTTTGGATATTGGTGGCATAGTGGGATGAAGCGGCCCGGACAAACTTTACATGTCCTCGCACATAAGACCTGTTCCACGCTTGACATGCAACTAGTTTTGCATAAGTGGCTAGCGGGTGTCTGTCTCTCCTACTATAGTCAATATCTAATTTGCAACGAGTTGTCAACAATTTGATTATCCTCGTTGTGGTTCATGTTCGTAGGTAAGAACGATTCTATTTTCGAAAGCCCTAAGCCACGTAAAACTTGCAATGGATAAATTAGAGGCGTCTAGTTTAGATTGTTGTTGGGCTAGTGTAATGACATGGTGATGTTGTAAGTAGAAGTATAAGTTGATACTCTTACAACACACATAACGTGTAAGTTCCATAGACCTTGGCCTTACACATAGAGGTATGATAGTGATCATACCACGGTGCACATGATGGAGATCATATGCGGGAACCATATCACTTCACTTACAAAAATGTGATGTTTGATTGCATCTTGTATTGCTTGTTTGGCGTTTTATTAGCATAATAAGATGATCCCTCATTTAGATATCAAGATAAAAATGTGTTCTTCCTTAAGTATGCACCGACAATGTTTCGTCGCTTCAAGACATCACATGATGATCGGGTGTACTTGAATCACGAGCATATCTCGGGTGTAAGACAGTTACACACGCGAATACTAAGGTTCTAACTTGGCGAGCCTAGCATGTACAGACATGGCCTCGGAACACGGACCGAAAGGTTAAGCATGAGTCATATGTTTTGATATGATGACCATTTGATGCTCTCCTTTGAAGCTACACCGACTCACGTGATGATCGGACTTGGTGTAGTGGATTTGGTTCATGTAATCACCAAAAAGGCATGAGGGATATCGTTTTTGAGTGGGAGTTCATTTCTAATTTGGATTAGAAGAACTCAATTTATCATAAACTAAATCAAAGTGAATTTGCATAATTTGTTGTAGTCATTGGCATTCGTTCACCACCTTATGCATAGTTGTAATTGAGATAATAGAACTATAGAATTTTGGATATTTACTTTACGAACTGGTATCGTATTGTGTTGAGTGTCAATCTAAAGTTTAAAGTCTTATTGCAAACTTTCAGCAAACTCTGTTTACTCCGTGAAATTTAATAATTGGTATTAAATCGAGAGTAACAATTCCAGTGTTAGTATCTTAAGTATCATGTTTTGCCTCCATGATTCTTGATTGTTTTAATACCAAGTTTATCTAGGAGCTGAAAGAATTGTTTCAGAAACCATCAAGTGTGGCAGATATAACGATATCTGAAACAATGTTTTGGTTGCAATATGATAGAGTATAATGTATGTTTTCATATTGGATGATAATTTCTAAAGGTTGGAGATGCTAGACATCCTAATCATCCAAAAGGGTTTTGGAAAGTGACGTTATACTCACGATTCACCTTTATAAGATACAGTAGCTTGATCATGAAAGTCGTCATGATAAGGATGAATAGAAGATGTATGTAAAGTGTTTACTACACTAAAAGATTACTAAAGAATGGATTTTGAAAGAATGCCGATCATTTGATGATGGTGATCTACTTCAAAGTGCTAGTCCAAAGGTATTATTATTTGAATATACACGCTTTGGACTATGTGTCATGTAGATGGCGCCACTATTGATGTTGATAGATTCTTTTAAAAAGGAAAAAAGAAAATGCTGAAAGAGAATCTATAAAATATATTTGGCAGAAAAGAAAAGATTGGAAATATCCAATTTAGGTATATAGATGATATACATGTTATGGTTGTATTCTTTGCTTGTTAAACAATGTGGTTCTTAGGTATTGGATACCGAATTGGTTGGTATGAAATGTCATACAGAACGACGCAATTCATGAACTAGCCTAAGTAACTAGCAAGAGAATATGTGATGATGTTCATCGAAAACAAACAAACCGTTTTTTGTATTTCTCGTTGACATCAAAGCTTGACTTCAAGATTTGTTTTAATAATTGTTATTTAAATCAGGTATTATGAGAACAAAGGTTGTTCAAATAATTACCGTATTCCATATAAGATGGATGATTTACAAATCTAGTTGTAGAAATCACATCCATAAAACCTAATGCTAAAATGTCGCAAGACAAATGATTGAAAGATCACTTACAAAGTGACATCACCGTTTAAATTTATATTGGAAAGAAAACATGAAGAATCTCCATATTCATGGATTTTTGGAGTCTTTGATTTGATCAAGTGACGTTTGTGAGACTTTCCTCGGGATAATTAAAACCTCGTTCAAAGGTCAAAGAAGAACGAACGACTAAAATATTGGAATTTATACATATCGATGTATGTAGTCCATTATGTGTAGTCGTAAGTGATGGGTTTCAACTTCATATAATTTCTCCGGAATTTTGAGTGAATATTCACTTAATGAGAAAGAAGTATGAAATATTTGAAAATGTTTCAAAGACTTTCAAGATGAAGTGGAAAATCATTGTAACAAGAAAATAAAATGGTTTATGATTTTATCACAAGGAATTTATTTGAGTTACAAGTGTAACAAGAAAAATAAATGAATTATGATTTATCATAAAGGGATTTATTTGAGTTGCAAGTTTAGCAAAAACACCTAGATTTACATCTCCCAAAACACCATAGGAGTATGGAGTGTTTGAGATTTGTAATAAAACCTTGTTTGACATGGTTGGATCAAAGGTGTTATTTATAAAACTGCCATTATGTTTTAAAAGATTAAATCTTTAGAGACTACCGCTTTTACACTGAAAAGAGCTCCATCTTGATACGTTGAAATGACACCATATGAGGTATGGATTGGGGTAGAACCCAAGTTATCATTTATTAAATTTTGGTATGCTAAACATAAGTAAGATGTTTACAACCAAAGTCGGATGAGCATGTCTTTGTAGGTTATTTTGAATAACAATTGGTTATTCCTCCATAACACCAAGGACAAAAGGGTTTGTCGCTTGAAATGTGAAGTTTCTTGAAAAAGGATTTTTTCGCAAAAGTTAAGTGAGAGGATAATAGAACTTTGATAAGGTTAACGAACCTTAGCTAGATGTGCTGAGTTGTGCAGCGCCGGAAATCGTTCCGGAGGCTGCCATAATGCTCATAGCTTATGTTCCTCAAAGGTTGTGGTCACGTAAATCTAATTTCTTATTGAACCAAGTAGGTCGGATAAACAATCAAATGCTGAGATTTGAGAGTAAATCATTATTGTTTGACAATGATGAACCGACTACATGCAAAGAAGCGATGATGGGCCCTATCTCCGTCAAAATGGCTTGAAACCATAAAATCCGTGATAGTTCCATACACGAGAAATCAAGTTTTGAACTTGGAAGACCCTCCGGAAAGGTGTAAAAACCTATCGGTCGTATTTGGATCTATAAAGAAACAGACATGGATGTTTCACATCTATGAAATAGTCGACATGTCGTAAAGTATTTTATGACAATGTTCAAAGAGTTGACTATGACAAGATTTGATCTTTCATAGTGATATTTAGTCTGGACAGATTAAAGTAGCAACCACTATATATAATTTGGTATATGGTAGATGAATAAAAAAACAAAGTTCTTCTAATAGAATGGTTACCTAGGACGTGTACATGACACGGTCCAAAGGGTTTTGTTAAATTCAAAGGATGCTAAAAGGGCATGCAAACTTCAATGGTTGAAGTAAGCATCGCGGAGTTGGAATCTTCACCATGATGAAAAAGGATTTTTTTCATCAGGAGACGATGAAGATGCTTGCATTTGCAAGAAATTAAGTGGGAGCGCTAAGACATATTTCTAATATATTATGTGGAGGACATCTTGTTGATTGGAAATGATGTATCTTTTATTGACAAAGGTTAAGAATTTCATTTCGATGAAAAACTTAGGCAAAACCCGAATATTTAGCATGAATGTCTATAGTGGATAGACTATGATGCTAATATGGTTGTGCCAAACGTACATATATGAGATATTGAAGGAGTTCAATATAGAAACGACAAGAAACGGTTATTATCGCATGGAAAGGAATTGAATCAAGATTCAAGTGCATCGACACTTGATAAGTGAAACAAGATTCAAGTGTTTTGACACTTGATGAGTGTAATCACAAGAATTTTTTATCAATCATACCATGATATGTACACATCCAAATATGTCATATGCTCTAAATGTTATGAGCATATACCAAAATGAATCATAAAATGGTCATTGGACGATAGTGAGGATATTCTTGTGATCTTTTGGAAGAACTAAGAATATATTTGTGTAGAGGTGACAAACAATTACAAATAGTTCACTGTAAAGAGTTACATTGATACTAGTTTTGTCAGAAGATACAAATTAAGTTTATCTCAATTTAAACTATGGATGGCACAATGTAATGGAAAGGAGTTTCCATGATGGATTTGGAAGAGTTCCAAAGTTAAGACATTGTGACGAATACTACAACAAAAGGCTAATTATATGACTGCTATAGTAGCAGCAAAGGAGGGCATTGTGTCAAGTAGTTTTTTATCAAACTAAGGTGTGGTTCGCAATGGGCTAACACTAAAGATATATTGTATGACAATAGTATCGACATGATTTAACCCCAAAGAACTAAAGGTCTCACCGAAAGACCAAATTTATACAATGCCACCTCATTGGAGAATGAGTGATGCGTGAAGACGCAAAGACATGCAAATACACACGGACCTGAAAGTGTCAGATCCATAGATTACATTAACCACTTGCAGTTGCGTATATGGAACACCAAAAAGCCATAGGTGTTCAATCCACAAAGTTTTTCAAACTAGATTATTGTCTCTAGTGCAAGTGGGAGACTGAAGGGAATATGCCCGAGAGGCAATAATAAAGTGGTTATTATCATATTCCTTATTTAAATGTTTATTTTGCATGCTATAATTGTATTAATACTAAAACGTTAATACATGTGTGTTTAATAAACAAAAAGGAAGTTCCTAGTTATGCCTCTCTTATAAACTAGCTCGTTGATTAACAAGATGATCAAAGGTTTCCTGATCATGGACATTGTATGTTGTTAATAACGAGGTCACAACATTAGTGTAATGATGTGATGAACATTCATCCGAAGTATAGCATTACGATCAAGGTCATTGTGTTTATATTGATATAACATCATACGAAGTAATCTTAGTCCTTAGACCATGAGATTCAATCAATCACTAACACCGAAAGAGTATCTTGATAACATCAAACGTCACACCATAACAGGGTGATTATAAAGATGGGTTCAGTGCTACGAAGGTGTTATGTTGAGTCTCATGGATCAAGAGTGGAATTTGTCCATCCCGATGATGGAGAGACATACTCTGGGCCCTCTCGGTGATATCACATTGGTTAGCTTGCAAGCAAGTGATTTGATCACTAGAATGTTATATCACGGGAACGAGAAAAGAGTACATGTCGGTAACGAGATCAAACTAGGTATGGGGATGCCGATGATCGAATCTCGGACATGTAATATATCGCGAGACAAAGAGATTGAGTTACATGCGTATAAGGTTCACACGATCACAGAAGTCATCGTTGAATTTGTGGGAGTCGGTATGGATCTCCAGGTCCCGCTGCTGATTATTGATCGGAGAGGGGTCTCGATCATGTCTGTATTATTCACGAACCGTAGGGTGACACACTTAAGGGATACCGACACCATTTGGAGCAAATAATATACCAGAGAAAGAAAAAGGAAAGCGCATGAATTTATTTCACTAGACACCGGAATTGTTTCGGTTGAAATTGCTGAAATTGGTTCTGCATGTGGAATGGAATACTTGCAAGGGGTTTCATGTGAATGTTTGTTAATTAAAGTAATTAAAAAATTCTGAATAAATAAATAAAAGAGTTTTATTTAAATGAGAGCTTGCATTAAATTTGGTAGAAATTTAATGCATGTGAGTGGATTTTTGAGTGGAGGCTCTTTTATGGTAGTTGATGCTTTTCATTTTGAGTGAGAGCTCCACCCACATGAATGTGGGAGAGGTGGGGGCAGCCCCATGGCTGGGCGCCATGCCCCTTGGGTGCCCCCCTCTCCCCTATAAAAGGCCCCCCTCTCATCCTCTCAAAGCACACCTCCTCGCGAAGGATGTCTCTCCCCCCTTTAGAATTTCCCCATGGTCTCGGATCAGCGAGATACATGTTCCTGGTGGCTTTTTCTGGAAGGATTTGTTGCTTCCGCTGCTTCGCTGGAGCGAGGGCGCGGAGGTTGTCGGGATACCCGTACATGTGTGCGATCACGGATGCACCACTGCTTTGCGGTGCTTGACTTGATGGTGCTGGACCGGCTGGACCGGATGGACTTCATCACGATCTTGAGATCGGCAAGCATTCGTCTATATCATCCACGAGTACAACCTCATTAACGCTATTCGGTCTTCGAGGGTATGTATTCTATGGATGTATATCCACCTGTTGCTTGTATCTAGTAGATAGATCTTGGTACTTACATGTTTCCATCATAGAAATTTTTTTGTTTTCTATGCTGCGAACCCTACACATAGGTCCCAGAAGAGGTCTAACTTGTATAAGGCTAGTCATAGTGGGAGTAACTTGAGTAGTAACATAGTTTTACATGTATTGCCAACTAAGCATTTAGATGAAATGACATGCAATTAAATGATAAGAGAGAGGCTTGTGGTAACTAGCTATGTTACCATAACATCACACATTTCAAGACAAAATGAGTCTACATTGCAATAAATAAGCCTTTGCATGACACCACACATATGTTATTTTTCACTATGGAGATAGTAACTTAGACTAGTAACATACGCATGTTACCACTCTAAGTTACTCCCCACTATGACCAGACTAAAGGGACCACACGGCTTCATTTATAACAAACCTTGATGATGGTACACCTAGGTGATGAGCCTGATAAATTTTTATGGAAGCTTATGACATTTGGTGTTTTCATGGTGAAAACTATGTATGAACAACTACCGAGTGAGCATAATGATTTTCCCAAAGGTACTTATAGAAATTAAAGATACCACTAAAATTAAAGATTTTCATGTAGTTCCTCAATAGAAAAATTCTACTCACAAAAGATAATCTTGGTAAAAGAAAATTGAATGATGTTTTTTTAGATCTTAAAGGTTGGCCTTTTTTTTTGGCCTGATGCCGCTTTTGTGAACCAGGGGAGACAATTGAGCATTGATCTCTTTCATGTAGGTTTGCGCAACTTATTTGGTGTATTGTTGATTTTACTTATAATATTTCACAACCAACTAATATCACAAATATGTTTGGTAATTGGTTAAATGGAACCGACAAGAGCACTAAAGATAGACATTAAAAAAATAATATCTTTATATTCTCAAAATATGTAATAAATTTAGATTAAAATTGCAACTAAGAAAGAAGAAAAAAAGATTTTTCAAAAAATTAAACGAACATCAGAGAAAAATTAAAAAATATTGGGATGTAAAAAACAATCGACTATATGGACAAAATTCTTGTCGACCTATTTCTAGCAAATCCATTTACGAAGTATTATAATTTACCAAAAAAATAATGTTTTAAGATTAGTCCTAAACATACGGTCGTGCCTCCGCCTTCGCGGGAGCTTCCGCCGCGGTCGCCCCACCCTGCTAGATCCTCGCATTGGCCACATCGAGTCTCTAGGAGGGTGGATTTGCCGCTAAACCTAGTCGATCAATCGCCGGAGCTAGGGATTCACGACGGAGGAGCGGCGTTGAAATAATGGTTTGCACCAGCGACCGTCCCTATGCGCGGTACATATACTGGCCGTGGTCGTGTATTTACGGGCCAACATAAAAGATTTTACATGCCAGGTCAGTATTCGGGTTTTGCTAGAAAGTAAATTTTGGCCAAACTGCAAACACGACTTGTACGGGCCGGGCCTGTTTTAAGGGATCTATTAGGCTAGAGAAGGCGGGTCTTCTCTTAGCCCTTCACGTAATTTAGAGAAAGTAATAAAAATAAGTACAACGAGTTATCTTTTATTGCTATCTCTAAGAATTAATGTGAATTACTAATTATAGTAAGAAATTATGTTGATAAGAGAAGACATAAACTATAATGGAGAAAATAGTCTTTTTTTATTTTTAAGGGATCATCACTTAGCTAAGGTAAGACAACCTTCTTTTTCTTCATTCTCTTTCATCCAACTAAGCGAAAATCCGACGTGACAGCCGTAAGAAAAGGCTGACGTCACCGGCATGCCCTACTCTAAGCTATTCCTAGGGCTGCAAGTTCCTTGAACTTGCCAAGTAGAAATAAAATAATAAGTGAAAATATGAAGAGAAAATGTTAAACCAAACAACGGTAAAAAAACAGTAAAAAATGTGCTCCACACCCTAATCGGGCCGGGCCAGATGGCATAAGAGGATGACTGCGAGGTGCTCCAAGCTTCCGTTTCCTCCAGTCTATAGCGGCGATGGAGCCCACCGATGATGGAAAAAAGTTTACATCACCCCCCCTAAGTATGGGGTTTGGGTCACTAACCACCCACAGGTTTTAATCGATACAAATCATCCCCCCGACTTTGCTAAACCGTGTAGAATCCCCCCTGGACGCTGATGGGCAGTTTTGTGGCCTGTTTTGCAAACTAAGACGCCACATTGGCACCGGTTGACTCCACGTTGGCACGCTGATGGGAGCAATTAACCCCCACAAGAATAGGATCGCACCTGGTCGGCACCTGGAACAATCCTGGCGCAGCTCGCGCGCCGCCTTCTCCTCCTCTCTGCGCGACTGCTCCTCCTCCTCTCTGGGCGACGAGGTAACCGCCACGCTGATCTCCCCTGTCTTGTCTGATCTCCACGATGATCTCCCTCTAATCTCCCTCATTTCACATCCCTGTGATCTCCCTCTGATCTCCCCCTGATCTTCGCCGCCGTGTCCATCTTGATGTGCAGATACCCGTTATAGGCGGCAGATACCCGTGGACGGCTGTTAGGGGTGAAGATCGGATTGATGCGCAGCTGATTGCAGTGCAAGTATCTGAACCCTCTCCCCCATTCTTTCCTAGGTTGGACAGATGAAGTTGTTGTGCTAACAGAAAATTCAGTTAAGTGCATATGTGCTTGTGCTGAAAGAAAATTCAGTTTAGGTGAAAGAAAATTCAGTTTAGTCCATATGTGCTTGTTCTGATAGTTAATTTTGTTCTGCTTAGGTTGTATATCTAGTAGTATGTTGCATTGGTCGACTTTTTAATTATTTCTTGTTCCTTTTTGTAGAATGGATTCGTTGTCTGTTCGTTTCCACTATCGTGGGACGTTGGAATACATTAATAAGGAATGGAAGTATGTAGGAGGAAGGAGTGCCGTGTCTACTGTGCCAATTCTATAGTTGAATCTACCAGTTTTGAAGAGGCAGTTGTTCGATTTCATGGTGCTTTCCGATGCTGATTTTCTTAGGATACAACTAAAATGGAGACTAGTTGAGAAGGACAAGAACTTCATGTGCAGCCTTGATGACAATTACTGTGTCAGCAGCATGGCTAGTTATGTGCAAAGAGAAACTAGTGGTTATGTTGAGATATTTGCAAAGCACCCACAGATAGCAAGTACAGATGAAGAGGAAGAAGAAATGGCAGTTGATTATGAAGCTGATTTTGAGAAGGCCCAAGAGCATGAGAAGTATGTAGAGCATCAGCAACTTGAGCATGACAAGTATGAAGAGCAGCTACTTCAGCATGACATGTATGAAGAGCAGCTACTTCAGCAGCAACTCAACCATGATAAGTACCAAGAGCAGCAGCAACTTGAGCATGAGCAGTACCAAAAGCAGCAGCAACTTGAGCATGAGCAGTACCAAATCCAGCAGCAACTTGAGCATGAGCAGTACCAAGAGCAGCAGCCAGTTCAGACAAATGCAGCATGTAAATTGCCAGTTCAGAGGGCACCAATGCAGGATAAAGGGAAGGGGATATAAGAGATACATGAAGACAATTCAGACAGTGATTATGATGAAGTCCATGAAGTAGATAGCGAAGATAGCAGTGGTGAAGATGAAGAGGCCATTTGTTACAGAAAACAAGCACATGAATTAAAGAAGAGAATTAAGAGACAAATGCTTGGAGAGGAAGAAGATAGAGGAACCAGAGTTCCCGAAGAATTCATTGTACCAGAAAACTTTAAGGAAGATCAAGCAGATGGAAGTGATTGCTTCGACTCTGAAGACGAATTGTCATATGACGAAGACAGTGATGGAAATGTTAGAACAAGCAAGAGAAAACACCGAGTGTATGATGAGAGTGCTGAGGTAAAAGAGTTTGAGGTTGGGCAGGCTTTCCATGATAGCAGACAATTCAAGCAAGCACTTCTTAATTATGGATTAAAAAAATTTAAACACCTTATTTTTCCCAAGGATGAGAGGACAAGAGTCTTGGCCAAATGCAGTTGGATTGGTTGCAACTGGAGCATATACGGCTCACTACTACCCAACAGGTCACCTTGGTTCACAGTTAGCAGGTACAATAATGTGCACCTGTAAGGTTCCCAACCTTAAATAAGGCAAGGATCCCTGTGTTTACAATGCTAGTCCCGGGATCAATAACTAGCATCCACAGTTAAGATGTAATATCAAGAAGCAAAGGTCATAGTACAACTTTATAACCAGGAATAACATAATTTATTACATCTTTCATAGCTCATTTGGCTATCTCATTACAATGCAGCAGAATATAACAATAGCATGGGGTCCTTCATCTTCAAAGTGCCACAGGCAAACATGTTGGTTGTAGACTTGTAATCCTAATCATCTCATCTTACTAACATCAAACAAACCTGCAACATAATAGGTTACAACCACAAGGGTCAATACATTTGAATTGTATTGGCAAGTGATACTATGGTAGTATAGTGGAGTCTATCATCTATATGCATTTGGCTAAGTGGAGCTTAGGCTTGCATTTCTCAAAATAGATTTTTCCTTATCATTTGAAAACACTAAGTTTTTGTTTGTCAAAATCACCCAAGGCATCTCCCAATAGAAATTGGTGATCTTTCAACCCTTGTCCAACCACAAGTTTTTAACTTAGAAATTGGGATGAGGAGATTCTTGATAGCTTCCATGTCTTGATGCTCAAATTGTCCTTTACCAGGGACATGGCTAAGTACTTAGATTTTACACTCTGCAGAGGTGGTGCACTTTCCCCACAAGACTTAGTTTTCACCAAGACAAGATCTTTCAGAAGCCTTCCCTTAGACCAGAATGGACGCGTTCCAACCTATCATTCCCCTACCACCAACTGTCCATTTGGCTAAGTTATTGCAACCTATATGATCCAGACAGAGCCCATAATGCCAAGTGGTTGCACTTGAAGCTTCTCAATATTTGACATCTCAAATCTCTTTGTTCCTGGGTGGCCATCCACAAGTGAGATACACAAGGTAAACCATAGAAATGGTCCTTGTGTAACCACTTAACACAAACCATTCCTTCCATTCCACCCAGGTGATTCATTCACTTAGTTGTTTTATTAAACAAAACACAAGTCCTTGTCTTAGAAATATTCCATAGCATGAATATAATCCACCCTTGTTTTCTACTAGCTAAGCTAAGCATGATAGTAGTAGGAATCTTAACTTAGGAAATTTCTACTAAGGTTTCATCTACTAGGATTTCCCATGGCATAGTTTATACTTAGCAAAAATTCCATGCAAGTCCTACATAGAAATATCACTAATGCATAGTGAAAATAATGGGACAAAGTATGAAGCATCACTTGCCTTTTTGGTAGAGAATATAAGTTCACTCCTTGATCTTGCAATATTCACACTCTTCAAATCACTACAATTCAATCAAGCAAGCACTATTTCAATCTACCATTCAAGCAACATCACATAAAATAATAGAAACAAAACAATGCATGCAAGCATGCCAAACTTTGTTTTATTTACAAAAGTGGTTTATAATAGGTTATAAACATTCTAAAACACTTATTGGTCATTTTATGAAGTGGCAAAACTATTTGCAAAAGATTTTACATATAAACCATTTTTGAATCAAATCAATATTTTATGTGGTTGAAAATGCCTTTAGCAAAGCAACAATTTTTATAGGGTTCACATAATATGTTTTCAAATCATAAAACTTGTGTCTAATATAAAAACATTTTCCAAAGGGTTTTCCTCCAAAAGCATTTCTAATATAAAAACATTATTTTTATTTGACTAGAAGTGTTTTAAATCAAAGATTTATTCTTTTGCTTCACCAATTATATTTTTTAAACCACCAATTGATTTCTATGGTCAGTAGGTTCAAAACAAACCATTTGCCAAAGATTTTATCACCAAAATAATTTTAGAACGATTTTTATACTCAAAATATGCCTACACAAGTTTCTGCAAAAAAATCATTTTACCAGAAGAAATTTACTAAACAAAGGTCATGGTTAGAAAGTACTTGTCTTGCTGATTCCATTGATATAAAATTTGCAAAATTTGGACGTGTGGTTTGAAAGTTATGCAATTTACAAAATCCAATATCTAATAGATTCTATTCTGTTTTCAAAACTAATCCTGGGCCACGCGTCACGTTCTGATTCGTCTATACCGCTTCGCGCGGATTGGCCTGCACGGTGCATTAGATCTAAACAGATCGTGCAGCACAGGAGCAAGCGTACCCCTTCGTTTAAGGTTCTATCGCAACGCTTGGATCCAGATCCTACGGTGCACAGCTCACTAGCCATTAACTGGCGGCGCTAGCGGCGGCGACTGGCGGCGCGGGCTCTGCTCGCGGTGGTTCTGGCGAAGCAGGAAGGAAAGGGGGAAGAGGAGATGCTCACAGTGTTCGCAGCATCGTGGGGAAGCTCAAGGCGGTTGTCGTTGCTAAAGGGGCGCACAGAGTTGACTAGGATTCCTCGCCGTAGTTGCAGTCGGCGTCTGGCGGCTCTGTCCGTCGTCGGAGCGAAGCTAGAGGTCACGCTAGAACAAGCAGACATCACAGTTAGGTTCACAAGAGGAAGGCGTGTATGAGAGTGTCCACGGGGATGAGAGGGGCGGTCGGGTTTACCGGGGAGAGGTCGCCGGAGAGAAGACAGACAGCGGCGCTGCTTCGTCGAAGACGCAGTCGAGGTTGCAGGGCAAGCGAGGGCGAGCTGGCGGCACTGGAGTGTGCGCCAGAGGCTAAATAATGTGTTCGTGTGGTCAGGGAGTCGAGGGGCGGCGGGGAGTGGCCGGAATTGTCGCTGTAAGACGTCGGAGATAGCGGCAGTGCAAAGCAAATTAGAGGCAGCCTGGTGGCTCTCTGGCAGCGGGGTTTGAGGGGAAATGGAGAGAAGAGGGAGGGGATTTATCGGGCGTGATCGCGAGGATTAATTGTCGATCCATTACCGTGAATTTACTCCGAGGAGCTAACGGCAGAAAACGGCCGGGAGGGCGTGGTCTACGCGAGGTGAGAACGACGAACAGTAAGTGGGTCCTAGTTGTCTGCGAGAGAGAGAGAGGTGGGGTGGGTCCAAGTTGTCAGCGACGCTGTGGGTGAAAAAGAACAGAGGCAGAGGGGTTCCCGGGTGGGCTCTTGCTGGGCTGGGTAGGTTTAGTGGGTTGGGTATGTTTCTATTTTTTTTAATACAGACCTTTTTCTTTTTCTGAATTGAATTCCTGTTTTGATTTTCAATCAAATAATTCAAACTCCAATTCAAATCAAACCACCACCAAACTTTGTGTTGATTTAAATTCTGTTTATTAACATACTCCAAGATCCAAAATAAAATAATTCTTTTATTCTTTTAGGATCTATTAATAATTAAATAAATAGACCTTAGTCTTTAATTCAAATAGGTTTTAATTTATTTTAAAACTCTTTTTTAAATCTAAATAATATCAAAATCTTTTCAGTAGGTTTCATTTGAAAAACTAAAACACTTGGAATTCTTATTTTAAAAACTTTAATAAATTTTAATGTTTATTTGAAAGGGAAAAGCCTTTACTTAAATAAAAATTGGATATTAATAAATCCTTATTATTTTATTTAAATAAACCTTTATTCTTTTTAACAAATAGAAATATTTTATTTCATTTGCTTAGCCAAGATTTAATTTGGCTCTTTAAAATAATCCTTATTTATATTTCTACCTATGCTCATCAAAACCATATTTTTTTTATTTAAAGATCCAAAAATAGTGATTCCAACTATTATAACTTTATTTATTATTTGTTTATATTTTTAAATTCCTTTAGGATTATTTGCTCACCATTTGGTATGGATTTCTAGATGGTTGCTTTATTAGCTTTGGAAATTCAATTTCCTTATCTTATTAAATTAATAAGATTTTATCTATGTCTCCAAATTGAATGAAATCAATTTATATGGTTTTATAATATTTCCCTTTGTCATTCTTGGTCATTTTGAAATGTTTGTTTGACCAATTTTATATGGATCAAATCCATAGTCTTAGAGATAACTTGAAAATGATTTTCTTCCATTAGGGTTTTGGTTTATTTCTCAAGTGTTTAAGTTTCCAGATGCATTTATGAAGAATGCATTTCACTTGATTTGAATTTAGTTTGGATTCAAACATTAACCCAAGTTTGTTCAAGATGGGATTTTAGGTTTTCATTTAGAACAAAAGTTTCTTCTCACCCTAAATTTCAACAATTATTTATTTTGTGTATTTATTTTTTCACATTACAAGATTTGGAAAATCTTGGGATGTGACAGGCTACCACCCTTAAAATAAATCTCATCCCGAGATTTGGGAAGGCTAGGGTTACAAGTTGGCTCAAAGCAACTAGGGTGCTACCACCCTTAAATTTTTTCCAACTAAATTACATCTTGGCTTGCTTGGGGTCTTGATGATACTTCTCTGGGCAAACATCTGCATAGTGCCCTTTGTTTCCACACTTGAAACATGTGACAAGGCTGAGATCCTTCATAGGCTTTATCTTGTGCTTCATCTTTTCTGGACAATTGCTTGCATAATGTCCTTGGTTACCACAATTGTAACATGTGACAAGATTGAGTTCTTCACGTATCTTCTGTGGGCAAGTTGATACATAATGGCCTAGCTCTTTGCAGTTGTTGCACCACACTTGGTTAATCTCCTTATATTTTTGTTTCTTCTCAGGACATTCATTGGCATAGTGTCCCATCTCTTTGCAATGACAACTTTGCACTTGGCTTTTGTCCTTCTTCTTCTGGGGCTTCTCCAAAGCTAAGAGTGCTTCTAGTTCATGTTCTTCATATCTTATCTCAAAGGTGGGGAAGTTTCCTGGTCTCCTTGACCTTTTCCTTGGATAATACATATGTCTCCTCTTTGGTCCATCAAATTGAGTCATATTGCATGGAGGTGCAAGCTGAGATTTTCCTTTGTCTTCAACCTTCTTGGTAGACTTTGTTCTCTCATGGTAGTCTGCAATCAGTTGTTGCACTCCACCTTGTTTCCTTTGTTGAACCATGGAATAGATGGGGCATTGGATAGGGACATGATTATTTCCTTCACATAGGAAACAAGTAGCTTGAGAGGTGGGGCATTGGTCAGTTGGATGTTTCTCTTCACAATTGGGGCATTGATCTTC
The DNA here is from genome assembly GCA_916181665.1 of Avena sativa. Classification (NCBI taxonomy): domain Eukaryota; kingdom Viridiplantae; phylum Streptophyta; class Magnoliopsida; order Poales; family Poaceae; genus Avena; species Avena sativa. The sequence continues at coordinate 460,605,619 of OV702299.1, read as the reverse complement.
ATGTTCCATGGAAGTGTGATCCTTGTCTCCACAAACATTGCAAGCTTGAGTTCCTTCTAAAATATCATCCTTGACATCTTGGTTGCCATAATCTCCTTGGGAAGAGTTGTCTCCCATGTTGATCATTTGATTTGTCACCTTATGCAACAATTGGGTTTGGGTTTCCAAAAACCTTTGCATGGTTGGATCTAACTCACTGGTGTTGGCTAAAAATTGAGTTGTCACTTGGTTCAACTGGGTTTGAGTTACTATGAGTTCTCTCATGTTGGCCTCTTGGTTGTTGTTGTTGTCACCATCCTTGATGTTGGAGTTTCTTGGAGTAGTCATCTGTTTGGGTTAGATTGGGATTAGAATAAGTAAAAGATTTCTAAGGGAATAGTTCTAATCACACACATCACAATTCACACAAGCAAAGTGCAAGCAATCACAAACAAACATTCCACTCAAACAACAAAGTTTCAAGCACATTTATAGGCAACAAAAATATTTTTGTTACACCACATAAATTGGTGTGTTTAAACTAATAATTAGTATGGTGGTCCAACTATATGGTTCACTTGGGATAATTCCATTCTTCTTGGTTGTTTCTTCATGAATGAGATCATTGTATCTTGGAAAAATGTATCCTGGTCACAAAACCTCAAAGGTGATGATGGTTCCTCCTAAGTTGTGTTTCCTTAGTCTTCAATCCTTGAGCAATATCTCTTGTATCACTTGTAGTCCTTAGTGATATCCAATTTGAAGTTCTTGTTGAGAATAAAGTTGAAATCACTTGAGTTGGTGAAATCCTTTGCTCATGTTGAAGTCTTTGCTCATGGTGGAGGTTTTATCCAACAAGTTGAAAATAGACAAGATGTAGAATCAAAACCAAAAATGGTTGAGGAAAGAGGATACAAGATTGTTTGTAATAAGTTTTGGAACAAATTCATCTCCTATTTTTTCTAAGGGGTTTGTCCAATCCTAGGGTTACAATCCTACAGGCAACACAATGCTCTGATACCATCTGTAAGGTTCCCAACCTTAAATAAGGCAAGGATCCCTGTGTTTACAATGCTAGTCCCGGGATCAATAGCTAGCATCCACAGTTAAGATGTAATATCGAGAAGCAAAGGTCATAGTACAACTTTATAACCAGGAATAATTTATTACATCTTTCATAGCTCATTTGGCTATCTCATTACAATGCAGCAGAATATAACAATAGCATGGGGTCCTTCATCTTCAAAGTGCCACAGGCAAACATGTTGGTTGTAGACTTGTAGTCCTAATCATCTCATCTTACTAACATCAAACAAACCTGCAACATAATAGGTTACAACCACAAGGGTCAATACATTTGAATTGTATTGGCAAGTGATACTATGGTAGTATAGTGGAGTCTATCATCTATATGCATTTGGCTAAGTGGAGCTTAGGCTTGCATTGCTCAAAATAGATTTTTCCTTATCATTTGAAAACACTAAGTTTTTGTTTGTCAAAATCACCCAAGGCATCTCCCAATAGAAATTGGTGATCCTTCAACCCTTGTTCAACCACAAGTTTTTAACTTACAAATTGGGATGAGGAGATTCTTGATAGCTTCCATGTCTTGATGCTCAAATTGTCCTTTACCAGGGACATGGCTAAGTACTTAGATTTTACACTCTGCAGAGGTGGTGCACTTTCCCCACAAGACTTGGTTTTCACCAAGACAAGATCTTTCAGAAGCCTTCCCTTAGACCAAAATGGACGCGTTCCAACCTATCATTCCCCTTCCACCAACTGTCCATTTGGCTAAGTTATTGCAACCTATATGATCCAGACAGAGCCCATAATGCCAAGTGGCTGCACTTGAAGCTTCTCAACATCTGACATCTCAAATCTCTTTGTTCCTGGGTGGCCATCCACAAGTGAGATACACAAGGTAACCATAGAAATGGTCCTTGTCTAACCACTCAACACAAACCATTCCTTCCATTCCACCCAGGTGATTCATTCACTTAGTTGTTTTATTAAACAAAACACAAGTCCTTGTCTTAGAAATATTCCATAGCATGAATATAATCCACCCTTGTTTTCTACTAGCTAAGCTAAGCATGATAGTAGTAGGAATCTTAACTTAGGAAATTTCTACTAAGGTTTCATCTACTAGGATTTCCCATGGCATAGTTTATACTTAGAAAAAATTCCATGCAAGTCCTACATAGAAATATCACTAATGCATAGTGAAAATAATGGGACAAAGTATGAAGCATCACTTGCCTTTTTGGTAGAGAATATAAGTTCACTCCTTGATCTTGCAATATTCACACTCTTCAAATCACTACAATTCAATCAAGCAAGCACTATTTCAATCTACCATTCAAGCAACATCACATAAAATAATAGAAACAAAACAATGCATGCAAGCATGCCAAACTTTGTTTTATTTACAAAAGTGGTTTATAATAGGTTATAAACATTCTAAAACACTTATTGGTCATTTTATGAAGTGTCAAAACTATTTGCAAAAGATTTTACATATAAACCATTTTTGAATCAAATCAATATTTTATGTGGTTGAAAATGCCTTTAGCAAAGCAACAATTTTTATAGGGTTCACATAATATGTTTTCAAATCATAAAACTTGTGTCTAATATAAAAACATTTTCCAAAGGGTTTTCCTCCAAAAGCATTTCTAATATAAAAACATTATTTTTATTTGACTAGAAGTGTTTTAAATCAAAGATTTATTCTTTTCCTTCACCAATTATATTTTTTAAACCACCAATTGATTTCTATGGTCATTAGGTTCAAAACAAACCATTTGCCAAAGATTTTATCACCAAAATAATTTTAGAAAGATTTTTATACTCAAAATATGCCTACACAAGTTTCTGCAAAAAAAATCATTTTACCAGAAGCAATTTACTAAACTAAGGGCATGGTTAGAAAGTACTTGTCTTGCTGATTCCATTAATATAAAAATTTGCAAAATTTGGACGTGTGGTTTGAAAGTTATGCAATTTACAAAATCCAATATCTAATAGATTCTATTCTGTTTTCAAAACTAATCCTGGGCCACGCGTCACGTTCTGATTCGTCTATACCGCTTCGAGCGGATCGGCCTACACGGTGCATTAGATCTAAACAGATCGTGCGGCATAGGAGCAAGCGTACCCCTTTGTTTAAGGTTCTATCGCAACGCTTGGATCCAGATCCTACGGTGCACAGCTCACTAGCCATTAACTGGCGGCGCGGGCTCTGCTCGCGGTGGTTCTGGCGAAGCAGGAAGGAAAGGGGGAAGAGGATATGCTCACAGTGTTCACAGCGTCGTGGGGAAGCTCAAGGCGGTTGTCGTTGCTGAAGGGGCGCACAGAGTAGACTGGGATTCCTCGCCGTAGTTGCAGTCGGCGTCTGGCGGCTCTGTCCGTCGTCGGAGCGAAGCTAGAGGTCGCGCTAGAACAAGCATACAACACAGTTAGGTTCACAAGAGGAAGGCGTGTATGAGAGTGTCCACGGGGGTGAGAGGGGCGGTCGGGTTTACCGGGGAGAGGTCGCCGGAGAGAAGACAAACAGCAGCGCTGCTTCGTGGAAGACGCAGTCGAGGTTGCAGGGAAAGCGAGGGCGAGCTGGCGGCACTGGAGTGTGCACCAGAGGCTGGGGAATGTGTCCGTGTGGTCGGGGAGTCGAGGGGCGGCGGGGAGTGGCCGGAATCGTCGCTGGAAGACGTCGGAGACAGCGGCAGTGCAAAGCAAATTAGAGGCAGCCTGGTGGCTCTCTGGCAGCGGGGTTTGAGGGGAAAGGGAGAGAAGAGGGAGGGAATTTATCGGGCGTGATCGCGAGGATTAATCGCCGAGCCATTACCGTGAATTTACTCCGAGGAGCTAACGGCAGAAAATGGCCGGGAGGGCGTGGTCTACGCGCGGGTGAGAACAACGAACAGTAAGTGGGTCCTAGTTGTCTGCGAGAGAGAGAGGTGGGGTGGGTCCAAGTTGTCAGCGACGCTGTGGGTGAGCGCGTGGGTGAAAAAGAACAGAGGCAGTGGGGTTCCCGGGTGGGCTCTTGCTGGGCCAGGTGCTTGGCTGGGCTGGGTAGGTTTAGTGGGTTGGGTTTGTTTCTATTTTTTTTAATACAAACCTTTTTCTTTTTCTGAATTGAATTCCTGTTTTGATTTTCAATCAAATAATTCAAACTCCAATTCAAATCAAACCACCACCAAACTTTGTGTTGATTTAAATTCTGTTTATCAACATACTCCAAGATCCAAAATAAAATAATTCTTTTATTCTTTTAGGATCTATTAATAATTAAATAAATAGACCTTAGTCTTTAATTCAAATAGGTTTTAATTTATTTTAAAATTCTTTTTGAAATCTAAATAATATCAAAATCTTTTCAGTAGGTTTCATTTGAAAAACTAAAACACTTGGAATTCTTATTTTAAAAACTTTAATAAATTTTAATGTTTATTTGAAAGGGAAAAGCTTTTACTTAAATAAAAATTAGATATTAATAAATCCTTATTATTTTATTTAAATAAACCTTTATTCTTTTTAACAAATAGAAATATTTTATTTCATTTGCTTGTCCAAGATTTAATTTGGCTCTTTAAAATAATCCTTATTTATATTTCTACCTATGCTCATCAAAACCATATTTTTTTATTTAAAGATCCAAAAATAGTGATTCCAACTATTATAACTTTATTTATTATTTGTTTATCTTTTTAAATTTCTTTAGGAATATTTGCTCACCATTTGGTATGGATTTCTAGATGGTTGCTTTATTAGCTTTGGAAATTCAATTTCCTTATCTTATTAAATTCATAAGATTTTATCTATGGCTCCAAATTGAATGAAATCAATTTATATGGTTTTATAATATTTCCCTTTGTCATTCTTGGTCATTTTGAAATGTTTGTTTGACCAATTTTATATGGATCAAATCCATAGTCTTAGAGATAACTTGAAAATGATTTTCTTCCATTAGGGTTTTAGGGTTTTGGTTTATTTCTCAAGTGTTTAAGTTTCCAGATGCATTTATGAAGAATGCATTTCACTTGATTTGAATTTAGTTTGGATTCAAACATTAACCCAAGTTTGTTCAAGATGGGATTTTAGGTTTTCATTTAGAACAAAAGTTTCTTCTCACCCTAAATTTCAACAATTATTTATTTTGTTTATTTATTTTTTCACATTACAAGATTTCGAAAATCTTGGGATGTGACGGCACCATTGTGTAGCGAGGAGGTCCAACAAGCTGGCCACTAGCACAGTGATAGCAGAGAAGTATTTTAGGGAAATAAGGGATAATCCAGGTTGGAGGATTGAGAAGATGCAAGAGAGAGTGCTTGAGGACTTGTGTGCTGATGTTAGTGAAGGAAAATGTAAAAGAGCCAAGAGGATTGTGATGGAGAGGATTGTTGATGGAACAAATGGAGAATTTTCTAGAGTGTATGACTACCACATGGAACTAGTCAGAAGCAATCCTGGAAGCACAGTGTCAGTAACTTTAAATCCTGATGTAACCGACAGGCCTGTGTTTGAAAGAAATTATGTTTGCCTAGAAGGTTGCAAGAGAGGTTTCCTTGCTGGTTGTAGGAGAGTTGTTGGGCTTGATGGATGTTTCCTGAAAGGTACAGTTAGTGGCCAGATATTGTGTGCAATTGGTCGAGACCCAAACAACCAGATGTATCCAACTGCATGGGCAATAGTTGAAGGAGAAAACCATGATAGCTGGTATTGGTTCCTGTCATTATTGCAAAAGGACTTGCAGATCAATAACCACGGTGAGGGATGGGTTATCATATCTGACCAGCAGAAGGGTCTTATCAAGGCAGTGAATGAGATAATACCTGAGGCAGAACATATAATGTGTGCAAGGCATATATATGCCAATTGGAGAAAGCAGCATAGAGACAAAGCATTCCAAAAACTGTTTTGGGCTTGTGCTAAATCAAGTGATCGCATTCAGTTCAACTACAATAGGGCTAAGCTAGCACTGAAAACACCTGATGGTGCAAGGGATATGATGAAGACTGCTCCCAACCATTGGTGTAGAGCCAATTTTAAGCTTGGTTCCTGTTGTGACTCAGTTGAAAATAACCTATGTGAGTCATTTAACAATGCTATAATGAGAGCAAGGTTTTATCCTGTAATTTCTTCTATGGAAATCATAAGGAGAAAGGTTATGGCAAGAATAGCAGAGAATAAGGCGAAGTCAGAAAAGTGGGTTGGAACAATATGCCCCAACATTTTCAAGAAGCTGAAGTTAAATATTAAAAGATCAAGTATCTGCCAAGTTCTCTACAATGGAACCGATGGATTTGATGTTATGGAAGGGAAATGGAGAAGATTCACTGTGAACTTGGAAACATATACATGCAGCTGTAGATATTGGGATTTATCTGGTTTACCATGTTGTCATGCCATCAGTGCCATATACACAGTGAAGAGAGAAGTGGATGATTTTATAGCACCTTTCTATAGGATTGATCTGTATGACCAGGTGTATAGCCATGTCTTGCATCCAGTGGAGGGGAAGGAGAGCTGGCCAGCAACTCCCAACCCTAGGCCCTTTCCACCAGTTAAAAAGAAAATGCCAGGAAGGCCAAAGACAGAGAGAAGAAGGGAAGAGCAAGAAAAACCAAAGGGCGACAAATTAACAAGAAAGGGATGCAAAGTTAGATGCTCAGCATGTGGAGGGGAAGGCCATAACAAAAGGAAGTGCACTAGTAATCCAGATGTTGTGAGAGAACATGTCCACAACAAGAAAGCAACCAAGCGTGCTAGGAGAAAGAAAGATAAATCAGCAGCTCAGGTTTGTAATTTTATTCATTGTACTTTATATCAATATTGCATTTAAATCAGCAGCTCATGTTGATATTATACATGTATGATGACTCCCACAATGATTGATGCGGCAAGAACCAACCAAACAGCAAGAGAAACATGTGTTGTACGTTGAGAAGAAAGCTAGATCCAGAAAAAAACCTGCAATGGAACAAGCACCTGTCATGCAGCAAGCTTCTTCATCCCTACATAAAGCTCCTGCCCTGCAACATGGTACTGCCCAGAAGAAATCTAGTGTCAACATGCCATTTGTTCCACCCCAGGTTCAAAAATATTCTTACACACTAACTTATTCTTTCCAGCAAAATAATTGAGTGACACTAATGCAAGTTTACTTATTCTTTGCAGCAAGCAAAGGACAAGCATTCACAAACCATTCCAATGTCCCAAGTTATGACAGAACCTGTGCCTAAATATGGAAGAATGAAGTGGTTATTGGGAGAGAAGAGAAGACAAGATGGAGATGGTGGACCACAGTAGCTCTAGGACAAACCTCGGATATGTTGGATAGATGTGTAAACTTGTTATTTTTTCTGTTCATAATTATGTGTGATTGATGTGCAAACTTGTTATATGTTGGTCACATTCCATTATTTTTCTAGTGATGATATAATGCAATAATGGACAAACCTGTCATATGATATATACATTCATGTATTGTGTTAAATCTTGTATTAAAAGAAGGTACATGCTGTCAGCAAATCACTAGGTACATGCTGTCAAAAATTCTGGTGATAAGTACATGCTGCGAACAATTTATAGAGCTAGGTACAAAGTTGTTCCATCATTTTCATTAATATTGCAACATTACAAAAGGATGATAATGCTGCTATCTACATTAGTACAAAAGCTGCTCCATGTTCCATATCCAAACAGACAACTACAGAACCACTACTAGTTAACTTGAAGCTACATCAACTCTGCTTCAACTAGCTGCTACATCACAGCAGCTCCAACTAGCCCCAAAAGTTTATCTACACTACTACAAAAGCTAAACCTTGCTACTACATCACAGCTGCTTCAACTACTGCAAAAGCCTATCTACAATACTACATAAGCTAACCCTTGCTCTTGGCTTGAACTGCTTCTACTCTGAGTTGCTCAGGTCCTGCTAACCCTTGCTCAGGTCCTGCTTGTACTGCAACCTGCAACCTGATCAACCCCTTGCTCTGCAACACAACTACAACCTGGAAGGTGAAGCCCACTAAATCCTACTCTCCACCACATGAGCATTGCAGGTGCAGGGAGTGGGAAATGCATAGCACCATCCACAAGCTGAATTAGTTCCTGCATTGGAACAAACTCAACCAACAGATCAACACCACTTCCTTCGACGAAGGAAAACTTCAGCACCTCTGATAGCTGCTGCGACGATGAAGTTGTTGCTGATGCGCGAGCCCTGAAATTATTGAGAATCTGAGAATCAATAGCAAGCATTCTATGCACCCTGAAATCAGCACCTCTCCATGCAACAAGCTCACGGTCCAACCGCCTCAAATCGGTGGCCATTATCAGAACATCAAGCAACGATGTAGGATGCTTCAGCTCCTCCTCCATCCCTGCAAAATCCATCAACGCCGCCGCCTCCTCCAAATCCCCCACTTCCTTCTAAGCGGGCATCAGATACCAAACCGATGCCATCTCCCACCAATAGCGGCCGGAATCACACCAGTACGCCGCCGGATTTCGTACCTGCGAAGAATCCGACGGCGAGGGGGAGCAGGGGACGGCGATGGGGTGGTGGTGCGGTGGCGACTGCGAGGCAGAGGACGGCAATGGGGTGGCGGCGGGGCGTATGGAAAGCGATTTGAGGACGGGGCGACGATGGGGTGGAGGCGGGGCGGAGGGAACGACGGCCGAACAGAGGCGGGGCAGAGGGAGCGGTCGGCGATTGGAGGAAGAGGAGTGGCCGTCGGCGGGATATGGGAGGAGACGGGAGGAAGAGGATTTGAGAAAGAGGAGTGGAGACAAAGTTAAGGGGGTTATTTGCCCCCAACTACCCCAGGTGCCAACGTGGCCAATACCGGTGCCAACGTGGCGTCTTAGTTTGCAAAACAGGCCACAAAACTGCCCATCAGCGTCCAGGGGGATTCTACACGGTTTAGCAAAGTTGGGGGGGGGGTGTGATTTGTACCGATTAAAACCTGTGGGTGGTTAGTCACCCAAACCCCATATTTAGGGGGGTGATGTAAACTTTTTTCCCGATGATGTCTCCGACGCTGCTGCGGCGGAGCATCGATCCGACGGCCAAAGGCGACTCGCCGCCAGAAACTCGAGCCACCTAAGCAGACGACACTGACCCAGGTCTCCGGAAGGTCAGCGCATACTGGGGACTTCTCGGACAACCCTATTCCGTTCCATGCTTCATTGCGCATAGACTGAATCGTACTGTACTGATTAGTTTAGGTGTAATTTTGCTCTAGCTTTTCCATTTGTAGGAATATAATCGAGTATATGTGTGTCTTACGAAGACTGAACCGTGTTGCGTGGTCAACATTCTCAGACCGGTGATAAGATATAAAACTGACCCGTCATGGCAGAATCTGACTGGAAATTTCCTATACTGTCTTCAAGGTTAACTGTGCCTCGTCGATTTGCGTACTCCCTCCGATCCATAATAAATGTCGCTGGTTTAGTATCCATGTACTAAATCGATGACACTTATTATGGATCGGAGGGAGTAGTACAATCCTAGTATATTTAAGCATGTTGTTATTGGATAACCTTGTTGTAAAGCAAGCCAGTGGGTACCAGAGTGGTAGGTCCAACGCCTCTGTCCATTTCTACTTGTTTATATATTTTGGAACTTGTGAAATTCTAGCATTCAGTCAATTTTCTCCTTAATCCATATAAAAATTCGTCTCCTTCTAATCACAAATATGCACACATATAAATATATCTGTTTATCTTGAGAAAATCGTACTACTATCATTATGGCACTAAAATCTTAAGGATTTGAGAGAAAACATCAAATTTGGTTAGGCAAGGGGCATGAATCGTCCATTCTGAAATTGGGCAGAAATTTCTTCGGCTTAGTTTAATAGTCATAGTCATTCTACTTTTATATTTTCCCTTAGTAGGACAGCTGTTCATTATTATGAAGTCCTACAACGACTGAGTGGTACTTGCACACCAACTATCACTTCACAAAATTATAGTAAACCAACTCATAGGTGTCAATAGTAGCTAGCCTTAGTAATATATATGCATGTTCACATCAATTTCCCCTTATTAAAAAGCAAAAACCAGAGGAACAAACTGCGTTACTTCAAGCACCTCTCTCAGCAGGTACTTGTTTATGTATATTAGCTGTCACCAGGTCACCGTCTCATCGAGTGCATCACCCGCAGGGTCTATCTACATATATATCCATATCCTGCAGCCTTAGCTAGCATTCTCCCTCCCATCCCCGAAAGATTTGCAATGGCGGATCCAATCACCATTGGTGCTGCTGTAGGATGGGGCGTATCAGCACTGGGTTGGCTTGCCTCACCCATCATTTCTAGGGTCCTGAACAAAGGTTTCGCCCTCCTCGACTTCAACGCATCCGAGAAGCTGAAGATACTTGACACACAAGTTATACAACTGCAGCGGGTGATGGAAGTAGCCGACGAGAGCACTTACAGTCATCGCTTGGAGCCACTGCTAAACAAGCTTAAATCTGCCTTCTACGAAGCAGAAGACATCTTGGATCGTTTCGAGTATCGGAGTCTCAAGAAGCAGATCCAAGATGCCAAGTCAGATGGCAGTAAGATGTATTTGCTGAGAAATAATTTTCGGTCTTTTATATCAATCTCCCCCGTAAAAGATGAGGTATTTCTCTCATACTTGGATATGTTCCACTTTGTCACAGGTCTTCCCATCTTTTCTTTGCCATGACGTTTCGAGTATCAGAGTCTCAACGAATTCTCAATTATTTCCCTAATTATCTAACTAGATGATTATATCTTGAAATAAATTAAGAGATAATATACTGGTTGTTAAGAAAAGTAGGAGTAGTTTCTTTGGAGCCATATACATCCTATATAAGTAAGACCTTTTTTCTACGTCAGTTAAGCAATGGATCCAGAGTTTATATAGTATTTGTTACAGTAGATTAGCCAAGTTATCATGGAATGATCCAAGACTAATCCACTCTCGCACTAGCAGCACTCTTTCGCAAGCTCCTCTTCCTTGTGCAGCCCCGATAGTACACTGTTTGGTCCTGTCCTGACGGGACAACCATGCCTAGCGATTGGACCAGGACTCCAGAAGGCGTCGTAGAATAACTGAAGAAGCAGAAAAGGTTGGACCCATCCGCCAATAACTGAAGTAAAAGAAAAGGATGGACCAAACTGGCATGCTAGCGGATGGTCGGAACCCATGTACATCTCCCACTCCCACATCCAAAAAAGGTCTTAGTCAAGGCATATAGCACATGGCACACATAACGGAGGAGCTCAGCAAGGTATCGTATCGAGCATATGCCCATGGATGCCGAAATGAGCCCAGTGACCTCGTCTGGATGCACCTACAAGCGCATCGAGGGGAACACGGCCAAAACACTCCCGATCTCGCCCACCTCCATTGCGCAGCCACCTTTGGTGACCTAGATTCTCTTCATGTGGTGCTTGCTTTTCTGATATTAACATGACATAGAGAGAGAGAAAAAGATCCTTATTTGCATTGGGGTATTAAATAAGTCTATATTCATGAGAAGAACATATGCTATATAGATTCTTCAAAAGGAAGAGTTCTTGGTAGCCTCAACTTACCTGTTATTTGTTTTTGCAGGAGAGTGGTATGTCAAAACTGCAGTTGCAGAAGAGCCTAGAGAAGATAGAAAGTGCTATAAGTGATTCATGTAAAGTTTTGGAACAACTGAACTTGCCAGGTATAAGTAACGGGAGACGCGCTGTTGCTACTAGTTCACGTAGTGCAGGCATTACCGTAGGTCCTCCTCTACGAGTAATTGGTCGAGATCAAGATCGTGACAATATCATAGCAATGCTTCATGCGAAGGAAGACCAGTGTCAAGCAAACACCGTCAATGGCACATGTTATTCTGTAATTGGCATTCATGGCATCGCCGGGTCTGGGAAATCTACACTCGCACGATGTGTTTATGATCATGAGAAAAAGCGAAAACAAGAGAAAATGGAAGGTCATTTCGATATTGTTATGTGGATTCACGTTTCCCAGAAATTCGCTTTGGATTCCATTTTCAGTGAAATGTTTGAGGGAGCTACACAGAAAAAATGCCCGAAATTCAATAGTCTTAACGTCCTGAAGGAAAGTCTGGAGGAGAAACTGCATGGAAAGCGGATTTTACTGGTACTGGATGATATCTGGCACAACATTAGGAACTCAGAAGACCGTGAAGAACTACAAAAGCTAATTTCTCCGCTGCATGTCGGGAAGGCAGGAAGCAGAATCTTGGTGACTAGTCGAACTGAAGCTGCTTTAGTAACTCTGGGTGCTGTAAAAGAGAGATGTATTCCAATATCAGACCTGGATGAAGAAGTGTTCCTTGAAATGTTCATGCATTATGCACTTCGAGATGCAAGGGTAGGTGAATATGATCGAATAATACTTGAAATGATTGGAGAGGACATCGCAAAAAAGCTAAAGAGATCACCTCTGGCAGCCAGAACAGTGGGTTCACGGCTCCGTGAGACACAGACTGTTGAGTTTTGGAGGAGTGAGAAAGATCGGGACCTTTTGAACAATACCATGGGAGCTTTGTGGTGGAGCTACCAGCATCTCAATGAGCAGGTCAGACGATGCTTCGCTTACTGCAGTATTTTCCCCCGAGGATATCATTTGAAACGAAATGAGTTAGTTAAGTTGTGGGTGGCAGAAGGGTTTATAAAGACTAGTAAGCCTGAAGAGGAAGTGGAAGATGTTGCTAATAATTATTTTAATGAGTTGCTATCTGCCTCATTTTTGCAATTAGGTGGGAAAGAAAAGTCATATGAAGCGCATGAGTATTATAAATATGACCGTGATGTTGATTACTTTACAATTCATGATCTGCTGTGTGATTTAGCAGAGGAGGTTGCCGGAAGAGATTGCTTCAGGATCAAGAAAGGCTGCACAGGAGAAGTTCCTCAAGATGTTCGTTATCTTTTTGTTGAGACTTATGATAGAGAGGTGCTTACAGAGAAGATAGGTGGATTACAGAATTTACGCACTCTCATCATCAATGACAAGATACTTGTTAAATCAATCGAGTGCAGATTCTTCACGAGTATGTTCAAAATGTTCACTGGGCTGCAGAAATTGCGGGTACTGAGTTTATTTGTTGTCAATAAAGGTCAGGGTCATCATAATACGTTCTCGTTCCCAAATATTGGTCAGTTGAAGCATCTACGTTATTTTTCTTTCAAGGTGAATGGACTTACTGTCCTAAATTTACCGGGTGCTTTTACCAAGCTTTACCACATGCAGGTGGCAGATTTTGGTGGGTGCATTAGATTGGCGTTTTCTAGTGATCAAGATATGATGAACCTTGTCAACTTGCGCGGTGTAATCAGAAAGGCAGATCTGGATTTTCCGAACGTTGGTAGGTTGGCATGGCTTAATATGTTACCGTTCTTCACAATAAGGAAGAAACAGGGGTATGAGCCACATCAGCTGAAACACCTAAACAAGCTTCAAGACAAGCTGCAGATCCACGGTCTTGAGAATGTTAGGAGTAAGAAGGAGGCTCTTGAAGTTAATCTTGCTGGCAAGGAAAAACTCACAGAATTGGTACTTCAATGGCATAAGCAGAGCTGCACTCCAGAAGTTCAAACAAAGGTACTTGAGGGTCTTTGCCCATCCAAATATCTAGAAAGACTAGATATAAGGAATTACCATGGTATGACGCTACCAAACTGGATGATGGGTGAGCATAATAGTGGTCCAAAGAACCTTCAAGAACTTTCATTGAGTGGATGGAACCAACTAGGACTTGCTCCTGACTTTGGCGCTTTCATTCATCTTCATTCCTTAAAGCTTGGCAACTGCAGCTGGGATGCCTTACCAGGCAATATGGAGCGCCTCACATCGCTCAAGAAACTGGAGATCTGGGGATGCATGAATATGCAGTCGCTTGGAACACTGCCCAAGTCTCTTGAGGAGTTTACAGTCGCGAGCTGCAATCACGAGTTCATGCAATCTTGTATAACGGCTTCTGATCCAAATTGGCGAAGGATTGAGCACATTCCGAAGAAAACGTTTGAAATTACAAAGCTTTCAGAAGGTACATATTTACATTCCTTTGGTGTCGTCCTTTTTCATTTTCTATTTTCAGTAAATATTACTATAATTATTAGCCATTAAGATTGCTGCCATGTTTCTAATTCGTTTGTTAACTTTTTTTTTACTTGTTCATTTGTTAACTGTTAGAAACGAGCCCTTCTTCTGAGGATGGGAGCTGAAGGAGATGGGACTCGAAACTGTGACTTCTACTGGGTAGCGATTTCTGGGGCTACTCCAATCCATGAGAAGTGTCGGTGATTTAGTACAAATATTGTACTACATCTCCGACACTTATTTTGGATCGGAGAGAATTGTGTTTTATACACTTGGTTTTTTGTTCTTGCATTTTTTATAGTGAAGTGGTGATGTGCTCATACTCTCTCAAACCATGGACGAATGCAAAATTTCATGGCTGGATACCGTGATGAACACTGAATTTATTTGTTTACTATGGTATGTAAAAATGTTGAATGGTGACCATTGGATTTATTTGCTTCCTATGATTTGTAACATTGTCGAACACATGGTGAACCCCAAATTGTTTGAGTCCTATGGTTTGTAACACTATGGAATTGTTTGCTGTCCTTTGTAACCTTGGCAAATGATGAATGCCTAATCGTTTGTTTTCTAGGAATTAGGATGCGAGGTTACCAAATTGGGTATGTAAGCATAACGGTGACCTGGAACATAACTTAGCGTCATTGAATGTAGCCAACCAGGGACCTGCTCCTGATCTTGAGGTTCTCATTCATCTTCCATAGAATGCCAAGGCTTTACTGATTGCAATCAACCAGTACTGTATTCATCATGAGGGAGAAAAAAAAAGTGACCTGTAAATAAACATCTGCTAGCTTCCCCAATTATTGATTGATTGAGAAACTGTTAAATTCATTGTCACTGTCACATCGATGCTATCTTTACTACACTTGTTAATCTGAAGGAACCCTCACACATTGTTAGCCAGGCAACAACCACACTGCTGAAGGTCAAAAAAAAAAAAAAAAACTGCTGCTTACGCTGACCAAAGGTAGAAGAACACAGACGTGACCACTGCCAAGTGAAACTCTAGATTGTCGTGCGCCATCTTGTAAGCAATGCGAGCGAATCAGCAATAACACCACACTACAGAATTGCAACAGCTTTGAATAAACAATGCTAATCTGATTACGGATGCATCGAACCTGGACAGGCAAGACAAAAGTTCAGACAAGAAAGAAGATTCTAGGCCCAATTTTTCTGCATATTCAACAGGTTTTCGAGATAAAAGGGAAAAACCATAGGTACTTAGGTAGTATCACAGGAAGAGGAACAAATTATTGAATTCAAAACATGTGACTGCAATCTATAGCTTTGATTTCTGTTGTACATGAACATTGATTTTCTGTCTGCCAGAAACAATGAGATTGCATTCAACTAATTTGCTTCAGCATAGAGGAACGAACCACTAAACGTGAAGAGGGGAAGAAAAAACTAGAAACATGAGCACAATGACAGAGTTCAGTTTCTTTCTGCATCTCCCAAGTAACAAATCATTGTCAGCCATGACAGAGATCTCCAATTGAATCTTGTCTTGGGTTGGTTACCAAAATTAAGATAAGACGGGACTTGAAAATATAATATACATCAGCCGCATTTTACTACAGCTGTTTATGTCACGTACTTAGCCATGGTCCATGGAACAACCACATAGCTGCTTACACTAACCGAAGATAAGCTCATAATGAAAGGAACAACAACATAGATATTCAAGAGTTTATCCAACATCTTGTAGGCAACATGGTCACAGGTGCAAGAACTCCACACTAATGAAACTGCAATCACTTTGAACTCAGGATGCTCATCTGATCACGACTCCACAGAACCTGAAGAAAAAAGACAAAAGGTTTAGACAAGATAGAAGAATTTCAGACCAGTTTCTACATATTCAAGAGTTTACGAGCTAAAAGGAACAAATTGCAGGTAACTAGGTGGTATCACAGGATGAGGCAGAATGGCATTGTCACATAGTTAATATTGATTACTGATCCGAACTGAATTTGAAACATGACTACAAACAATCGCTTTGGTGTGTGTAGCATTGTAGTTTTCAATACAAGTTGGAATACATAGCCGGGCTAGACAGAGGCACATTAACAGAAACAAATGCGTTGCAGGAGTCCATATACTACATACACACCTTGCAGTATAAAAAATTCTAACTAAAATAAGAAAGAAACTGGTTGTGTTGGTAGAGGGAACAAACACAGTAGGTGCCAGCTGCCACCCTAAAAACAGTAACAAAAACAAGTCACACAAAACAGGGTGCCCCTCTAATTCAATCTTACAGAATTGATAATACACGATCACCTTAAAACTCCTCAAGTTTCAGTCCATCATCTCAACCAATATAATTTGCTTTTGAGATTCGGAGAATAACCATGATTATGAGGATCTAAGATTGGTTGAGATTGACCGCAATAAAGAAGAGTTGCCTGTGAATGATAAGCAACCCCTTGAATCTTATGAGGTTAATTTCAGATAACAAAACATCGTGAGATAAAATTTGGGTTGCCCGTGAGCACAAGCTGTGCTTTTTTAGAGTGGTGGCTCATGATCTTATTTGTGACTGTACCAGTTATGCGGGTTTATTTCAAAACAACATCACGAGGTAAAATTACACATGTGAAGATGACTAAAGAAAAACTTTTCTGCCATATCTATGAAAAGAGAAGTGTATCCAGGGGAAACGGGATCTATACTTGCATTCCTTCTATATTAAACTAGTATTTTTTTGCAATTCCACAAGGATCCTCACATCAAAATCACTCCATGGAAATAATTGTTTTTGGCAATTCCATGAGGACTCATGCATAAACTACACATAGTGTGCAAGATCTTTATACTCTTAAAAATCTCATCCCCTTAAAATTGCAATTTGAACAAACAAGACAATAGATCAAGATTGAATGTTTTGAGGCACTTAGCTTTCCCAAGAGCACAAGAAAATAAACACTAGTAAACAATGGAAGCAAGAATTATCAGTTGAAATAATAAACAATCAAGCATTAACAAGTTGTGTGAAAATTATGAAGGAAGGAGATGACTAGGAGGCAATAGAAATTTTACCACTTCATATTGTCGGTGAAGACAACAATGATGGTGGAAAGTTGGTATATGTGTGTCCCATACATAAGTCTGTATCGTTTCACAGAAACAATCTGAAGCTGCAGCGTGTCGATGTCCATTGAGAAATATTCATTGAGTGGATTATCTGATGAGGTTTCTGTCCTTCTCAAGAGCAAGTGCCTCTCTGTTGCACCTTTGATATCATATACATACCCATGATCTAGTGAGATTCTCTTCTCCATCTGCCAGTGGCTGGGACTCTTGCCTTTGTTTCGCGCAATGTTATAGCTGAGATCAGATGCAGTTCCAACGCGGAAACCAAACATCCCAAGCCTGCCATCCCCTGCCTCTGCAATAGCTAAACCCAGCGTACTCCAATCTCCGGGTGGGAGGTCAGCCATGGAGAACTCCATGCTCGTGGTGTCAAGCACGAGCAGCTTTCTAACATTGATGACCAGCCAGTCCCAGTAGACACAGCCATAAGCATAGTGGTGCCTCAGGAAAAAAGGGCGCAACCGTGACATAAAGTCGAACTCGTGACTGGTGATCAACAAATCACTCCATGCCTTGGATGCAGCTGGTCGCCATTGTCCCGTGCTCGAAGAAAAGACGAAGGCGTGCAGCTTAATCTTGTAATGTAGAATATATATCACTTTGAATGCTGTCTCTTCCGCCGCCTCCTCCTCGCCGAGGGGAACAAGGAGAGACTGATGCTGGGGCCTGCGTACCATGGGCACCGAAGCAGCCAGGTCGTGAGGTACTGGGGGAAGCAGGACGTACCGCCGGTGCAAGGGGTCGCACACCACGAGCTCCCTGAAGACCGGGAGCTGCTCGTGATGTTCCCGTAGACGATGGAGCAAGACGCGCCCGTCGCGGATGTCCTGGACTTCCCATCGGCAGTGGGAGGGGAGGAAGGAGAAGGAGAAGTCGGCGGCGAGGACGAGCTCGCGGGCGGCGGGGGCGGAGGGGTGGGGCGGGAGGACTGGGTTGAAGCCTTCGTGATCGTGGAAGCCGAGGAGTGGCGGGGCGTGGCGGCGGCGGAAGCAGCGGAGGAAGGAGCCTTCCGTGACGAGTCGGCGTATGGAGACGCAGGCGGCGGAGGCGCGGGCGAGGTCGGCTGGGGCGGGCAGGCGGAGGAGGATCTCCGTCAGGAGGTGGTCGGGGATCTCCATCAGAGGCGAGGACATTTTCTTGCTGGTCTCCATTAGTGGGATGGGAGGAGAGGAAGTGGAGGCCAGCCCCAGCCAGGACAGGAGAGCCGGCCGTCGGAGGGCGCCGCCGGTAACCGTCGACGAGATGGGGAGGAGGCGGCGGCCGTGTGCGGGGTACTGACGGACTTGGAAATGGGCCTTCGCCAGTAAGAGCGTGCCCAGGTTTCGGGCCCGACGTCTCGGTTCAGAGTTTCAGACTACCACCTTTACGAGACAATATTCTCTATTTCTAAAAAAAAGAATGATAATATTCTAAAAACTTTACAGCACAAAAAAATCTCCCATGGAGACTCGTGATATATTTATTAAAAATCTTACTCTCTCCGATCCATAATAAGTATCCTAGATTTAGTATAATTTTGTGCTATGTCAACGACACTCCTATAGATCGGAGTAAGTATTTTGAATATTTTTCAAAGAGTTATTGAAATCTAAAAATAAATTCTACGGAGATATACATAATGAATTTTGCCCTTTTGTCTCTCTGGCATCCAAATCCAGGAAGAACAATGATCAATATTATTGAAGTACATTTTTTATTTTCTACCAAGAATCAAAAGAAAAAAAACATTGAAGTTATTTTCTACCAGGATATAGTCCTTCGCGATGATGTTCTACTGAATAAAAATTTCACAACTCTGTTCTCATCCTGGTCTGACTCTTTGTTTGACAGCGAGCGCTTTTTTTTTTTAGGTCGAGCCGATATCTTGTGATTTTTCATACTACAATGCTTCAGCATGTCTTGGCAGGGGTGGCGGTCGTGATGGTGTAAATTGTGGTTTGATCGGATGCTCTGCAGTTTTGATCTTTGCTGCTGCCTCGGTCGTCTTCCATAAGAATATGACGCCGAAGCAACTGTTCGACAACTTGTATTGTATAAGCGCGTGTTTTCTACTTCTTCTGTTTAGAAATGTAAGACATTTATTTTTGTAAAATGAATATATCTAGACTTTTTTAGTATATATGATCACTCCGAACCTTTACGAATCTATACACTAAAAGACGCCTAAAAACATTCGATTCATAAAGCTAAAACGTCTTATATTTCTAAACCGAGGGAGTAGCAATTGTGCTTTCCCACTATACTAAGAGCATCCCCACTCGTTGGGCGAATCCAGACTGAAATCTGGACTTTTTTTTGGCCGGACGAAATGCGTTTTCGGCCTGGGAACGCCGAGCTTCCCACTTGCGTTCCCATGCCGAGTTCCTAGATTTGGCGAAATTCAGTTAAACTCGGCGAAATTTGGACGAATATAGTTGGATTTTATTAACGAGGGCAAGAACGCACATATTACATCGAATTTAATAACTAGGAAAAGGCCGCCGCCGCCGTGGTTGACGTCGGACGCCGCATCTACAGGCCGAGGTGGGGGTGGTTGCCGGCCTGGATGTGCTCCATGACACCGGCGAGAGTTCGCCCTGGAATGCTCCACCCGCGGCGGCGAGCCCGGCGGACCGTCGTGTCGGGCGAGTTCCTCGAGGCGCCTGTCGGCGAAGAACTGCCTCCAGAAGACCAGGTTGCCAGGATCCTCGGCGAGATCCGGGTCTTGCATGGCGGCGATAGCCGTCTGGATCTCTCCGGCGAGGTCCTCGTCGGTCGGCACCGGCAGAATAGGGATCCCACTGGCGCTGAGTTGCCAGGCGAAGGGGAGATGAGTGTCCGGCGGTGCCGTATAGCCCGCCTCGTGGAGCAGCCGGGCTTCCCACGGCTGCATCGTCGGCCAGGAAATCTTTCGGCCATGGCTTTTCAGCGGAGTTGAGGATGAAGAAAGGTGCGAGCGTCCGGAGTTCGCCGGAGTTAGGAGTGGTGTGAGAGACTGTGAAGGGAGACATCGAGATGTACGCCTTTTATAGGCCGAGTTCGGCGGCGAGGGCGGGAGGGGTGTAGCGGCGAGGGCGGGAAAAAGAAAACGACGGGAAGGATGACGACGACTCGGCTTCTATCGCTGACAGGCTGGTCCACTCGACCAATTCGCTGCGTCCAGCGTCTCCAGGGCGTATCCGGAATTCTAGGTATGGCCTGAGTAGTCTGGACCAAAGTTGGCCTAAATCAGGACGAAAAGAGGTTGCTGGGTACGCGACTGAGCCGATTTTCGGCGTCCGGACCTAAATTCGGCGTCTGGATCGGCGTCCTGGGTAACCGAGTGGAGATGCCCTAAGTTTTCGCCTATTGGAATATGCGGCTCATGTGGTCCTTCAAAATTAGTTGAAAATAGTTCAGTTTGTGCAGATATCCTTGGTTCCGTTGGTTTGCACATTCAGATATACTCTCTTCGTTTTAAAATATAAGATGTTTTAGGTTTATAAAACAAATGTATCTAAACTTTTATACGTAGGTTTACTTAATTTTGAGGTAAATCTATATACTAATTTTTTTTTTATAAACCTAGAGCATCTTATATTTTGAAACGGAGCGGGTACCTTAATTTGCAAGAGTGAAAACGCATATGTATGATTTGATATATACTAACCTTCGCAATTGCAAGTTTTTGCATGGTGTCTTCCTCGTGAACCGTGAACCGGAACCAAAGTAGAAAACATGAAAAACTATATCTCTATTTTCGTCCTGGTGTGACCCTTGTTTGACAATGCTGGTATCGAAGAGCATGTTGTGTTTAGGTCCAGCCTATAAATGGCCCCTCATTTTGTGGTTTGTCGTCCAATGCTTCGAGAAGTCTTGGCGGTGTTGGTAGTAGTGCCAAGTGTGGTTTTATCGAATGCTATCTACTTCTTCTATGTAGAAATATAAGACGTTTTAACTTTGTGAATCAAATATATTTAGACATCATTTAGTGTATAAGTTTATAGAGGTTTGGAGTGAACTTATATACTAAAAGGCGTCTAGATACATTTATTGCATAAAGCTAAAATTTCTTATATTTCTGAACATATGGAGTAGTTTCGATCTTTGTTATCATAGCTCTTCCTTCATGAGAATGCGACGCCGAAGCAACATTTCAACAGCTTGTAATACAACGGATGTGTTTATTAGCAACTCCTAGGGACACTGGGTTATATTCTCTTGGAATGTGCGGTTCATCCCATTTTGAAAATCTTTAGGCCTCGTTTTACACGGAGGGTTTTGGAGGGATCAGGGAGTATTTCCCGGGCTAGCCCAAAATACCCGCAGATCCCCGTTGGCCTGTTTTGCATGCTGGTTTTTTACGGGCTCAGCCCTGGATACCCAGCAAAACCCCGTCCGAAACACACTAATACACGCATGTATTAAAAAGCTAGTCTCGCCTCGCGTTCCTGGAGCTCAGCTCGCTCGTCAGGTCAGCGCGTTTTGGGTGAACGGACTGGTTGCACCAGATACTAGTGGAATACATACCCCCGATCCACCTAAAAACCCTTGTGCAAAACAAGGCCTTAAGGATAGTTCAGCCTTTGCGGATTTGACGTCTTCCACAAAATAGGGCTATAAGTAGACCGTAGATTCATGACACACCGAGGAGTGGGTGTCTCACAGGCAAATAGTCGTGACGCATCACTCACTATGAGATGCCCCACGGCTATATCAATTACCCGTGTCGCATGCCTTAAGTGGCGTGTTACCACTATGTGTGACCCATGTTTTCTACCATGGCGCACCATTATGTGGTGCCGTACGGATAAGTGTAGCCAGCCACCAACTTACTCCCCTCGAATCGCTTTTTAGTTTTGAAAAAAAATAAACGCTTCAAAAAATAAAATTATTCCAAATATATATATAGGTTATATGGTCTAGTTTGTAAAAAAATTAACAAATATGATTTTTTGACTTTTTTGCAAAAATATCATGCCACCGTAAAATGGGCGTACTGCATATGACATCGAATCGGATGGAAAAGTTTTTATATAAAATTGATCTAAGTGAAATTCTACATCCGCTCATAATCACATATGGCCGTTTACCAATTTTTTAGAATCTCAACTTTCGAAAAGGAAAAAAGTTACTGCAAAAATAAGATTTTTTCCTGCAAAAAGAATCAGAGCTCACTTACCCGTGACGCACCACCACCCGACCACCTTTCCCTTTTCATTCTCTTTTCCTCGATCTTTTCCTCTCATTTTGCTCTCCTTCTCTTATCCTCCTCCTCTCCTCCCCCCTCCCCCTCCTCCTCCTCCTCTCTTTCCTCTCTACCCCTCCTCCTTCTCTCCTCTCTTTCTTCTTTCCTCCTCCTCCTCCTCCCCTTCTCCTCCTACTCCCACCGCGCCACCCTCCTCCGACCGCCATCTCCGACCCCTCAGCCCGCCACCTCCCGCACCCGCTCGACGACGATGAGAAATGGCGCGACCATGGCCTCCCGCACCTACATGCGGTTGTAGTTTGTGGTCGCGTCCACGCCTGAGCTCTGGCGAGGCGACGACAGCGAGCGGGGCACTCGATTACTTTTTTTCAAAATTAGGGTGTTTTCTATAAAAAATGTTTTTCAAAAATCATACCCGTGACGCACCTCTATCCCTACCGTTTTACCCGTGGCGCACTAGGTAGTGCGCCACAACTAATTTTTTACCCGTAGCACAAATACCATGGCGCATCGGCAGTGCGCCATAGGTAACAAAAAATGGTACACCACGGGTAGGCATTTTCCTAATAGTGATAATGGTGCAACATCGAGAAGACACAAAATGTGAAGCTCTACATGATGACTTCGAAGAACCATCTTTGAAATATGTAACATATAGTATCTAAATATGGCTTAGCATTTATGTAGGTCACTGGCTCACCGCAGAGCGATGTATTTTCCGACGTGAGTACCAAAAAGAAGTATTTCAGGGAAACAACCAATTCGATGTCGTTGTGAGCCGAGGGTATGAATCACCATTGTCATGGATGTAGCAGCACAAACAAATATTACGAGGTCCATCCTCCTCAGGACAACCATTATAAAAATTGAAAATATATCTGACGAAGTAAGATCTGAAGCACCATATCTAGAGAAATTTAATCTAACAATACCACCATTGACATCGGGAAAGAACTCTCGTTGTCAAATGAAGGGCGGAAAAACACTTATTGAAGAACCTTTCTTCTCCATGGACAAATATCGAAGAGGGAGACGACTACCAAAACCCTAAAATAATCTACTAAGAACTAAATTTATTGAAAAACTAAACTTATAGATTAGGTTCCCCGCCTCACCCGACATTGGGAAGGCCAGCAGGAGGAGGGAGAACAGATGGAAGGAGGAGGCAGAGATGCGGTAGCTAGGGTTGGTGGAGGGAGGAATACGGTGGATGTGTTTCTACCACAAAATATTCTACACTTGTTTTCGGAATAAATTCATTAGTTAAAAATAAATATCTAAGTCTTCCTTCAAACATGAAATAAAAAATTATAAAAATAATAACATTTTTTTCCACAGTGAGTATCATAACATTAAAAGATCCTAGGACCAAATTAGAAATCGAAAACCCACTTTCAGAATAGCAAAAAATGGCCACATTCAAAAATGATTCCACTCATGACACAAATTCAAAAAATAATGGTAAATAGAGAACCTATTGAGGCTGAGTTGTAAAATTTTAAGAACATTCTAAGTTTCCCGCAAGCAATGTAAAATAAAATATTGAAAAACAATGCACACAAAACTGTAACTCCAATAGTAAAAACATTGAATAGATCCAAAGGTAAAACTTGGTGCTTTATTTTTGAGAAATAGATAGAGAACACAAACAAAATAAACATGCATGCCGAATTGCCATCGGGAAGCGGTTTCTCCATGGACTTAGGGTTTTCATTGCCTTCCATGCCTTTCATGCATTATAATATACTTCCTAGATATACCATAAATTGGCCTTCTGGAAATACCATTAGTGATATTTTATTTTGTCCCTTGGAAAATGCCCCATTTAGTTCTTTTGATGGTATGTGAATTTTAAATTTCCCTCCTTGTCAATCATAGCACCTACTAAAGAAAGGTTTCCCCAAGATGATATGACATTAAGGGTAACGACCCATATCTATAATTAATAATAAAATCAAGGAGTACAAAATCCATATGAATGTCAGGCAATACATTCTCTACCTTATTAAGTTATTGCTTTGTTGAAGAATCTGAAAGATGTAAGTTCAAAGCACAAGGAACCATATTTTTCATGTCGAATATATTTTTAACACTTTTAGAAATACTGGAAACACTAGCACCCAAATCCATTCGTAAATATGCATGTGCGAAGGTCAATGTTCATCCGTTTATTGCCAATTGTCGATGTGTGTCGGGTCAAGGCCCCCCATTTCCAGCAGGCCTAATCGGCCACACGCTTTACTTTTAATCCTCTTTTTTATAGTACATATAGTTTATATCTACTAGGTGTATAGATTCTCATTTATTAACAAATGGTAGTATATGGAGTGCATCGATCAATTTGCTAGACCAAAGTCGGATAGGGCAAATGCTTTGACCCTGTTTTTATTACAATTACAAATGTAGTAGTAGATATTTCTGCTCCTACTGTTACTCGGACCCGAGCATGGCGTACTCCTTTGTTTTCTTCCCATCAAGTTTGCTGGAGAAAACAACTTTAGCAACCTCGTCCACTCTCAGGGTTTTGTATTTCTTGAGCTCACCTCCAGCAAGAATTCCAGAAAGTGGGCCCACACTCATATCGAGCTTTGGGAGGTGGAAAGCAGATATAGACATCCTCTCCTTGTGAGGATTAATAGTGACCCTATGCTCGATGCTCTGGTACTTCCCGTTTGTCAATATCTAGAAATAAGGAGTGTTCTCGTTAAGGATGCTCTGGTAAGTTTTCTTTTAGTTCAGTCTCTCATGATCTGACTTAATAAGAGAAGGGAACCATACCTCAAGAAAGTCCCCAACATTCACCACCAATGCCTTGGGGTGGGGCTTCACTGGAACCCATGCATCTTGCCTCTTGATCTGGAGCCCTTCTACCAGATTCAGCTCCCATACCAGCGTTAGAACACATATGTCGGAATGCGGTGAAATCCCTAGGACCTTGTCAGGAGCCACGAGGCATGCAGGGTAATAGCTCATCCTCAATGCCTGACTCGTATATGTATCTCGGTCCAGATCAACGCCTAGGTTTCTGGCGATGATTCCCATGAGCGAGCTAGTCACCCTCATCAGCTCACAGGAGTACGATTCAATGGATTCCCTATTGCATTCAAACAATTCCATATCAGAGCGACATGTTTCATGTTGGTTCAAGTCATGGCATAACTATATATGATGTGGTTACCTGAAGGTAGCAGGAGTTGTCGGCCATGGTCTCATTTCACGGTCGTGAGGTGGCTGTGTCACCAGGTATGTTCCGACTTGATGAATGCGTGGCCGTACCCTTGGAGGTCTCCAGGCAGTTGGGCAAATCTATTCTTCTCGTCTAGGGGAAGCTTGAAGAAGTGCTCCATGTTGTTCCTCATGTTCTCAAGAACCGTGTCAGGAATTCCATGGTTTTGCACCTGCAAATTGTAATGTATGTAGAGGTATGCTTCGGTATGCCCCCTCAAAGTTAAGTTTGCACGGGAAAATTTTCTTTTGACACCGTCGAAACCCATATTCATACCATATATACATTCGTATAGGTGTACTCGGTCGAGCTGGATATACTACACATTCCCACCGGCTGATCCCACCTCCCGTTACCATGATCTATGTCTTTGCATGCCAAATTTTGAATTTTTATTGCCGTTGTTATATAACTCCTGATTTCCACCTCCCGCGGGCACGTGAGTATACTTGTACGGTGAGTATATGTCTAAGAGGACCATATGGGCTTATGATGAGTTTGTACGGTCTTCGAAACGAATCGGTATCGAGTTTTTTTATCAAAGTTTGAAGGGAGGAGGGGACACCGAAGCAAAAGTGATGTATTATATGTATTGGCTCCTTTGAGAAAAAAATACGGCCTTATTTTCTTGAAAAAATGCATAATGGTGGCAAACTTTTCAAATAGGGGTGTGCTTTTGTAGGGTCTGATTGCCTAGCTACGAGTCGACTGGAATGTCCTGATGTGCAGTGAAACAAGACAATATCTTATTTTCATTGCCAAATCTTTTGCCTTCGTTTCAAAAGAATTTATCTAAAGAGGAAGACATGTGGTAAGAATTGCTGCATAGTAAATATCTTCGAAACAAAACCCTAGTGTAGGCCCGGCAAAACTTACTGATTCTCCATTTTGGAAATGCTTAATGCAAGTTAAAGAACAGTTGCAAAGGATGTTTCAAAATTGGAAATGGTATGGGTACAAGATTCTGGAAAGATGTTTGGTAAGATGAGACGTCTTGCTCATTAGTACCCACATGGCCACATCTGTATAATATCGTGCATCAAAAGTTTTATTTTGTCCACCACTGTTCTATCCCAAGCTCCACTGAACATAGGTTCCAGAGGAGCTAGCTCTAACTTGTAATAAGGGGATCACATGACTTCACTTATGACAAACGATGATGACGGTATACCTACCTAATGATCCTGATAAATTTGTATAGAAGCTTGCAACCTCTAGTGTCTTTCCGGTGAAATCTATCTACGAAGGCCAAATGAATGAGCATAAGTGGTCTAAATCATGTGGTTCCTTAATACTAGAAAATTTCTATGCCCAAAAGATAACCTAAGGCGATGTTTAAAATTTTGACTCCTACCTGGAAGAAGCCCCATTCCTCACATGCAGATTTCAGCCTAGCAGCCTCCAGCCGATAGGTCTGGGAATCCAGAAGCCTAGCAAGGTCGATTATAGGAATGCTGTTGCCGCTATGAGCAACAACGACGTCACCGGTGCTCGCCGGCCTGATGTACCGCTGGATGGCCTCCTCCGTGATCTCCGCCGCGTCAGAGGCCAGCGCCTGAACGTTCCTCACCGGATGGTCTTGCCGTGCGACCATTTCGCTTCTGCGGACTGCTTGGTCTCCATCGGCCGGTCACTCCCCCACAGCTATTGTCTGTGCGTGCGTGCCAAGGTAATGCTACTTGAGATTTGTAGCTGTGGAGTCATTGGTCGTGAACATATAATGTCACAATGATTGAATCTCCATCATTCGACTGAACCACAAGTGTAAACAAGCAACGTAGTAACCTACCGGGTTGGTGCTTTCAATCATTGTGTGTTTGATGAGTAACAACCAGTAATGTCACGGGTCGTGACCTGCCAAATAGGTTAGGTTGTTTGGTTCAAAGGAATTAACTGAATTTTTCGGATTTGTATAGCTTATTAGTAATTTTGTCTTTGGTTAGTAGAATTTGATGCTACATGGATTTTTTTCTTTAGGAATTTTTTCATTGATTCCATTGATTCCAAAACCTAGAAGTTGTTCTTTATTTCAATGGCACTGATGTACGGCATATATCTAAATCCTTAAAAAAAGGTCCCATGAGTTTCTCTTGTGGTGCAACCAAACAGCATCTGCTACGCACTGCTGCATTTTTAATTTCTCCATGATTCAACATACTCTCTTTAATTTCTCTATGATTCAACATATATACTTCCTCGGTCTAGAGAAAGATGTCGCAGATTTTTCTAAATTCGTACATATCTAGCCGCGTTTTCATGCATATATACATGTAAAATTCAAGATAAATCTACGACTTCTTTCTTTTTTTGATCAGAGGAAGTTCTTTAAAATCTTAATCTAGCGTTTTATTTTTCTTATGTATTTAAATCCTGCAAACAAAAGAGGACTTGTTGAGGAGAAACCGGGAGTATTGTAGGACTTGTGGTATAGAGTAAGTTGCCATCTTGACCTTACTCTTATTGTGTCGTTTTGCTTGTACTATGTGATCGAAGCTCTACTGGTTGTTAATATCATGGGGCATGTTCTCGTCCCATGATGCTGACGGAGAAGGTCATAAAAGCCAAGATCTAAGGACTAGCAATGATGATTTGAGAATGGGCTGCGATGGGGAATTGACTTGGTTGATTTGTGGCTTGCAGCAACAACATGCTAGTGGGGGCGACTGCACAGGAGAAGTTCGTTGTCTTGTCTTTTAGGGTGAAAATCTAAGGTCTGGCCTTAATTGGTTGTGTCTGGCAATGTCCTTGCTGAAGGCATTATTTTGAGAGTGAGGACTTTCTTCGGAGTAAAAACCTAAGATCTTTGATCGGGCGACGACAACGTTTGTGCACTGTTTCCTTCTTGGAGGCGTCGCTTTTGGAGAAGATAGACTTATGGTGTTGTCTTGATGGTGTTAGTGCTGCTATTTCAAGGAATAAATCACTATAGCGGGACTTCTATTTTTTACAATTCTTCTCTTTTTTTAGTTGTGTGCATCCGTAGTGCCGTTAGGGCAGTGCGTTGTTACAGAGGCTGAGTGCAATTGGTATCTCCACGATATTAATATATGCTCATTTCCAAAAAAAAATTAAAGTGGTTTTTTCGGGGAGCAAAGCCTCTCTTTGCGTTCTCATATGGCATGAGCCTTCATTTTGTCATCCCAAACCTCTACTAATCGATGTGAGCCTCTCTACACGGCTATTCCAGTGCACAAAGGACATTTCCTCCCGCGCCGAAAACAATCCACTGCAGGGGAATGAAATTCCAGTCAAATCCATATTTCATAATTTATAATAATAAATTAATGATTATAAGATATGCCTAAGGGGTCCACCAAACACAAAAATGGACAAAGGTTTTAAATATAAAGTTGTCGGTGTCATCGAGGAACCCAATATCCTGATACACTGGTGTCATTGAGGGAGGAGACACCACTACCATCATCTTATGCGCCATAATCCACAAAGTCGTAGACCACACCGTAGTTGTATAATGTCGGGCCTCGGTATCATTATCGAGGTCAGCCCCTCTTAGCGGGTGCTTGATGATATGTTGCAAACGTATCTATAATTTTGATGCTCCATGCTTGTTTTACACCAATTACTTTATGGTTTGCTTGCACTTTGTGGCATTATTATGCATCTAGAACTAACCTATTAACAAGTGCCATAGAGCCAGTTTCCTATTTTATGTTGTTTTTTGTTTCAGAAAAACTAGTAAATAAATATTCTCGGAATTGGACGAAAAAAAAGCCGAAGTCCCTATTTTTTCTGACACAAGACAGAGTCCAAAATAGAGACGCAGGAGGGCACCGAGGCGGCCACACCATAGGCCAGCGCGGGTCCACCCCTGGCCGCGCTGGCCATGCTGTGGGCCCCTCGGGCGTCCACTAATGACCCACAAATATAAGGGGTGTATCGCAGTACTTTCGATAAATAGGAGTGTCGATCCCAACGAGGAGCAGAAGGTGTTGACTAGTGGTATGGAGCAGGAACTCTCTGTAAATACTCAGCAAACGGATTTTTAGTGGTTTTCTGATAAAGCAACAAAACAAAGTGCAAGTAATAAAGACAACGAGCAAGTGACCCAATCCTTTCTTAGAAAAGGACAAGCCGGTGGAAATACTTATAAGGACCAAACGTTCTTGAGGACACATGGGAATTCTGTCAAGTGTTTTCTCTTCAAATAGCTGAGTACTCTTCTTTGGTGTTGTAAGTGTTGTGTGGGTGAACCTGTGCTAACATACCTGTAGGGGTTCGTAGCATGGAAAACAAAAATTTTCTACCGCATACAAACAAACAAGCCAAGATCTATCTACTAGATTGTAGCAACGAGTTGATGGAATAACTCACCCTCAAAGATTCCAAAGTGTTTAACGAGAGCGGATTCTCGTGGGTGATGTAGTCGTACTCTTCCCGATCTCAAGATCGCGTAGACGATCCTTCCGGCGCTGCGTTCCGGCAGCGCTCCCGCAGTCGGTCACACGTTCGGTACTCGACGAAGACCTTCCTCTCCCTTGTTCCAGCAGGCAGTGGAGGTTGTAGCACTCTCCTCGCGATTCCGGCAGCACGACGACATGGTACCGGAAGTAGAGGGGAGATCTCGCAGGGCTTCGCCTTAAGCCGGAGCGAGTATGGTGGACTATGAGAGAGCCACGATGATCTAGGGTTTAGACGCACCAAGTAGTGGGGCTAGGCCGGCGGCTAGGGCAAGTAGAAGCCCCAACTCGGCGGCTTGGGAGAAAGCCTAGGGTGGCGGCGGCGGTTTGGTGGCCGGTGGCTAGGGTTAGGGTTTAGAGGGGCAAGGTGTAGGTCTTGGAGGGGCAGCCCTGCCCCTCCTTATATAGGTGGGCGGGCGCGGCCAAGGGGAGGGGAGTCCCTCCCCAACTCGGCCTCCTTGGCCGGCGGTGGAGGGAGAGGAACTCCTCCCCAAGTAGGTTTCCTACTCTCCCTCCACCAAGCAAAATAGCCGTTTGACTTTTCAAATTGGCGTTTGACTCTTCAAACTAGGATTTGATTTATCCCTTTATTTCGCTCAGCGATGACACCTAGTACATGATGCAACCATTCCAACTTGTTATGACGCATTCATGTACCCTTCCCCTCCGGAGTGCCGGACATTCTGGAACCTTCTAGAACATTCCCGATGAAAACACCGGAACCATTCTCCAACCCCGAAACAGGACTTTCCTTATATGAATCTTATTCTCTGGACCATTCCGGATCTCCTCGTGATATCCCGGATCCCATCCGAGACTCCGAACAACATTCAGTCTCTTACTCATCATTCCATAACTACTAAACAACGTCGAATCCTTAAGTGTGTCTCCCTACGGTTCGTGAATTATGCAGACATGATCGAGACACTTCTCCGAACAATAACCAATAGAGGAATCTAGAAATTCATATGGCTCCCACATATTTCTACGATTACTTTGCGATCGAATGAACCACTTACATACGATACCAATTTCCCTTTGTCTCACGATAGTTTACTTATCCGAGGTTTTGATCGTCGGTATCTCTGCATACCTAGTTCAACCTCGTTACTGATAAGTACTCTTTTCTCGTTCTCGTGATATGTGATCCCTTGTGAGCCAGTCACATGCTTGCAAGCTAATTGGATGACATTCCACCGAGAGGGCCCAGAGTATATCTATCCGTCATATGGATGGACAAATCCCACTCTTGATCCATGTGTCTCAACCAATACTTTCCGAACACTCAATGCCACCTTTATAGCCACCCAGTTATGGTGTGGTGTTTGATGACATCAAAGCATCCTTCCGGTGATAGGATAAGCATGATCTCATGGTCGAAGGAATTAGGTTACTATGTATCAGAAAGCATATAGCAATTGAACTATTAAAATGACTTGATCTTTATGCTACGCTTATCTATAGGAGTATGTCCATCATATCATTCTCCTAACGATATGATCTTGTTGTTAATAACATCTCAATGTTCATGATAGGGAAACCACAATCATTTATTAACCAACAAGCTAGTATTATGAAGAGGCTTTACTAGGGACTTCAATTTAAGTTTACAAATCACACAAGTATTAATGTTTCCTTATTAATACTATTAAAGCATGAATGTAAACATTTATCATAAACACAAAGATATAATAATAACTACATTTATTATTGCCTCTAGGGCATATCTCCAACAGTCGCCCACTTGCACTAGAGTTAACTAATCTTGATTACATGGTAATATACCGAACACCCATGGCAGTTTGGTGTTGGTCATGTTTTGCCCTCGGGAGAGGTTTAGTCAACGGATCCGCCACATTCAGATCTGTGTGTACTTTGCAAATCTGTATGTCACCATCTTGGACATGTTATCGAATAGCGTGGAAACGTAGCTTGATGTGCTTCAGCTTCTTGTGTGACCTTGGTTCTTGCGCATTGGCTATGGCGCCCATGTTATCACAGTAGATAGACATTGGGTCCAGCGCACTTGGAACCACACCGAGCTCTGTAATGAACTCTTTCATCCATATCGCTTCTTGTGAAGCCTCCGAAGCAGCCATGTATTCCGATTCAGTTGAAGATCTCGCCACAACGCTTTGTTTTGCACTCCTCCAGCTAACTGCTGTACCATTCAAAGTAAATACGTATCCAGATTGTGATTTAGAATCATCCGGATCGGTGTTCCAACTAGCATCGGTGTAACCATTAACAACGAGCTGTTCATCACCTCCATAAGAAAGAACCATATCCTTAGTTCTTATCAAGTACTTAAGGATGTTTTTGACCGCTGTCCAATGATCCACTCCTGGATCACTTTGATATCTGCTAGTCAAACTAACATCATATGCAATGTCGGGTCTAGTACATAGCATGGCATACATTAGAGATCCTATGGCTGAGGCATAGGGAGTTTTACTCATCCTTTCTCTATCTTCTGCCGTTGTTGGACTTTGAGTTTTACTCAAGGTCGTATTGGGCAACATGGGCAAGAACCCTTTCTTGCTATCTTCCATTCCAAACCTCTTTAGAACTTTGTCCAAATATGTACTTTGTGACAATGATATTAGACGTCTCGATCTATCTCTATAAATCTTTATGCACAATATGTAAGCTGCTTCGCCAAGATCTTTCATTGAAAAACTATTATTCAAATATTCCTTTACACTATTAAGAAGGTCTACATCATTCCCAATCAACAATATGTCATCTACATATAGTATTAAGAATGCTACAGAGCTCCCACTCACTTTCTTGTAAATACATGCTTCTCCATAAGTTTGTATAAAACCAAAACTTTTGATCACCTTATCAAAACGTTGATTCCAACTTCAGGATGCTTGCTTCAATCCATAAATGGACCATTGAAGTTTGCATACCTTGTTAGCATCTTTAGGATCGACAAAACCTTTGGGTTGCATCATATACAACTCTTCATCAATGTCTCCATTGAGGAACGATGTTTTGACATCCATCTGCCATATCTCATAATCATAATATGCAGCGATTGCTAACATAATCCTCATAGACTTTAGCTTCGCTACAGGTGAGAAAGTCTCATCGTAGTAAACTCCTTGAATTTGTCGAAACCCTTTTGCGACAAGTCGAGCTTTATAGACAGTAACATTACCATCAGCATTTGTTTTCTTCTTAAAAATCCATTTGTTCTCGACAGCCTTCCAGCCATCCGGTAAGTCCACCAAAGTCCATACTTGGTTTTCGTACATGGATCCAATCTCGGATTTCATGGCTTCTTGCCATTTATTGGAATCTGGGCTCATCATCGCTTCCTCATATGTCGCAGGGTCATCGGTGTTGTCCACCAACATGACACTCATAACGGGATCATACCAATCAGGAGTGGTACGAGTTCTCGTTGACCTGCGAGGCTCTATAGCAACTACAACCGAAGTTTCATGATCATCATCATTAGCTTCCTCTCTTATTGGTGCAGGCACCACAGGAACTTCTTCCGGTGCTGCGCTACTCGCAAGTTCGAGAGAAGGTTCGACAACCTCGTCGAGTTCTACTTTCCTTCCAGTCACTTCTTTCGAGAAAAATTCCTTCTCTTGAAAGGATCCATTCTTGGAAACGAAGATTTTGCCTTCGGATCTATGATAGAAGGTATACCCAATAGTTTCCTCTAGGTATCCTATGAAGACGCATTTTTCTGCTTTGGGTTCAAGCTTGTCCGGCTGTAACTTCTTTACATAGGCTTCGCAACCCCAAACTTTAAGGAACGACA
The DNA here is from genome assembly GCA_916181665.1 of Avena sativa. Taxonomy (NCBI): domain Eukaryota; kingdom Viridiplantae; phylum Streptophyta; class Magnoliopsida; order Poales; family Poaceae; genus Avena; species Avena sativa. The sequence continues at coordinate 460,571,831 of OV702299.1, read as the reverse complement.
ATTTAGGTTTCTTCCCAAACCATAATTCATACGGTGTCGTTTCAACGGATTTAGATGGTGCCCTATTTAAAGTGAATGCAGCTGTTTCTAATGCATAACCCCAAAATGATAGCGGTAAATCTATAAGTGACATCATAGAACGAACCATATCTAAGAGAGTTCGATTACGACGTTCGGACACACCATTACGCTGTGGTGTTCCCGGCGGTGTCAATTGTGAAAGTATTCCGCATTTCTTCAAATGCTCGCCAAACTCGTAACTTAGATATTCACCTCCACGATCAAAACGCAGAAATTTAATCTTCTTGTTACGTTGATTCTCAACCTCACTTTGAAATTCCTTAAACTTCTCAAAAGTTTCGGACTTATGTTTCATGAAATAGATATACCCATATCTACTCAAGTCATCCATGAAGGTAAGAACATAACGATAACCACCGTGCGATGCTACACTCATTGGTCCACACACATCGGTATGTATGATTTCCAATAAGTCCGTAGCTCGCTCCATCATACCAGAAAATGGAGTCTTAGTCATTTTACCCATCAGATATGCTTCGCATCTTTCAAGTGATTCGAAATCAAGTGATTCAAGAAGTCCATCGGAATGGAGTTTCTTCATACGCTTCACTCCAATGTGACCAAGACGACAGTGCCACATATAGGTCGAGTTATCGCTCAATTTCAAACGTTTAGCTTCAATGTTATTAATATGTGTATTTCCACTATCGAGATTCAATAAGAATAGACCATCTATCAAAGGTGCATGTGCATAAAACATATTACTCATATAAATCGAACAACCATTATTCTCGGACTTAAACAAGTAACCGTCTCGCAATAAACAAGATCCCGATATAATGTTCATGCTTAACGCAGGCACCAAATAACAATTATTTAAGTATAAAAATAATCCCGATGGTAGATGAAGAGGTAGCGTGCCGACCGCGATCACATCAACCTTTGATCTATTTCCCACGCGCATCGTCACCTTGTTCTTCGCTAGCTTCCGTTTATTCTGCAGCACCTGTTTCGAGTTACAAATATGAGCAACCGAACCAGTATCAAATACCCAGGCACTACTACGAGTACTAGTGAGATACACATCAATAACATGTATATCAGATATACCTTTCTTCTTGATGTTGCTGTTCTTCAAATCCGCCAAGTACTTTGGGCAATTCCGCTTCCAGTGACCTTCTCCCTTGCAGTAAAAGCACTCAGTATCAGGCTTAGGTCCAGCCTTGGTCTTCTTCGTCGGTGCGGTAACTTTCTTACCACCCTTCTTAAAGTGTCCCTTTTGCTTAGACTTGCCTTTCTTGAATTTGGTGGTCTTATTGACCATCAACACTTGGTGCTCTTTCTTGATCTCCACTTCTGTAGATTTTAACATGGAGAAGAGTTCTGGCAACTGCTTGTTCATGCTTTGCATATTGTAGTTCATCACAAAGTTCTTGTAACTTGGTGGTAGTGATTGGAGGACACGGTAAATCCCCAAAGCATTAGGAATCACTATACCCAAGCTTTGAAGTTTGTTTGCATGCCCAGACATCTTAAGCACATGCTCACTGACGGAGCTGCCCTCTTCCATCTTGCAGTTAAAGAACTTTTCAGAAGCCTCATAGCTCTCAACTGCCGCGTGAGTATCAAAAATCAATTTGAGTTCACGGACAATATCATGTGGGTCTGAATTCTCAAACCTTTTCTGAAGCTCCGATTCTAAACCATACAAGATAGCACACTGAACTATGGAGTACTGAGTCTTTCGAGCGAGGTAAACATTCTTTACTTCATCGGTAGCATCATCTGCAGGTGGGTCACCCAGCGGTGTATCCAGCACATAGGTCAAATTACCAGCATTGAGGACAATCCTCAAATTGCGAAACCAATCCGCGAAGTTGCTTCCATTGTTTTTCAACTTTTCTTTCTCTAGGAACGCATTAAAATTGATGGTAGGGGCCGCCATTGATCTACAACATATTTGCAATAGTTTAGACTAAGTTTATGACAAATTGAGTTCTAATTAATAGTTAAATTAATCTAGGTGAACTCCCACTCAAAACAATATCCCTCACATTGTTTTAGTGATCACACGAACCAAATCCACCACATCAACACCGATCATCACGAGAGTTGATGTAGCTTCAATGGCGAACAATCGACATGTTCATCATATCTACTATATGATTAATGCTTTACCTTTCGGTGATCCGTGTTCCGAGACCATGTCTGTACATGCTAGGCTCGTCAAGATCAAACCTTAGCTTCCGCATGAGCAAATCTGGCTTGCTCACGTTGTATACACTTGCAGAATCTAACACACCCGATCATCACGTGGTGCTTCGAAACAACAAGCTTTAGCAACGGTGCTTACTAAGGATGAACACTATAGAACTTGAAATTCATGTGCATGAGGGATCATCTTATAATGCTACCGTCGTTAACTAAGCAATACAAGATGCATAAAGGATTAACATCACATGCAATTCATAATATGTGATATGATATGGCCTTTCTTCTTTGTGCTTCCGATCTCCATCTTCAAGCACGAACATGATCTCCATCATCACCGGCATTGCATCAAGGTCAATGACGCTGCTTCATGGTTGTCGTCCACCAGCTTCTACTATTACAACTACTTTGAATAGACATGCGGGTCTTAACAGAAATTAAAGACAACCATATGGCTCCTGCCGGTTGCCAACTTACAATAAGGAACATTGCATACATCAAATATAATCACAATCATGGCCATATCACATCACAGCACACACCTGCAAAATAAAGTTAGACGCCTCTAATTTCTTTGCATGTTTTACATGGTTTGGGGCTTTCAATAAGTGTCGATCTAACTTACGAACAAGAACCACAACGTTGATGTTTGAACTATCAAGTGCCCGTTGTAAATTGGATCTATACTATAATGGGAGAGACAGACACCCGCAAAGCCACTTATGCAATACAAGTTGCATGTTGAGCGTGGAGCAAGTCTCATGAACGATGTCATGTAAGGTTAGCCCGGGCCGCTTCATCCCATCATACCGCAAGATGCAAAGTACACAAGAAGCAATTGATAATAAAAGCACCACCGTCCACAATGACCATTGTGTTCTACTCGTGCAACAGATCTACAGATAGACACGGCTCTGATACCACTGTAGGGGTTCGTAGCATGGAAAACAAAAAAGTTCTACCGCATACAAACAAACAAGCCAAGATCTATCTACTAGATTGTAGCAACGAGTCGATGGAATAACTCACCCTCGAAGATTCCAGAGTGTTTAACGAGAGCGGATTCTCGTGGGTGATGTAGTCATACTCTTCCCGATCTCAAGATCGCGTAGACGATCCTTCCGGTGCTGCGTTCCGGCAGCGCTCCCGTAGTCGGTCACACGTTTGGTACTCGACGAAGACCTTCCTCTCCCTTGTTCCAGCAGGCAGTGGAGGTTGTAGCACTCTCCTCGCGATTCCGGAAGCACGACGGCATGGTACCGGAAGTAGAGGGAAGATCTCGCAGGGCTTCGCCTTAAGCCGGAGCGAGTATGGTGAACTATGAGAGAGCCTCGGTGATCTAGGGTTTAGACGCACCAAGTAGTGGGGCTAGGCCGGCAGCTAGGGCAAGTAGAATCCCTAACTCGGCGGCTTGGGAGAAACCCTAGGGCGGCGGCGGCGGTTTGGTGGCCGGCGGCTAGGGTTAGGGTTTAGAGGGGCAAGGTGTAGGTCTTGGAGGGGCAGCCCTGTCCCTCCTTATATAGGTGGGAGGGCGCGACCAAGGGGAGGGGAGTCCCTCCCCAACTCGGCCTCCTTGTCCGGCGGTGGAGGGAGAGGAACTCCTCCCCAAGTAGGTTTCCTACTCTCCCTCCACCAAGCAAAATAGCCGTTTGACTTTTCAAATTGGCGTTTTACTTTTCAAACTAGGATTTGATTTATCCCTTTATTTCGCTCAGCGATGACACCTAGTACATGATGCAACCATTCCAACTTGTTATGACACATTCATGTACCCTTCCCCTCCGGAGTGCCGGACATTCCGAAACCTTCTAGAACATTCCCGATGAAAACACCGGAACCATTCTCCAACCACGAAACAGGACTTTCCTTATATGAATCTTATTCTCCGGACCATTCCAGATCTCCTCGTGATATCCCGGATCCCATCCGAGACTCTTAACAACATTCGGTCTCTTACTCATCATTCCATAACTACTAAACAGCGTCGAATCCTTAAGTGTGTCTCCCTACGGTTCGTGAATTATGCAGACATGATCGAGACACTTCTCCGAACAATAACCAATAGAGGAATCTGGAAATTCATATGGATCCCACATATTTCTACGATTACTTTGCGATCGAATGAACCACTTACATACGATACCAATTTCCCTTTGTCTCACGATAGTTTACTTATCCGAGGTTTTGATCATCGGTATCTCTGCATACCTAGTTCAACCTCGTTACTGATAAGTACTCTTTTCTCGTTCCCGTGATATGTGATCCCTTGTGAGCCAGTCACATGCTTGCGAGATAATTGGATGACATTCCACCGAGAGGGCCCAGAGTATATCTATCCATCATATGGATGGACAAATCCCACTCTTGATCCATGTGTCTCAACCAATACTTTCCGAACACTCAATGCCACCTTTATAGCCACCCAGTTACGGTGTGGTGTTTGATGTCATCAAAGCATCCTTCCGGTGATGGTGATAAGCATGATCTCATGGTCGAAGGAATTAGGTTACTATGTATCAGAAAGCATATAGCAATTGAACTATTAAAATGACTTGATCTTTATGCTACACTTATCTATAGGAGTATGTCCATCATATCATTCTCCTAACGATATGATCTTGTTGTTAATAACATCTCAATGTTCATGATAGGGAAACCACAATCATTTACTAACCAATAAGCTAGTATTATGAAGAGGCTTTACTAGGGACTTCAATTTAAGTTTACAAATCACACAAGTATTAATGTTTCCTTGTTAATACTATTAAAGCATGAATGTAAACATTTATCATAAACACAAAGATATAATAATAACTACATTTATTATTGCCTCTAGGGCATATCTCCAACAATACCGACCTTACTTGGACTAATACATACTTGTGATTAAACCCCCTGCAAGCATCCGCAACTACAGGAAAGTAATTAAGATATAAATCTAACCATAGCCTTCTGAGATCCTACGCTCTCTTGTGCAAAGGTGTCCTAACGGGGGTTCAGGTTTCTATCACTCCGGCAACCCCACAATTAGTAGCCAAATACACAATGCATTCCCCTAGACCCATAAATGGTGAAGTATCATGTAGTCGAAGTTCACATGACACCACTAGAAGAATAGCACCACAACTTAAATACTAAACCATTGAATAATCACTCAACACAAATCCATTACTAACAACATGACTTCTCCCATGTCCTCAAGAACTAGACGAACTACTCACGAGACATCATATGGATCAAGATCAAAGATGATATGGTAATGGATAACAATCTGAACATAAAAAATAATCCAATGGTTCCACTCATAAGCATCAACTACAATAGTAATCAACACCAGGAAAGTTTCCCCTAATGAACTAAGAAAGTATTCAACACGATTGTTACAACGGGATGGAGTAATGATGATGGTGCTAGTGGATATGATGGTGTGGATGATGATGATGATGATGATCCCGATGAAGCCTAACTTGATGACGGTGTTGATGGCGACGATCTTCCTTCTCCTCGAAGGAATTTCCCTAGCAGAAATCTGTCTGTCGGAGAGATCTTTCTCTCTCGGTGTTTTCTGCCCCGCTGAGGCGGCGGAAATCTATCTATGGTCGCTCCCCTGGTGTTAGGGTTCCGTAGGGAAGATATAGGCGAGAGGGCGGAGTCGGAGGCCGAGCAGGCGGGCCACACCTTCCCTAGGTGCGGCCAAGGGGGGACCCGCGCCTAGGGGGTGTGGGCCCCCTATGGCCCTTCTTCGCCTCCCGTTCTGGCTTACTCTATCTTGTGGAAAATATATTTTCCCATATTTTTCTGGTATTTTTCTGATCTTCGTGAAATTGCATCAAAACACCTCTTTTTCCATCAGAATCCAGACTCCGGCAGTTCATCCTCCAAGAATCATCCAACACGCATAAACAGATGAAAAGACATAAGTAATACCTCATAATTAGACATATATCAATGAATAGAGGCAAATTATGATATAGAATGGTGATGCATATTGGACGTATCAACTCCCCCAAGCTTAGACCTTCGCTTGTCCCCAAGTGAAAACTGAGCTCAGTAAACATGTCCACAGGTTTATGGAGTGAAGTGTTGTTAAAAGAATACGGACAAGAAGCATCACACTTACCATTGCACAACTCATAGAAGAAAGCAACTCACCATTATATAACTTAGCTTGCAACAAGTACAGGAGTCACAATAGAGATGCATAAAGATAAATCATAATTGGAATTGTCAAACTTTGTTCTTGGTCAGAGAACAGCTGGCAAACAATTTCACAAAAAGCTTTTTGTAGAAGTTTTCAAGACAGGAGCACTCTTTGCTCAAAAAGTTTTTTCACAATGAATGTTTTCAAAGTAATACTCAATATATAAGAGCTTTGTGCAACCAAGGAAGATAAAGAACATGATTGAATAAATCACCATATGAATGCTTGAAACACAACAACTCAAATGCTTGCTGGAGATAGAGAGGAAGTAGGTTTTTGACTCAACTTGGAAGTAGCAGAAAGATCCCTTCATAGAGGGAAGCAGGGATTTCAAGTCATAAAGAGCTTCCAAAAGATTATGATACTTACTAGCTTTGAGCCCTCATTGCCCCTATCATAGGCATCTTGAGATGATTAAGGTTAAAATGAACAAGGATGGAGTATATGCTTGAAAAAATATAAGTTGGCAATCGCATGTCCCTTGAATATGAGGGCCACTCCTCATGCTACTCAACTTCAATTACTGGTAAGTTCTTGTCATTGTAAGTACATGCGTATCATAGAGAACCGCCAATGGGGTACCCCTTGCACATGGTACAGGAGCTATCCCATAACCAAAATGACAAGGCAAGCAAACAATGAGCATCTAAGCGATCTTTTTATTTACTATGTGCATAGCTTTTTATTGAGGATGCTTCATAGATAGCTCACTATGGTGATGCTGCAAGTTTCCACCATGATTAGGCATGGCTTAGGCTAGCGGACCAGACGTGTCTCTAACACAAAATACAGACTCCATGGACTTACAAGTTCCCTCTTTATTTCACACCGTTGACATCCACAGAAAAAAGAGCATGATATCAAATGTGTACAAAGTACATGCGCAATGTTGAAAGTGTTCCCCGTGACAGCACGGTTCTGCTAATCCTAACGTATAGGTGCAATCATATACAACTTTGATGACACAATGGTTCAAGTCTATTAGGGGCAGGAAAATAAGGTGTGCCATCAAGTTCGTGAGAGCTTTACTAACTAGTTTTCTCATAACAAAATACTTTTTAATTCGAAAGATAGATGAAGCTTGAGAATTTTCTTGGAATAGCAATAATGCTACTAGGTAGATATGGTGGACACAAATGTCAAAGGTTTGGTTCAAAGGGATTGGAAACATGACAAGTATGCCTTCTCAAAATAGGCTTTTGGCTAGCAAGGCTAGGTAGCAAGCACAAGAGTTGAAAGAAACAAGCAAACATACAAGAAATAAAGCCAAACATGCAATCTTCCTTGAAGACACAAAAAGATCTTAAATAAAGAATACTAAGCTTATGAGCCAACAAGAAAGAAAATAAATGATACAAAATACCTGTAAGCTTTTTCTTTTCCTTTCAAACCTCAAAAAGTGTTGCTACTGACCAGAGCTCGGTTTGCCAAAACCAATTTAGATTTACGTGATGCTCCCAAAGTGATGCCAATACTGATTGCAAACTAAAATAAGAAGTGCAAAAAGTAAAAGATGAGACTTCTCATTAATACTCCATAAAGGCACTCACACCAAGGGATACATAGATAATCAACTAAAGGAGAGATACTTCCACATGCAAACCAACCTATAAGATAACTTCTCTACCACATATATGAATCCACTAAAAAGGTAAAAGATAAAAGATAATGACGGTGATACCGCGACACTCCCCCAAGCTTGGAACAAGCCAAGGGGATGCCAAACCTGATGACGAATTACTCCTTCGGTGGTGGTGGTGTTATCTTGTCATCATAAAACTTCCAAGGCAATTGTTCCCCATCCAAAAAGGACGTCCTGGTTTCCGCAATCCTGAAACTAGCAGCAGAGCTTATGCGATCAAATCTAGCCTCATACTCACAGTTTTGATTTTGTATGTCGTAGAGCTGTGCTTGTAACTGGTTGGTGGTCTGACAGAGTGAGAAGATCTCTTCTCGAAGTTCAGCAACCTCTCCCTCGTGCTTGGCGATGAGTTCTGAACTTATCTTGTGAATAACATCCACTTTGCATTCTGCCATCTTCTTGTACCTGAAAACTTCCTGCTCCAATGCTTCCATCCTGTCTTCCAGACTGCCTTCTCCTTTAGGGCCTTGAACTTCTTTCATCTGTACCTTCCCATCTTTGAGAATCAACTCCTTGGGATGAATCCTCAACTCATACATGTACGGGTTGAGGACGTCCGTAGAGGAATCCTCCGTGGGTGGTCCAGAGGAAGACATTGAGGCTCCAAATCTGAGAATTTGCCTGACAAAAACATATCAAAACAAAAACACGACAAGAACTCGATACAAGAATCTCGGGGAACCCGGGGGGTTATATATACTGAAGTTTCAATGGATAAGGAAAGTACTGGTACGAACACGAGGCGGAGATGGAGCTCGGGGTGGTCTCACCCCCTCCAGGCGCGGCCAGTTGGGGCCCGCGCCTGGGGTGGCTTTGGCCACCCCGGCCTCCGGTTACTCCTCTGTTCCGTCTTGTAACTTCCCTTATGTATTAAAAACATCAAAAATATAAAAAGGTTGGGGTTTCATGAATCTTCTGTTTTCACCACTTTTACCTATTCAAAGTCGAACTCTGCAGACTCCTTTTCTCCTTCTCCTGGAATTTCCTTTCCTACAAGGTCTCACACAAACCTCAATGGCAACATTAGTGTAAGAAAAAACAATAAACCTTTGGGTACACACTTCAACTGAAATCCATCAAAACAAAAGCTTCTCTAAGAGGCAAATGCAAATGATAGCAGAAATCTGTCAAAACAAACCAACAGGTAAAGATTGATTTTTTTTGAAAACCTTCTGTTGCTCAAATAAAAAGTGCAAAACTAATGAAAGTTGGGTAACAACTTGGAGAACAAGCTCAAAAAATACAGCTCCATCCGAAGTACTGAGCTTCCTCACGAATTTTTACAATGCGGCACAAAAATCTGTCCCAGGACAGCCACTTTTCACAACTCCTCTACTTCACAAAAGTAGTTGAACTTGACACAAAAACCAAAACAAAAAGGATAAGGAGCGATTATTACTGAAGTAATAACTTCCAAGACTCAACAAAACTCTTGGGTTATCTCCCAACAAGTACTTTTCTTTAATGCCTTTAAGTTAGGCTAGAAACTTTCAAAGATGCTCACAAAGGAGATAAATATTTGAAGTGAAAGAGAGCATCAAGACATTTGAGTCTAACCCACTTTCTGTGCATGGGAGTATCATGAGAAAACAAATTGTTGAAACAAAAATCCACTAGCATAGGAAGACAAAACAGATGCAACTTCAAAGCTTTCAACATAAAACGGGGAAACTTAACATTATTGAGATGCATAAAACCATGTTTCCCTCTCTCATAATAACTTTCAGTAGCACTTTGAATAAAGTTGACAATATAACTATCACTGGCAAAAAATTTATCATCAGAATGAGCATACTTATAGTCATCAAAAAGAGGTCCAAGGTCATAAACTAGATCAATAGAAGCAAGCTGTTCCATCCTGAAATCCTCATTAGGCAAGCTATTTTCACAAGGAGCTTTAGAAAATTTGGAAAAGTTAAACTCATAAGAATCTCCATCAAACTTAGTTAAAACTTTCTCCCTCTTACAATCTATAATATCTCCACAAGTGTTCAAGAAAGGTCTACCAAAAATGATAGGGCAAGTTTTACTAGCTGCATAATTAAGCACTAGAAAATCAGCGGGATATTTAATCTTATCACATAGAACCTCCACATCTCTTACAATGCAAATGGGGAATGGTCTCCTTATTAGCAAGGTGACATCAATGTCCTCAAGCTCACAAGGACCAATTTCATGCATAAATTTCCCTGTAAAGCTCATAAGGAATAGCACAAGAACTAGCACCAATATCACATAAACCATAGTAGCAATGATCACCAATTTTAACAGAAAGCATAGGAACACTAGCTTTTCTAGCTTTACTAGGATGAGAGATAATATTAGAAGCGTCTTCACAGAAGACAATATGCTCATCCTCTATATTTCTAGTGACATGAACTTTCATAATAGCTACCACAGGTTCAACATTCAATTGCTTATCAAGTTCCATAGTTTTATTAGTAACTTTATTATTTGCACTAATAATCATAGAATACTCCTTTACCTTAGTTGGGAAAGGAAATTTCTCAACATGAGGTTCAGGCACAATATGATTAGTAGTACACACTTCAGTACTTCTAACAGGAACATGACTAACAACATCTTTATAAGGAGCATGGTACTTATTCCACTTCTTCTTGGAAATTTCAATATAAGAGGCAAAGGCCTTAAAACATTTGGCAATACTTTGGGAATCAAGACCAAACTCATTGCCAATATCACGGAAGTCATCAGTTCCCATAAAAGATTTAATGCATTCATAATCATAGTTTATACCTGACTTTCTTCCTTTGTCATTCTCCCAAGTTTAAGTGTTTTCTTGAATACGGTCTAATAGATATCATTTAGCTTCTTCCTTCATACGTGTAAATGATCCAGCACAAGAAGCATCTAGTAAATCTTTATCATGAAGAGAAAGCCTAGCATAAAAGTTATTGATAATAATATTGTTAGGAAGTTCATGAATAGGACATTTAAGCATTAGTAACTTCAATCTCCCCCAAGCTTGAGTTGTACTCTCTCCATCACGAGGCCAAAAGTTATATATAAGATTTCTATCCTTATAAATCTCACTGGGAGGATAAAATTTAGAATAAAAGAGAGATGCCATCTCCTCCCATTCCATGGATTGTCCATTCTTCAGCAGCTTATACCATTCTTCAGCTCTCCCTTTCAAGGATATGGAGAGTAACTTCTTCTTCACCTGTTCAGTTGTGATACCTTCACACTTAAACAACCCGCATAATTCATGGATAAAAAGCAAATGATCACCAGGATGGACAGTTCCATCCCCTAAATAATAATTATCCATAACACGATCAACAATACTTATAGGTATCTTAAAAGGATCTAACTCAATAGGTGGTGGTTCATCTACTACCCTAACAGTGGTAGTAGTTTTCCCAAACAGAAAACCAAGTGGGTTATCCATATTGGAAACAAAGTAACAAATAGAAACAAAAGCAATACTCATAGTATAAGTTTCCTTTACCAGTTCTACTCTTCAATAGCGCTTCACTCCCCGGCAATGGCGCCAGAAAATAGTCTTGATGACCCACAAGTATAGTGGGTGTATCGCAGTACTTTTGATAAATAGGAGTGTCGATCCCAACGAGGAGCGGAAGGTGTTGACTAGTGGTATGGAGCAGGAACTCTCTGTAAATACTCAGCAAACGGATTTTTAGTGGTTTTATGATAAAGCAACAAAACAAAGTGCAAGTAATAAAGACAATGAGCAAGTGGCCCAATCCTTTCTTAGCGAAGGACAAGCCGGTGGAAATACTTATAAGGACCAAACATTCTCGAGGACACATGGGAATTCTGTCAAGTGCTTTCACTTCAAATAGCTGAGTACTCTTCTTTGGTGTTGTAAGTGCTGTGTGGGTGAACCTGTGCTAACATACCGACCTTAATTGGACTAATACATACTTGTGATTAAACCCCCTACAAGAATCCGCAACTACAGGAAAGTAATTAAGATATAAATCTAACCACAGCCTTAAACTCTGAGATCCTACGCTCCCTTGTGTAAAGGTGTCCTAACGGGGGTTCAGGTTTCTGTCACTCCGACAACCCCACAATTAGTAGCCAAATACACAATGCATTCCCCTGGGCCCATAAATGGTGAAGTATCATGTATTCGACATTCATATGACACCACTAGAAGAATAGCACCACAACTTAAATACTAAACCATTGAATAATAACTCAACACAAATCCACTACTAACAACATGACTTCTCCCATGTCCTCAAGAACTAGACGAACTACTCACGAGACATCATATGGATCAAGATCAAAGATGATATGGTAATGGATAACAATCTGAACATAAACAATAATCCAATGGTTCCACTCACAAGCATCAACTACAATAGTAATCAACACCGGGAAAGTTTCCCCTAATGAACTAAGCAAGTATTCAACACGATTGTTATAGCGGGATGGAGTAATGATGATGGTGCTGGTGGAGATGATGGTGCGGATGATGATGATACCGATGAAGCCTAGCTTGATGAAGGTGTTAATGGCGACGATCTCCCCTCTCCGGGAAGGAATTTCCCTGGCAGAAATTTGTCTGCCGGACAGATCTTTCTCTCTCGGTGTTTTCCGCCCCGCTGAGGCGGCGGAAATCTATCTGTGGTCGCTCCCCTGGTGTTAGGGTTCCGTAGGGAAGATTTATGCGAGAGGGCGGAGTCGGAGGCCGGGCAGGTGGGCCACACCTGCCCTAGGCACGGCCCAGGGGGGACCCGCGTCTAGGGGTGTGTGGGCCCCTTGTGGCCCTTCTTCGCCTCCCCTTCCGGCTTCCACTTTCTTCTGGAAAAATATAATTTTCCCCTATTTTTCTGGTATTTTTCTGATCTTCACGAAATTGCATCAAAACACCTCTTTTTCCATCAGAATCCAGACTCCGGCAGTTCATCCTCCAAGAATCATCCAACATGCATAAACATGAAGGGTTTCGCAGCATAGTAAATCAAAATTTTCTACGGATGCGAACGGGGAAAGCCAAGATCTAATCTAGGAGATGAAAACAACGAGGGGGAATAGATGAGATCTTCATACCCTTGAAGATTCACACAGCGGAACATTCAACGAACGTGGTTGATGTAGTCGTACTCGCTTCTCCTCCTCGCGATCCGATCCGATCCAACACCACAAGTGGCGATGCCTCCGAGAGATGCACACGTGCGGCACCTCGATGTCTCCTCCTTCCTCGGTCCAGCAAGTGGGGTGGAGAGATAGGTTTGATCTACAACATGACGGCGTGGTGCAAGCGGTGGAGAGTTTCTGCGACAGGGCTTCGCCTACGCGCAGTCGGAAGGGAGAGAGAGAGGAGGGCAGCAGGGCGGCTATGGCTTGAGGAGGTGGTGTGGGGAGGGTGCGCCCCCATCCCTCTTTATATAGAGGGGTGGGCGGCTGGCCCTTGCCCCTCCCCCAAGCCTTAGGCCGGCGGCCAAGGAGGGAGGAGTGGGGGGCAAGTTCCCCCCCTTCTAGAAGCTCCCCTAGGGTTTCCCTAGGTGCTTGGCCGGCTGGGCCTATGGGGCCTTGTGACCCTGGCCTAATGCGGCCAGGGCACTCCCTCGTACGCCCACTCCCCCTCCCGACAAGTGGGGCCACGTTGGTACCACTTCGGAAGGTTCTAGAAGCTTCTGGTACAATACCGATTAACCCGAAACAATTCCGAACTCCAAAAACTGCATTGCTTTATATGAATCTTATTCTCCGGACCATTTTGGAACCTCTCGTGACATCCTGGATCTCATCTGAGACTCCTAACAAAAAACTCATAAACCAATTATCCAATCTATCCTAGCGTCGAGACACGTTAAGTGTGTGACCCTTCGGGTTCGAGAATATGCAGACATGATCTTCTATCAATAATCAACAGCAGGGTCTGGAAACCCATATTGACTCCCACACATTCATCGATGATCATATCGGATGAACCACGATGCCAGGATTCAATTAATCCCATATATATATTCCCTTCGTCTCGCGATATTTTACTTGCCCGAGATTCGATCATCGGTACCGGCATACCTAGTTCAATCTCGTTCACAGTAAGTACTTTACTCGTTCCATAATCCGATATCACTTTGTGATTAACTCCTTAACCACGTGCTTGCAAGCGGTGTTGATATCGATTACCGAGTGGGCCTGAAGTATATCTCTCCGACTTGGGAGGGACAAATCTCATCTCGATACATACAACCCAACAGGTACTTTCCGATCACCTAAGAGACACCTTTATGATCACCCTCTCATAGGATGACGTTTGATGACCTCAAAGCTTTCTTCCGATACCAGGGAGTTGCATTATCTCATGGTCTAAGGAATACAATATTTGACATAAGAAAAGCTTCGCAAAGATGAACACGATGACACGATCTAATTGCTCTGCTTAGTTTGGGTCTGTCCATCATATCATTCTCCCAATGATATGATCTCATTATTAATCGACAACTCATGTCTATGGTTAGGAAACCTTAACCATCATTAATCAATGAGCTAGTCCATAGAGGAATACTAGGGACACGGTGTTGTTCACAAACCACACAAGTATTAAAGTTTCCGCTTAATACAATTCTAGCGTGGAATTATAAACTTTATCATGAACAAGAATTATAATAATAACATCTTTATTATTTCCTCTAGGGCATAATTCCAACAGTCTCCCACTTGCACTAGAGTCAATAATCTAGTTTACATCTGGCAACAATCTAACACCCATGGCACTAAGATGCTGATCATGTTTTGCACGTGGAAGAGGTTTAGTCAATGGATCTGCGACATTCAGATTGTATGTACTTTGCTAATCTTCAGATCTCCATCTGCTATATAATCTCGGATTATATGAAACTTGCGGTTGATATTCTTGGTCTTTGGATGATATCTTGGTTCCTTAGCTAGTGCTATGGCGCCAGTGTTGTCACACAATATCTCCAGTGGGTCCAAGGCACTTGGAACCACGCCAAGCTCAGTGATGAAGTTCCTGATCCAAACTCGTTCACTTGACGCTTCTGCAGCAGCCATGTATTCCGCTTCTACTGTAGATTCCGCGATCACGCTTTGCTTGCAGCTTCTCCAGCTCACAGCTCCTCCATTCAAAATATAAACGTATCCTGTCTGAGATTTAGAATCATCCTTGTCGGTGTCGAAACTAGCGTCGACGTAACCCTTTACGACGAGCTGTTCATCACCTCCATAGACTAAGAACATTTCTTTAGTCCTGCTCATAGCTTCTCTATCGTTTATCGTAGCTGGACACTGAGCCCTACTCAACATCTTACCTGACAACATAGGCACTGAACCTTTCTTTGCCTTATCCATTCTGAACCTTTTCAGAACTTTGTCTAGGTATGTACTTTGGCTTAAAGCTATCAGGCGTCTTTGTCTATCTCTATAGATTTTGATGCCCAATATATGTTGGAATTATGCCCTAGAGGCAATAATAAAGCTATTATTATTATAATTCTTGTTCATGATAATGTTTATATTCCATGCTAGAATTGTATTAAGCGGAAACTTTAATACTTGTGTGGATTGTGAACAACACCGTGTCCCTGGTACGCCTCTATGTACTAGCTCATTGATCAATGATGGTTAAGGTTTCCTAACCATAGACATGAGTTGTCAATTGATAATGAGATCACATCATTCGGAGAATGATATGATGGACAGACCCAAACTAAGCGAAGCAATTAGATCGTGTCATCGTGTTCGTCTTTGCGAAGCTTTTCTTATGTCAAATATTGTATTCCTTAGACCATGAGATAATACAACTCCCTGGTATCGGAAGAGAGCTTTGAGGTCATCAAATGTCATCCTATGAGAGGGTGATCATAAAGGTGTCTCTCAGGTGATCGGAAAGTACTTGTTGGGTTGTATGTATCGAGATGGGATTTGTCCCTCCCAAGTCGGAGAGATATACTTCGGGCCCACTCGGTAATCGATATCAACACCGCTTGCAAGCATGTGGTTAAGGAGTTAATCACAAAGTGATATCGGATTACGGAACGAGTAAAGTACTTGCTATGAACGAGATTGAACTAGGTAAGACGGTACCGACGATCGAATCTCGGGCAAGTAAAATATCGCGAGACGAAGGGAATATATATATGGGATTATTTGAATCCTGACATCGTGGTTCATCCGATATGATCATCGATGAATGTGTGGGAGTCAATATGGGTGCCCAGACCCCGTTGTTGATTATTGATAGAAGATCATGTCTGCATATTCTCGAACCCGCAGGGTCACACACTTAACGTGTCTCGACGCTAGGATAGATTGGATAATTGGTTTATGAATTTTTGTTCGGAGTCTCGGATGGGATCCGGGATATCACGAGAGGTTCCGGAATGGTCCGGAGAATAAGATTCATATAAGGCAATGCAGTTTTTGGAGTTCGGAATTGTTCCGGGTTAATCGGTATTGTACCGGAAGCTTCTAGAACCTTCCGGAAGGGGACCAACGTGGCCCCACCTTTCGGGAGGGGGCATGGGCCTATGAGGGAGTGTCCTGGCCGCATTGGGCCAGGGGCACAAGGCCCCATAGGGCCCAGCCGATCCTAGAGAGTTTAAATCGTTTAAACTAGAGATAGGGTTTCTAGAAGAGGGGAGAGTCCATGCCCCCACTCCTTATCCTTTGGGCTTGGGGGAGGGGATAGGGCTGCGCCCCCCCTCTATATAAAGAGGGGTGGGGGCGCACCAACCCCCCACACCTTGCCTCCAAACCCTAGTTGCCCTGCTGCCTTCCTCTCTCCCTCCCGACTGTTTGTAGGCGAAGCCCTGCTGCAGAAATTCTCCACCATATACACCACGCCGTCGTGTTGTAGATCCAATCTATCTCTCCACCATACTTGCTGGTCCGAGTAAGGAGGAGACGTCGAGGTGCTGCACGTGTGCATCTCACGGAGGCACCGCCACTTGTGGTGCTAGATCGGATCGGATCACGAGGAGGAGAAGCGAGTACGACTACATCACCCACGTTCCGACGAACGTTCCGCTGTGCGAATCTTCAAGGGTATGAAGATCTAATCCAATCTCTCTCGTTGATTGCATCTCCTAGATTAGATCTTGGCTTTCCCTCTGTTCGCATCCGTAGAAAATTTTGATTTACTATGCCGCGTAACCCTTCAGTGGTATCAGAGCTAGATCTATGCGTAGATGTGTTTCACGAGTAGAACGCAACATGGTTGTTGCGGGCGTTGATGTTTTCTATTGCAAGCCTCTTGTTTGTGTTCTTCTTATGACGCGGGATAGTGAGATTGAAGCGGTCCAGGCCAACCTTACGCGACGTCGTTCGCGAGACCGGCTCCGCACTTGACGTGTGGCTTGTTCCACACATGCGGCTGGTGGATGTCAGTTTCTCTCACTATAGTTGTCATGGGATTAACACCGGAGTTTGGCAACCATAATATCACCGTTGTGGCTTTCCGTAGGTAAGAATCGTTCTTAGCATCTACTCCCATAAGCCACGTAAAATATGCAACAACAAAGTAGAGGCGTCTAACTTGTTTTTGAAGGGAGTGTTTTCTGTGATATGGTATGGCCCAAGATGTGATGTGTATATTGTATGTGATGATCATGTTTTGTAACGTTTCACGACTTGCATGTCGATGAGTAGACAACCGGCAGGAGCCATATGGTTGTTTTTATAATTGTGTATGACCTGCGAGTCAACTTCTTATACGCCATGTAATAGCTTTACTTTATCGCTAAGTAGTTAGCAATAGTTGTAGTTGCTATTCGTGGTGGAGGCAATCATGGTGGAGTGATGGAGATCATGCCGGAACGCACAAGATGGAGATCATTGCGCGAGGATTGGCTATACCATGTCACATAAAGTTATATGCATGTGATGTTTATCCCTTTATGTATCTTATTATGCTTAGATCGCGACGGTAGCATTATAAGATGATTCCTCACTTAAAGATCAAGATAAAAACTGTGTTCTCCCCAAGTATGCACCGTTGCGAAAGTTCGTCGTGTCCAAGCATCACGTGATGATCGGGTGCTATAGACTCTACGCTCACATACAACGGGTGCAAGCCAGTTTTGCACACGCAGAAATACTTGGGTCTAGCTTGACGAGCCTAGCATGTACAGACATGGCCTCGGAACACAAGAACCGAAAGGTTAAGCATGAGTCATATGAATGATATGATCGACACTTTGTTGTCCACCATTGAAACCACATCTCTTCTCGTGATGATCGGATTAGGTGTGGTGAATTTGGATCGTGTTCACTAAACAACTTGAGGGATGTTGAATTTAGTGGGAGTTCATCTAGTAATTTGATTAAGTTGAACTAATTATCATGAACATAGTCTAAATTGTACTTGCCAATACTGTAGATCACATGGCCAAGTCCAACTTCAACTTCAACGTTTTTGCTGAGAAGGAAAAGCTTAGAAACAATGGGTCTAACTTCACCAATTGGTTCCGCAATCTAAGAATCATTCTGTCTGGCGGACAAAAGGACTATGTCCTTGGGAAAGCGTT
The DNA here is from genome assembly GCA_916181665.1 of Avena sativa. Classification (NCBI taxonomy): domain Eukaryota; kingdom Viridiplantae; phylum Streptophyta; class Magnoliopsida; order Poales; family Poaceae; genus Avena; species Avena sativa. The sequence goes on along the minus strand of OV702299.1, from coordinate 460,553,266 downwards.
AGGTGACCCCCCTGCTACAACTGCGCCGGCTGATGAGAAAGCTGTCTATCAGTCGCGCAAAGATGATTATGGTGTGATTAAGAGCACCATGTTGTTTGCTATGGAACCGGAGCTTCAAAATCGTTTTGAAGAGTATCCCGGGCCCTTTGAGATTCTCGAGGAGCTGAAAACCATGTTTCAGACTCAGGCCCGTTCTGAGAGATATGAGATCTCCGAGAAGTTCTTTAACTGCAAGATGGAGGAAGGGAGTTCCGTTAGTGAGCACGCCATAAAGATGACGGGCTACACTCAACGCCTTGAGCAACTGGAATGCACGATTCCAGAGGAGCTCAAGATTGACAGGGTTCTGCAATCACTCCCTCCCAGCTACAAAAGTTTTGTAGTGACTCATAATCAGATTGGTTCCACTGATACGATCACCGAGCTCTTCGCAAAGCTGAAGGCTGCGGAAGTGGACATCAAGAAGGATAATCATGTGTTGATGGTCAACAAGCCCTCCTTTAAGAAAGGTAAGGGAGCAAAGAAGCCCTTCAAGAAGGGCGGCGGCAAGCGCAATGCCCCTGCGGAGAAGAAGCTCAGGTCTGGTCCCAAGCCGGACACTGAGTGCTTCTATTGCAAGGACAAGGGTCACTGGAAGCGCAACTGTCCGAAGTACTTAGCGGACAAGAAGGCTGGCACCATCAAAGGTATATTTGATATACATGTTATTGATGTTTTCCTTACTAGCCCTCGTTGTAGTGCCTGGGTATTTGATACCGGTTCAGTTGCTAATATTTGTAACTCGAAACAGGAGCTACGGAATAGACGGCGGCTTGCGAGGGATGAGGTGACGATGCGCGTTGGCAACGGATCAAGAGTTGATGTGATGGCCGTCGGCACGCTCTCCTTAGTTTTACCTTCGGGATTAGTTTTAAACCTTAATAAGTGTTATTATGTGCCTGCGTTGAGCATGAACATTATTTCCGGATCATGTTTGTTGCAAGACGGTTATTCATTTAAATCGGAGAATAATGGTTGTTCTATTTATATGAGTAACATCTTTTATGGTCATGCACCTTTAGTGAATGGTTTATTTCTTCTAAATCTCGAAAGGGATGAAACACACATCCATAACATTGAAGCTAAGAGATGCAAAGTAGATAGTGATAATACTACTTATTTGTGGCACTGTCTTCTAGGTCATATTGGTGTAAAGCGCATGAAGAAACTCCATTCTGATGGACTTTTGGAGTCTCTTGATTTTGAATCATTTGACACATGCGAACCATGCCTCATGGGTAAGATGATCAAAACCCCGTTCTCCGGTATGATGGAGCGAGCAACGGACTTGTTGGAAATCATACATACCGATGTATGCGGACCGATGAGTGTTTCGACGCGCGGTGGATATCGCTATTTCCTCACTTTTACCGATGACTTAAGTAGATATGGGTATATCTATTTAATGAAACATAAATCTGAAACATTTGAAAAGTTCAAGGAATTTCAGAATGAAGTGGAGAACCATCGTAACAGAAAGATTAAGTTTCTACGATCCGATCGTGGAGGTGAATATTTGAGTTATGATTTTCTCACGCATCTTAAAGCAAGCGGAATCGTTTCGCAACTCACGCCACCCGGAACACCACAGCGCAATGGTGTGTCTGAATGCCGGAATCGAACCTTATTAGATATGGTCCGATCAATGATGTCTCTTACTGATTTGCCGTTATCATTTTGGGGTTATGCATTAGAAACCGCTGCATTCACTTTAAATAGGGCACCATCTAAATCCGTTAAGACGACACTGTATGAACTGTGGTTTGGTGCTAAACCTAATTTGTCGTTTCTTAAAGTTTGGGGATGCGAAGCTTACGTCAAGAAATTGATGCCGGACAAGCTCGAACCCAAAGCGGAGAAATGCGTCTTCATAGGATACCCTAAGGAAACTATTGGGTATACCTTCTATCACAGAACCGAAGGCAAAGTGTTTGTCGCAAAGAACGGTTCCTTTCTTGAGAAGGAGTTTTTCTCGAAAGAAGTGAGTGGGAGGAAAGTAGAGCTAGACGAGGTTGTTGAACCTTCTCTTGAATTGGAGAGTAGCGCAGCACCTGAGATTGTTCCAGTGCCGCCTGCACCAATAATAGAGGAAGCTAATGATAAGGATCATGACGCTTCGGACGATGCTACTACTGAACGTCGCAGGTCGACAAGGTCGCATGCCCCTCCTGAGTGGTACGGCAACCCTGTCTTAACTGTCTTGTTAGTAGATGACAGTGAACCTACGAACCATGAGGAAGCGATGATGAGCCCAGACTCTGAGAAATGGCTAGAAGCCATGAAATCCGAATTGGGATCCATGAGCGAAAACCAAGTATGGACTTTGGTGGACCCTCCTAGCGACCGAAAGGCCGTTGAGTGCAAATGGATTTTCAAGAAGAAAACGGACGCGGATGGTAATGTTACCGTCTATAAAGCACGTCTTGTCACGAAAGGTTTTCGACAATTTCAAGGTGTTGACTACGATGAGACTTTCTCTCCCGTAGCGATGTTTAAGTCCATTCGGATTTTATTAGCAATTGCTGCGTTTCATGATTATGAAATATGGCAGATGGATGTCAAGACTGCGTTCCTCAATGGCAACATTGATGAAGATTTGTATATGATGCAACCCGAAGGTTTTGTCGATCCTAAGGATGCTGATAAAGTATGCAAACTTCAGCGTTCCATTTATGGACTGAAGCAAGCATCTCGGAGTTGGAACCTTCGTTTTGATCAAGTGATCAAGAGCTTTGGATTTGTTCCAAATTGCTACGAAGCTTGTATCTACAAGAAAGTGAGTGGGAGCTCGGTGACGTTTCTGGTACTATATGTGGATGACATATTGATTATCGGAAATGACATCAACATGCTTAACGATGTGAAGAGTTATTTGAACAAGTGTTTTTCAATGAAAGACCTAGGTGAAGCTGCTTATATATTAGGCATCAAAATCTATAGAGATAGACAAAGACGCCTGATAGCTTTAAGCCAGAGTACATACCTAGACAAAGTTCTGAAAAGGTTCAGAATGGATAAGGCAAAGAAAGGTTCAGTGCCTATGTTGTCAGGTAAGACATTGAGCAAGGCTCAGTGTCCAGCTACGGTAAATGATAGGGAAGCTATGAGCAAAGTGCCTTATGCCTCGGCCATAGGTTCCATCATGTATGCCATGCTGTGTACTAGACCGGATGTGTCCAGTGCTCTTAGTTTGACGAGCAGATATCAAAGTGATCCAGGAGTGGAACACTGGACAGCCGTAAAGAACATCCTAAAGTACCTGAATAGAACTAAAGAAATGTTCTTAGTCTATGGGGGTGATGAACAGCTCGTCGTAAAAGGTTACGTCGACGCTAGTTTCGACACCGACAAGGATGATTATAAGTCTCAGATAGGATACGTTTATATTTTGAATGGAGGAGCTGTGAGCTGGAGAAGCTGCAAGCAAAGCGTGATTGCGGGATCTACAGTGGAAGCGGAATACATGGCTGCTGCAGAAGCGTCAAGTGAAGGAGTTTGGATCAGAAACTTCATCACTGAGCTTGGCGTGGTTCCAAGTGCATTGGACCCACTGGAGATATTGTGTGACAACACTGGCGCCATAGCACTCGCTAAGGAACCAAGATATCATCCAAAGACCAAGCATATCAACCGCAAGTTTCATATAATCCGAGATTATATAGCAGATGGAGATCTGAAGATTAGCAAAGTACATACAGATCTGAATGTCGCAGATCCATTGACTAAACCTCTTCCACGTGTAAAACATGATCAGCACCTCAGTGCCATGGGTGTGAGATTGTTGCCAAATGTAAACTAGATTATTGACTCTAGTGCAAGTGGGAGACTGTTGGAATTATTCCCTAGAGGCAATAAAAAAGTTGTTATTATTATAATTCTTGTTCATGATAATGTTTATATTCCATGCTAGAATTGTATTAAGCGGAAACTTTAATACTTGTGTGGTTTGTGAACAACACCGTGTCCCTAGTACGCCTCTATGGACTAGCTCATTGATCAATGATGGTTAAGGTTTCCTAACCATAGACATGAGTTGTCAATTGATAATGAGATCACATCATTGGGAGAATGATACAATGGACAGACCCAAACTAAGCGAAGCAATTAGATCATGTCATCGTGTTCGTCTTTGCGAAGCTTTTCTTATGTCAAATATTGTATTCCTTAGACCATGAGATAATACAACTCCCTGGTATCGGAAGAGAGCTTTGAGGTCATCAAACGTCATCCTATGAGAGGGTGATCATAAAGGTGTCTCTCAGGTGATCGGAAAGTACTTGTTGGGTTGTATGTATCGAGATGGGATTTGTCCCTCCCAAGTCGGAGAGATATACTTCGGGCCCACTCGGTAATCGATATCAACACCACTTGCAAGCATGTGGTTAAGGAGTTAATCACAAAGTGATATCAGATTACGGAACGAGTAAAGTACTTGCTATGAACAAGATTGAACTAGGTATGACGGTACCGACGATCGAATCTTGGGCAAGTAAATATCGCGAGACGAAGGGAATATATATATGGGATTATTTGAATCCTGACATCGTGGTTCATCCGATATGATCATCGATGAATGTGTGGGAGTCAATATGGGTGCCCAGACCCCGCTGTTGATTATTGATAGAAGATCATGTCTGCATATTCTCGAACCCGCAGGGTCACACACTTAACTTGTCTCGACGCTAGGATAGATTGGATAATTGGTTTATGAATTTTTGTTCGGAGTCTCGGATGGGATCCGGGATATCACGAGAGGTTCCGGAATGGTCCGGAGAATAAGATTCATATAAGGCAATGCAGTTTTTGGAGTTCGGAATTGTTCCGGGTTAATCGGTATTGTACCGGAAGCTTCTAGAACCTTCCGGAAGGGGACCAACGTGGCCCCACCTTCTGGGAGGGGGCATGGGCCTATGAGGGAGTGTCCTGGCCGCATTGGGCCAGGGGCACAAGGCCCCATAGGGCCCAGCCGATCCTAGAGAGTTTAAATCGTTTAAACTAGAGATAGGGTTTCTAGAAGAGGGGAGAGTCCATGCCCCCCACTCCTTATCCTTTGGGCTTGGGGGAGGGGCTAGGGCTGCGCCCCCCCTCTATATAAATAGGGGTGGGGGCGCACCAACCCCCCACACCTTGCCTCCAAACCCTAGTTGCCCTGCTGCCTTCCTCTCTCCCTCCCGACTGTTTGTAGGCGAAGCCCTGCTGCAGAAATTCTCCACCATATACACCACGCCGTCGTGTTGTAGATCCAATCTATCTCTCCACCATACTTGCTGGTCCGAGGAAGAAGGAGACGTCGAGGTGCTGCACGTGTGCATCTCACGGAGGCACCGCCACTTGTGGTGCTAGATCGGATCGGATCACGAGGAGGAGAAGCGAGTACGACTACATCACCCACGTTCCGACGAACGTTCCGCTGTGCGAATCTTCAAGGGTATGAAGATCTAATCCAATCTCTCTCGTTGATTACATCTCCTAGATTAGATCTTGGCTTTCCCTCTGTTCGCATCCGTAGAAAATTTTGATTTACTATGCCGCGAAACCCTTCAATATATAAGCAGCTTCCCCTAGGTCTTTCATTGAAAAACATTTGTTCAAATAACTCTTCACATCGTTAAGCATGTCAATGTCATTTCCGATAATCAATATGTCATCCACATATAGTACCAGAAATGTCACTGAGCTCCCACTTACTTTCTTGTAGATACAAGATTCGTAGCAATTTGGAACAAATCCAAAGCTCTTGATCACTTGATCAAAACGAAGGTTCCAACTCCGAGATGCTTGCTTCAGTCCATAAATGGAACGCTGAAGTTTGCACACTTTATCAGCATCCTTAGGATCGACAAAACCTTCGGGTTGCATCATATACAACTCTTCATCAATGTTGCCATTGGGGAACGCAGTCTTGACATCCATCTGCCATATTTCATAATCATGAAACGCAGCAATTGCTAATAAAATCCGAATGGACTTAAACATTGCTACGGGAGAGAAAGTCTCATCGTAGTCAACACCTTGAACTTGCCGAAAACCTTTCGCGACAAGTCGAGCTTTATAGATAGTAACATTACCATCCGCGTCCGTTTTCTTCTTGAAGATCCATTTGCACTCAACGGCCTTTCGGTCGCTAGGAGGGTCCACCAAAGTCCATACTTGGTTTTCGCTCATGGATCCTTATTCGGATTTCATGGCCTCTAGCCATTTCTCAGAGTCTAGGCTCATCATCGCTTCCTCATAGTTCGCAGGTTCACTGTCGTCTACTAACAAGACAGTTAAGACAGGGTTGTCGTACCACTCAAGAGGGGCACGCGACCTTGTCGACCTGCGACGTTCAGTAGTAGCATCATCCGAAGCTTCATGATCCTTGTCATTAGCTTCCTCTATTGTTGGTGCAGGCGGCACTGGAACAATTTCAGGTGCTGCGCTACTCTTCATTTCAAGAGAAGGTTCAACAACCTCGTCTAGCTCTACTTTCCTCCCACTCACTTCTTTCGAGAGAAACTCCTTCTCAAGAAAGGATCAGTTCTTTGCGACAAACACTTTGCCTTCGGATTTGTGATAGAAGGTATACCCAATAGTTTCCTTAGGGTATACTATGAAGACGCATTTCTCCGCTTTGGGTTCGAGCTTGTCCGGCATCAACTTCTTGACGTAAGCTTCGCATCCCCAAACTTTAAGAAACGACAACTTAGGTTTAGCACCAAACCATAGTTCATACGGTGTCGTCTCAATGGATTTAGATGGTGCCCTAATTAAAGTGAATGTAGCGGTTTCTAATGCATAACCCCAAAATGATAACGGCAAATCTGTAAGAGACATCATTGATCGCACCATATCTAATAGAGTTCGATTCCGGCGTTCAGACACACCATTGCGCTGTGGTGTTCCGGGTGGCGTGAGTTGCGAAACTATTCCTCTTGCTTTAAGATGCGTGAGAAAATCATAACTCAAATATTCACCTCCACGATCGGATCGTAGAAATTTAATTTTTCTGTTACGATGGTTTTCCACTTCATTCTGAAATTCTTTGAACTTTTCAAATGTTTCAGATTTATGTTTCATTAAATAGATATACCCATATCTACTTAAGTCATCGGTAAAACTTAGAAAGTAGCGATATCCATCGCGCGTCGAAACACTCATCGGTCCGCATACATCGGTATGTATGATTTCCAACAAGTCCGTTGCTCGCTCCATCATTCCGGAGAACGGGGTTTTGATCATCTTGCCCATGAGGCATGGTTCGCATGTGTCAAATGATTCAAAATCAAGAGACTCCAAAAGTCCATCAGAATGGAGTTTCTTCATGCGTTTTACACCAATATGACCTAGACGGCAGTGCCACAAATAAGTAGTATTATCACTATCTACCTCCCATCTCTTAGCCTCACTGTTATGGATGTGTGTTTCATTGCTTTCGAGATTTAGAAGAAATAAACCATTCATAGCAGGTGCATGACCATAAAAGATGTTACTCATATAAATAGAACAACCATTATTCTCCGATTTAAATGAATAACCGTCTTGCAATAAACACGATCCAGATATGATGTTCATGCTCAACGCTGGCACATAATAACATTTATTGAGGTTTAAAACTAATCCCGAAGGTAAAACTAAGGAGAGCGTGCCGACGGCCATCACATCAACTCTTGATCCCTTGTCAACGCGCATCGTCACCTCATCCCTCGCTAGCCGCCGTCTATTCCACAGCTCCTGTTTCGAGTTACAAATATTAGCAACTGAACCAGTATCAAATACCCAGGCACTACAATGAGGGCTAGTAAGGAAAACATCAATAACATGTATATCAAATATACCTTTGATGGTGCCAGCCTTCTTGTCCGCTAAGTACTTCGGACAGTTGCGCTTCCAGTGACCCTTGTCCTTGCAATAGAAGCACTCAGTGTCTGGCTTAGGTACAGACTTGAGCTTCTTCTCAGCAGGGGCAACGCGCTTGTCGCTGCCTTTCTTGAAGGGCTTCTTTGCACCCTTACCTTTCTTAAAGCTGGGGGGCTTGTTGATCATCAACACATGATTATCCTTCTTGATGTCCACCTCCACAGCTTTCAGCTTAGCGAAGAGCTCGGTGATCGTATCAGTGGAACCAATCTGATTATGAGTAACTACAAAACTTTTGTAGCTAGGAGGGAGTGATTGCAGAACCCTACCAATCTTGAGCTCCTTTGGAATCTTGTAGTCCAGTTGCTCAAGGCGTTGAGTGTATCCCGACATATTTATGGCGTGCTCACTAACGGAACTCCCTTCCTCCATCTTGCAGTTAAAGAATTTCTCAGAGATCTCATATCTCTCAGAACGGGCCTGAGTCTGGAACATAGTTTTCAGTTCCTCAAGAATCTCAAAGGGCCCGGGGTAATCTTCAAAACGATTTTGAAGGTCCAATTCCATAGCAAACAACATGGTGCTCTTAATCACACCATAATCATCTTTGCGCGACTGATAAACAGCTTTCTCATCAGCCGGCGCATCTACAGCAGGGGCATCACCTAGCGCATTCTCAAGGACATAGTCCTTTTGTCCTCCAGCGAGAATGATTCTCAGATTCAGGAACCAGTTGGTGAAGTTAGACCCATTGTTCTTAAGCTTTTCTTTCTCGGCAAAAACGTTGAAATTGAAGTTGGACTTAGCCATTTGATCTACAAAATTTTCAAGTACAATTTAGACTATGTACATGATAACTAGTTCAACTTAATCAAATTACTAGATGAACTCCCACTAAATTCAACATCCCTCAAGTTGTTTAGTGAACATGATCCAAATTCACCACGCCTAATCCGATCTTCACGAGAAGAGATGTGGTTTCAAATGGTGGACAACGAAGTGTCAATCATATCATTCATATGACTCATGCTTAACCTTTCGGTTCATGTGTTCCGAGGCCATGTCTGTACATGCTAGGCTCGTCAAGTCAAACCCAAGTATTTCCGCTTGTGCAAAACTGGCTTGCACCCGTTGTATGTGAACGCAGATTTATAGCACCCGATCATCACGTGATGCTTGAACACGACGAACTTTTGCAACGGTGCATACATGGGGAGAACACAGTTTTATCTTGATCTTTAAGTGAGGAATCATCTTATAATACTACCGTCGCGATCTAAGCATAATAAGATACATAAAAGGATAAACATCACATGCATACAACTTTATGTGACATGGTATAGCCAATCTTCGCGCAATGATCTCCATCTTGTGCGTGCCGGCATGATCTCCATCACTCCACCATGATTGCCTCCACCACGAATAGCAACTACAACTATTGCTAACTACTTAGCGATAAAGTAAAGCTATTACATGGCGTATAAGAAGTTGACACACAGGTCATACACAATTATAAAGACAACCATATGGCTCCTGCCGGTTGTGTACTCATCGGCATGCAAGTTGTGAAACATTACAAAACATGATCATCGCATACAACATACACATCACATCTTGGGCCATACCATATCACAGAAAACACTCCCTGCAAAAACAAGTTAGACGCCTCTACTTTGTTGTTGCATGTTTTACGTGGCTTATGGGAGTAGCAAGCTAAGAACGATTCTTACCTACGGAAAGCCACAACTGTGATATCATGGTTGCCAAACTCCGGTGTAAATCCCATGACAACTATAGTGAGAGAAACTGGCATCCACCAACCGCATGTGTGGAACAAGCCACACGTCAAGTGCGGAGCCGGTCTCGCGAACGATGTCGCGTAAGGTTGGCCTGGACCGCTTCGATCTCACTATCCCGCATCATAAGAAGTACACAAACAAGAGGCTTGCAATAGAAAATATCAACGCCCGCAACAACCATGTTGCGTTCTACTCGTGAAACACATCTACGCATAGATCTAGCTCTGATACCACTGAAGGGTTTCGTAGCATAGTAAATCAAAATTTTCTACGGATGCGAACGGGGAAAGCCAAGATCTAATCTAGGAGATGCAAACAACGAGGGGGAATATATGAGATCTTCATACCCTTGAAGATTCGCACAGCGGAACGTTCAACGAACCTGGTTGATGTAGTCGTACTCGCTTCTCCTCCTCGCGATCCGATCCGATCCAACACCGCAAGTGGCGATGCCTCCGAGAGATGCACACGTGCGGCACCTTGACGTCTCCTCCTTCCTCGGTCCAGCAAGTGGGTGGAGAGATATGTTGGATCTACAACACGACGGCGTGGTGCAAGCGGTGGAGAGTTTCTGCGGCAGGGCTTCGCCTACGCGCAGTCGGAAGGGAGAGAGAGAAGAGGGAAGCAGGGCGGCTAGGGCTTGAGGAGGTGGTGTGGGGAGGGTGCGCCCCCAGCCCTCTTTATATAGAGGGGTGGGCGGCTAGCCCTTGCCCCTCCCCCAAGCCCTAGGCCGGCGGCCAAGGAGGGAGGAGTGGGGGGCAAGTCCCCCCCCCCCTTCTAGAAGCTCCCCTAGGGTTTCCCTAGGTGCTTGGCCGGCTGGGCCTATGGGGCCTTGTGCCCCTGGCCCAATGCGGCCAGGTCACTCCCTCGTAGGCCCACGCCCCCTCCCGACAAGTGGGGCCACGTTGGTCCCACTCTGGAAGGTTCTAGAAGCTTCCGGTACAATACCGATTAACCCGAAACAATTCCGAACTTCAAAAACTACATTGCCTTATATGAATCTTATTCTCCGGACTATTCTGGAACCTCTCGTGACGTCCTGGATCTCATCTGAGACTCCGAACAAAAAACTCATAAACCAATTATCCAATCTATCCTAGCGTCGAGACACGTTAAGTGTGTGACCCTTCGGGTTCAAGAATATGCAGACATGATCTTCTATCAATAATCAACAGCGGGGTCTGGAAACCCATATTGAATCCCACACATTCATCGATGATCATATCGGATGAACCACGATGCCAGGATTCAATTAATCCCATATATATATATATATATATTCCCTTCGTCTCGTGATATTTTACTTGCCCAAGATTCGATCGTCTGTACCGGCATACCTAGTTCAATCTCGTTCACAGTAAGTACTTTACTCGTTCCGTAATCCGATATCACTTTGTGATTAACTCCTTAACCACGTGCTTGCAAGCGGTGTTGATATCGATTACCGAGTGGGCCCGAAGTATATCTCTCCGACTTGGGAGGGACAAATCCCATCTCGATACATACAACCCAACAGGTACTTTCCGATCACCTGAGAGACACCTTTATCATCACCCTCTCATAGGATGACGTTTGATGACCTCAAAGCTTTCTTCCGATACCAGGGAGTTGCATTATCTCATGGTCTAAGGATACAATATTTGACATAAGAAAAGCTTTGCAAAGATGAACACGATGACACAATCTAATTGCTCTGCTTAGTTTGGGTCTGTCCATCATATCATTCTCCCAATGATATGATCTCATTATTAATCGACAACTCATGTCTATGGTTAGGAAACCTTAACCATCATTAATCAATGAGCTAGTCCATAGAGGCATACTAGGGACACGGTGTTGTTCACAAACCACACAAGTATTAAAGTTTCCGCTTAATACAATTCTAGCATGGAATATAAACTTTATCATGAACAAGAATTATAATAATAACATCTTTATTATTGCCTCTAGGGCATAATTCCAACAAAACAGATGAAAATACATAAGTAATACCTCATAATAAGACATATATCAATGAACAGAGGCAAATTATGATATAGAATGGTGATTTAAATTGGACGTATCATCCACCGACCTTGCCCCTTCGCCTATATATTCCTCCCAAGACGAAAACCCTAAGTATCTGATCAGAATTTCACGAAAAAGTCCGTAGCCGCCGCCACCATCGTCCCTAGATCGGGAGGGATCTGAAGCTCTTCATGGTACCCTGCCGGAGAGGGGAGATCATCCCGTAGGCTTTCTTCATCACCATGCCTGCCTCCAGAGTGATGCGTGAGTAGTTCATCCTTGGACTATGGGTCCATAGCAGTAGCTAGATGGTTGTTTCTCATATTTGTGCTACCATGTTTAGATCTTATGAGATGCCTATAATGATCAAGATCATCTTATTGTAATCCTACATGTTGTGTTTGTTGGGATCCAATGGATATTGAGTACTATGTCAGATTCATTATTGATTCTATCATGTCTATGTTATTTGTGAACTTGCATGCTCTCCGTTGCTAGTAGTTACTCTGGCCAAGTATTTGCTTGTGACTCAAAGAGGGAGTATTTATGCTCGATAGTAGGTTCATGCCTCTAGTAATCTGGGAGAGTGACAGAAACTTCTAAGGTTGTAGATGTGATATTGCTACTAGGGAGAAAACAACAATCCTTTGTCCAAGGGCAATTGTATTGTTTACTTTACACACTTTGCTTAATGCAATTATCTGTTGCTTGCAAGTTAATACCCGAGGGTTGTTCAGATGATATCCCGGAGGTGGATTATTAGTCATAGATGCAGTTGGATTACAGTCTATGTATTATGTTCTAATGCCCAAGTGAATCTCATAGTGATCATCATGTCATGTACATCCATTGTTATGCATTCTCTATCTGTCAATTGCCCAACTGTAATTTGTTCACCCAACATGTTATCTATTTTATGGAGAAACACCTCTAGTGAACTGTGGACCCTGGTCCATTCCTTTCCACTAATTTACCATCTACTATTTACTTCCAGCAATTACTTTCTTCCACACTATATGTTTAATCCTTTGTTCAGCAAAACTAGTGATCTTGACAACCTCACTATAAGTTGGGGAAAAGTATTTTGGTTGTGCTGTGCAGGTTCCACGTTGCTAGCAACACCCTCAAAAGTTGATTCTTTATCCTATTGGTTCGATAACCTTGGTTCTATAACTGAGAGAAAACTTGCTACTGTGCTCATCATACCTTGGTCTTGGGGTTTCCCAACAGGCTCTATATCAACTGAGCCACCATCAAGCTTTTCTGGCGTTGTTGCCGGGGAGAAAGAGGATTTCTGCAAGGGGAGTCTCTCACTACCAATCTCTTTACTTTGTTTTTGTTTTGCTTTATTTCTTTTGTTTTGTTTGGTTTGTTTTTTATCAGAAACACAAAAAAATTAGTTCCTACTTTAGTTTCTATTTTTGTTGGCTTTCTTTAATCTTGCAAAATGAATACTCTTGAAAACACGAAGTTGTGTGACTTCACTAGCACAAACAACAATGATTTCATTTGCACACCTATTGCTCCACCTGTTCCCGAAGCTACTTTTTATGAAATGAAACCTGCTTTGCTGAATCTTGTTATGAAAGTGCAATTTTCCGGTGTTAGTACTGATGATGCTGCTGCTCACCTTAATAATTTTGTTGAACTTTGTGAGATGCAAAAATATAAGGATGTAGATGGAGATATTATTAAGATTAAATTGTTTCCTTTCTCTTTAATATGAAGAGCTAAAGATTGGTTGCTATCTTTGACTAAAAATAGTATTGATTCTTGGATTAAATGCAAAGATGCTTTCATTGGAAAATATTATCCTCCTGCTAAGAATATATCCATGAGAAGTGACATAATGAAATTTAAACAATTTGATAATGAACATGTTGCTCAATCTTGGGAAAAATGAAATCTTTAGTGAAGAATTGCCCTACTCATGGAATGACTACTTGGATGATTATACAAACCTTTTATGCAGGACTAATTTTTTCTTCAAGAAATCTGTTGGATTCGGCTGATGGAGGTACCTTTATGACCATTACTTTGGGTGCTGCAATAAAGCTCCTTGGTAATATGATGATAAATTATTCTGAATGGCACACTAAGAGAGCTCCACACGGTAAGAAGGTAAATTCTGTTGAAGAAACCTCCTCTTTGAGTGATAAAATTGATACTATTATGTCTATGCTTGTTAGTGGAAAATGTCATATTGATCCAAATAATGTTCCTTTAGCTTCTTTGGTTGTTCAAGAAGAACAAGTTGATGTGAACTTCATTATAAGTAATAATTTTAGCAATAATGCTTATGGGAATAACTTTGGTAATAAAAATTATAGGCCTTATCCTTCTAGTAATAATAATGCTTATGGAAGTTCTTATGGAAATTCCTACAACAACAATAGAAGTGCACCCTATGAACTTGAAGTCATGCTTAAGGATTTTATTAATAAACAAACTGCTTTCAATAAAACTATTGAGGAAAAGCTTGGAAAAATTGACGATCTTGCTTCTAAAGTTGATAGCCTTGCCCATGATGTTGAACTTCTTAAATTAAAGGTTATGCCTCATGATGTTAAAGAAAGCAAGACTTTGAATGCCATTCAAGTTTGAATTGATGAAAATGTTAGGATGTTAGCTGAATTGCATGCTAGGTGGGAACGAGAAGATGAAATTGCTAGAAATAATAGTATGAATAAAATTTGTACTATTACCACCACTAGCAGTGTTGATGCTAGCAAACCACCTAAAGTCCCCATTCCTTTTGCAACATTGCCTAAACCCACTAGAACTTTTTCTAATAAAAATGTTGAAATTTTTCGAAATATGGGAGACAATAGTTCTACTACCTTGAATGATAATACTGATTTTGATATTGATGGTTGCAATATTTCTGAAGTAATTATGTTCTTGCAAAAGCTTGCTAGAAGTTCTAATGCTAGTGCTATGAATATGGCTTTTACAAAACATATTACAAATGCTCTCATGAAAATTAAAGAAGAAAAATTGAAACATGAAGCTTATATTCCTAGGAAATTAGAAGATTGTTGGGATCCCATCATTAATATGAAAGTGAATGATTTTGATTTCAAAGCTTCATGTGATATTTATGCTAGTGTCTCTATTATGCCGAGAAAAATTTATGATATGCTTGATTTACCACCATTGGAAGATTGTTATTTGGATGTCCATCTTGATGATACTGCTAAAAAGAAACCTATGGGGATAATTAATGATGTTCTTATTATGGTTAAAAATACCTTTGTCCCCATTGATTTCTATGTTTTGGATGTTGAATGCAATGCTTCTTGTCCTATTATTTTGGGAAGATCTTTTCTTAGAACTGTTGGTGCCATTATTGATATGAAGGAAAGCACCATTAAATATCAATTCCCACTCAAGAAAGGTATGGAACACTTCCCTAGAAAAATAAAGAAGCTATATTTTTATTCTTTTATTAGAACAAAATTTGATGTTGATGCTTCTTCATTCGAAAATACTTGATTCTTGCTTTCTGTGCCTAGCTGAAAGGCGTTCAAGAAAGGCACTCTTGGGAGATAACCCAATTTTTATTTCAGTAAGTTTTTTTTTGTTGAGTCTTGGAAGTTATTTCCTCTGTAATAACATCTCCTTATCCTTTTTGTTTGGTTTTTGTGCCAAGAATAGCCTCTAATGAGAGGGAAGTAAGATTTGGGGAAGTTGTTGTTCTAAAACAGATTTCTGTGCTTCGCTGTAAAAAATCGTGAAAAATCCCAGAATGATGTAATGATTTGTAATTTGTTTTGTGCATGCCCCTGGTATTTACCTAACTTTCTTTAGTTTTGCACTTTTCGATTTGAGCAACAGAATATTTTCGAAAAAATAGGTCCTTACCTGCTGGTCTGTTTTGACAGATTTCTGCCATTATTGCATTTGCCTCTTAATCGATTTCTTTTTTAGTTCTTTTTGATCACTTGAGCTTTTAAAATAATTTTCTATAGTAGCTTATGTTTTAATGGATTTTTACTTGAGTTGAAACTAAACCCAAAGGTTTATTATCTTGCATACACTAATGTTGCTAATGAAGATTGTGTGAAGTTTTGTATGAAGGAGGTTTTCAAGTGTAGGGGGAGAAGATGTGATGAGATTAAGTATGGACAAAAGCTCAAGCTTGGGGATGTGATACGTCGTAAATGTATCTATAATTTTTGATGTTCCACGCTTGTTTAGTATCAACTTTGCTTTGCTTGTCTACACTTTGAGGTTTTTTATACATTTTCTGGGACTAACCTATTAACAAGATGTCACTCTATCAGTTTCCTGTTTTCTGCTGTTTTTGGTTTCAGAAAATCTAGTAAGAAAATATTCTCGGATTGGACGGGACAAAAGCCAAAGTAAATATTTTATTGGGGAGAACACATATACCAAAGGGCGACTGAAGGAGGGGCACGAGGACGCCACACCCTAGGGTGGCCCCCCACC
The DNA here is from genome assembly GCA_916181665.1 of Avena sativa. Classification (NCBI taxonomy): domain Eukaryota; kingdom Viridiplantae; phylum Streptophyta; class Magnoliopsida; order Poales; family Poaceae; genus Avena; species Avena sativa. Next base: position 460,537,130 of record OV702299.1, on the reverse strand, counting down.
TAGGGCGCGCCACCACCTAGTGTGGGTGCCTCGGGTGCCCCCCTGCCTCGCCTCTTCGCCTATAAAAGGCCCCCGATGCCAAAACCGTAAACACCCGATCACATCTCCACGAAATAGTCTGTAGCCGCCACATCGTCCTTAGATCGAGGGATCTGAAGCTCTTCCCGGCACTCTGCCGGAGGGGACATATCATCCCGGAGGCCTTCTTCATCACCATGCAGCCTCCGGTATGATGCGTGAGTAGTTCACTCTTGGACTATGGGTCCATACAGTAGCTAGATGGTTGTTTCTCCTCCTTTGTGCTATCATGTTTAGATCTTGTGAGCTCCATTCATGATCAAGATCATCTATTTATAATCATACATGTTGTGTTTGCGGGGATCCAATGGATATTGAGATTGCTATGTCAGATTGATTATTGATTCTACCATGTCTGTGTTGTTTGAGATCTTGCATGCTCTCCGTTTCTAGTAGCTATCATGGCCAAGTAGATGCTAGTGACTCTAAGAGGGAGTATTTATGCTCGATAGTGGGTTCATGTCTCTATTGAATCTGGGGAAGTGATATAAACCTCTAAGGTTATAGATGTGTTGTTGCTACTAGGGAGAAAACAATAATCTTTTGTTCATGGAACAATTGTATTTTTTACTTTACACATATTGCTTAATGCAGTTATCCGTTGCTTGCAACTTAATACTGGAGGGGGTTTGAATAATAACCTGAAGGTGGGTTACTAGTCATAGATGCAGTTGGATGGCTTTCTATGTATATTGTTGTAATGCCCAATTGAATCTCATAGGAATCATGAATATCTAGCATTTGCATTGTTATGCCTTGCTCAGTCCTGTCAATTGCCTCGCTGTAATTTTTTTACCAGCATGTTATGTTATTTATCTTAAGGAAAACACCTCTAGTGAACTATGGACCCCGGTCTAATCTTTACCATTGATACATCATCTACTGTTACTGTTTACTTGCTGCAAGCAACTATTACCTTCCATACTATACGTTTAATCCTTTGTTTTCAGCAAACCAGTGAGATTGACAACCTCACTGTAAGTTGGGGCAAAGTCTTGAGTTTGTGTTGTGCAGGATTTCAAGTTGCTAGAAACACCTTGGAGTTGTTTCCTTGCTCATACTGGTTCGATAAACTTTGTTTTATAATCGAGGGAAAATTTGCCGCTGTGCTCATCATACCTTCCTCTTGGGGTCTCCCAACGAAGCTCTATAACTGAGCCGCGTCAAGATATTTTCTGGCGCCGTTGCCGGGGAGTTAAGGACAACTTCACAAGGGGAGTCTTTCACAACTATTCTCTTGCGCTGAGTGGTTCGGCCGTGACACAAATTTTATTTCCCCAATGCATGGACATGCTTACTATAGTATAGAAAAAATGAACATAAAGGATTAGAAAAAGAGAAAAAAATGATTGTATTAATGTAGTGGAGACTATGAAAGGAGGAGGCTCTACTTGGCGCTGCAACTGCTATTTATGAGGATTGTATAATTTTATGTAGGAAGTTTTGTAGATGTCATCTTTGGACATTGTCCTAAGCAAGCCAACAATGCGGGCTCACACCATTGGTAGTAGAGTTGAGGATCTTGATCCGATTGTTTGGAATGATGATGCTTCGTTCGTTTTTAGTTGGTGTAATTGCAACCGATGTATCAGTGTTCGAAAATTAATATAAACAGCCCGTGATGTCTTTCCCTAAAAAAAGAGAAATACATAATCAAAGAAGAAAATGCTTCGCAGTCTAATCGGGCCGGCCCAAGTGGCGAAAGAAGGTTCGAGGTGCCCCACAGATTCCCCTCGACGAGTCTACAGCGGCGATGGAACCCCACCGACGACTCGGCGGAGCTTCCATCCGGCGGCCGGAGGCGACTCGTCGCCGGAAACTCGAGCCGTCTATGGCGCTGACGCCGGCACAGGTCTCCAGCAGGTCAGCGTAAACCAGCGAGTTCTCGGACTAGGCCAATCGTGATTTCCATTCCCGTGTGCTAATCTACTTGTGGATTGATTGTTCCTACTACATTACTGATAGACCTTAGAATTTCATCAGAGGAGATGCATAGACCGGCCCCTTTTTTTCTCGGAAAATTAATTGTCTGTATAATAATATGATTAATGGGGACTAATTCTGCTATAGCCTTTTTCATTCGTAGGTATGCAATAGTGTATATGTGGTTGGAGTATATTTTTTTCGTGAAAACGCAAAAAACATTATGTTTCGATTTATTGATAGAAAAGAGAGTTACTGTACAACATATACAAGCTCTATCGAGCCAACACCCCTGACAACTCAACCCACTAGACCTACGGGCCACGGGTAGCAAGGCGCGTAGTCCAAGCGCACCTGCAGCCGCCCATGATCGAGCCTCGGAGCGAATCGTGTCGAGAAGACTATCTAGATTGGGTGACGCATTGTCAAAGACAACCGTGTTGCGATGCTTCTAAATCCACCAAGCCACGAGCATGATGAGTGAGGACGTCCCCTTCCGCAAAGCCCGGGGGTAGCTAAGGAAGCCTGCAACCACCAATCCACGAAGTCGTCTTCTCCATTCGGCGGTGTGGCCGTCGATCGAATCCAGGAAAGCACCTTGTGCCAGGTCGCCCGAGAGAAGGGACAACCTACCAAGAGGTGAGTCATGGTCTCAGCCGTTTGGTCACAAAGGAGGCAGCGCGGGAGGTGTGCGAGACCCCGTCTCGCAAGCCGCTCAGCCGTCCAACAGCGGTCTTGGCAGGCAAGCCACACAAAAAACTTGACTCGGGGTGTTGCCCACACGTGCCAGTTTAGCTTCCAGGATCTGGAGGTGATGGATCTCTGGAAGAGGAACTCATAACATGACTTCGCAGAGTAGAAGGCATCCATTGTCCACCTCTAGCGCAAGGTGTCCAGTTCCTCCACAAGCTCAACGACCCGTAATCTATCCCACAGCTGGACATACTGTCATAGGGCAAGCGGACTTAGCGCGCACTGAATGTCTGTAATCCAACGACGCTCTAGCAACGCCTCTCTCACTATGCGGCGCTTCCTAGCGCGCTTGGGAATCAACATGAAGAGCACCGGTGCCCACCCCTCGATGGTCTTCCCGTCGAGTCAATGGTCCGTCCAGAACAGAGTTGTAGCTCCATCACACACTGTCATCAAAGTGGAAGCCTCGAACACCTGCATCTTCGTCTGAGAGAAGCGCATGTCCAGCCCCCGTCAGGGCAGCACGTGATCCGTGCGCGTCCTCCAGATCCAACGGGTCCGGAGGCTGATCGCCATCCTAGCCAGATCAGGCACCCCTAAGCCGCCAAAGCACTTCGGCCTGCACACCTTATCCCAATTAACGTGGCAGTTTACACCCTTACCTTCTACTCTCCCAACCCACAAGAAGCTTCGCACTATCTTCTGGATCTGTTTGTTAAGCCCCAGCACAATGATGTGGTGTAGGGGGATCGCCATGAGAACCGATCGGATAAGCGCTAGGCGCCCCGCCTTTGCCAGCATCGATGCCTTCCATGTAGGCAGCCGACTGGCAATGCTGTCAATGAGGGGTTGCAACACTGTTGCGGACAATCGTCGCAGCGACAGAGGAATACCCAGGTATTTGACGAGGAAATGCGCTATCTGACATCCCAACACCGCCGCCGCTTGCAGGGCCTCCTTGTTCGAGCAAGCAATCGGAGAGATCAAGCACTTGGAATAGTTGGTATGCGACCGAGATGCCTCCCCAAAGAGGGTCAGCAGTGTGCGCACCGTGCGCATCTCCGCCTCATCTAGGTGACAGAAAATCACCACGTCGTCCGCGTAGAGAGAGACCGACGTCACCAATTCCCGGGATGCGATGCGCTTCAGCATCCCGAACTCCAAGGCCTTAGCCAACACCCTGTTGAGCGTGTTGATGAAAAGCACGAACAACATCGGCGACAAGGGGTCTTCCTGTCTCAGTCCCCTCCGATGCCAGATCGGGGGTCCTAGATCGCCATTGAGCATCACCCTAGTGCTTGCCATCGAGAGTAGAATGGCCACCAGTTCACGAAATCTGGGTCCCAACCCTACCTTCCGCAGCACCTCAAACAACGGCGCCAGGAGACAGAACCAACGACCTTAGCTATATCTAGCTTGAGCATGACTCTCGTCTCCTTTAACCGGTGGAGTAGGCATGCTGTCTGCTGAACAAACATGAAGTTATCATGAATGCAGCGCTTCTGGATGAACGCGCATTGGTTCAGGTCAACCAGGGCTCCTAGTCGAGGAGGCAGCCTAGATGCCAACACCTTCGCGCCAAGTTTGGCAAAGATGTGGATCAGACTAATCGGCATGTAGTCACCTAGAGTGGCTGCATCGGGCAGCAGTATGACCAGGGCTTGGTTAAGACCTTGGAAACCGCGCCCGTTCATAGAGTGTAACTTGGTAAAGGCGGTCATGAAGTCCGCTTTGACCACCCCCAATAGCTCTGGAGGAACTCTGCCGTGAAACCATCCGGACCAGGCGCCTTGCCATGAGGCAGTCGCTTGAGCACCTCCCACACCTCCTCCTCCGAAAAGGGGGCATCCAGATCTGACAGGTCCTCCGAAATGGATCCCAGAAAGTCCAAGTCCAAGGAGAACTGGCGCTCTACACTCATGCCGAGCAAGCCCTGGAAGTGATTATACATGGCCCTCCGCCATGGCTGCATGGTCAACCACGACCGCGCCATCGACCTGTATGCTACGAATCACATTCTTCTGCTGGCGATAGGATGCATGTTGGTGGAAGAAAGCTATATTGGTGTCACCTTCACTCAACCACCGTATCTTGGCTCTTTGGCACGCCATCGTGTGCTCCAAGGAGGCTAGCCCAAGGTAGGTATGCTTCAGCTTTGTGCGTATAGCGCGCTCATCCGTTGAAAGGGATCGACACTCCATGGCAACGTCCAGACGGTATATGATCGCTCGCGCTAGGGATAGCTGCAGTTTGACCGATCCCACCTTCTTATCCGCCTAGCTCATGAGCGCACGAGCAGTGCGCTTGAGCTTCGCGACGAGTCTCCGGCCTAGCTCATGAGATTAGGTCCCCATCAATGGTCCCCCAAGCCGATGCCACCACCTCATCGAAGCCTTCCAATTTCATCCAGAAATGCTCAAACTGGAACCGACCTCCCCCGATAGCCACCGGTGTACAGTCTAGGAGCAAGGGGCAGTGGTCAGAGATGATCGTCGACAGGCAGCGCAATGAGCAGCTGCTATGCATCTCATCCCAATCCACTGTGCAAAACACCCTATCCAGCCTGACCAGAGTGGGGGTTTCCCACTCGTTGGACCACGTTTACCTCCGCCAGTGGAGATAGACCTCCTTTAACACGCAGTCGTTTAGGAATCTCCTAAAACGCCCCATCATGCGACGGTGGAGGTTATCGTTGTTCTTGTCCTCGTCATGGTAGATCATGTTAAAGTCCCCGCAGAGCAATCATGGGCTTGGTCTTGCCCGCCTAATCTCCCGGAGCTCCGAGAGGAAGGTGATCTTGTCCGCATCCGCCTGTGGGCCATAGACGCAAGTTAGCCACCAAGGCGTGCCACCCGCAGGCGATACCCTGGTCGTCATGCTGTTCACGTCCACATGTGCGCTGTCAAGCTGCACCATCCTACTTTTCCAAGCAACTATAATACCCCCTCTAGTGTCGATCGCTGGCAAGCAGAAGTAAGCGTCAAAATCTGCGCCCAGGGTTTCCATAACAATAGAGAGTGATACAATGGCAATCTTAGTCTCTTGCAAACACACGATTGACGCACTCGTGGTTGCAACCACGCTCCTAACACCCGTACGACGCGCACGATCGTTAAGACCACGCACGTTAGACGCCAAAATCATTGGATCGTACGACATTGGATCTACGGGATCACCCGAGAGCAGAACAGCGGTCAGACCACCAGTAGGTGGCCACCCGATCCCTCCGTCATAGGCGAGGCACACCCCCTGATCGACGAGAGCGTCCAACCGTAGAGCTCACCCACCGCCTCGATCATGCCTTCCGTGAGCGGCGTCTCGAACATCTTTTGGAACGCCTCCAGGGTAGCCTCAAAGGGCGCCTCGTCATCCGAGATTAGGCCAAGCTTCCGCAGAAGGTTGCGGATGGCCTTCTGCTTCGAGTTGAGCCCACCCGATTGTCGAGCGATCCTCGTACTGCGCCGGGGCTGGAAGTTGAGGGCCATCAGCCTCCGCTGCACCGGAGGGGCCAACAGAAGCGCGTCTGAACGCAGCTTCGCAGCAGCCATGAACTCTCCCAACGTCCGTGGGTGAGGTGGGGTAGAGATAACCTCACTGCCCGGGAGGCCGCGGGGCGGCGGCTGTAGACCTGCAGCGGTGGTGAAGCCAGTCCCGCGTCTTGTCGTTCAGGCTCCAGGACAGTCGCCGGCACGGCAGGCGACGGTGCCGCGGCCGCCTGCGTGCACATCTGTCGGTCTACGTCAAACGGTTGGAGTATATAGGTATACAGTCTTACCAAGACTGGACCGTGCGTGGTCAGCTTCTCTTCTCACACCAACGATATTATGATAAACTGACCCGTTCCGGATGAACCTTACTGAAAATTTCCCTGTCTTCAAGGTCAACTGTGCCTCGTCGATGTGCAGCACCATCCTGGTGTATATTATACATGTTGGGTTACCTTGTTGTGAACCAATCCAGTTGGATTGTTGTTCATTCATTATTACGAAGTCTTAAGAAGATTGATTCGTGGACACCAACTACCATTTCACAAAATTATAGATGCCTTGTAGTACTCCCTCTGACTCATATTAGTTGACTCCAATTTGGATGTATCTAGACAAGTTTCAAGTTGCCTTAGTAGTATTATAAAGCAAACCAGTGTAAAACAATGTATCACTTCAAAGTGCCTGTTTATGTACTTAGCTGTCTTCAAAGTCAATGGTTGCATTACCCTGCAGGTTCTATGGACATATAGATCCTGCAGCCTAGCTAAGCCTTCTTCCTCCTCTCTGAAAGCTTTTGCAATGGCGGATCCATTTACCATTAGTGCAGCTGTAGGATGGGGCGTAACCGTAGTAGGTTGGCTCGCCTCACCCATAATTCCTAGACTCCTCAACAAAGGTTTCACCCTCCTCAACCTCAACGCACCGCAAAAGCTGAAGATACTTGATACACAAGTTTTACAACTGCAGCGGGTGATGGAAGTAGTCGACGAAAGCACTTACAGGGTTCACCTGGAGCCACTGTTAGACAAGCTTAAATCTGCTCTCTATGAAGCCGAAGACATCTTGGATCGTGTCGAGTATCAGAGTCTCAAGAAACAGATCAAAGATGCCAAGTCAGATGCCAACTCAGATGCTAGTATGCCTCTGCGTAAGAGGGATTTTCTGAGGAAGTGTCTTCCGTGGGCCACGCCGAGCTCCCCCCTAAAAGATGAGGTTTTCCCCTACCCTCATACTTGGATGTGTGCTGCTTTGTCGCAGGTTCTACCATCATTTTGTGCCACGTAGATCTATGTTAATGAGAGAAACTAGGGAGCTATAATTGCAAATCAGAATGCAATATCAGATATTTGCTGTAGTTATCTAACTGGATGACTAGATATTGAAATACATTAAGCGATACAGGCCGTTTGTTACGAAAAGTAAGAGTAGTTTCTTTGGAGCCATCTATAAGCAAGACGTTTGTCCTATATAAATTAAGAAATGAATCAACGGTTTATATAGTGTTTCATAGAGTAGATTTTCCAAGTTAGCCTGGAATGATCAAAGACTGTTCCACTCCCACTAGCACCGTTCTTTTCTGCAAGCTCTTTTTCCTTGTCCAGTCCCAACAATACACCGTTTGGTCATCCTGACGGAACAACCTTGCCACTCAGTGAACTGTCCAGGGCTACAGAGGCGTCATAGAATTACTGAAGTTACAGAAAGGTGGGATTCACCTGCCACAATGGCACACAGCCGGCACCCATGTATGTTTCCCACAGCCACCACACGTCGGAGTTGAGGCATATCGCACGTGGCACACACAATGGAGGAGGCGAGATGTCAACAATGTGTGGACCAGGGATGCCGAGATGAACCCAGTGACCTTATTGGCGCGCCTGAAACACGCAGCGAGAGGACACGTCCAGCACACTCCTGATCTGACCCACCTCCATTGCACAGCTGCTTCAGCCTTCGACGACCTAGATTCTCTTCATGGGTGCATACTTTTCTCTAGATATTAAGAGGCCACAGAGAGAAAATTTTCTTACTTTTCACTGGGATATGAAATAAGCCTACATTCGTGAGAAACCGATGCTTTATATATTCTTCAAATGGAGGAGTTCTTGATAGCCCAAAACTTCTGTTGTTTGGTTTTGCAGGAGAGTGGTATGTCAAAATTGCAGTTGGAGAAGAGCCTAAAGAAGATAGAAAGTTCTATAAGTGATGCGTGTAAAGCTTTGGAGCAACTGAACTTGCCAAGTGTAGGTAATGATAATGGGAGACGAGTTGTTGCTGTGAATACACGTAGTGCAGCGGCTACTGCAGGTCCTCCGCTACGAGTAATTGGTCGAGATCAAGACCGTGACAAGATCATAGCAATGCTTCATGAGAAGGAACACCATTGTCAAGCAAACACCATCAGTGGTACATGTTATTCTGTAATTGGCATTCATGGCATTGCCGGGTCTGGGAAATCAACACTTGCACAATGCGTTTATGATCATGAGAAAAAGTGCAAGCAAGAAAAAATGGAAGGCCATTTCGATATTGTCATGTGGATTCATGTTTCGCAGAAATTTTCTTTGCGTTCCATTTTCAGTGAAATGTTTGAGGGTTCTACACAAAAAGAATGCCCAAAATTCAGTAGTCTTAACATCCTAAAGGAAAGTCTGGAGGAGAAATTGCGTGGGAAACGGATTTTATTGGTACTGGATGATGTCTGGTACAACATTAGGAATTCAGAAGAACGCGAAGAACTGCAAAACTTAATTTCTCCACTGAATGTTGGGAAGGAAGGAAGCAAAATCTTGGTGACTAGTCGAACTGAAGCTGCATTAGTAACTCTGGGTGCTGTAAAAGAGAGATGTATTCCAATATCAGACCTGGGTGATGATGTGTTCCTTGAAATGTTCATGCATTATGCACTTCGAGATGCAAGGGTAAGTGATGATGACCGAAGAGTACTTAAAATGATTGGAGTGGACGTTGCAAAAAAGCTGAAGAGATCACCTCTAGCAGCCAGAACAGTGGGTTCACGGCTCCGTGAGACACCAACTATTGATTTTTGGAGGAGTGAGAAAGATCGGGACCTTTTGAATGATACGATGGGAGCTCTGTGGTGGAGCTTCCAGTATCTTGATGAGCAGGTCAGACGATGTTTCGCATACTGCAGTATTTTTCCTAGAGGACATCATTTGAAACGTGATAAGCTAGTTAAGCTGTGGGTGGCAGAAGGATTTATAAAGACTAGTAGGCCTGAAGAGGAAACGGAAGATGTTGGTAAAAAATATTTTGATGAATTGGTGTCAGCCTCATTTCTGCAATTAGGAGGGAAAGAAGGGTTATTTACACTTGAAAGTAATGCTGATTACTTCATAATTCATGATCTTCTGTGTGATTTAGCAGAGGAGGTTGCCGGAAGAGATTGCTTTAGGATCGAGAAAGGCTGGACAGGAGAAGTTCCTCAAGATGTCCGCTATCTGTTTGTTGAAACTTATAAGATAGAGATACTGACTGAGAAGGTATCTGAATTGAAAGAATTACGCACTCTCATCATCAGTGACAGCATAACGATTGGATCAATCGAGTCCAAAGTCTTTGTGAGTATGTTCAGTATGTTGATGGGGCTGCAAAAATTGCGGGTACTGAATTTACGTTTTGGTGGACGTGGTGATAATCTCTGTAGGAATCATTTTACATTCTCATTCCCGGATTGTATTGGTCAGTTGAAGCATCTGCGTTATCTTGCCTTTTGGGTGCCTCGACATACCAACCTAATTATACCGGGCTCCTTTACCAAACTTTACCACATGCAGGTGGTAGATTTTGGTCATTGCACGAAACTGGAGTTTTCTGGTGGTGAAGACATGATGAACCTCGTCAACTTGCGTTGTGTAATCAGCTGGACAGGTCTTGATTTTCCGAATGTTGGCAGGCTGACATTGCTCCAAATGTTACCGGTCTTCACAATAAGGAAGAAACAGGGGTATGAGCCACATCAGCTGAAACACCTAAATAAGCTTCAAGATGAGCTGCATATCCTAGGCCTTGAGAATGTTCAGAGCAAGGAGGAGGCTCTTGAAGTCAATCTTGCTGGCAAGGAAAAACTGGCAGAACTGCTACTGCAGTGGGATAAGCAGAGTTGCACTCCAGAAGTTGAAGCAGAGGTACTTGAGGGTCTTTGCCCATCGAAGTATCTTGAAAGACTAGATATATGTCAGTACCACGGTATAACGTTGCCAAACTGGATGATGCGTAATCATAACGGCGGCCCGAAGTACCTACAAGAACTTACATTCAGCAGATGCAGCCAGCAGGGACTTGCTCCTGACCTTGGGGCTTTCATTCATCTTCGCTCACTATATCTTGCTGGCTGCAGCTGGGATGCTTTACCAGGCATGGACTACCTCACATCGCTCAAGAAACTGCGGATCAGTGGGTGTAAGAGTATGCAGTCGCTTGGAACACTGCCCAAGTCTCTTGAGGAATTTACAGTAGTGAGGTGCAATCACGAGTTCATGCGGTCTTGTATGACGACTGCTGATCCAAACTGGAAAAAGATTGAGCACATTCCGAAGAAAAAGTTTCAAATTTCAAATGGGTTCGGAGGTACATACTTAAGTTCTTTTCATGTCTTTTTTTCCGCTTTTGTGTAACTATTAGCCGTTAAGATTGCTGCTATGTTTCTGATCCGGTTTCTTTCTGTTAGGTCTGATGCCCTTTTGCTGAGGGCGGGAGCTGAAGGAGATGGAGTCAAAACTTTTAGGTGTGATGCCCTTGCGTGTTTGAGAGTGAAGTGTTACTACAGACGTATGCAAGGTGTCATGGCTGCATGCAGCGATGAACACTGAATTTATTTGTTTACTATGGTATGTAATATTGTGGAATGATGACCACTGGATTTGTTTGCTTCCTATGATTTGTAGCATTTTCAAATGCATGATGAAGCCCAGACTGTTCGATTCCTATCGTATCATTTGTAATATTACGAAATGATGAACATTGAATCTGGTTTGTTTCCTGTCGTTTGTAACATTATCGAGGGATGAAGGCCTAGTTATTAAATACATTGGTAGGAATCAGGGTATGAGGTTACATATAACTTTACTCCTGACCTTGAGGCTTTCATTCATCTTCGATAAAGTGCTAAGGCTTTAGTGACTGCAATCAACTTATATTCATCAACTTGAATACCGTTCATAGGATTACCAGAATTATAATTAATGAGAATTTTATCCCGTGCCCATTTTTTGTGTCTGGCTACTTGGACTCCAAAAATGAAATGAAATCCAAATCTTGTCTGTGTGTAAATGAATATGGTTTTAACTTCAACACATAAGTTGTACTCCCTCCGTCCTAAAATAGATGTCTCAAATTTGTTAAAATTTGGATGAATCTATATACTAAATTGTGTCTAGATTCATCCAAATTTTGACAAATCTGAGACATCTATTTTGGGACGGAGGGAGTAGTAGTTATCGGGGTCCATCAATAACTTTGACACAAAAGTAGACACTTTGAAAATCTAACATGGAGGAATTTACCAAATCAATTATGCAGTTCGTCACAAAAGGTTTACATCTATAATCAATTCTACTCCATCCGATCCATATTACTTGTCACTAAAATGGATGTATCTAGACATGTTTTAGTGGAAGATACATCTATTTCAATAACAAGTAATATGGATTAGAGGGAGTAGTAAAATGCCATCCAAAGACCATTCGTTGGCCTGCTGCTCCTCCTCGAACACCTACACAACTTCCTACTGGGTCCGGTCCTGTCGTCCTGAGGTTTTTGGGGGCCCGGTGCGAGACTAAAAATTGATACCCTTAATATAAACATCACAATACTAATAATAAATATTATACACGTAAATTATATGTTGTCAAAAACAGTTAAATGCATCTAAAAGCAGTACGTATATCAAACAATTTATACATATTATCTTTAAAAAATCTTCTAAAATTTCAGCGATGCAAAATCACTTAATGGGGTCGATGTCGATGTCACCAATAATTTCTTCTCGGTGCATAATGTTGGCAAACCATTTAACCTCCATTGTTTCATTGTTGACCTTAGATAGTTTTTCATTAATTTAAACTTTGAAAAGCTTCTATGCTGTTTTTATTTTAGCGTGACCAGAAGGACACTTTCTCATTGAGGATGACATTTTAACAAACATTGCTGAAGAACAAATTTACATAAAATATTGAATATTACAAACTATGCATCATGTATGTGAACTTGTGAAGGTGGATATTAGGGAATAGTAATACAAACATACAATATTCCATATACCTTAGATTGGTCAAATCCACGATGTGCGTGCGTGGCGTTTTCTCGCCATCGGGGGTCCCAAAAAATTATATCGGGAGGAGATGACGAACTAATGACCAGAACTAGAATCAGGAGAGATTTAGGAAAAAACAAAACCCTAAATCAGAATTCGTGAAGTAATGAAACCATGCGGCTAGAAGATCACTGATCGGCACATCTCTTAGTCGACAAAAAACTGAAGAAGGCCAGCCTTCGGTCCCTTTTCCTTGTACACGATGGCTACATGGCCCATTAGGCTCATTTTTTTCTGCCCTTGGCCTCTCAAATACGTATTACGTATATATATATACTAGTAGTACAATATACCTAGGGTGGGGCCCCAGGATTTTGGGGCACACCCTGCCCACCCCCATGAGCTGGCAAACATTTGATGCATTAGCTCTGACTAGATAAAAGTTATGCTGGTAAGAAAATTAGAAGAGCATTAACTTTAAAAGAACATTTCCTGCAAAGGTAAGTTCCAAAGTATATTTTCAGTAAGCTCCAACACAGTCATTTGTGCAAGCGCAAAATCGAGTAACAGAACTTCAGTCTCCAATTATAAGCTGTATAGAAGACTAGAAAGTTAGTAAGTACTGAGTATGGCTTGATACTTTGTAAATTTATAGTTGGATTCTCATACATCCACCTGTACATTATCCCTTCTAAAAAATTCAGCAAAATTAGTTTAGTTTAAACTAAATTTGACCTTCATGGGCTCATGCTGGTTCCCGCTTGCAACCCTAGTCAGAAGTGTACTTGGTTGCTTCCATGAGGCAAAAACTGACGTATGCAAATGGTGACCAAGAAAATTTACATGGTCATGAGCTAGCAAATAATTTGTGCATTTGCTCTGGCTAGAAAATTTTATGTTGGTACACAAATTAGAAGGGCATAAACTTTAATTAAAGCACATTTCTTACAGAAGGTAAGTTCTAAAAGTTTATATTCATTAAGCTCCATCATTTGTGCAAGTGCAAAATCGAGTAATAGAACTTCAATCTCTAGTTTTAAGTCATATATAGAAGACTAGAAGGTTAGTAAGTACAAGGTATTTGTCAAGACCATTGCAAACTTAAGGCTTAAATTGCTCAGCTCTCTAAGATATTACGACCAAACTGGAAGAATTAAACAGTACTTTGTTTTTATGCTCTGTGGTCATGTCATATCCGAAAAGGAGTTAGTTCTGTTCATGTTAAAATTTGCTGTACAAAGACCTGTCCTAAGATAAAACTGAAAATCAAACTTAACATCTAAATATTAGTTTGTTCTGAATAAAAAAATGGAAGATACAGTGCCTGGAGCCCTATGATTTTGCTGAATTCAAACTAAAAATCAAACTTAACATCTAAATGAAAATCAAAGCTATAATGATAACCTATGATAACCAATATTGATAACCTATGACAAATAGAAAGGAGGACATAAAGTGGCTCTGCATCAATATGATAACCTATAATCAAAAGGCCAGTTGCACCGGCTGTATAAATCTCGTGCCACCGACTCTAGTCGGCTGCATCCAGCATCCGTAGCCTCGCGCTGCTCCATAGATTGCAGGAAGAACCATGAACGGATCCAATGAGTAGCCTGTGGGATAACCTGCATGAAAGAAGTATTTTTTGCTTTGTTAAAGATATAATCATTCCGTATGTTCCATATGGCCCAAAGAAGAGCACATACTCCAACTCGGATTTGTACTTGATCTTTCTCAGGCACCCCCTTAACCAATTACCAAACAAATTATTAATACCAGTAGGAGAGGCTAAATTAAAAGCCATATGTACAATACGCCATACTACTTTTGCAAGGGGACAAGATAAAAACAAGTGTTGTATTGATTCATCCTGAGAACAAAAACAACATTTCTTACATCCTTGCCAATTACTTTTGCAAGGGGACAAGGATTACCCACAGTTGCTGATTGATACAATTTCAACGTCACATTCTTGGACAAGGAGCAGTCTAGATGATGACTTGAGGTTGCTATCCCCGTTCTCCTATTTATCACATATATTGTACAAATGTTTCCTAATTTAACCATCTGCACTTTGAAATGCAGCATACCGTTCACCGTGGAAGACATATCAGTATCAATGCAGCAGATTGACATCTCTGACATTGAACCACCCCATCTCCTCCTGGAGAACTCTGGCTTTGAATTCTTGTTGGAACCACCTGAATAAAGTGCATGTTCTCTGAACAAGACATAGGCATGGAAGTGCACTGGCTCAGGCAGACAATTGGTGGTCTGCAGACTGAGTTTCCTATCTACCGGTGACCGCTAAAATGCAAAACACAGCATCCTGGCCTTAGCATTGCTGTTCTTTTCTGGTAGAAACTAGGAATTTGATGCATCCCAGCTCCACGGCGAATGTACATTGCCAGGGCTCAATTCAAAAGTAGTTTCACCTCAGCCCTACGGTTTCTTTGTTTTGTTTCCCTACTCATTTTCCTCCATTTACTCTTAATCTCAAAGCGGTCACACTAGTTCAGTTCAGCAAGACAGGAAGTTTTAACAAAATCAACCGAGACACATTCATTCCCAAGATTCTTGTGCAAGAACAATGCAATTTTTCTCTAACACACACTTGTGTTTGTATATTTAGATAAAAACGTCAAGAAGCAGCAAGACTACAACAAAACAAAACAAGAACTTGAGAAGAAAGAAGAAGCAAAAGAAAATATACAACAGCCAGCAATGTCTAATCAACGAAAACCTAACACGCTGTTGGAATTTTACTATATATGGTCTAGTCCAATAATTTCTGAAATAACAGCGACCCGTTTGGCTCATTCATGCATGGCAAGTGCTGGGGCTACATGAGTGATGGACGATTTTGTTGAAAAGAGCCCTAGAAGTTTAGTGACTGGATTAGGTACTGTAAAGTTGAATTGTTGGTACAATCGTTTGACTATAAGAAGGCTTGTCTTGACTTCACTTTGGTTCTTGGCCATAGCATAGAAGCAAAAATGCTTGCAAATGCTAAATGCAAGGCAAGTGATCCGTTTCCTATTGCCACAATCTGTTTCTGTCCTGCCATCCCATGACTGGATCGTGACAACACGGTCGACTAATTAGACGCACCTCCACGTAAACAAAGTACGTGTCAGGTTCCTTATTTGCACCTAACTGAATAACTGAGCATAGCAGGCAAACACTGCTGATGTGTTCGACACCGCACAAGGAATACAAACGACCTCACAGTAACAACAAACTGACAGGGACACCTACAGGCTTGGCACACACATTAGTAGCTAGTAGCAGCAGCAGAAGAAGATAGCAACAGGCATAGTAGCATAATCAGAGTTTACAGGTCGGGGTAATTATGCTTCACTAGACGAGCGAGTTGGAGACCATCGGGCATCGGAGCCACACGACAAACCTTAAGCCCGTCTGTTATATGCACCTTGCTAGTTCCAGAGCTGAAAATCAAGTCAAGCAGCGAATCTGCAGCTATCCCAATGAGGGCACCAATTCCGAACCCAGCAACTGCCCCAATCACCGTGATAGCAGCAGAAGCGATTTCGATGTCGAGCGCTACGAATCCTGCCTCTATAGCAGCATCGACGACTTCTCCGATCTCAAGGCCAACTACTTCAGTTAACGCGTTCACCGAGTCCCTAACAGCCGCCTGCAGCTTATCCTCTGCTGTGTATATGTCCCACACCATCGCGGCTGCTGTAAAAACCAGAAATGCAACCCCGGCTTTTCCCAAAGCTTCAAATGAGTAAGTCACCACGGATTTTCCTTGTCCCGCGTCCGCAATAATGTTCTCATACACCTGACCAACATGATACATTGCAGCGATATTCAGTGCCACTTTTGCAAGGAGCACGCCATATTAAGATTAAAATTTTATCATGTTATTAGCACAAAACGCAGAACTAAAATGAGGTCAATCCAAAGTTCAAACGCATTCTAACAGAGGAACCATTTTATGAAGAAATGACTCTGCTAGAGATGCTCTCAGTTCCTAGATTAAGGCCCTTTTCTTTTGGCAGGAAACTGTTTCAGCTCGAAAGCAACTTCACTTCAGTTTCGTTCAGTTCAACAAATTGCAGCTCTTAAAAGCATGGTCTAAATCCTTTCTATATCTTGACTCTTGCTGAGTTGAAACATAACTTTTATGCCTCGACTTCTTTCCTTTTTAAACCTTTCGTTCGCAGTGCAGTACCACAAAAAAAAATTATCTATAAATTGGAATAATATTACAGTATTTAAATACAAAGACAAAAAATGTGTGCCTTACAAACATTGTAAATCATGCAATTAATTTATGATAAGCCTGTAAAGAGCAAGGTTTAGGGACTAAATTAGTTCATACCTGTAGCTTATGGATACCATCCAAGTTTTTAAAAGGCCCCGTAAAACCGAGCTTTGCCATATTACTGCAAGCACAGTGGGACAAACAGGAAAGCAATTGTTGTTACATGTACTATTGCAAAAGTAGTACGTCAGCAATGTTAAGCAAGTACGACAAAAAAATATAAATTTCAGTGAAGTTCAATATCTTACTATTTTCATAAAGTAAAGTTAAATAAACGAGTGATTTAATCCATCACTTTCGAGATCAAATATTATCAAAATTCGCATTCCCATCGTGTGATACTTAATACTACTTCCATTCCAAACTTTACATAGTTTGACTTTTGAAAAAAAACGTGGTCAAACTTTACATAGTTTGACTTTTGAAAAAAAATATAAGCCTTAAGCTTTGGAACGGAGGGAGTATTAATAATTATAATTCTTCTTCTTATTAATATGATCCTATAAAAATCATTGTAATCATTTTGAGCTTAGTAATATTTATAAACAATAATAATAATAACAATAATAATGATATAGGGGCGTACCTTTGCACTAGATCCTCAAACTTGATACCATTTTCCTTGAGATATTTTGAGAATTGATTTGGTAAAAAATGCTGAAACTTTTTGGCATTCTCAAGCGTGGCTTTCTTATACATGCCGGCCTCAAGAGCAAGGCGCTGAGCTTCCTTCTGTTGGGTGGCTGGATTGAGCCACTTTAGCTGATGGATGAGATCATCACTGTGGCTCTTGAGCTTGTCAAGGTAGGTGCGACGGGTGCTGTAACTACGGATGAATTTGAGGGATGTTTCAATGCCCTTTGTGCAGTATTCGTAGACATCCTTAGCGATACCTTCCTTGCTGGCGTCCTTCTCAGCCTCGGCTATCATTTCTTGTGTACTGTCAAGGATGTGGTACACCTTATCACGGGCGTCTTTGGCGTCCTTGAGATACTTTTGTTGCTCTGCATATGAATTGAACTTGAGCTCTTTAAGCTTCTCCACTTCTTGTAGATGGATCAGATCAGCTAGCTTAAGCAGCTGCCCTGGGCTTAAATCAACTTGCTCACGAGACATGATGTAAGCCTGAAAATATATAGTTCTAGTTAGTCATATATACTTAGAGCATATCAAAAGTTTTTGGGTGTAACCGTTTCATCCAATTTTTGAGTGAAACTTGTCATATTAATGTCTAAGATTGGCATATTGGCCATGTTTGTCAAACAGTTGTACCAAACAAGGCCATCTTGATCTAAGATTGTCATATTTGAACAGATCTAAATGTGACAGTTCTAAACCATGGCATCAAATTACAAGCTACAAGTTTTGGTTCGGCAGAAAAAATTTCTAACATCCCAACTATCAGCTAAATTGTTAACTTGAAAGTATACTAACAAAAGAAAAACAATATATGCATAGCTTTGATCTCAGCTGACACCTATATATACATCTCAATGGCTCTATATATAATCAACTGGGAAGAAAATAAGAGTATTGTGCTACTGCATCAACATGGAAGCAAATGAAATGGCTATACTTAACGTCAAAGGGAGAAACAAAAAAACAAAGGCACACCAGCAGCCATCATCGGGGCAGAGGAAAAGCAATCAATAGATAAATTATCAGAGTGTGCAAAATATTTACCAAGGAAGGCGCCTCACCTTGGGGTTCAGGTTTACCAAGGAAGGCTTCCAGATGGATGATGGAGATGGGAGGCAGATAGCGGACAGGTTGCTGTCTCGCACAAGAATGGTTGGTGTTTATAAGGAGAGGCAGAGGTAGAACAGTGAGATGCCCATTTAGCCAGGGGCACAAGAGACTTTTAATCAGCTGCAGTCTAGCTAACTAGTAGTCCAGCAATACTCCTTTGAACTAGTGCCTCATCCTTAAAAATAATCAGACATGAAACATGTTCAGAAATTCGAATGTGGATAGATCTTTTTTTGTGTGGTTTTTGTACCAAATCGATATTTTTGCTTTTTTGCAAGTTGGAAATGTTGTAAATCACTTTCTGTTTGACACAAGGATGGGATGAGGTGAAGGGAGAGAGAGAGAGCATTCAGTGTGTGTGAGGATAACAAGTGTGTGGAGGATAAGAGCCTGGGCCTACATATGCATTCAGTACAAGTAGGACGTGTTTCATGTGCTCTCTCTTTCTCTTCACATCTTGCAAAACAAGTCCCACTGTTCTCTGTCTCCTCTCTCTGTTCTTAGACAAGCACCATGTGCTTGCTCTGCAACCCTCTTTCAATTGCATCTGCAGCATTCAGTTCATTTGCAGCAGTCCCCATGTGCTTTGCTCTGCATCCTCTTTCATTTGCGTCTACAGCATTCAGGTCGTTTGCAGCACAATCCCCATGTGCTTGATTTCCATCTTCTGAGCATGGTACATGCTCTCTCTGACAATGGCAATGGCACCCAAGCAAGCACGCTGTCCCTCTGCTATTGGCTGCTCCAATCTCTTATCCTTCTGCGCTCCTACACTATTGGCTGCTCCGATCTCTTATCCTCCTATACTCATACGCGATTGGCTGCTCCGATTTCTTATCCTCCTACGGCCTATGCTATTGGCTCTTGGGTGGCTGGCTTGTGAGAATCATCCCAGTGTTGTTCAAGAATATTATCCATGGCGTGTATAAATACATGCAGAACAGCCCATAAACCCTCACAGCCATCTAAACAAAGCAAACGAACCCTAAATGGCCTCAGGAGTGTTTGGCACCCCCATTTCGGAGGAGGCGTTGAGAGCCACCGGAGAGTATAAGGAACCCATCACCCAGAAAGACGTCGCAGACTATGCCATGAAGATGATCAATGCCGGTGGTAAGGACAATGAAGCGCAAAAATTTGTCGACAACCTCAAGGACAGGTTTGCACATGGTTTATGTGGTGGTGTTACTTAATTAATGACAGTTCTTGTTGCAATACAAGAAAATTTTGGACTACTTGGATTTTTATCGGTGGCTAGATATATATGCACCAAAAATAGATTTCGCTTCATATATTGACCTTTATCTGAAATTCAAGATAGGCAAATACTTACATTTGGCTACACTATTAGGTACGGTAATGGAATATCCGCAAAATGTCTTATCTACAATGCCACCGGCAAAACTTTGAGCTTCGTCACCTACAAAGATTGGTACGGCCATATCTACGACACGCCCTACCCGTCAGATATTCAGAATGGGCAATGGGGGGCATTTCTCCACGTCCACCCAACTGCAGCTATGTATGGTTCATTTGGTGCCGTTGTGTATCGTAGCACTGGCATGTGCGATTGGTTGTTCTCTTGGAGCATCCCATACATTGGTGACAACGGGGTAAATACCGCACTTATCTCAAAATGTTATATCTTACTTACTCCAGTTAATTATTAGTAAGACATAAATTTATATGCAATCAAAATTAAAAGGTGAAATGTGTGTTGGTAAGTGATGCATTTATAGGGGTCCAAATAATAATTCTTTTGATTAAAACTATATAAGACTTGTTTGATTCGTCCTAATAAGTATAATTTTACAAAAATATTAATGGTTTAAAATATAAACCAATTGCAGAGCGGATTTTATTTAGGAACAAGGAAATTTGTGCGTATTCGCATCTCAATTCATTTGAATTTAATTTGTACGAATAAATAAACTAAATCCAATTGAATTTACTTAGCATATTAAACTCTATTACTGCATATTCATATATTTGATGAATGCAGGTCTACACCGAAATCCGTGAGGAAGGCCACTTCCCTAACTACTGGGATTATATCTACGAAAAGAAGCTACAAAAAGCAGGGCGCAGCTCTACTGACAACAACTACGAACATGTTTCCAAGGTTGAGATCGGTGAAGGCACTACTGTTAACGCACGTGCAGTTTTCCAGCTTCCCTACTAGTAATATAGACTGAAACTGTGGATTCTAGATCTCGTTGCTAGCAGCAAGTTCTAAAAAATAAGCCTTGTGTGGCAAGGGTGTTTGCTAGTATTCTTTTCTATCACTGTCTTTGTGGTGCATTTTTCAAGCTTCACGAATAATCAAAGGAAGAACACAACCAAAGAGATGTTGGGTGTAATTTTATTTTCTGTAGGTCGTTTTATATCAAGTTGCCCTGCTTATGTACTGGCTGTTGTTCTCAAAAAATACACGCTTTTGAGTGTCTTTACCCAAAAAGAAATTAAGATCTACATGCTAGAACAAAACATCGTAGGGAAATCAAAATGACAATCAGCTGTGGAACCAATCCTTGTATAATTAAGAAAATAAAAAAAATTCTTATTTCAGGTTCACTCTGAGTTATGTGAATTGAAGCATAATAGATCCAGTGGGAAAATTACAAAAACGTGCTAATTAAATATTGTAAGTTACCTTCTTGCAAGTTGACGCCAATCACCTCTGCTGAAATCAGCCTCCCCAGGCTTTCCTGGTCAGAGTGTTTCGATTTCAGTTTTGCTTAATCATGAAATCATGTGAAAAACAGAACAGAGAAACAATACGTAATTTGCAGACAAACCTAAAAAGGGATATCGACCATGTGATTCACTGCAATAATACAGCAGAAAACTATTGGTTTAGGACTTAGACTTCTTTAATTGAAAATTTGTTTGAATAAACTCCGAGGAAAAAAAAGTGTGAGATTTATCGAGAAAATGTCATTGCTTTGCTCTGGCAGCGGTGGACGGCGAGAAATAAAAAAGAATGCTGGAGATGGTGCCATGTACGCCGATGAAGTCGTTTTCCAGGTGAAGCTATGGGCTAATGAAGACATGCAAAGGTGAATACTGTTGGTGCTGCCGAGATGATCAAACATGTATTTACCTGTGGTTGGTTTTGTTTAGATTTACAAAAGATAGACTGCTAGTTCAGGAGCTTGGAGAAATATGGTTTTGCACATAGAGCTATACATTCTGAAGAAGAACTGGGGCATGCCAAATATGATCATATAAACAGAGTGTCATGTAGTAGTTGCTGTCATGTAGTACGCCAATTGAACATGTAGTGATGGTTATGGCTTTTTTGATTCACAATAGCTAGTGATGTTGATGGTTCAAAGCTATCACATCGGCATGCCAAATGCGATCACAGAAACAGAGTATCAAAGTACTAGTAGTTGATGCGCTGAATAACGAAGATTGATCCGTCGCCTATCGGTGTTCTGATCTGAGATGATCTGATGCTACGTCTCTTCGGTTGTGCCGGAGCACTTGCCCGTCGTTGTGGTGGTGGTTGTAGGAGAACCATGTGCCCGTAGAAGCAGAGCAGTAGCACCCAGACGCGGCATCGTAGAAGTACCCGGAGCTGCTGCTGTAGTAGTAGCCCGACGCCGGATCGTACACGTAGTCCGAGCCATCGCCGCCGGTCCCCTTCTCCGCCGCCGCACCCGATGCCTCACGCAGGTCCTCTCCCGACGCTCCGGCGTCCTCTCTGAACATGTTGTCGGCACGGTCGGCTTCGTGTTCTTCTCCGGCCTCCCGCGCGGCGGAGGCGGAGACGCGGTCACGGCGGCCGTACTCGTAGACCCAGGCCGCGCTCTCGAACTCCTCGCGGTCGTCCGAGTAGGCGTCGAGGTCGCCGCGCTCGAACAGCTCCGCCGCCGCTTCCGTGATCTCGTCGAACGCGCGCCGCGCCGCCTCGTCCATCTTGCCAGCAGTCCTCCCGCGGCCACCGTACGCGGGGCCGCCGCCGCCGAGGCCCTTGAGCCGCCTGAGGGCGCGCGGCACCGTCTCGCCGGGCTCGAGGAGGCCGGCCAGCCGCTTCTTGATCTCGAAGACGGTGCGGGCGGAGACGAGGTCGTGGACGAGCCGCTCGTCCTCCTCCTGCCTCTGCAGAGCCTTCCTCGCGCGCTTCGTGGCGGCCGCGGCGGGAGCGGTGGTATTGGCGTCGGCGCTGCCCAGCCACGCGTCCTCCTTCGAGATGCCGCCCAGCGACGCGCGCTCCAGGAAGGTGCCGTCCTCGTCGAGAAACACCACGAGACGTCGTATGCGGCATCACAGCCGTCGTTGCGTCCTGCTCCGAAGGCCTTGTCGACGTCGCCACCTCCGAGCGGGCGCTTGGTGCCGCGCGGCGGCTCCATCGGTAGATCGATAGATCGACCGGCCGTGCGCCGCCGGGACGCTTGGGATTGGGGAAAAGAGAACGGATCTGAAACGCGGTACACGAGACGAGCCTGACGCCCTAACGAGAGATGCTACCCTGTACTCGTGTTCGTGTAGGGTTCGGATTTCTTTTGGTCTTTCCGCGGACCGACACGGGCCGGCCCACGTTTGGTAGGAATTATGTAGGATTTGAATTCTATGGAAATGTTTCTATACAAGTTGTTTGATTCATAGGATCAGATCTTATAGCAAGTAATTCTATAGAAATCTTGTAATATAAAACCTACAGAAAAAATCATTAGGTCATACCTCATGAAAATTTCCTTTGCTATAATCAAAGGGAATGCATCTTTCCATATGATTCACGTAGTCATGACACTCCGATCAATAAAATGTCTGGTTACCGGAGTCTCGGCCTTTTACCACCCGAAAAAGGTAAACGATTTATTTTGAATGGGATAGGGCTCTAGGACCGTGGAAACTTTCATGAATTCAGCCGTGGGAACATTGTTACAAAGAAACCCTTAAGAGGTAGGGAAATAAGAGATAAGGCTACATTTTTTATAGAACAGACCCTAGAGAAAAGAAGAAAAAAGCAATCCAGTCCCTAGTCTTCTCCACCGCATCTTGTCAAACTCCAAACATGGGTATCCTCGTCGTTGCCGAGGAGCTTGCCACTTGGGGCAGCGTTGGTCGTGGATCCCAGGCCGAGGTCGGGGAAGAACCTCCCGAGAAGAGCTATGCTTCCTGGCCGAAGAATGCTCCACACGCCATGGAAAATTCCCAGGCTCGGCTACATGAGTTAATGTGCTTGAAGAGTTGCTCCAGGCCGCTCTAGATCTAGAACCCTACTCCAAAACCACGACATGAGGTCAGAAGACAGGACAAGGCCCAAACCTACTATACTCCTGTTTGTAGACAATCGTCATCCATCCCCATCCCCTCAAGCGGCGAGGCTGCCAGAGAAGAGAAGGGAGGAGCCGGGGATGACAGAAAGACTCTCAAGGGGGAGGCTACGCGAGAGCGAGAGAAGAAAGGAATTCGAAGCTTGTAGCATATGACCGTTATTTTGATAGTTAAAATCATGGTCAAAGTTTGACCCAAAAATAACGAGGGCATATACTCATAAAGGGAGGGAATACTATGGATCAACAATTACATCATTGCATTCCAGCTACAAGTGTGGCATCGAGCTCTTGGTTTATACAATGCACGCGGAGCACAATTTTGCTTATATTTTTTATGGAAGTCTAACTCGTATATGTGAAAACCAACCCTTACTATTAAAAAAAACATATAATTCTTAAAAAATAAAGCACTATTCTGCATCCCTCAATAGCGTGCCGGGAGCAGAGCACGATGCCGCCTCGTGGCAAAGCTGTGTGATTTTTTTTTTAAAAAAACCTAATCACTTGCTCAAGCAATGGCTAGAAAGTCGTCGATGTGGATCTGAAGATGCCAGCTAACACGATCACAAGATATCGCCATCCCAAGCCACATAAGAAATTTACGTCTACATTAACCTAAATGCTTTGATGACTACTTAACATAATAGTAGAACTTTACATTAGAAGCTAGCTATACTCTGATAAGCCAACTTATTTTTTTTCCCTATGTTTAATTTTTAGGTCTGGAACGTTGATTCTCCTGAAGCTAGCTATATTATGATAGGCCATTCAGACAAAGTGAACTGTCTTTGGTTAGTTGCTCTGATGACCGGACTGCAAAGGTATATTTCCTTCGTTTCAAAATATAAGATGTTTTAACTTTGTGAAACAAATGTATCTAGACTACTTTTAGATATAGGTTCACTCGGGTTTGAAGTGAATCTACACATTAAAAGAAGTATAGATATATTTTTTTCACAAACCTAAAACATCTTATATTTTAAAACAGAAGGAGTATGCCACACGCTGCTGGTAGTGTCCGTCGGCGTCACCGGCAGCTGCGTCAGGGTGCGAGCATCTCCTCTACTCCTGCGAGTCCGGCCCACGGCATTGGCGCCACAGGTAAGTTGGCCGAGGAGAAGCTGATTTTCTTCAAGGCGCCGCCAAGGGCCGGTGCTCGTCCGCACCAGGGATGGCAGGTTCTGCCTCGTCAAGACAGCAGACGGCTCTAGCCGCCACTGTCCGTGTAACGCCAGAGCCGGACGCCACATTTGCATCCTCCGTTCGACCATGTTCCCAAGAACCTCGAGCTCGTCATGGCCACGACACCCCAGCCTGCTCGCTCCTATCTGATCTCCAGTGACACGAGCTCATCATACCTTCTGTATGTGATCTGTGTAGAGACGCAGGGTAGAGAAGAGAACAACCAAAGAAAGTATTCTAGTAATCAAGAACAAATGACACAAAGTGTTCATGACAGACCGGGACCGTTAAGTTCAGTGTCACACTCTTTGACATGATAGGAAAAAGAACATAGACATGACCACTGCCAACTGAGGCACTGTAAGTTTAATTTGCAGACTCTTAGGCAGAGAACATCCACAACGATGTCACAAATAATTAACCGAAACATAGACACGACCACCACCAGGTGAAGCAATTTAGTTTGTCTTGTCTTGTAGGCAAGGCGATCACTTCTGAGAAAACTCCACCAATTCGATAATGCTGATTTCTCATCACGGCTCCATCAAATCTGCACAAACAAGACATAAGTTCAGACACCAGAGAAGAATTCTGGGGACAATTTGCACGCAGATTCAAGACTTTATTACAAGCTAAAAGAAACAAGCTATAGAGGTCTTATATTGGGATAGATAAGCATTAGCAGAATAGCAGTTGCTCCATTGGTGATACTGATCTCAACTCAACTTGAAACATGCGACTTGCTTTTCCATGTTTAGCACTGTCATTTGCAATGCAAGTCGGAACACATAGCCAGACAGAGGCATGTAAAGTAACGCATTTACATGCATTTCTCGCCTCAACTCTAATAGGTGGCCCCAATAAACAAATGCATCCAAGTGAATTAATCTGACCTATAATGTGAGTAAACTATGTTCCCAACTTCACATCCTTTTTATGTTCCGCACTGCAGCACGGGTGTCTTAACTAGTTTTCAAACAGAAACGTTTCCTGGAAAATTAGGTAAGCTAAACTGAAAGTTTCCTATTGGGGAGTTCATGCATTTCCTTACTAGGGATACTTCATATATTACCAAGTAGTAACAAACTTCTATCTTAGATCAGTTTCAAAAATAAATAAAAACTTCCAACTTAGGTCACCGAAGGAGATACATCAGAGGAGTCTTGAAGATGGCTAACAGAAAAAAAGAGAAAAAAATACAACATCATGAGAAAAAAATGATATATGTGAAGATGACTAACAGAAAATTTATCTGCGTCCTTATATTTATAAACTGAATGTGGACAAGATGAGTTATTGTAATGATTTTTTCCCTGAGGTAAAATACTCCAAAGGTAAATTTGATTTATACTTGCATTCATCCTCCATTACCTTGACCATAGAACTATTCCTCAAAAATAATTGTTGTGACCTACTAGTATTTTTGTGATTTCATAATAGCAGATGCATGAGCTATGTGACAGATTTCTTCTCTTGTAAGCGAACAAACAAGACAACGAAACACAATTATGTTCCTAAGCTTGGTTAACTTTCCCACAAGCACAAATAAGCAATACTAAATCATGTAAACAGGAACGAACAAGGCAATAACGAACTATCAAGGATTAGACGAGGTAAGGATATAACATTGATCTCAACTAGAACTGAAACACGCGAGTGCAACATTAACTTGCAAGTTGGGACAATTTGCACACGTATCCAAGAGAAAGGTCATGTTTCTTACGTCCAGCTAGATATGACACTACCCTAAGCATTACCCGAATAGCACTTGTTCCATAAGTAACTTTGATCTCAGCTAGAACTGAAATACGCAGTGCAACATTAATTTGCAAGTTGGGACACATAGCTAGACAGAGGCATGTAATACGCCCTCCATTCATAAATATAAGATGTTTTGGCAGCTCAAATTGAACTGCCAAAACGTCTCATTTTAGGAACACAGAAAGCAGTAACCAAAAAGAAACTACTGGAAATTATGAGGTAGTGCTAAATTGGTAGTTTCCTGCTGAGGACTTCATATATTTCCTTTTTAGGGAGGCTTATTAGCAAGTATAGTACGAAACTTCTATTTTAGGTCAGTTTCAAGGAAAACAACTTTTAACTTGGGTCACATAAGGGAAAAACTTCTACCTTGGTTAGTCACAATCAACAAATCATAGAGCAGCGACTTACTCATGCTGTTATCTGTGACCATAGCAGTTAGGCTGATTTATTTCAAAACAACATCACGAGAAAAAAATGATATGTATAATAAAATTGGACAAGATAAGTCATGCTTGACTGTAATGCTTTTTTTTCTTCAGTTAACACACTCCAAAGGTAAACTGGATTTATATTTGTATTCCTTCTCCATTACCTTGACCATAGATATATTCCTTGACAGTACTTATGTGACATAGGCTAGTATTTTTATGATTTCATTAAGCCTACAATAGTAGTGGATGCACAAGCTATATAAAATATCATCTCTCTGGTAGGACTCTTAAAACTAGAGTTGGAACCAATAAGACAACGAGGCACAAGCACGACTATGTTACTTAGCTTGATAACTTCCCACGAGCACAAGAAAATTAACTGATACTACTACTTCATGTAAACAAGAATGAACAGGTGCAATAATGAACGAACTAGACAAGTTGTGTGATAACTATGAATGGAAGGACATAACTAGGACTCAGTAGAAAGTATACAACTTCATATTGTTGGTGAAGACAACAATGATGGGATTTTTTTAGGTCCAATTTGTACACATATTCAAGAACTTAGGAGCTAAAAGGAACATGTTATAGGTCTTGTGTTGGGCTAGATATAACAATATCACAAGCATGGTTTTTGAGTCGCGACTCAAAAGTGAGTCGCCTGACCTGCGACTCAGTGAATAGTCGACAAAAGTCGCTGTATAGTCGCCATAAGTCGCCGTATAGTCGCGAGTCGCCGTGATTTTTGGAAAACGACTCGGCGACTATACAGCGACTAATCAGCGACTATACAGCGACTCAAAAACCATGATCACAAGCATTACAAGAATAGCATTTGCTCCATACCTGATATTGATCTCAACTGGAACTGAAATATGTGACTGCATAGTAACACTTTTTCTGTGTTTACCACTGCAATTTGCAATGCAAGTTGGAACACATAGCCAGACAGAGGCATGTACACAAAAGGAAAAGAGCCCTGGAAATCTTTAAGCCATGCTAAACTATAACTTTAGTGTTGCAGGACTTCGTATATTAGCTAGTCGTATAACAAACTTCTAGCTTAGGCGTGTTTCATAAAATAAAATCCAACTTAGGTCACAGAGAGAAATCTATCAGGGTATCTTAGCAGCCAGTCAACAAAATGATAGATGTGAAACCTATAACTGATCTTATGAGGCTGATTCAAATCAAACAGTTTGTGGGCATACGACTGCTCTTGCTATTTATAGTGAATCAGGTTGTTGTTTGCAAAAGCACTAGTAGGCAGATTTATTTCAAAACAATATTACGAGAAAAAATGAACAGTTTTTCTTATGCACACAAATTATTGTACTGCTGATGTTACTTCACCAAATAGTTTTACTGAATAAGAAATGACAGTGCAAGTACTACCTAAAAGTGGCGTTGGCTGCAAGTCATTGTTTGCAAACATGCATGATCAAGAAGTTAATGTAATTTAAACATGGTTCATGCATCTTAAGAACTCTGGCAATATTCCATTTTAAGTTAAACATGCTTCACGCATCTTAAGAGCAATAATTCGATTCTGATATGAAAAACATCATTTATTGCATATCCTCCCTGATATATAGTGCTATACTACATGTAGTTAAGCCCGTGTTATTTCATTCCTCTTGTGGCTGTTTGGTTAATTCATTTTTGTTGTGCAGCTAATGACCTGTTTGGAGAGCCGTGCGCTCCTACCAACCTGAGGCAACCTAACCCACAAGCAATGTGCACAGTTGCCAGGCTAAACTGATGCCCAGCAGGAGACCCTGAAAACCTAGACCAGCCGGTCACAGTGGAACACATACCACGCGGGAAAAGGTACAGAGAGATACCCGGCAGAAGTCAGTCTCAGTCAGAAGGAGGTTGGATCCGGGTGGAGCGCTGTACCGACTATCGAGAGGTGCTCGGTCACAAGAGGAATGGGCACCGGACAGGCCCGGAGGATAACCTAACGTACCTAGTGTCATCCAGTGTACAGGCTGGAGAGGGGAAGTCAAAATGGATCCTGTTGTGCCGCCAAACCGAGTTTTTTAGGGTAATGCTGAGGTTCTGTAGGGTCTGGAGAAGTCCGCTGAAAGCCCGGAGGTATGGGGGTCAGCAACGCTCCACGTCGGCTGAAATAGGGTGCAAAATAGGGGGAGGGTGGATAGGACATGAAAGTGGCACACTATAATATAGGAACGCATTAAAGAGGTTATGAGTTAAAAGGAACATGTTATAATTCTTGTATTATGCTAGATATAACAGTTATCACGAGCATTACCAAAATAGCATTTGTCTCATAGGTGATACTGATCTACTGGAATTGAAATATGTGACTGCAAAGTAACCTTTTTCCGTGTCTAGCACTGTAATTTGCAACGCAAGTTGGAACACAGAGCTAGACAGAGGCATGCACATGAAAAGAAAGGAGCCCTGGAAATCTTAGGTCATGCTAAATCGGTAGTTTAGTGTTTCAGCACTTCACATATTACCTAATATGTAACAAACTTCTAGCTTAGGTGTGTTCTGTAGAATAAATATCTCTATTAAGTCAAGGTAATCTATCAAGGGTCTTAGTAGTTACAGTCCACAAAATGATGGATGTGAAGCCTATTACTGATCTTATGAGGCTGATTCAAATCAAACATCTCGTGGGCACACACCGTTTCAAAACGTCACGAGAAAAAGAAAATGAATGTTGAAGATGATCAAAAGAAAACTTGTCTGCCTCCTTGTATTTATAAAAATAAAGTGGACAAGATGAGTCATTCTTGACTGTAATGAATTTTGCTGAGGTGCACCACTCCAAAAGTAAACTGGATATATAACTGCATTCCTTCTCCTTAACCCCTACAATAAATCTACTCCTCAAAAATAATGCGGCCTAGTATTGTTGTGATTTCAGGAGTCCAATGGTAATGGTGGTTGCATGAGCTGTGTGGAAGATCTTCTCTCTTGTATGGTTCTCTTAACGGAGCATTTGGAAGAAACAAGACAACAAATCACAAGTGTGCTCCTAAGCTTCATTAGCTTTCCCACAAACTCAAGAAAAAACACACACAAGCAAATCACGTAAACAAGAATGACCAATTGCAATAAATGAACTATTAATCATTAGATTAGACAAGTTGTGTGATATAACTATGAAGGGCGGGACAAAACTATAGGATGTAGTAGAAAAAATTACCATTTCATACTGTCGGTGAAGACAACAGCGATGGCGGGAAGTCGGCATATATGCGCGTCCTAGACAAGGCTGGCCCGAAAGGCTTCACGCAAACCATCTCAAGCTGCAATTTCTTGACATCCATGGAGAAATATTCCAAGTCTGGCAACTTGAAAGACGAACCTACGTTCCGTGGGGCATCAGAACTTATTAGGAGAAAGTACCTCTCCGTGTTAGCTTTGATATAGTGTAATACCCCAGAACCCAGTGTGAATTTCTTCACCATCTGCCACTGACCGGAACTGTCACCTTTATTTTGCCTAATGTTGTAGCAGAGTTCAGGTTTGGTGCCTGCAGGTAGATCACGCATACCAAACATCCCAAGCTTGCCTTCCCCTGCCTCCACAATGGCCACACCCAGCGTACCCCATCCTTTGGACGGGAGGTCAGCAATTGAGAACTCCATCTTTCGGGTGTCAAGCACGAGCAGATCTTTCCTTTTAACCATGGTGGACTCCCAGTAGAAGCAGCCATAAGCATAATGGCGCCTGAGAAACTTCGGGTCCAGCGGTGAATTCGATGTTGTAGGCTCCAGCAGTGAATCCTCGGCCGGCTCGCTTCTGCCGCTGAACAAATCACTCCAACCCTTGCGCACTGAGGCCTGCCACTGTCTCGTGGTCGAAGAGAAAACAAAGGCGGCCAGCCCATTTTCATGGTGTACCACACAGATCACATTGAATGCTGTCGCAGCATCGTCGTCGCCGAGGGGCACGAGGAAAGGCTCGCACCAGGGCCAGCGTACCACGGGCGCCGGGTGCTCCACCGATTTGGCTAGGGCGTCGGGAACCGAGGGGAGCATGACGTGCCGGCGGTGCAAGGGGTCACACACCACCAGCTCCCTGAAGACCGGGGGGCGCCCATCTTTTCCGTGGTCGCGGGCGAGGAGGACGCGGCCGTCGCGGACGTCCTGCACGATCCATTCGCAGTGGGATGGGAGGAAGGAGAAGGTGAAGTCGGCGGCGGCGGCGAGCGCGCCGGCGGCGGGCGCGGAGGGGTGCGGCGGGACGGCGGGGTGGAAGCCTTCGAGGTCGAGGAAGGCGAGGAGGGGCGGGGCGTGGAGGCGGCGGAAGCGGCGGAGGAAGGAACCGTCGGTGACGAGGCGACGGAAGGCGACGCAGGCGGCGGAGGTGCGGGCGAGGTCTTCGGGGGCCGGCATCCGGAGGAAGATCTCCGCCAGGATGTGGCCCGGGATCTCCGGCAGCTCCGAGGCCATTTCCTGACCGGTCACCGGAGGGCGGAGGAGCAGGGCGGCGGACGACCCGGCCGCCGGAACCCTCGACGAGACTGAACTGGAAGGGGAGGCGTCGGCTGTGTGCCGCTGGAATCGGGAAGCTATTTTTCTCACTTTGATTTGTGTCTTGGCCAGCTACCTGGCCCAAATACCCCGTTGGGCCAAAAGGAAAAGCAGTTCATGTTTTCTTTTGAACGGGAGAAGGAAAACAATTCGGGATTTCTAATCTCACCGGTCGGTGGATATCAATTTCAGTTAACACGTATTTTCTTCGTTTTAAAATATAAGATATTTTAGCTTTGTGAAGCAAATGCATCTAGACTTCTTTTAGTACTCCTACATAGGTTCACTTAGTTTAGAATGAATCTAGACACTAAAAGAAGTCTAGATATATTTTCTTCACAAACCTAAAACATCTTATATTTTGAAACGGAGGGAGTACGTATTACAATTCAAAATAGTTGACATAATATAAAACTAAATATTTAAAAGCTTTGTAGCTTAAATCGTGTATCTAATTGAAAATTCATTTATTGTTGGTCTAGTCACGATAAGAGCTTCGAAATTAGATCCTATGTTGTTATGTTTTGAGAATTTTTTTGGACAAAAGATTACTCACCCTGAGTTATCCATATCATAATACGTGAGTTATCCATCATATAAACGGGTTGGATAGAGACATTTTCGTATTTTTCATGTGGATAACTTTTATATGTTTTTGCCTTATAAAATCTCGGCTACCACACGTATTTTAGCCGCGGTATTGGCGACGGACGCTAAAACTGAGCCGCTGTTATTGTTTGTGTGTTACATTATCCACTATGACTTGTGGTGGTGGATGGGTGGATGGGGCATAAGACCCCGTTTATTGTATCGTATGCAAAAAATCATAGAAGGTCTTTATATACACCGCAAGAGCGGTGACGGACGACGAAGCTAAGCCATTAGAATAACTTTCATATTTGAATAACTTACATGTTATTGAATAGGTAACTTACACGTTAAAACCTGGATAACCCTCGAACTTTTGGATAAAGAAAAGATTACGCATCCCTAACACGTGAGTGATCTATGTTATAAAATGTAAGTTATCTACTACATCTATCCCAGTTTATAAGACTTACGCGTATACCTAGGTCGTCCGCATGAGCTATATAATATGAATTATATAATATAAAAATTATATTATTAGAAAATATAACATTTGAAGTTTCTAATAGTATAGTTTTTATCTTATATACCTCATGCTAAGTTGGTTAATTTATCGACCTAGAAATACGCGTAGGTCTTATAAACCGAGATGGAGGGAGTATCATATATCATATAAGTTATCTACTATATAAACGGGTTGGGTGGGGCATTCTCACATTTTATGTTTTTTCGTCTTATAAAAGCTCGGTTGATCCATGTATTTTAGTTTAGTTAATTAAATGTGAGTTATGAGCTAATCGGTACACGGTATCTTAAGTGTTAGGATACCGAAACGTTATCATCGTCGATGCGTACCCTAATACCATTCGAGGCTTTGTCACCTGTACGTCGTGGTAGCGGTGACAGACGATGAAGCCGAGCCGCTAGACAATTGAATATGCATTAGGTTTGTTTATTATGACTTAAGGCGATGGATGGATAGGACATAAGACCTTATTTATTATATCATATGGAAGAGAAGTTTATATTTAGTTCTTTAAGAAAATTATACTTAATATTTGGCGTGGTAGCCTTTCAAGGTTGCGTAGCTCGTACGTCGCGAGACCGGTGACGAGCGACGAAACCGAGCAGTTATAGTAACTTTTTTAATATCTGTAGATATATTTTTATAGTGATGGATAATTTATATGTTATTGGCTGGATAAATTACGTAACATAGTCTGAATAACTTACGTGTTAGGGGTAAATAACTTTTAGGTCTGAAATCTTTTCATCGAAACATACCAATATGAGATTTAGTTTCGAAGCTCTCGTCGTGACTAGTCGAACGGTAAAAACGGATCCTAAATCTAATAAATGGTTTGAGATACAAAACATTTTGATTTTTTAAATTTTGCATTTAATTCTACTGACATCAGCAGTTCGGTTTGTATTTACATGCCATACACCTAGTCAAAACGTCTACCAAATTTGCAAATCCTAGAACGGTTGTCGGGTAGCAAAGTCCAAACAATTCATACTTGCGAGTAAATAGGAACCAATATCAACATGTCTATTTGCACAACTTACTAGGCTAAATCCGATCTATCTATCTATATTATTAAATTATAGATGCTTGACAGCATTATTATGCATGTGTAGTCCGTAGCCTCGAGTTTGTGTAGTTTGTAGCCTCGAGTTTGACGGGAGAGCCAGGGCGGCGCAGGCAGGCACGCACGCACGCAGGGTTGCTCGGGATTTTTTTTTTCGACAGACAATTTTTTTTACTTGTTGGTGGCAGCCATAGATTCAGGGGTAATTTTATAAGTAAAAAGAGATGTACCAGACTATCAAGACTGTAAGCCTGATGGCGTCGTCAAGCGTGGCTCGATCAGATGTCCTACAGTTTCAACGTTTGTTGCTCCGAGTCTTCCACCATAAGAATATGACGCTGAAACGGTGGTCCAGCAACTGGCATTGCAATGGGTACGTTATGAAACAAATGTTGCAGAGGAGATTAGGAGGGGCCTTGCCACCACCACGCCAAATATTATGTTACGGGCCAACAGATCCATTCCATGCTTAAACTTCTTTCTGGCATCTCAAGATGCTAGGTGGTAGAGTGCGGCGTTTTGTAGCTCGCGACCTACATGTAGCTTGTATTTTTGGAAAAGAAAATTTAAAAAAGAGTCGGGAAAAGAAATTCCTAGATGTAAAAGATGATGTATTCTATCAACATGCAAAATCTCAACACAAATTTAAATACCTAGTATTCTAGGCTGTGTGAAAACGACAAAAGTTAGAATTTGAAGTAGCCAACACTTCCAAACCTCCACAATTTGTGGTTTTTCTAGGTTTCAAGTTGAAATTTCGCACCTCGGTAAAATACATCATTGTCAGCATCTAGGTTTTTCTTTTCAGAGATTTTAGAATGCAGTTTCTGAAAAATTCAAGAAAAGGGCTACATGTAGCCCAGGCTAGCTACATTTGCAGTTTCCGCTAGGCTAGGTGGTATGCCTTTGAAAATGAAACCATTCCTTGTGTCCAAGGGACTAGCATCGCAGATTCCACGGAGAATGGTTGAGAGAGATTTCTGCCCTCAACTCAAGCTGGCAATGACATCTTGGATTGGGATCACAACTGAAAACTGGGGCAGCCCAAGCAGGGCAGAGAATCCTGCCGAAGGCCTTACTCGGGCAGCAGGCTAGTGATGGTGACGGAGAGCAAGCGAAAGCGTCGGCACAGGTCAGGATAAACCGTGAGAGCCGAGCGCGGCAACAGAGTCAGACAGGAGTCTGATATCGGAATGTAGACACAGATACTAAATTCTCTAGTCAGAGACCATAACACATTTTGCACTTTGGTTCAGTTGTCCGATGTGTATGTAAGTTTTACACTTTCATTGCCTATATACTATACTACCGTATATACAGTTGTCGAAAAACAATACTACAGTTGTCGAAAAAACAATACTGTGCCATATATACTGCGGCTATACATAGTGAGCTTCGACGGGATTCATGCCTAGGGCTTCTGCCCGGAGAACATGATGAACGACCTCTGCACCTTGCTGCTGTAGTTGACCAGGCCGCAGGACCTGCACAGGTCCTCCAGCTCTCCTTCCGTGAAGAAATTGTAGCTACTGTTCACGGGTCCAACAATCTGCAGAGTAAAGCGGAAAAAAGGCGCATCACGGTAGGTAACCTCTCAGCTAGGCAGGAAATAAGAAGTGGCGCTAGGCAACATATGACTTTTTTTTACCTGTCTTAGTGGCCTTAACGCCCCAGAAGAGAACGGGCCACTGTTCGTGGGGGAGGATAGGAAGGTCGTCCCCACAAAGACGCCGCCAGGCCTCAGCACTCGGCTGATTTCAGCTACCTAAATTTTAAAGAGCAGCATGAATGAGTTCATATAACAAAAAGAATAATGGATCGTGTGCTGATTAGCAGGATGTAGTGCAAAGGATTAGTTTGTCAAGTTGGCCAAAGCATAGTAATTTGATATCTGCAATGCTTCAGAAGGACTAGTTACTCGATCTGCCGATGTTAACAGAAATGACATGTTCAGAAGAAAGATAAATTTAAAGCTTTTTAAAAGGTAAACAGTACTAGAAACATGTAGAAATCTTAAAGGCTAAACTACTTTTCAGATTAACAGGGTATCACGTGATGCCCCAGTTTCAAGTATACTGAAACCGAGACATGAAACACAATCTGCCCAAAGGTGTCCAAAGCATACTAAGTACAAAACTATTGCAGTAAAAAATTCAAAGAAATACAGGGCACTATTTTCATGTAATGCACAAAGTGGTTTACACACTATGCATTATTCAGAAAATCGGCCGATTAATCCCTGGGTACCCGATAAACTGATAAATCAGTCGATTTACTGGTCGATTACCCTATTAATCCCCTACTTCGCTAGCCAACTGAGCAGCTACCAGTTAACTATTTCCTCAACAATGGCACTACAGATTGGCTGCTTGTTCAGTTGACTTGTGGAATAAAATCATAATCCCGGAGACAACAGTTATGCTATATAAAGTTATGAACCATGTAACAATAACATAGTCATATCTTGAATAAAAAGTGAAAAAGAGCCAGGTACTATACCGCATTTGAAGGGGATGGCCAACAGTGGATAGCGGCCCCAGCATGAATAGCATCAATTGAACATGAAGCAAAAGGGAGCCTTGAAATATCAGCCCTTACAAGTGCAAGGTTCCTGCAGAACCAAAGGAAGAAAAACATAAGTATTTGTTTGAAGCATCAGAGAATTCTTCTGTTCAATATTCATGATTACTGTACTGTACTTACAAAGAACAATGTATTGAAGTTGTACCAGATGGAAACAATAGAGTAGATTATCAAATACTGTTCAATTAAATGGAAATAATAGTCTTTCCTAGTATTGGACTAAAAAATCACTAGCTGCCACCAATAATTTAGGGGATGCTGCAACACAAAGACAATTTTCAAGGCATTCAGGAAAATTTCAAAAGGAACAAGAACGACAGCTCACGTGTTTAGGGGGGTATCGTCTTGCTTAATGTAATCATAGCACTGGCGGAGCATATTCTCAGAAAAGTCCAGAGCAATCACTGATGAGTATGCCCCAGAGGTTGCGAACTTCCTTGCAAACAAGCCACTTCCGCAGCTGACATCAACTAGTATACCACCAGCGACTGGTTCGAAATAATCTTGAGCCATTTGGAACTGATAAAGCCAACAGCAGCTCAAAATTATATACATACGAATATGAATATTTTCTCAGCAAGAAAGATGGTCACGATTTTTGTTGCGACAGATGTATGATTTGCGGGGCAGGTAAGTAAGAACTCACTAAGCAATAAAGGCTTAATGCAAGGTACCTCTTCATCGCGACCAGGGAAGCCACTCCGGTTGAAGTTCTGACGCCATCCTCTCTCGTAAAGAAACGACACGAGCGGGCTCCTAAACAGCTCAGTCCTAGCAGGCTTCAGCTCGCTGTACTCTTTCGTTCCCGAGGTGACGGTGAGATCTAAGAAGATATCTTTGCTGGTGAATGACTTTTTGCATTTCAAACACTTGAAACCGGACCTATAAATTGCGGACCTATGAAAAACATAAAACCGCAGCAACATAAGTTATAATCCAGCCAACACATATACATGAGAGATGAAGGTCATGGAACTTAGACATACAAGTTCATGCCTGGCGGCCCTTTCCTTATCAGCGGTTCATAGCAAACAGGGCATGCGAACACCTCGGTTTCTGGAACGTCATTCTGCTCGGTTTTGATATCCTGAACCTTTTTACAAAACTAACGTCAGTTATAGACAAAAGGAATAAAGCTCCACGTCAGACTCAGGATAACATCAAGCTGTTAGTACGCAAAACATTCCTTTACGCTTAACGAAACCCTTTCAGTAACTATGCTAACCATACACGAGGACCTTGTTAGCAAGTTTAGCTGTTGACTGCTAGTACAATCTGGCCCCCAAGTTTCCAGGCATCCTATACATGTATGGCAACAGAAATTCAGACATCGACAGCTATGTAGCCAATCGTTTCATTAATCTACCATCCATGCGCAGATTCAGTCTTTACATCAGACTTCTATAGGTCACCGCTGCAGAGTGCAGACCATGGCTCCCATCAGCTCCCTGCACTGAAGAGCTCTGCTAAACTTGGAGTAGCTCGAGTCCACTGATTACTCTGCTGAATACACTAATCCTGGTTTCTGCCGGCCTCTCCCCCGCCTTGGCATAACACCAAACACTTGGTGTGCGACGACTCGTTATCCCTTTCTCTGGCGAACACAACCGATTTAGGGGGACTGCTGGAGGGGTACGTACCGGGTCCACGGCGATGGCCGCGGCGACGGCCACCCGGCGAGCCGGCAGCGGCGGCAGGCCTGGGCTACGACGGAGGCGGCGGGGAACGCCGGCGCGCTGGAGCGACGGGTAGGAGGAGCACGAAGCTGCGGCCGCTCTCACCGCGAGCTCCATGTGAGCTGCAATCGAAGCAGTGGCGCGCTGGGGCTGGAGCCTGGACGGGCCCGAGGGGGAAAAGGATGGAAAGAAATGCTCTTTCGCAAGGTCCGGGCAGAGGGTGTGGTGGTGGTGGGCACAGGCGTGGCGCCACGCGCGTCCGTTCGCGCCAACTTGGCTACCTGTTGCCGTGTTGCGCGTGGTTTGTCTCTTGTTCTCGGTTTGCAGTTTGAGTTCGGGTCGGCCAGCACTTCGCCGCGGTATCTATGTCGTGGGTGTAAAAAACCGAAACCAAACACCAAAACCGAATTAGTCGGAACCAAAACCGAATACATCGAA
Organism: Avena sativa; assembly: GCA_916181665.1. NCBI lineage: Eukaryota > Viridiplantae > Streptophyta > Magnoliopsida > Poales > Poaceae > Avena > Avena sativa. The sequence continues at coordinate 460,498,572 of OV702299.1, read as the reverse complement.
ACCGAATTAACTGAAGACAACTTCGGTGCATAAGAATAATAAACCGAATTTATATTAATAATTTCGGTTTTTACCTTAGGTTAACTGAAATAACCAGAAAAACCGAAATATTGTCTAGAGACACCAGACTTGCCGGGATCAGACTCCAGTGCTGTTTGGTACTTCTATTTTCTCGGCTCAACATGCAAACAACCAACAGGCCAAGGCTTCCACGTATGAGATAGCATGTCTCTTGGCAGTGTCCGTAAAAAAACCCAACCATACACGTACACGTATCCACACGTCCATCTAGTTACATTTTCCTATATGCTTCAGCTAGCTACGTAGAGTATTTAACTAGTGCATAGTCGTATGTTTTTTGGAGACATGAGTAGTGGTGTACCGGTATGTGCGTTCTCATACGCTGAGGTGGCTTCTGGTCATAGCGACTTAGAGCGTGTGCTGTCGTATGCTGGCATACGACAGTTCGTTATTTGCTGACACGATTCGATCAAATCGGTTAAAACCCGAACACCGAACCAAAATGTTGGTTAACCGAACTATAATTTAATTATAAAACCGAAATAATTTTGGTTGCTATTTTTTATTACCCGAATTATCATAAAACCCGAAAAAACGAACCGAAATTTCGGTTAAAACCGAACGCCCAGGCCTAGCGGTACCCACCCATGGATAACACGGACGAGTTTGCACCTAATGTAAACCCCCAACGAAGTAGACAAGCAGAAGACGAAATAACTCGTAATCTCTCGTCGTCGCCGCCGCCTCTAGCTGATCTCTGCACCAAGGCCGCGGTACCCACCCATGGATCAGATGAACACTTTACCAGAGGACGTGCTCGCCGACATCCTGCGCCGCCTTTCGCCGTGCGACCTCGCCGCATCCCGCTGCGTGCACAGGGCGTGGCTCGCCGTCGTCGACGCCCACCGGCTATTGCTCCCACACGTCCTCACACACTTGGTGTGCGGCCTCTTCATCAACTACGTCGACTACGCATCCACGCGCCTATTTGTCCGCCCCACCGCGCGGACCAAAAAGATCGATATCAACTTCCTGCCCCTCCACAACCTCGGGATCTACACAACCATGGATCACTGCAACGGCCTCTTGTTGTTCTCGGACTTCAGCATCACGATCCGCGTGGTCAACCCCGCCACGAGACAGTGGGAAGACGTCGCTTGGAAAGATAAGAATGCTAATGCATATCTTGTGTGTGACCCCGCCGCCGCCTCACCGCACTATGAGGTATTCTCAATTCCACGGGTGACTGAGAAAGTAGTTTCAAGCGAGCGAGACGGCCCACATGATTTGATGGAATGTCCACCATCCCCGTGGACACTAAATGTATTCTCGTCCAACACAAGACAATGGAAGATGAGGTCGTTTATCCGTGAAGATGATAACGGTGTAGGGATAATGACTAATGTGCGACTAGATCCATCGGTGTCCATACATACATCTTGGCGACATCAGAGGGGGCCGAGGTGGCGCTACAGTGCATATTGGAAAGGATCACTCTACGTGCATTCCAATGATGCTTTTGTTGTGAGGTATGCATCGTAGTAGTTTGCAAAATCACTTTTCCAATTCTAACACTGGTGTTTCTCTTGCATGTGAATGTTTCTACTCTACAAGCATTGCACCACTTCAACATTGACAATGATGACCTTTTCTCTTGGATGAATTAACATCTCTGTTTGTGTAGGTTGTCTTTGTCAGATTGCAAATATCAATTAATAAAAGCGCCAAATCATACTGACAAAACCGAACATGCGCAGTTTCTTGGAAAATCTGAGAAGGGGTTGTACCTTGCTACAGTACATGGTACATGTCTGCTTCGGGTTTGGATCCTCACCGAATCAAGAGGGCGGGTAGATTGGGTGTTGAAGCACAATATTGATCTTGAGCCATTGTCAAAGGTTTGGTTACATGATCTCTATTGTTTTGACAAAACTTGGACCATGGCGGAATATGATGTTTATTGTTATCATAATTACGATGATGATGAGGGGGAGGAGGAGGAGGATGATGATGACTATGATGAGGACGATGATGATTATGATTATGACGATAAGAAAGGGAAAGAGGAAGATGTAGAGGTAGAAGTGCAGGTGAAGGACGAAGATTGGGTACAGAAGGAAAACGACAAAATGGTAGCGAGTGAGGATTGTGAATGGAACTCCGAAGATGACAATTTCCTAAATATTGATGATTATGATACTTGCTCCGAGAGCATCACATTCCTTGGGTTTCACCCCTATAAAGAGGTTGTTTTCCTGGGATTACCTTCATTGGTAGGAGTGGCTTATCACTTGAAAAGCTCAAAAATTCAATATCTAGGTAAAATGCGTCCAAAGGATTATGGCAAATTACCTACGAATGGCATATATGAATCATTTCCATACACCCCTTGCATGGTTGCGGAGCTTCTTGAGCATGCTTTGGAGCATCCATGTGGACATTAGAATACGTTTGCAGCAGTTTAAGGAGCGGCACTCACCCAGATGTTTGGGTCCTTGTTCTTATTTTTGGCCAATGTCTCTTTGAAAGTGTTCCAAATTTGTTATGTGGATTTCATGTGCGCAGCATTATCGACTATTGCTTGTCTTGGTGGGTTACTACATCTGGTTTGCCAAAACGTTCTATAATATGGAAAAAAAATAAGTACTACACAAGTGCCAACAAGTGCATCCATATATGTTCTGCTTGGCCTTTTACATTCCTCTTGTCATTCTTTGATACAGATAAAGATTACTCTTATTTATTCACTATTTTTGTCACTTGTCCACACTTGTAACTTGTAGAAGTAGGCACGTGCTTCGGAAGTCGAGTAAATATTTTGCACCCTTGTGATACTTGGGGACAAAAAAAAATTGACAGAAAACAACGCTTTATTGATCAAATAACATCAATACACAGAGTTCCCCAGATGCAATCCGGAACAGAAAAGAAAACTTCACTAGAGGGAACACTAAAACACGATTTAACTAAGATATGCGCTGCTTCATTCAGATTACGCTTCACATGCGTAAACGATACTGAAGTGAAAGAGGTTGTCATGGCTTTGATGCCACTGACCAGAATACCCACTGATGAGCGATCCATCACAAAGAGTTGAGGCGCTGGACAAGGAGAGGTTTTTGGAAATGGGACAAGGGAGAGGTAGTCCGACACAAAGATGGCCTTGTCAAAACCCTGCTCCTGAGCCAGCATGACTGCTCTACGTAAAGCCAAAGCCTCCGCATTCTCCGGTGGTGCAAGACCCTGCAGCTGTTGGCGACAGGCCACTAAAACAGTACCCAAATGAACTAATGAACTCGCACCTGGGTGCTGTGGATTGCTTGAATAGATGTTCTCTGATCAGGTCGATGTAGGCAAGAATCTTCCCACAAGTACGAACAGGACAGGGTTTTACCGTAGAGTTCCGAGCATCGATCCTAGCTTCCCAAATATGCCAGAAGCTGACACCAAGGAACAACATTTTCCTTTTTTGCGCATACGTGCGCATCCGTACCAAACTATGAAAACCGATGGGCACGTGCGCGTAGCAGCCAGCTGGAATGAATCGGCCGGCACGATAGTATGCTCACGTTCTCGGCCTGGACCGATCCGTACTCTCCGCCGGAATTAATCGACTCCATCTTTTTTCCCCTTAATTTCTTCATCTTTTTTGTACATATAAGAAAACAAAGAAACCCTGCCGTTTCGAAAACTTATTTTTACTGACGCCGGTATATGCCGGTGTTGCATCCACCACTCGTCTCTTGGAGATTTGTGCTCGACGTTTGTTCTCCGTTTTCTTCCGTCCTAGTCTCTTTCCTCCGACCTAAATTAATTGACGTTTGTTGGCTGGTATAATTTGTTTATTGAGTCTCCGGGAGGGAGAGAGAAAAAGGGACCAAAGAAATGGCCGGGAAATATAGAAAAAAGGTATTTTCTCCAATCCAAATTAATTGATTTAGATTTGTCTAGATTTGATTGTATCTAGACATGATTTTATATTAGATACATCCGTATCTTTATATAATATTTAAGTCAACTAATTTGGATCGGAGGAAATATTTAAGTCAACTAATTTGAATCGGAGGAGTGAGTAGTACGAGTAGTAGTTATAGAACTAGTTGGGTACTCTTTAGCTTGCAGGTTAATTAGGTAGTTTTGAAGGGAATTGCTGCACAGTAGTACTCATTGAGGTTCCAGCTGGCAGTAGGTTGAAAGAGAAGCTTCCACGCACGCTGAGGGAGCTAGCCCGCAGCCCGCAGGCAGCATCTCCAACAAACGCTGGAAAATTTGGCGTTGTAAAAGACCTTTCGCGTGTGTTGTATAATGTTTACCGCGCCAAAAAGCTGTCGGCCAAACTCAGACGCTGTAAAACTCTTTTTTGCGTGCTGCGGCAGAAAACTCAGTTTTACAGGCGCTGTATATTTGTAGCGCGCTCCCGGGGCCATCTACCACAATTTTGACAAGATCACAAACACATGGTAAATATAGATGATTCACAGATGAAATTCAACAAGTTTTTCAATAGCTTGCACAATTTAAACAAGTTTCTCATTCCCCTACACAAAAGATGCATATGACAAGTTCATCATTCACACAAAAGATGCACAAGTTCTTCAAAAGCTTGCACAATGACAAACACATCAAACATCGGTGTTTGCCTCCTCCTCGAGCACCTCCGGCGCGTAGTTCGCCGACGCTGATGGCGCCTCGTTTCTGCGCGGCGGAGGCGGCGCTTGGGGCTGGAAGTCGAAGTTCGCGGCCGGCGCGGTGTGCAGCGACTGTTGCTCGGCTTGGGCGGCGGCGACCTTCACCTTCTTCGCCTCGGCGGCGCCACCCTTCCCCTTCTTTTGCCCACCGGCGCCGGCAGACGCAGGGCGCTTGGCGACGCCCTTCTTCGGCTTCGGAATCGGCGCGGCGGTTGGCCGGGCGCGACGAAGAGCCCACACGCGATGCCCACGCTAGGGTTTCCGGCGACGGCGGCGGGATTCGGATGGATAGGTGGCCGTATCGCGGCAGCGCCGGCGGCGGAGGGCGCGCAGGTGTAGGACGGAGTTGGGGGGTGGCGCTGTGACCTTCCATCGTCGGCGGCGGCGCAGCGCGGGCGGAGGAGACGCGTGCGGGAAGATTCAGCGAGGCGGTTGGCTCTTCGCGCGCGACGGTTTCGTTTCCAGCACGCGGCAGCGGCAGATAAACAGCGTACGATAGCGCGAAGTTCCGCGCGCCGAACTTTTTTTCCAGCGCGCACTATTTATCAGCGTCCGCTAGAGCGCGGTTTTGCTCCCTCGTCGCGGTAAATTAGCGGTTAGTTGGACGCACGATATAGATACAGCATCTGTTGGAGATGCTCTTACGTTACCTACGTGCTCTGATTCAGGGGCGGAGGAAATTGATAGAATGTTCAACCCGGTTTCACGTGGTTAAATATTTCATGGCTTTAAAAGACCAAATGTACTAAAACAATAGAAGGTAATGTGAAAATTTTACCTACTATAATCTACTATGTTCCACTTGAATCTTAAATCTAATTTTTATTTTCCAGGTTACTGAATCTTGGTGTTTTATGATGCATTTTGAAAATTGAAAATGCAAGATATCTTTTCCAAATAACTTTGTCCTTTGTTTCGTCAATATAATAGTTTTGCAGGTTTGTAGTTATTTTGATTATTTATAAGTTTCTCCGTTTTATATCATATTATCCATGTTAGAAATTATAAACCATAGTTTTATATAGGATATTGTTGCTTAAAAATATTATTATATAGTAAAGTGGTGCATCAGTGTGACTCGAGCTCTAGCGGGCTCCGCCCCTGCTCTGATTCGCTACATGCGCTTTCGTGGAGGCAGTCGTCGGGAAAAGAAAAGGACGGAAAAGAAAAATAGGTTCTTTCGCAAGCCTCCGGCAGCACTGGCCCTCAGCGGCGCCTTGAAGAAAGACAGGTTCATGTCTCGTCCAGGCAATCGCTCCGCGGGGCTCGATCGGGTCAGGGCCGGTCCATACTTCTATGGGGCCCAGGTGCAAAATGACATTAAGAGCTCTTTATTCGTACACAATTTTTTAAGACTCTACTAAGATTTTTTCCTTTTACTTTCTTCCTTGTTTCACTAACTCCTAATTATTCCTTGCCACGGTGGAGTATATTTGAGAGACTTGTCCTCCGTTTTGGGACCGATTCTTATAGTTTTACTCCTATAAAGGTTTTAGGGGTTGGCTAGGTCCACTTTGGCCTCCTAAACGAAAATTTCTCCTCTAAAGGTTTTTTCATCCAAATACTAGTTTTATGACAAATCTAAACGGTAACTTCTGAACATTGCAATCAGCTTTTGAGACGGCAAGAGAAAATGTGCAGACGAAAACATAAATTACTTCTGGTGTATATCAGCATACACTGCCACGCCAATGGCCATCGGCACCAAAAGACATCATAAGCTGTCCATCAGGAATTCAGGATTGACACACAACAAAAGGCAACCAGCCAGAAGTGTCTTTTCTGGAGCTTTGAATTACAGACATGTTTCACACTACGAATAATACAAGAAGCAGGCATTGCAGAGCCTTTACTGGTTCAACAAACCAAATATGCAAACAAAAGAAACAACGACCAAAAGAGCAAGGAAAGCTAGCGGAAACAGGGCATTTTTCTTCAACGTCCAGAAGCATCACTGTACGTCGATGGTGATTTCTTCCCCGGTGGCGCTGCTGTTTTCGGGGTCGATGGATCGGCAGCTTGTTGCTCCTTGCGGGAAACTTAATGGCGACGGGTATTGATGATCCGCCCTGTGCAGCTTCTCCGCCAGTGTCTCCATCCCCATGTAGTACTGGAGGAGCCAGACATAGCTGAGGTACTCGACGCCCGCGCCCAGGCCCTTGGCGTGCAGGTACCCTCTGCATCTCGAAGCAGAGAAGCAGAGCATCTCCACCCAAACGCCTTCGATCACCGTCCACATCTTCTCTTCCGGCAAACCCATCACCACTTTGGCAATGTCCCAAGCATCGCGGATAAATCCTTCGTCAGAGCCCTCCCGGTCTGCAGATGCTGTGCCATTCACATTTCCTTCGTCAGAGCCCTCCTGGTCTGCAGATGCTGTGCCATCCTCATTTCCTTCGTCAGTGCCCTCTGGGTCTGCAGATGCTCTCCCATTCACATTTCCTTCGTCAGAGCCCTCCTGGTCTGCAGATGCTCTACCATTCACCATTGAGATTATCCTATGGGCAAGTTCTCTTTCCTCCAGCCGTTGCTTCTTCTTGTCCTTGTTCACAATGCCCTTCAGTTCGTCGTAGGCGGCTGTGAAAAGGTTCCGCCTACTGCCTGCCATAAGCATCTCAGGATTCACAAGCAGAAGGTGCATCATGTAGTTGGACATTTCTCTGCACAGGACGGCTCTCTCGTGATAATCCGATCCCTCACACCATGCCGGGCACCGGCAAACATGTGCATCGAAAACTTTGGTGCACTTGGACCCATGGCGAGATGGACCTGTGTAGTAGTAGCATAAATCCGTGGCGAGATGCCAGAGAACAACACTCTCGTCGAACGCGCCGTCCAAGATCCATCCCAGGTCCTCGTAGCAACCTCCTTCCTTGAGAGCGCAATGGCCTCTGTTTTCATTGAACATCTTGTAGGTGGGAGCATCTTGTATATGATCCTTCCACCCACCTCTCACATACTTGAGAACCAGAGCTGTAATGCTGCGGGACGAGTAGCAGGATTTCATGCGCCAGTGTTGGTGAAGGAACTCCCTGCACTGCATCTTCCCCACGATGCTCATAGTCTTGGAATACTTTTGGTCGCGCACGAATAATGCCAAGACATTGCACTGAGAAACCAAATCATTCAAGAAATCTGGATTGCTTTTCGGTTGGGATATATTTTTTGCTCTTATTTCCTTGCTGCTCGGTTGCTTTTCTTCTGCTATGTATGGCTTGCTGTCCAGCTTTACTTTTGTATTTCGTCTCTTAATTGTCAACTGATATTGTTCTGCTATCATCAAATTTGCTCTGTTCAGAAATCCCGTGGCTGCAAACTCTAATCCAGCTGTACAACATATGATGGTATATGTAACCTTGACATCGTAATGGTTATAAGCTTCTCTGTGACTATGATGGAATAGGGCTATGGCTGCAAATGGCAGGTAAGCACGTGCAGTGCGAACGAATCCACCACATTTTTCTCTGAAAGATATCGATTTTTGAGTAATAAGAAGTTTCTGGGGGTCACTCCAAAAGGTGAACATGTTTTGTTTTGTGTAGAGAAGATCGAAGGTGTTGTGGAGCCGTTCCCGAAGACTACAGTACGCGTTGAAGTCATCAAGTTCTGAGAAGTACTTCATCGTCTTAACCCGGGCGTCAGAAGGGGGGGATGCAAGATCTACAAACAGCCTGCTGGGTTCCAAGTGCACTGTCTTTGCCTTTGCCTCTGCCTTTGCCTCTGTTTGTGTGTCTATTTCTGTCTCTGTCTTGGCATCTGTTTCAGCATTTCCACTCTCGTTCGCCTCGGCAGCAAAACAATGTTTTGCCATCCGGACGAAATCTTCTAGCGGATCAATCTTGAATTTCCTGCTCGTCGTCCTCCGGACAGACCCTGGAGAGCTCACCAGGCTGTTAATGCCGGCCCCATGAAGAGCCAAAGGCTTCTCGAAGCATTTCAGAACACCCGGGACAAAGAGCAGTATTGCCGCCAGCAGCAGCCTCAGATCGCCCCCGACCATGATTTCTAGAACACGTAGACGGCGACGGTGACCTGAGACACCGCCGTGAGGATGTGCCATGTCCACAACTCGTTAGAGCATCTCCACTCGTTGGGCGAACTCAGGCCGAAATCCGGACCAAACTTTGGCCGGACGATGCAAGTTTTTAGCCTGGGTACGCCCAGTTTCCCACTCGCCTATCCAGCCCGAGTTCCTGGGACGCCCGTTTCTGCTCAAATTCGGCTCAAGATCGTCCAGATTTCGGCATAGTTTGGCATACAATGAATACAGAATATTTTACGACCAAAGTTAGGCGAAATTTTAAACATAGTTCGGCGTAAATGTAAACATAGTTCGCCCTGCAGTGCAAATACAACATATTTCGGCCAAGTTCGGCCTAGTTCGTCCAGTTCATGTTGGGCATCTACGTCATGTTGCCCCTGCATATCCATAGGTGCTCAACAAGATCATCCTGCAGTTGTTGATGCATCGACAGATCTCGAATTTCCTGACGGATGGCGATGAATGCAGTCCAGGTTGGAGGCACCTGATGATCAGGCTCGGCAAGAGGACCCTGTCTGTAGTATGGCTCGTTCTCCTCGAGCAAACTCACTGGGTCCTTCCTCTCATCCTCAATGATCATGTTGTGCTAGTCCACACAACGATTCATCACTTCCCACATCTGATCTTTCGACCAGGTCATAGCAGGGAACCGGACAACTGCAAACCTCTGCTGGAGCACACGGAATGCCCGCTCCATGTCCTTCCTGCAAGCTTCCTGCTCCTTGGCGAAGTGAGAATGCTTGGGGTGCATTGGGTTTGAGATAGTCTTCACAAATATTGGCCATCTTGGATAGATGCCATCTGCTAGATAGTATCCCTTGTTATAGTGGTGCCCTCTGATCTCAAATTTCACAGGGGGAGCATGACCCTCAACAAGCTTGGAAAACACAGTTGAGGAGTTGAGTGAAGGGAATATGCCCTGAGAGGCAATAATAAAGTGTTTATTATGTGTATTCCAAGTATATGATAGATGTTTATTTTGCATGCTATAATTGTATTAATACGGAAACGTTAATACATGTGTGTTTAATAAACAAACAGAAAGTTCCTAGTTATGCATCTCTCATCAACTAGCTCGTTGATTAACAAGATGATCAAGGTTTCCTGATCATGGACATTGGATGTTGTTAATAACAGGATCACAATATTAGTGTAATGGTGTGATGAACATTCATCCGAAGTATAGCATTACGATCAAAGTCATTGAGTTTATATTGCTATAACAACTACGAAGTAATACTAATCCTTAGACCATGAGATCATGTCAATCACTAACACCGGAAGAGTTTTTTGATAACATCAAACGTCACACCGTAACAAGGTGATTATAAAGATGGGTTCAGAACTAATAAAGTGTTATGTTGAGGCCCATGGATCGAGAGTGGAATATGTTCATCCCGATGACGGATAGATATACTCTGGGCCCTCTCGGTTATATCACATTGGTTAGCTTGCAAGAAAGTGATTTGATCACTAGAATGTTATATCACGGGAACGAGAAAAGAATGCATGTCAGTAACGAGATCAAACTAGGTATGGAGATACCAATGATCGAATCTCGGACATGTAATATATCGCGAAACAAAGGGATTAAGATACTAGCATAAAAGGTTCCGACGATCACAAGAAAGTCATTGTTGAATGTGTGGGAGTCAGTATGGGTCTCCAGATCCCGCTTCTGATTATTGATCCGAGAGGGGTCTCGATCATGTCCGCGTTATTCACGAACCGTAGGGTGACACACTTAAGAGACACCGACATCCAATGGGAGCAAAATTTTTATGCCGGAAAGAATAACAAGCGTAGGAATTTATTTCACTAGATACCGAAATAGGTTTTCGGGTGAAATTGCAGAAAGTGTTTTTGCATGTGAAATAGAATTCTAGCAAGGGGTTATATGTGAATGTTTGTAATTAAAGTAATTGGCAAAATTCTGAATAAATAAAAGGAGTTTTATTTATGAGATTTTGCATTAAATTTGGTGGACATTTAATGGCAAGTTTGAGTGGGATTTTGAGTGGAGAGAAATGAAGAGGTTTTTGTGAGTGGAGTGTCCACCCACATGAATGAAGGGGAGGGACAGCCCCCATGGCCGGCGGCCACCCCCTTGGGTGCCCCCCTCCTCCTATAAAAGGCACCCCTCTCCCTCTCTCTCACTCACACCTCCTCGTGAAGGATCTCTCTCCCCCTCTAGAATTTATTCCCCATGGTCTCGGACTAGCGAGATACATGTTCTCGGTGGCTATTCGGCAAGAAAGAGTTGCGCTTCCGCTGCATCGCTGGAGCGAGGAGGCGGAGGTTGCTCGGTGCCTCGGACGTGTGTGCGAGCACGGATGCACTGCTGATTTGTGGCGCTAGGACTTCCTCTCGATCTTGAGATCAGCAAGAGATCGTCTACATCAACCACGAGTTTAACTCGTTAAGCTTTGTCGGTCTTCAAGTGTATGTTCTCTACGGATATACATCCGCCCGTTGTTTGTATCTAGTAGATAGATCTTGGTACATAGTTGTTCCCATCATATGAATTTTGTTTTCTATGTTGCGAACCATACAGTGGTATCAGAGCCAGATCTATGCATAGATGCTTTACACGGGTAGTACACATATGAGTATGTGGGCGATGATGATCATGTTGTTGCTCCTTAGTTGTAATTTTGGATATTGGTGGCATAGTGGGATGAAGCATCTCGGACAAACTTTACATGTCCTCGCACATGAGACCTGTTCCACGCTTGACATACAACTAGTTTGCATAAGTGGCTAGCGGGTGTCTGTCTCTCATACTATAGTCAATATCTATTTTGCAACGAGTTGTCATAAATTTGGTTATCCTTGTTGTGGTTCATGTTCATAGGTAAGAACGATTCTATCTCGAAAGCCCTAAGCCACGTAAAACTTGCAATGGATAAATTAGAGGCTTCTAGTTTAGATTGTTGCTGGGCTAGTGTTATTATATGGTGATGTTGTAAGTAGAAGTATGAGATGATACTCTTACAACACACATAACGTGTAAGTTCCATAGACCTTGGCCTTATACATAAAGGTATGATAGTGATCATACCACGATGCACATGATAGAGATCATATGTGGGAACCATATCATTCCACTAATAAACATGTGATGTTTGATAGCATCTTATATTGCTTGTTTGACGTTTTATTAGCATAATAAGACGATCCCTCATTTAAATATCAAGATAAGAATGTGGTATTCCTTTAGTATGCACCGATTATGTTTTCGTCGCTCCAAGACATCACGTGATGATCGGGTGTTCTTGGATCCACGACCATATTTCGAGTGTAAGACAGTTACACACGCGAATACTAAGGTTCTTACTTGGCAAGCCTAGCATGTACAGACATGGCCTCGGAACACGGACCGAAAGATTAAGCATGAGTCATATAGTAGATATGATGCCCATTTGATGCTCGCCTTTGAAGCTACACCGACTCACGTGATGATGGGACTTGGTGTAGTGGATTTGGTTCATGTAATCACCAAAAAGACACGAGGGATGTCGTTTTTGAGTGGGAGTTCATTCGTAATGTGGATTAGTTGAACTCAATCTATCATAAACTTCGTCTAAACTTTACAAATTCTGTTGTAGATGGCACCACCTGCTTTTAATTTCAATGTGTTCATGGAGAAAGAGAAACTTGCAACGAACGGTAGCAACTTTACCGAATGGGCCATGAATTTGAGGATTCTCCTCTCTGCTGCACAAAAGCAATATGTGCTAGAAGCGCCACTAGGCCCCCACCTTTTGAGGATGCCCATGACGAGGAGAAGAATGTCTATCAGACTCGTTAGGAGGACCACAACTTAGTTCATTGCGGCATATTGTATGGGCTAGAGCCGGAACTTCGAAAGCATTTCGAAAACGGCAATGCATTTGATACAATGGGTGAGTTGAAAATGATTTTTGACACACATGATGCTGTAGAGAGCTACAATGCTTCAGAAAAGTTCTTTAGCTGCATGAAGGAAGAGCACAGCTCCGTAAGTGAGCATGTACTCAAGATGTCGGGTTACGCCGATAAGCTTGTGTCCTTGGGAATATAGATTCCCATTGACTTAGGCATCCATCGTGTTTTGTAGTCTCTGCTACCTAGCTATAAGAGCTTTGTGATGAACAATAATATGCAAGGCATGAAGAAGTCTCTCCTCGAGCTTCTGTCAATGCTTAAAACTGCATAAGTGGAGATCAAAAAGAAACATCATGTGTTGATGATCAAAAGGAACACTGGTTTCAAGAAAGACAAGAAGGGAAAACGGAAGGGAAGTAAGGGCGGCAAGCCGGTTGTCGTGCCTGAAAAGAAACCCCGAGTTGGACCTAAGTGTGACACTGAGTGCTACTATTGTAAGGGGACTGGCCACTTGAAGCGCAACTGCCCCAAGTATTTGGCAGACAAGAAGACCGACAAGGCAAACAAAGGTATATATGATATACATGTTATTGATGTGTACTTGACTAGTGCTCGCAATAGCACCTGGGTATTTGATACCGGTTCAGTTGCTAATATTTGTAACCCGAATCAGGGGCTACGGAACAAGCGACTGCTAGCAAGGGGTGAGGTCAAGATGCGTGTCGGCAATGGATCAAGCGTTGATGTGATCGCCGTCGGAACGCTACCTCTCCACTTGCCGTCGGGATTAGTAATAAACTTGAATAATTGTTATCTGGTGCCTACACTGAGCATGAACATTGTATCTGGATCGTGTTTGATGTGAAGTGCTTATTCATTTAAATCCGAGAACAATGGTTGTTCTATTTATATGAATGAAATCTTTTATGGTCATGCACCGATGATGAATGGTTTATTTCTATTGGATCTCGATAATAATGTTACACATATTCATAATGTTGATGCTAAAAGGATTAAACTTAATGATGATATATCCGCATATATGTGGCACTGCCGTCTAGGTCATATTGGCGTTAAACTCATGAAGAAGCTCCATTCGGATGGACTTTCGGAATCGCTTGATTTTGAATCATTTGATACATGTGAGCCATGCCTTATGGGCAAGATGACTAGAACGTCGTTTTCCGGTTCAATGGAACGGGTGACAGATTTATTGGAAATCATACATTCTGATGTATGTGGTCCAATGAGTGTGTCGGCGCGAGGTGGATATCGTTATTTTGTTACTTTCACGGATGATTTGAGTAGATACGGTTATATCTACTTGATGAAACACAAGTCTGAAACCTTTGAAAAGTTCAAGGAATTTCAGAATGAAGTGGAAAATCATCGTAATAGAAAGATCAAATTTCTACGGTCCGACCGTGGAGGTGAGTATCTAAGTTACGAGTTTAGCACTCACATGAAAGAGTGTGGAATTGTTTCACAACTCACGCATGTCGAAACACCACAGCGAAATGGTGTGTCGGAACATCGTAATCGTACTTTATTGGATATGGTTCGATCTATGATGTCTCTGACGGACTTGCCGTTGTCATTTTGGGGTTATGCACTAGAAACTGCTGCATTCACTTTAAATCGGACACCATCTAAATTCGTTGAAAAGACACCGTATGAATTGTGGTTTGGAAACAAACCTAAGCTATCATTTCTTAAAGTTTGGGGATGCGATGTTTATGTGAAGAAACTTCAACCGGATAAACTCGAACCCAAAGCGGAAAAATGCGTCTTCATAGGATACCCTAAGGAAACAATTGGGTATTCCTTCTATCACAGATCCGAGGGCAAGGTTTTTGTTGCCAAGAATGGATCCTTTCTAGAGAAAGACTTTCTCGCGAAATGTGTGAGTAGTCGGAAGGTAGAACTAGAAGAGCTTACTGAACCTTCTCTTCAAAGTATGGCGAGTAGCACAGCGCCGGAATTTGTTCTGGAGTTGGCTTCACCTACTGAAGAGGGAATTAATGATAATGATCATGAAACTCCAAAAGAGAGTACTACCGAACCTCGCAGGTCTAGCAGGACGCGTGCAGCTCCCGAGCTGTACGGAAACCCTATTATGAATTTCATGGTTGATGAAATTTATAACCCTGCGACGTATGAAGAAGCGATGATGAGCCCGGATTCCAACAAATGGTTAGAAGCCATGAAATCCGAGATGGAATCCATGTACGAAAATCAAGTTTGAAACTTGGTGGAATTACCTCACGACCTAAAGGTCGTGGAGAACAAATGGAATTTCAAAAGGAAAACTGATGCTGATGGTAATATGACCGTCTATAAAGCTCGACTTGTCGCAAAGGGGTTTCGACAAATTCAAGGAGTTGACTACGATGAGACATTCTCTCCCGTAGCGATGCTTAAGTCGGTTAGGATTATGTTAGCAATTGCTGCATATTTCGATTATGAGATATGGCAGATGGATTTCAAACCGCGTTTCTCAATGGTAATATTGAAGAAGAGTTGTATATGATACAACCAAAGAGTTTTGTCGATCCTAAGGATGCTAACAAGGTGTGCAAGCTTCAGCGATCCATCTATGGATTGAAGCAAGCATCACGAAGTTGGAATCTCCGCTTTGATGAGGTGATCAAAGAGTTTGGATTTGTCCAAACTTATGGAGAAGCTTGTATTTACAAGAAAGTGAGTGGGAGCAATGTGGAATTTCTGATATTATATGTGGACGACATATTATTGATCGGAAATGATATAGATCTTTTAAACAGTGTTAAAAGTTATCTAAACAGCAAATTTTCAATGAAGGACCTAGGTGAAGCGTCATACATATTAGGCATAAAGATCTATAGAGATAGATCTAGACGCCTAATTGGGCTATCGCAAAGTACATACATTGATAAGATTTTAAAGAAGTTTAAAATGGATGGAAATAAGAAGGGGTTCTTACCTATGTTGCAAGGCAAGACATTGAGTAAGACTCAAAGTCCAGCTACGGCGGAAGAAAGAGAGATAATGGACAAAGTCCCCTATGCTTCAGCCATAGGCTCTATAATGTACGCCATGATATGTACAAGACCGGATGTGGCACATGCTATTAGTTTGACTAGTAGGTACCAATCGGATCCAGGTTCGAAACACTGGATAGCGGTCAAGAATATACTTAAGTACTTACGAAGAACTAAGTATATGTTTCTTGTGTACGGAGGTGAAGAAGAGCTCGTCGCTAAGTGTTATATCGACGCAAGCTTTGACACCGACCCGGATGACTCTAAGTCTCAATCCGGATACGTATTTCTCATGAATGGCGTAGCGGTTAGTTGGAGGAGTTCCAAACAACCTGTGGTGGCAGGATCAACAACGGAGGCCGAATATTTTGTTGCTTCGGAAGCGGCTCAGGAAGCGGTTTGGATGAAGGAGTTCATATCCGAACTAGCTGTGGTTGCAAGCGCGTTGGACCCAATGGTGATCTATTGTGACAATAATGGTGCCATTTCCAATGCCAAAAAACCAAGGTCTCACAAGAATTCCAAGCATATTAAGCGCCGGTTTCACTCCATCCGCGAGCATATCAACGATGGAGATATAAAGATTTGTCAAGTACACACGGATCTCAATGTAGCAGATCCATTGACTAAACCTCTCCCTAGAGAAAAACATGATCAACACCAGAACTCCATGGGTGTTAGATTCATCACTATGTAACTAGATTATTGTCTCTAGTGCAAGTGGGAGACTGAAGGGAATATGCCCTGGGAGGCAATAATAAAGTGTTTATTATGTGTATTCCAAGTATATGATAGATGTTTATTTTGCATGCTATAATTGTATTAATACGGAAATGTTAATACATGTGTATTTAATAAACAAACAGAAAGTTCCTAGTTATGCCTCTCTCATCAACTAGCTCGTTGATTAACAAGATGATCATGGTTTCCCGATCATGGACATTGAATGTTGTTAATAACGGGATCACAACATTAGTGTAATGGTGTGATGAACATTCATCCGAAATATAGCATTACAATCAAAGTCATTGAGTTTATATTGCTATAACAACTTACGAAGTAATCCTAATCCTTAGACCATCAGATCATGTCAATCACTAACACCGGAAGAGTTTCTCGATAACATCAAACATCACACCATAACAGGGTGATTATAAAGATGGGTTCAGAACTAATAAAGTGTTATGTTGAGGCCCATGGATCGAGAGTGGAATTTGTTCATCCCGATGACGGATAGATATACTCTGGGCCCTCTCGGTGATATCACATTGGTTAGCTTGCAAGCAAGTGATTTGATCACTAGAATGTTATACCACGGGAACGAGAAAAGAGTGCATGTCAGTAACGAGATCAAACTAGGTATGAAGATACCGATGAAAGATACCAATGATCGAATCTCGGACATGTAATATATCACGAAACAAAGGGATTAAGATACTAGCATAAAAGGTTCCGACGATCACAAGAAAGTCATTGTTGAATGTGTGGGAGTCAGTATGGGTCTCCAGATCCCGCTTCTGATTATTGATCCGAGAGGGGTCTCGATCATGTCCGCGTTATTCACGAACCGTAGGGTGACACACTTAAGAGACACCGACATCCAATGGGAGCAAAATTTTTATGCCGGAAAGAATAACAAGCGTAGGAATTTATTTCACTAGATACCGAAATAGGTTTTCGGGTGAAATTGCAGAAAGTGTTTTTGCATGTGAAATAGAATTCTAGCAAGGGGTTATATGTGAATGTTTGTAATGAAAGTAATTGACAAAATTCTGAATAAATAACTGAATTTTATTTATGAGAGTTTGCATTAAATGTGGTGGACATTTAATGGCAAGTTTGAGTGGGATTTTGAGTGGAGGGAAATGAAGAGGTTTTTGTGAGTGGAGTGTCCACCCACATGAATGAAGGAGGGGAGGGGGCAGCCCCCATGGCCGTCGGCCACCCCCTTGGGTGCCCCCCTCCTCCTATAAAAGGCACCCCTCTCCCTCTCTCTCTCACTCACACCTCCTCGTGAAGGATCTCTCTCCTCCTCTAGAATTTATTCCCCATGGTCTCGGACTAGAGAGATACATGTTCCCGGTGGCTATTCGGCAAGAAAGAGTTGTGCTTCCGCTGCATCGCTGGAGCAAGGAGGCGGAGGTTGCTCGGTGCCTCGGACGTGTGTGCGAGCACGGATGCGCTGCTGATTTGCGGCTCTAGGACTTCCTCTCGATCTTGAGATCGACAAGAGATCGTATACATCAACCACGAGTTTAACTCATTAAGCTTTATCGGTCTTCAAGGGTATGTTCTCTATGGATATACATCCGCCCGTTGTTTGTATCTAGTAGATAGATCTTGGTACATAGTTGTTCCCATCATAGGAATTTTTTTGTTTTCTATGCTGCGAACCCTACATTGAGGACGTTGATGTCATTTGTTCGATCCTGCCATGCCAAAGAAGGAGTGCCAGATCCAAAGATCATATGTAGCAACTGCCTCAAGTATCACAGTGCAACCTCCTTTGTGGCCTTTGTACATTCCTTGCCATGCAAATGGACAGTTCTTCCACTCCCAATTAATGCAACCTATGCTTCCAAGCATACTAGGAAATCCTCTACTTCCATTGACTGCGACACGAGGATATCCAAGTGCTCTTCACCTTCGGCGACCGCGGTGTTCTCCTCCTCCAGCAGTACAGCCAGGATCTCCTCGTCGTCGGAGTCCATGGCGAGTATCTCGTCATCGTTGGAGTCCATGGCCGACCGGGCCAAATGTCGAACACTTGGCGGGTGCGGTGGTGGGAGCATGCAGCGAAGCAGAGCTACGGCAAAGTTCTATCAGCAAAAGCGGCGGCGGGAAGGGCGGCGAAGTGGGCGGCTACTATGACGAGCATATCTAGAGGCATGGGAATGTCTCAGCGTGGAGGAGCGCCACCGGCGAAGTCATGGTGACAAAGGCTCTGGGAGCTCTTTGCCGCAGTCTGGGCAAGTGGAGTGGGTGAGAATGGGACTATCTCGCCGACAGAGCTGGCCCACGCCTATTTTCATTACGTCCGGCGTTCCCAGGGCGTACCCGAGAACCTGGGTTTGGCCTGGGAAGGCCGGACCAAAGTTCGCCCAAATCCGAACGAAAACAGGTTCCCGGGTACGCGACTGGGTTTCGGCGTCTAGACCAAATTTTGGCGTCTGGATCGGCATCCTGGGTAGGCGAGTGGAGATGCTCTTATCCTCGTTATTATAGGCGGTTATGGCATCCTGTCCGCCGAGGTGCATCAGGAGGACAGGCGCCCACACCACCTCCAGGACCCTGTCCCGTACACCGTCCGTCTTCTTGTGCCGGTTGAAGAGGGTTGCAAGACCGTATATTGCGATGGCTTCGCTGCCGAGGTATGCTAACCAGGTAAAAGTGGGCCTAATGCCGGATCTGGAAGGGAGCTTACGCACGATGGCGGTGATGAAGAGGATGTGGTGGACGACGAGGCTAGCCAGGACAAGCACGCGCAACTGCCACTCCTCCCACCACTGCACCGCACTTGACACACCCATTGAGTCTCTTTGCTTCTCCTCCTTCTCCCTCTCCCACTTCCTTTTCCTCTTCTTCTCCCTCGCTCCCAAGTTTCTTCTCTCCTCTCCTTCCGTGTAAGGCATCAGCACACTAGCACGCTCCAGAGATTTGATACTCGCTCGTTAGAGCATCTCCACTCACCTACCTAGGACGCCGATCCGGACGCCGAAATTCGGTCCGGACGCCGAAAATCGGCCCACTCGCGTACCCAGGAACCCGCTTTCGTCCGGATTTGGGCGAAGTTTGGTCCAGCCTATCCAGGTCCCGGGTACACCCTGGGAACACCGGACGCAGCGAAAACGGGCGTGGGCCAGCTCTGTTGGCGAGAGAAGGCTGAGCTCCCGCCACTTCGCCGAGCTCCCGCCCTTTTCTTCCCCCTCCCGCCTTTCTCCGCCATTCCCCTCCCGCCACTTCGCCGAGCTCCCCGCCCAACATGCCGCCCAAGAGCTTCGTCCAACCCAGGTCGATCCTCGGCGAGGGTCCGACGGAGAAGAAGGCGAGGAAGCTGAGAGCGCCGCCGACGAAGCCGGAGAGCATGTCCGTCGTCGAGTGGGAGAAGAGGGAGCACTCCAGAAAGATCGCGTCGGACGACCGGAAGGGCAGAAAGGAGAGGGCGAAGCTCCGGCAACAGCAAGCGGCGGCGGAGGAGAAGGCGGTGGCGGAAGAGCAGGCGAACCTGAAGGCGAAGCAGGCGGCGGCGACGAGGTCGGCGATGATGGCAGCGTCGTACCCACCACACTGGGAAAGGCAGGCAAGCGTCGGCTCGCCCGTCGGATTCTCGCCGATCTCTCCGGCCGGCTTTCATGAGAGCGAGACGACTATTCGACAGAGGTACTAGATTTGTCCTTGTATTGAACATCATAAAGCGACGACTTCTGTTTCCATAGTCAACTACATGTGTCAGTAATTGTTTATTCTTTCTGAAACTATCTACGGCTGGCTGGCATGCCTTGGCTAAATTATATTATACTAGTACTAATACTAATCACGGCCTGACCAAGAATCATGTGCGCATAGCTTTGACCGCAAACACCAAGAAACAGCCTATGCTCGTTCGGCGGATGTTTGATTGAGTTTTCTTTCTTTGCTTCTTTGCTCATAATAAGTACAGTAAAAAAACATAACCAAATGACAATCTCTTGTTTGTTCTAGCGAAGAGAACTTTGTTTTCTATTGCTTTTTCTAGTGCAGTTTCAAAAGCATGTCTTGGAGATACTTTTGCTTTCTTGAGCAAACTTGCAAAAAATTATACTCAAATTCCCATGCCCAGACACTAAAACTTCTCCCTTACCTACCACGTGTCGGAATTTTTTTCACATTTGCCATACTTTTTATCTGAAATTTGCATATTTGCCACATGACCACCACATGTCAGTGACACAAAAAATGGCAAATATGCAAAGTGCAAAGAAAAGTGTGGCAAATGTGCAAATCCTCCGAAAACTAGGGGTGCACGGTTCTCTAGGCAGGGACCGGGCTGTCCACGGGTCCAGAAGGGAGAAGCCTGACCGCTCTCTGGGCGGTCAGGGCTTCGGGTTCCTCCAAAGGCCGAGAACATCCAAGCATCGTTCACGGCGAGTACAATCCCGAGAGACAAAGCCCGAGGAGGGAGGGACATATGGCATAAATTGCTTGGCCTAGAAGCTCAGGCCACCTCTGCACACGCACCTGCTGGACCACGCCAACCACTAACATAGCAGTGTCGCCACATCGTGGCCATGCATGCACCGCCCCGCCGCGTGGTATCTCTGAAGGAAATATGCCCTAGAGGCAAATAATAAATGGTTATTATTGTCATATCTTAATTAGTTTGTAATAGTTTTATATTGTGCTATAACTGTATCAAGTAGAAATATTGATACAGGTGTCATATGAAACAGAATCCCTATTAGCCTTTATTCATACTAGTTCACTGGGCAATCAATGATCAAGGGTTTTCTGATCATGGATGATAGTGCCAGTTGACAACGAGGTCATATCATTGGTGAATGATGTGATGGACATTATCCAAAGATTGCCACATGATCAAATCATGAAGTTCATCATTGCAATTGTTAGAAATATAGTCTCCTCCTCCTTAGACCGTGAGATTATATTAATCACTGTCTTCTGAGGTTGCTTTGACTGCATCAAACGTCACTCGGTGAAAACAGTGATTATAAAGGTGTACATTGGGTATTCCGGAGGAACAGGTAGAGGCCTATGAAATCAAGACCGGGATTTGTTCACGCACGTGATGGGTAAGATACTTAAGGCCTACTTGGTGAGATTACATCCAAAAATATTGCAACATGTGATTGGGTCACGGGATGTAATATCACGATAACAAGTGAAACAATACTTGTCGGTAACGAGATTGAACAAGGTATGTGATACCAAATGATCGGATATCGAACAAGACATATCGAATAAAAAAAAGAATTGGACTCGACGTTTATGGTTCAAATGACATTGTCATCGTGGAATGCACAGGGATGAATATGGACATACCATTCCCATTATTGATCATTGATGGGGATCATGTCTGTGCCATTCCCGAGCCATGAGGAAATACGCTTAAGGGTACTATGAGCTAGAGATCCTCTATAAGTTGGAATCACCAGATAAAAGAGAAATGGAAACCGTAAAATGTTTCTGTGAGAGAACCGGAATCGTTCCGAGAAGTTCCGAAGTCGTTCGGGAGAAAATAAAAGGGAATCGAAAGGTGTTTCGGGTCAAATCAGATTTTGTAATATGTATTTGCATATTAATTAATGTAATTAATATTAAATATAATATTAAAATCTAATTTACAAGGGTATTCCACTAATGGGCCAAACTTCATAGAGAAAAATGGCCCATGAGGAAAACCGTAAGAGGGAAGGCCTCCCAGGTGAGGCCTAAGGACCCATGCGCCTGGGAAAACCCTAGGGTTAGGGTTTGGGGCGCCCTAGGGTTGCTCCCTTCCTCCCTTGGCCCCAGGCTAGGTGCCCTGAGGAAGTAGAGACACACCAAGTCCATGAGCTAGGAGCTTACGGTGACCCAGCATACCACTGCATGATGTAGTACATTATAGTCGTTGACATAACACCAATGAAACACCGTTCACTAGTATTACATCCCTCAGAGTAGTACAACAGAAACATAGCAGGTCCAAGACATGACTATAGTTTACAACTCAACTCTTTACACAAGATCCAGAGAACATTCTAGGATAAAGAGAGAGAGAAACTTCTTACGACGAAGAATCAAGAATAAATAACTCCTAGCTACCATACTTATAAAACTATTAGTTGAACTACTGGCTTGCATTGCTGCTATTGCAATACTCTATAGAAGTAGGTTTTATGGTTATAAATTCTATTCTTATCTAATCAGCAACTTCATCTTTACTTGAGTTGATGTATATGTTGACTTTCTTGACTTCCTTGAAGAGCTTTAGCTTTTGAGGGTGATTCCTGGAGCATAACTTAATGTAGACATCGTATGAACTGGCTTTGGAACCTAGCAAGGGTTAAGAAGATACTTTGAGTACGAGCGTACTCAGCAAGTCCACTAGAAAAGGAGTGTTTGATGCACTATAGCTACAGCCACAGACCGTAGGTCATAGGCAATGCAGGTTTTCTTAAACATTTCTTCAAAGGTTGCTTTTATTCTAAAAAGCTATGTCCGTCAGCCTTCACGGGTTTACTAGAACCTTTATGGGGTTCCTTTCCCGTCGCGTTCGCAGCTCCTTCCCGAAACAGGGAGTAATAAGTTACAGTTTTTACACTCTGCAGAGGTGCGTTACTTTTCCCATGAGAGATCAAATCCTTGTTGCACAAACGGGCGATCTTTCCCGTCCACACTTCCTATGGTGTGGGGCCCAGTAGATGATCCAAGCCAATCACTGCCCCCTTCGCGACCTCGCATGCCTCCTTGGTGTACACCATGCCCACATAATGAATTACGACAATGGTTTGTACAAACAGTTAGATGCCATAACTATCGTGGGACGTTGAGGGTTTCCACCCATATGCTGCATATCCTCTACAAATTACCAATTAATATGCATGCTACGAGGATAACAGCCACAACCTGCACATACGGCTTCATGCGAGAGGAAGAAGATACAGCTGACTTCTCCGTCCCATTCCAAATCTCATGGTTAACGCGTGATATACGGCACAAGAATCACTGGCGACATTGGTTGTTAAGTCCTAAGTAATATGTTCCTTTACCACCGGAACTTTCATAGTAGGTTATTACCTCATGGTAATAAACCTATAATCATATTATTATGAAAATAGTGTTTTCAGACCTTTTTCAAATGCAGGTGATGACAACACTGGATTTGTAAAATACTTTACAGAAAATAATCAAAGGACATGAGCAAGTGTGAACTTGCCTTTTGTGATTGCAAGATTATGCACTCACGGTCTTCCAGACAATATAAAAGATCCAATAGCTAAAATCTGCATCATTGGTCCGGTAAGGACTAATGTTTAAAGAGGCAAGATGCTTTTATGCATAAGTAATGTAATGCAAGTTGATAAACGCGAATCCCGAGAATAACGTTGGTCTAGGGTTTGGGATTCTAGAATTGGTCTCCTTAGAATGTGTTGCCCTTTTAGATTAAAGTTTCACACATGTGCTTCTTATTAAGGCTTGTGAGTGTGTGGAAAACAACATGTATTTATACAACAACAACATACACACATATGGAATGCTACTCAAGGTTGCTTACATCTTAATTGTTTATTTTCAAGTTTTACTTTACGAGTAATGTTACTTATAAAGAATTTAAGTATTAACACTACTATTATACAAGTAAAGTATAAAGTAAAGTGATTGTGGTTAGTTATTATTTGTTTTTCTGAAGTGGAAGAACGAATAACTTTTGAAGAACATCTTACTCAATTATGCAGAAGCATTTAAGCTTTTAATTTAATCTTATGAGGTGTTCTTTCTAGTGATAGTCTTTAAGTCAGAAAGAATTGCCTTTACTGGAATACTGAAATTAGTAGTATTTGAGACTTATCTATCTTGGTTGTTAACTTGATTGGTTTGGCATTAAGATACTTTATAAATTAATTATAACAGACCAAAGTTAACTATGAAGTATATAATAAAGTCTTTAGCATTATACTCAAAGCTTGGTAACAATAAGTGACTTTAAGAATGTAGATAGACTTAGGGTGTATTATTTATGATACTTGTATCTTGTTCACTTTGTATTGTTTCCTTAGAGTTACTTAAGAATGGCATTACTTCTATTGGAGTAGTGGTTTCTTTATATTATAATGGTATAAAGGAATTTACCTTCTTATATATAGATGTGGTTAAGGTTTATGGATAAGTAAACAATATTATTTACTACTTATGGATTCACTTATAGTGTTTTTATTTGTTTATATACTTGTGGTTAAAGTAAAGGAATAGGTTTTATTTCTTTACAATTTATTCCTAGAGATTTTACATTAAATAAGAATTCTTTTATAAAGTACTCTACATTAATGGTTGAGAATTAATTTAATAAAATTGTATTTAAAATGTTTTGAAGCATTTTAACTTCATAGTATCAATATTTAAGACTAATACTACTTATTAGGATTAATTAGTTAATTTATAGAATTATTTACAAGTTTTATTTACCTTAATATAAATTATTAATTAAGGAAATAGGTTTAATTTCAAGTTATAAGAGTGTTTAACTTTTTATTTAATTCAAAAGTGGAATATTACATTTTAGACATGTAGGTATTATTTTTGTGATCATTTTGGTATATTATATTTATTTTTGTGATTTATAAATAATAAGATATGATTTTAATAAGATTTATTACTATATAAATACTTAAAATAATAAATATTTAATTAAGAGGATTAATAATGTATAATTATAGTTTTAAACTCTAATTCTTATTTTTCTAAGATTTTTGGTATTTTATTTATATTTTTAACATTTACCATTATTAAAATATTAATTATCAAAGTTTTATTACTTAGAAAACCTTTATTAAATAATGTTTATTTAAGTAATTAACATAACAATACTTGATAATAGTTTTAAGTTGTAGATTTTATTTTTCCAAATATTTTCATATATTATATACATTTTTCTGATTTATAAAACAAAAGTTATTAATGAAACAAGCTTTAAACATTTATTATTTGGAATTAATATTGTTTTATCTAATTTCTAAACAGAGAATACTTTTGGTACCGAAACTGAACCTACCCTAGTCACTAACTAGTGGGCCACGTGCCACATCATCGTTTAGGTTAGTGAAAGCATTTGTTAGTGTTCCTATTACTACTCATAGTCTATGACGGATGGGCCATAGGCCACGTCACATGCCACCGGGGCAAGGACCGAGTCAACAGACGTAGGCATGACGTCAGCATGACGCAAGCCTGGCCTCCACCACCAGAATGAGGTCGCCGGCGGCGATCGTCGGCGCCCCAGCAAACGTGACCAGCCTAGATCGAATAAGCACGACGTGTTGAACCCTAGTGTGGTGGCGCTGCTAAGAAAGGGTCGTCGGAACCTCGTCGGCGACGAGATCCGGTGATGGTGCGGTCGGTACTAACGTGGACAGGCGGCTACGACGAGCGAACAACGGATCGGAGAGGACCATTGGAAGCAGAATCTTACCAGGAAGCTAGTAGAGGCGACGGTGAGAAGGGGCAAGCTTGAGCAACGTCGCCATGGTCTACGGTAAGCGGCGGACCGATGAGGTCAGTGACACCGATAGCGTGTGCGAGGGATCAATTCCTACTGCTAAACAATCCTGAACAATGAGAGGAAGCTTCCAGACCCCATGATTAAGCTCGGGGAGGTTACAAACGATGGGGATTTGAGACAGCCAGAGTTAGGGTTTCGGTGAGGAAGAGGGGTTTACGAGTGAGAGCGAGGGAGTGGATAATACTAGTATGGATGGATAGAGGAGATCGCTGTCGACCTTATCAACCAGGTCCGGGGTGGCGGCGTGCATCATGGAGGTCCAATTTCTGCTGACGACGGTGACCAGCATCGGGCGACGGCGCTCGTTCCAGGGAGCAGCTTGTGACTTCGAGGAAGACGACGACGAAACGGTATCCGGGCCTGGGCCGAAGCTGGGCCGATGCAAAGTGAGCGAAGAGGGTTGGATGCAGCTCCTGAGCGATGAATAGGGCGAAGAGGAAATGGGCCATGGGCTAACCTAGTTCTTTTATTTTTTTCCTGTTTTCTGCTTTGTATTTCATTTTATTTTCAGATTTGAATAATACTCAATTATTTGAATATTTCCCATAGAAAATTATTAGCTAATTAATTGCAGCAACAATAAACTTATTAAAAATCAATTTGTGAACCTTTATAATGGTTTGTGATATTTTCTTTATTTCCCTTGCATATATTCATTTTTTTAACTTTATAGGAATTTCTTATTTAGAATTTTGAAATTAATACTATTTTTATAACAATATATTTTATTGATTTACCTTTTTATATACTTTCATATTCATAATCATATGAAGGTTATTATATCAAATAGAATAGGTATAAATTAGGATCTTAGGTTTTAGGATTTGTTTAGGATCTTATAATTTTGATATCTTGATCCTTTATTGTTATTTAATATATAAAGTTTTGAGAACTTAATATGGTTAATATTATTCTCATATTTCCTTTATTGATGTGTATAAAGATTTGTGGTTAATCACATTATCTTTATGTCTATGATCTTTTATAACATCTGAAGGGATACGGGTAGGCTACACTAGCGCAAATCAAAATAATTCTACCGCGTATACCAGGATAACTGTTGTCATAGATCACGGGATTACCACTAGACGCGCAGTTGCGGAATTGATGAAGCGCGTCGAGGCAGTGCAGACGTTCCACGTCTCCTCCTTGTCCTCGTCCTACGAGAAGCTTCCCTTGCACGGCTCGTCCAAGCGCTACAGATGCAACGCCTCCGAGGTATCCACACGTACAGGGTGGAAGCGTCAGACGCCGGACTGCTAGGTCCGCACGTGCAACACAGGCGTGAGGAGTGGCGGCTGGGAATGATCTGATGTCTAAGGTCTAAACCTGGTCATCTCTCCCCACCCTCTCTTATATAGGCGTCCCTAGTGGGCTTCTACATTAGCAGCCCATTAGTACCCTAAGCCTGGTCTAATTCGGATCCAATTCTCATTAGGCTTCCAGCCCCTTAAGTGTGTGACCCTATAGGTTCATATGCGCATAGACATGACACAAATACACTTATTCTGTCAATAGTTGGTAGCGGCCTCTAGCAAGACGTGCCAACTCCTAAACGCAAACAAAGATCATATCGGACGAACCATCACAAGGTTTAGTACATGTCTTTCCCTTTGCCTCATGATATTTGGTCTAGCTCCAAGCTGACCTCCCTTTCTCGATACCGTGATTCGGAATCCCTTTACTAGGTTAACTCTTAACCATATGTAGCACGGCCATGCATTTATGGATCCGATCACTCGAGGGGCCCAGAGATATCTCTCTCAAGTAGAGAGGGGCAAATCCCATCTTGATTGACCATGCCTTGCAGCATGCTTCAGGACAAACCCGAAAGCTACCTTTATAACTACCCAGTTACGGTGCAACGTTTGATAGCCCCAAAGTAGGTCGATCCACATCTCAAGTATATGCGACAATCTCAGGTCTAAGGACAAAACGTACACGATATGTAGGGAGAGAGCTGCAACTAATTGCTAGTCTCAGGTTGGGTCAGTCCAACCCCATGTTCATAACATGTGTCCACATCATTGGTTTGACATCTCCATGTCTATGACTTGCGAAACATAGTAATCAACCAATCGATGTGCTAGTCTAATATTCACGTGTGTCCTCACATGAACTCCGACTAGGGACAACTCTTAAATAACCATACAAGTATAGAGTTTCACAAACAATTCACGTAATTGCCAATCAATACAAGTTGCCTGATATGGATATTCAAGGAACATTACAATAACTCATGGATACATATGAAATATCATCATCTCTATGATTGCCTCTAGGGCATATTTTCTTCAACATCACCATTCAAAGTAAAAAAATAGTGGATTTGTTTTCTAGAATAACTTAGGAAAAAGAATTAAAAAGATGGTTCCTAAGTACCTATGATGATGATAATTAGAAATGACAAAGATATGCTTAATTGATTGGTTATAGGAAAATATTCCTATAAAACATTGAGGAAGTAAGATGGTAGATCAATCAGATGAAATGAGTACTATGTTTGGTTCTAGAATTAGGGTTTAGTGTTTAACAAGGATTCCTAAATTCCATACTTCATAATTCTGGTCTTCTAATTAAGGAATTCCTTTCCTAGATATATTACTTCTCTATATCCATCATCATGTGCTAACATGATGAGCTTTACCTCACAATAATATTCTTATCCACCTTTTATTCTTCTAAAGCTATTTATAAATGCAATGTGCTTAACACTAAAGCTTTCATAATATTCTCATATTTATACTTGGCTATAACAACTATTCTACTATTAATAATCTCTAACCCAATAAGTGGTTACCTCTAACTCCATTCATACCCTTATTAAATGATCCATCACAAATACTACTCTTCAGTATATGTATACATCAAATTCTACTCTCATTAAGTGTTTAGTATTTCCCAAGAGGAAAATACTATTTCTATAATCCAATGTTGCTCTAACATCATTGTAACCCTACTATATTGTCTCTACTTGACTCCAATATATAACATTCCAACCTCACATTATATTAATGTCACATGTATCTATACAATGGTTCAATCATGTTTTATCCACTATTGTCACTTATACATGGTACAAGCATTCAATATTGGTGAATAAGGCATGATCTTTATAATCCTTTAGGGTTTAGGTTTCCAATTGGCTAATCAAGGCTTCATCAATACAACACTACAGTTGTATTGAAATTATCTTCTATCTAGTTCTATTGGATTAGGAGATATGATTCATTGATTATACCTACTTGATCCAATAGGACTACTCCTGGTAACTATCTTCAGACTTCATTCTTGTAATCTTCTTTGTTACCATATTGATTTGATTTCCTCAAATCACTCCCATCCTATAGATGATATCTAAAACTAGCATCACTACTTATCTCTTCTTACTTCTTTCTTTATAAGCCTTAAGTGAATGCTATAACAAGGACAAGAGTTGATAGATTAAGAAATGGTGAATCGATAGTTGATTACTCAACATTGATGAACAATATATATTGAGATAGGATTCAATAGAGATGATAAAGATTGATATGGAAAGAAAGATGTATGGTGAATGATCTTAACTTAGGTTTCTTTCATACTTAATCTCACTAGAGATTTAGAGTTAGATATTTCAGTGATACCCATGGTATAAGTAGATGAGATTAAGATATAGTTGTTACATTCTTATTATTTGTTTTACATTTATAGTTTGGTATTCATGAGTGATTAAAATGAATACCATGATATGATCACCTAAGGATCAAATATAAATCATTAAGAAATGTATTAGGGTTTAATTTTATTCCATTTGATCTACCCTTAGATCAAATCATGTTTATCCAAAATAAGGTTTTAGCAAAGGTCATATTGAAACTTATCGCAGTCAACTTGATGATCTACTTCCATTCCATCAAGTTAAGAGAAGTTTCAATCATTTTGACAAGTTTTTATTTAAAAGCGCGAAAATTATTCAGATTTTCTATGCATGAATGCAATGCACACACCTGTGTTCAGCTTATTTCTACGCTCTAATGCTGGGATGTTACAGAGCTCTCCTCCCTCCTCTATGCGCCTCCTCCTTCCCTCTCTCCTCTCCTCTCTCCTCTCTCTCTAGTTGTCTCCTTGCGCTAGTATGGTCCTATGAAAGGACTGTTCACGCAAGAGACGATGCACTAGAAGCACGCCGTTGCACTGCGGAGATTCTAAGCCGTAGATCTACTTTCACACTCTCGACAGGGATCAGGGATCTAGAGGTCGTCATCATATATCGTATGTGTATGAAACCACGAGGAGCCACACTTGGGGCATCTCGGATGTCGTGATCTAGGCTGTTGCACGATGGAGCAGGAGGTGACTTGCGAGGAGCTTGACCTTGAGGTCGGCAATGATTACAACTTCTTCACCCATGTTCCTCTTGGAATGTTAACCGCTTTCGGACTACAAAGGTATATATTCAAAACCTCGGCCGTTACTGTATTACTTCTAGATAGATCTTGTAAAGTTAGGGCGTTCCAATGTAGGAATTTTTTTGTTTTCTGCCCCAGAACCAATAGTGGTATCATAGACGATCTATGCGTAGTAATGTTGTACGGCTAGTACGCACATGGTTTGTGCTGGCATTGATCCTCTAGTTGTTACCCTCCGTCGTGTACATGTTTATATCACGATATTGTTTGATAAAACTGCGGTAACCCAGCATACCACTGCATGTGTAATACACTATACTCGTTGATATGACATCCACAGAACACCGTTCCGTAAATATCACATCCCTCAGAGTGGTACAATAGAAACATTACGGGTCCATATTACAAACATACACACATTAATATTATTACAACACCAGAAGTTCAAGACTTCAAAAATATTCAACTTACAAACCAAAATATAAAGTTTTTCAGCGGAATTTTAAAAGTAATAACTCCAACTAAGAGTTGAGCTCAGCAGCTTATTCTATACAGTTCATGCTTCTCGGCTCCGTCGGTTACTACTAACTAGAGCACTAGTTCGACTCATTGCCATCTAATCCGTAGCGGATTTCGTAATCCACTCCTTCAACACCTCCTGACAGGCCAGGCTCCTCGTAGAACACATCTTCTTGGCATTCGGCTGCATACATTGGCGTGTCCTCGGAATCTTCAGAGTCTAAGCAAGGGATCAAAGGAAAGGGTGAGTAACAGCGTTACCCAGCAAGTTCATTATATGCAAGGTGGGAAGTTTGATGCTCTATCTACCACCTTGGACTATAAGTCCTTGGCACTATGAATTTTTTGTAAATCTTTCTTTAAAGATTGATTTTATTATGAAAATCTATGACCATCAGCCTTCACAGGTTGAACAGAACTTTCATGGAGTTCCTTTCCTACCGCATTCGTAGCTCCTTCTCGGAACAGGGAGTAACAAGTTACAGTTCTTACACTTTGCAGAGGTGTGTTACTTTACCCATGAGAGATCAATTTCCTTGTTGCACAACCGGGTGTACTTTCCCGTCCACAATTCCATGATGTGGAGCCCAGTAGTTGGTCCAAGCCAATCACTTCCCTCTCCGTGACCTCATATGTCTGCACGAACCTTCGGGGCCGGATCACCTCCGTTAAGCCCCATTTCGGGCAGGCTAAAACCCTGATGAGTTCCCGAAGACTCTATGACCTGGTGATGCCCGAGCAAGTACCCTTTAAATGGACTATACCCCTAAACACCATTCATAGATAATCTAGACACCAAAAGTGTGGGGCGTAAGGGTGCCCACCCATATGTTGGATCCGCATAAGGAATCACAACGTCACGTTAAGGTCGTCTTGCCTCCATATGAGAGGAAAAGGATACAGCTGACTTCTCCATCCCATTCCAAATCTCATGGTCAACGCGTGATATACGGCGCTAGAATCACTGATGTCACGGGTTATTAATCCCATCATTATCATCACTATTTCAGTTAGAAACCTAAGTTCTATTGCTTCATTATATCATCACTTAGGATGATACCTAAGTTTTATTTATTTTGAGAAAATAATATTTTCTTTCTCTAGAATATAGATGATAACACACTATTTGCAAATACTTTGATAAAGACTCTTCAAAGGACATGAGCAAGTGATGAACTTGCCTTGTGATTGCAAGGTAGTGAAGTCGGATGCTTGCAGTGGACCTTGAGCTTCTATGTCTACAAAACATCATTATTGCCCGGTAAGGACAATATTTAAAGAAGCAAAATGATTATGCAAAGTAATGTAATGCATTATTTATTTTTGGTGTGTTCTCCCCATTATTTAAATTACAAAAAATCTTTTTAGTAGTAAAGAATTTATAAATATTAATTATTAATATTTATTGAATATTGTATTCTTTTATTTTATTTCATTTTATTTGAATTTTATTTATTTAATAATTCCTTTAAGAATTATCATTTAATACAAGAATGATATTAAATATTTATTTAGTATTTTTATAAAATACTACAATATTAATATATAATGAAAGTGATTTTTATTTATTTTTATCAAATTTCTTTAATTTTATAAAATTCCATAAGGAATATATATTATAAAATTCTTGATAAAAATTATATGCATAAAAATTTATTTCTTAATTTACTTAGATAGATTGGATTATTGTGAATCCAAAAACATTTTATTTCTAATTTTTAGATTTTTAGTTTATTTTCTAGAATTTACTTAATTTTAAGGGTATTTTGGTCTTTTCTTAATGATTAAAACTTTATTTAGGTTGTTGGGCTTGCCTTATTGGCTTATTGGGCCGTTTTGGCCCAAGTGGTCAGAACCAAGAAGGCTCCCCGAAGCTTTAGCCCTCTCAGCCCACTCTCCCTGTCCTTCTCTCTCGTCCCGCTCTCTCCTTCTTCCTCGACCCCGTGGTCGTCGATACCACCGACGGGCGATTCACGCCGCCGTGGTCCTCTCCGGCCGCCGCCATGGTGCATGGTGTGGTTGCTGACCCCGCTCCTTCCTTCAGTCCATCTCGATTTGGATTTGGGGCTCTCATGTGGCCAGGTCGGCTCCGTCCTGAACCCTAGGGTTTGGGGTGGTGCTGGTGCTGCCGCCGCCGTGCCCGTGGTGCTGTGGTGGTCTTGCTCGCTCTCGAGCGTTGCTGTGGTCGCCGCCTCAGCTCGGTGCGGGTTGCAGCGCCCCTTGGGATGCTCCCCGTGCCGCCGTGCTCATCAACTCCTTCCGCTTCCTCTTCTCGACCACAGCTACAACCTCCAATAAGTTGCTCTTTCCTACCTCTCATGCTCTTTGTACTATGCTACCCTTTCTTGTGTGTTTCTAGTGGCTACCCCTGATTAGGGTTCATATCCTAATTAGGGTTCATCCCTTGGTTGATATTATATATGATGAATTGGATCTAGTAGTGATGATCCTTGAACATGGTGATTATGTTGATCACTGTCCATAGTTAATTTTCATGGTGCTTGTGGCTTTATTGGTCTGATTCCAATTGATAATTGGATATGGTTTAGTGAATACTGCTACTATGAGACTATTACTTGTGGATCCTGTTGATTTGGGATCTTGCTACTATCAAAATATTGGTACTGACAGTAGTTTTGTCAGTGATTGTTCACTGCATCTATAATTGTGGCTTGTATGGTTATATCCAGATTGAGATTAATCATTTTATTCTGATGATGTTCTGTATATATACATATAAACTTGGAAATGATTCCTGGTGATTGATACCAGGAAAATGATGATTAGTTGCTTGTTAGTTTATCTATGAAAGCTAGATACTTAATCTGCTTGATTTAGAATCTGCTCTTGTGACACCATCTTGAAATGGCACACAAGTCTAGGTTCTACTACTTGGCTTGATTCTGTTAATGCTTAAGATTGTATTAAGGCCAAAGATAAGTTGGAAACTTCTTCTTTAAACAACAGTGCCTATGATGTTGTTCTGAGGCTTAGGAACTAGGTTCCTATCTTGTTGTTCCTCATAGATCTGTTCTGGTAGTGATACCAGTTACTTACTATGGACTCCCTTTGATAAAATGATTGGTGTGCTACTGATTTTGCATGGATCCATAAGATTTATTGTCAACACCCGGGTTTTTAATCCCAGATGCCTGTTATGCCATACATCGCAATCCTCGGATTACCATTTTTGCGAGACATAACAGAGTTGGATACCACAGTACATCATCCATTACAAACCATACATAAGGTTTTACACAAATAAGGATCTCATGATCCCGTCTTAATACAACACAAGCAGGGGAATACGTAATAATAACGGTAGCGTAGGCGAAGCTCCATCTTCTGGGTCACAGGCAATGCTGGCGATGGGAGATGATCCTAGTTGTCGTAACCTTCCTGGGGTCCATCCTCCAGGTACTCCTCTTCATAGTCTGGCCATGGGAATAGCCAGGAACAAAGCCATGAGTACTCTTTAAGTACTTGCAAACTAATACTAACAAGTGAAGGGGGTTTTTGTAATAGGACACTAAGCTCTAGGGTTGTTTTGCAAAAGCCAGATTTACCTCTACTAAGTTCAGAAGCAAAGAATGCTAGTTAAAGTTTATAACACCTAAGCGGGAACTTGTATCTCATGCCACAACTCTGTTGTGGTCAAGTCAAAGTCTCAGATCATTTCACAAGTCATTTTGAAAACATCTGACGGGGGAACAGTATGGCCACTCCAACTGTCCATAACCGCGGACGCGGCTATTCAAATAGTTTGACACTCTGCAGAGATTGTACACTTTCACCAAAACATTCGATACATCCGTCATGAACAAATCCTGAATTCACCATACTCAGTATGCGGATAATCAATCCTAACCTTTCAATTACTCGCCCTAGTATAAGCACCTCTCCTGTGAGTTTGGCCTCCCAACCATGACCAACTGTCATCTTGGGTACTGCACAAGTGGACAATCTTCACAAGGTAGCCTCAGCTCAGACCTTGGCCGTGAGGGAACTAATACTAAGGTATATAAGTTTCCAGTCAAGCCCTACCCAATTCTCGGGTATTGTGGTTTTACGATGAAATTGGAATGGTAACGCATCCAGACAACCATTAGTTTTATAAAGGGATAAGGCTCATGCCTCAACATTTTCATCACCATAATTCATCTGGTGTTCGGAAACACATGTCCAAAACATTTCAATAAAATGATCCATCATTCCAAGGTTTTCATAACCATTTTTCCACCAAGTATTCCCATTTAAAGTTGATCAAGTTTTATGCTTAGCACTAGCATCTACAAGTGGGGGTAAGGACTAATGAGGGTGGTAAACAAGTGGAGTTTTAACTAAGTTCAATCTCATGCCTTAGGATGACATAAAGATTATCTAGCTTAGGCCAAATTTTATGCTCTTTATGCAACCTTCATTTATCCTTCTAGAATCTATAATTCACTTAAGTAAACTCTAAGTACTAGCTTTGATAAAGAAATAAAGTATAAAGCTTGCAAGTAAAACTAGGATTGGTTTATTCAAGTGGTTATGATCATATATGCTTTAAGGCATATAGTGGGCATGGTAGCAAGCAAGTATTATCTTGCATCAATATCAGTATAAGCTTGCTAAGTTGCAAGTGTTAGCTTGCATTGGTCCACTTGGTTAGTAAGGCTTGCCTTGTGCAGAGCAGTGGTTGAAGTTCTCCTCGGCTTCTTCTTCGTAGTATCCTCCTTCTTCCTCGTATCCTTGGTCGGTACTAGCGTCTATAAATAAATACGAGGTACACGATCACCAAACAATACTTAACTACTTGCAATCATCACACACAAGGGTCCTATAGATGATCTAGCATCATCACTAACATTACAAGACTAAAGCTTGGTTTAATTCTTTTTATTTTTAGAAAAGTAATTTCTACTCATTGAAAAACTACTTAAGATTTAATATTCTCCAAACCAAACATGGGATCATGTTGACATATGTCATCACCACATATTTCAGTACATGGGAATGTGATTTAAAGTGGTGTCACAATTTAATAAGGTTTAACCTTTTTATTTTAATTAAATAAAGTGACTAGAAATGCCTATGTAGCATTCTTTTATTACTTGGTCATTATTTCTATAAGTAAACCTATATATTTTTATATATTCTGAAAGGTATGGTTAAATGTGATTTTTGAGAGTTGGAATCAACTCAAAAGCTATCATGGTTTAAATTTGAAAAATGTTTGAATGCAGAAAAGCTTCTGCCTTGTTATTTTTACCAAGGATGATCTACAGATCCAAATGACTTGAATCCAACGGGCTTGGATTCAGCATTTCCAGACCTTTCTAAAAAAATGGTTTTATTCAATTTGGTTCACTGAATCGATCTGGGTTGATATTTGAATCTAGGTGCAGAAGTGTGTTTGAAATAAAATGGAAAAGGTTAATTTCAAATGACTGGGCTGCGCGGGAAGCGATACTGGGTCGGCCTGCTAAGCACAGTGATTAAGCGTGCTGGTTAAGTCGTTGTCCCCACACGTTAGTGAGACGAGGGGGTGCGAAGTGGTACGGGGCAATGTGATACGTTCGATCTAGTTCTAATCCAACAGCTGAGGGTCGTCGTCCACGTCGGGCAACTCCGGCGAGACTGAAACCTAACGCGGCAGGTGAGAGTCGTTGGGGGCTCACCGGGGCTCAGGCGAGGGTCGGCGAGGCGGGCGAACGACAAAGTCGATGACGGCGAACCTCCTGGTACTGGCAGCTTCTCCTGGGGTGGCTCCAATCGCTGGCTCCCTTCTTGTCCAGCAGCGGCGGGCTCCGGTGAAATTCCGGCAAAGTGCTGCTCGCCTTGCTTTAGGAACGGGGTGGAACGATCAGTTAGGAGAGGGGAGTGAGATGGTGTGCTCAATTCGGCTGGGGGTGGCCTCTATTTATAGTCGTGACGACGAGACCAAATGGCATGGGCAGGCGACGGTGGCGACATGGCTACGGGCTGCTAGAGGCATGGCCGGTGGTGGCGATCTCTTGGTGGTCTCCTGGCAATGCTCTACGGTTTTAATGCGCATGTAGGGGCGGTGGCAAATGGTCTGGAACATGCGATGCTCTGCGCGGCCGAGGCGGCGCCTTCGATGGCGAGCGGTGGCTGTGAGGCACGGGGCGGCAAGCGGGGATGTCTGGCGGTCTCCTGGGTCGGTGGTAATCGTGTATGCATGCGGCGAGGGCGGCGCACGGTCTGTGGGCTTCGGTCGAGGGTGGCGCTCTGGCGCATGCTCGGCATGGTTGCTGGCGAGCTGGGCACGGTCTGTGCGTGTGGTCCAGGGATTGGCAACATTCGAGCGCTGGACAGGGAGTGGCGGTGGGGTTTTGGCTTGCTCCTAGACATGTTGGCTAGGCTTGTTTCTTCTCGTAGCTTGCTGTCCACACTAGGGTGACATGGTGAGCTTCGGCTGTTCACCATTGATGGCATTGCCCAGCTTACAGTGGGGCTAGTGCTTGGGTTAGTTAGCTAGATGATCTACTGAGGTTGCTATGAGCTAGAGAGGGAACAAGTTAGGCTCCAATCACTGCTCACAATAGTGTTTAGATTTTATTTGATTTGAATCTGCAAGGTGTTTGATGAAATGGCCGCAAGAATTCAAGTTTTGAATTTTGAAAAGATTTTTGGTGGGTGTGCTATGTTGGTGCTGGTGAGTCTGCTGATGCTTGGGTTTTGAAAGTTGAGCTTGTTTGGGTGGTTTTTGAAAAAGTGGGATCTTCCCATATGATAAAGATTCAATTTTGAATTGTCATTTAAACTATGCATTTGAAAGTTTCTGGATGATCACAAGGTGGGCCTTGATACTTTATTATGAGTACAATCAAGGTGTGTAAAGATCCAAACAAGTTCTTGTTAAGTTCTGAAAGTTTGGGACAACCAAAGTAGGCATGGGAGTTAAATTGGTCAAAATGACCATTCACTTATTTTGTTTGTTTTTGATTTATTTGTCTTTGGGAAAAATTTGGGAATTGTTTAGATGATGTTTAATTCACCTAAGAATCCATTTACAAAAAAAGAAACACATAAACAAGGCAATTCAAAAGAATTCAAAATGGGATGCATACACACATGCATGCTTTCATATTTTTATTTAGAAAAGTTTTTGTTAACCCTAATTTTGATGATCTTAGTTTAATATTTTTGGGATGTTACAAACCTTCCCCCCTTAAACAAAATCTCGTCCCGAGATTTGAAAAAGGACGAAAAGATTACCTAGGATTTGAAGAGATTGGGAAACTCCGTCCTGATGTGATCTTCACGCTCCCAGGTAGCTTCCTCTTCTGTGTGGTTGCTCCACTGAATTTTGAGAAACTTGATGCTTCGGGTTCTGGTAGTTCTGAAAGCTTCTTCCAAAATACGAATGGGTACTTCGGGATAGGTCAGGTCATCGTTGATCTCTATGGTCCGATGATCGATATTCTTGAACACTTCGGTCTTCTCGGGGACTTTGAGACACTTGCGAAGTAATGAGATATGGAACACATTGTGCACCGCTGACATCTCTTCGGGTAGTTCCAAGTGATACAACACTTCTCCTCGATGGTTCATAATCTTGAAGGGTCCGATATATCTGGGGGATAACTTTCCTTTGAGTTGGAAACGCTGCATTCCCTTCAATGGCGACACCTTCAGATACACAAAATTTCCTATGTTGAAGGCGAGGTCTCGACGTCTCTTGTCGGCGTAACTCTTCTGTCTGGACTGGGCTGTCTTGAGGTGCTCACGAATCTTGTGAACCTTCTCTTCTGCTTCTCGTAGGATATCGGGTCCGAAAATCTGACTCACTCCTACTTCCGACCAGTTCAAAGGGGTGCGACACTTCCTTCCGTACATGACTTCAAATGGGGCCATTTGCAAACTGGCTTGATAACTGTTGTTGTATGAAAATTCTGCAAATGGTAGACAGTCTTCCCACTTGGATCCATATTCTAACACACATGGTCTCAGCATATCTTCGAGTATTTGGTTTACTCGCTCCGTTTGTCCATCGGTCTGAGGGTGATATGCGATGCTGAAATCTAGTAGGGTTCCTAAACCTTCTTGGACTTTCTTCCAGAATCTCGAGGTAAACTGAGTTCCTCGATCCGATACGATGTTCTTGGGGACTCCATGCAAACTAACTATTCTAGCGATGTATAACTCCGCTAGCTTCGAACTCTAATATGTGGTCTTGACGGGTAAGAAATGGGTGACTTTGGACAATATGTCCACTATGACCCAGATAGAATCATTTCCCCTACTAGAAGTAGGCAATCCGGTGATAAAGTCCATTCCAACGGAATCCCATTTCCATTCCGGAATCTGCAATGGTTGCAACAGTCCAGCGGGTCTTTGATGTCCTGCCTTGACTCGGTGACATATATCACACTTGGCGATATAGCTTCCGATTTCTCTCTTCATTTTATGCCACCAAAATTGCTCTTTCAAATCTTGATACATCTTAGTTCCTCCGGGATGGATAGAATAAAGAGTATCATGAGCTTCCTTCAGAATAACTTCTTTCAACTCAGAATCTGCTGGTACACAAAGGCATCCTTTGTACCACAGAACTCCTTCTTCGTCTTCGGTGAATCCGGGTACTTTGCATGTACCAATATGACGCTTGATTCCGCTGATACTAGCATTTCCCTTCTGCGCCTCTTTGATCTGACTGATCAAAGTGGGTTGAAGTTCTATGCTATCCAAAAATCCTTCACTTACTAATTCCATTCGAAAATCTTCCATCTCTTTGTGCAAGCTTGGTTGCTCCTTTAAAATCATGGAGTTCAAGTGGCACGGCAATCTGCTAAGGGCATCTGCTACCACGTTGGCTATACCGGGGTGATAGTGAATGTCCAGATCGTAATCCTTGATTAGCTCAATCCATCTTCTCTGTCTCATATTCAGCTCCTTCTGAGTGAATATACTTCAGACTCTTGTGATCCGAATAAATCTCACAGCGATTTCCCATCAGGTAATGTCCCCATGTCTTCAGGGCTAGAACTACGGCTGCGAGTTCGAGGTCATGGGTTGGGTAATTTTGCTCATGTTGTTTCAGTTGTTGAGATAGATAAGATATAACTTTGCCTCCCTGCATTAGCACACATCCGAGACCGATCTTGGATGCATCACAATACACATCGAAGGGCTTCGTGATATCCGGCATGATTAAGATTGGGGCTGAAATCAATCTCCTCTTGAGTTCTTGAAAACTCGCTTCACATTTGTCGGTCCATTCAAATTTCTTGTCCTTCTTCAGCAATTGGGTCATGGGTTTGGCGATACTCGAGAATCCTTCTATGAACTTACGGTAATATCCCGCCAATCCGAGAAATGCACGAACTTGGGTTTGAGTGGTTGGGGCTTGCCAATCTTCGACATCTTTCACCTCTGCGGGATCAACGGCAATTCCTCCGGCTGATACAATGTGACCGAGGAATCCTACCTCCTATAACCAGAATTCACATTTGCTAAACTTGGCATACAGCTGATGCTCTCTAAGGGTTCCAAGAATGGTCCTTAGGTGTAGCTCATGTTCTTCTTCCGATTTGGAATAAATCAAAATGTCATCGATGAAAACAACGACAAACTTATCCAGGAAGTCCATAAAAATCTTATTCATGAGATTCATGAAATAAGCGGGGGCATTGGTTAATCCAAAGGACATAACGATATACTCGTATAATCCATATTGGGTGGTAAAGGCAGTCTTGGGAATACCTTCGGCATGAATCTTGAGTTGATGATAGCCAGTTCTAAGATCAATCTTAGAAAACACTTTGGCACCGGTCAACTGATCAAACAAATCTTCTATCTTGGGAAAGGGATACTTTTTCTTGATGGTGACATCATTCAACTTCCGGTAATCCATACACAAACGGTTACCTCCATCCTTCTTGTCCACGAACAAAACAGGTGATCTCCAAGGTGACGCACTTGGTTGAATCAATCCAATTTCCAACATGGAATCCAGTTGCTTTTTCAGTTCTGCCAGTTCAGACGGGTTCATACTATATGGTCTCTGGGCTATGGGTCCTATTCCGGGGATTAGTTCAATGATAATCTTGATATCCCGATTTGGGTGCGTACCGGGCAAAACATCTGGAAATACATCGGGGTATTCACAGACTATCCAGACTTGGTCAATGGTAGGTTGGGTTATACTCTTGTTGCACTTGAATTGGCGAGGTAAGGTTTTAAATATATGTTCGACTGATATTCCGGCGATACTGGTCATGGTTATGGATTTCTTGGCACATTCAATCAATCCTTTATGTTTGGACATCCTATCCATTCCTAGTACTACTTCCAAACCTTTAGTTCCGAGTACTATCAGGTTAGCATAAAAATCTATGCCATGGATTCGGATAGGGACGACCTTGCAAATTTGCCTAGCCTTGGTGGTTGATCCCGGAATTTGGACGATCATAACATGCTTCAGTTTGGTTGGTTGAATATTACTAGTGCAGGCAAATTCTTCGGTGACAAAAGAATGCGATGCACCAGAATCAAACAACACTCTTGCAAGTACTGAATTAACAGAAAACATACCCAGCACGACGTCTGGCGCTTCCTGAGCTTCTTCAGCATGCATGATAAAAAAGACGGCCGTTGCGGTTGAGCGAATTCCCTGGGGCAAACCTTCTTCCTGGCTGAACACGACGCTGCTGCTGAGCTGGGGCATTTGCATTGGGGGCTGCGACATTCTTCTTGTTGGGGCACTCGTTGGAGTAGTGGCCCTTATTTCCACAGTCATAACAAGTTACCTGCGACTTGTCCTTTGCTGCTATAGGCACAGCATTGCTTCCAGTCCTCGGGGCAGTGTTGGTGTTGGTGGCAGCATTGTTGTTGTTGAATTTGGGTGGGGCACGGTTGAAATTGCTAGAGTTTCCGGGGTAGTTGTTATTTCCTCCGGGCCTAGGGTTTCCACGGTTGGGATAGGTTGGACGGTTCATCGGGGGTTTGTTGGTTCTTGGGGCAAATCCTGGAGATGGGTTAGGGCGATACTTTGGGGTCTGATGGGTTCCTGGCTGGTGCATCATGCGACGCTTGCGGTTCTTATTGGCTTGGTTGATCTTTCCTTCCATTTGGATGGCAGAGTCGACCAGGGCTTCAATATCGTCAAAGGGGATATTGACTAACACAGTCTGCATCTCATCATGCAGACCATTCAAAAATCTTTCTTTCTTCTTGGCTTCGGTGTCAATCTCATCCGGGGCTTACCTAGCTAATGACAGGAATTTGTCATGGTATTCCACTACAGTCATCCTTCCTTGCTTCAGTTCTCGGAGCTCGTCTCTCATTCTCTTGATTAAACCCGGTGGCACATGGGTTCTGCTGAACTTGACTTTGAATTCCTCCCAGGTCATCATCTGGCCTCCAGTCATTGCACGAACACTGTTCCACCATGCTCTGGCATCTCCAGCTAGATAGTGGGTGGCGAATAAAACTTTCTCGTTAGCTTCCACTCCGGTGACTTCTAGGTTATTTTCCATGGTTTGCAGCCAATCATCGGCGTCTAAGGGCTCTTCCGACTTAGTGAAAACAGGTGGGTTGGTGTTCTGGAAATTCTTGATCTTAGATCCATGGTTGTCCTGATTTCCGTGGCCTTGGTTGTTGTGGGCAAGCTAAGCTATCTGTTGCAGGGTGGCTAGGTTGGCTTGATGTTCGGCTCTTTCAGCTTCACGGTCAGAAGTCAACATTTGCAGTATCTGCAACATCGGGTCCGGGGATGAACCACTTCCTCCACGTGGCATCTGAAGATTGAGATAGATCATGAGAAAAGAGGGAAATTTCTAAGGTTCTGGGATTTTGAGAAGTTTTTAAAGTTTGACTCAGATTTTTCTAGCAACTTGCTTTTCATTCATTCATTCATAGCACACGGTACAACACACACCACAACAAAGGGAAACATATGGTTTTAAGAACCATTCTGGAAACTACGATACAGTGGGACCGAATACTACTCACTACGCTAGTGCTCAAGTGCTACTACTCCTCGGAGTCGGTGTAGTCGTCATCCTCATCATCCTCATCGTCATCGATGAAGGCATAACCATCCTCATCGGTGAAGAAATCCATAGCCTGATCCTCATGAAAATCATCATCATCGCTGATATAGGAGTAGGGGTCTCCACGAAGATCCTCTCTGGCATTCTCCCTTTCCTCCAACTGCATGTCTCTCTCGTGGATGGTCTCCTCCAAAGACGAGATATGGTGGCGAAGACGGGCAATGATGCGCTCCTTCTTGTCGAGCTGACGATGGCGAGACTTGCAATCCTTTACTAGCATGGCGATGGTCTGATCCTTCGTCTTGATGATGGCGGACTTGTGGTTGGAGTAGTCACGGCAATTATCCAACTCCTGCTGATGATCGTACATCATGAAACTAAGGTGGTCCAATTGGGTCTTCAAATCTTGGTGGTATGGGGCTTCCAGGGGTTGTCCATTAGCATCACGCCTTGGGAAAAACTCAACGCGAGTACCCTTGATCTGGTTGATACTCTGCCCACACAGACGGGAAAGAGCTTCCTGCATGGCCCTGGCAAGTCCATTGAGTCAGTTGTTCTCTCTTAAGGTGAACTGAATTCCCTCAGCAGTGGGAGGTTCAATCTTTCCTCGGAGACTTGCAACAATTAGCCACTGCAGATCTTCTCCTCCTTGATCATTGAGCTGAGCTCCGAAGAACTCGGGGTGAGGACGCTCCAGAAGTTACGAAAGCTGGTCCAAATCCCTCTCAATGATAAGGTCTCCGCCATTTCCCAATTGGTAAAACTTGTTGTACTTCACGTCCATCTAAAAGAATATAAGATGAGTAAGTTAGTAGAGTGATCAAGTGTGTCAAATTTTATGTATTTTGCAAGAGTTTTTGAGGAACATGAATTTTCATGAAATAAGTGAGTGATAAGAATGGGAATAAGTTTTTGGTAAATATTTGCTTCTTTTGGTTTTGAAACTAGGTTTTTGATTCAAACGTCTAGTCTAACTAGGGTCTCCTATGGTCAGGATGGCTCTGATACCAACTTGTCAACACCCGGGTTTTTAATCCCAGATGCCTATTATGCCATACATCGCAATCCCAGAATTACCATTTTTGCAAGACATAACTGAATTGGATACCACAGTACATCATCCATTACAAACCATACATAAGGTTTTACACAAATAA
The DNA here is from genome assembly GCA_916181665.1 of Avena sativa. Taxonomy (NCBI): domain Eukaryota; kingdom Viridiplantae; phylum Streptophyta; class Magnoliopsida; order Poales; family Poaceae; genus Avena; species Avena sativa. The sequence goes on along the minus strand of OV702299.1, from coordinate 460,454,610 downwards.
GGATCTCATGATCCAGTCTTAATAAAACACAAGAAGCGGAATACGTAATAATAACGGTAGCGTAGGCGAAGCTCCATCTTCGGGGTCACAGGCAATGCTGACGATGGGAGATGATCCTAGTCGTCGTAACCTTCCTGGGGTCCATCCTCCGGGCACTCCTCTTCATAGTCTGTCCATGGGAATAGCCAGGGACAAAGCCATGAGTACTCTTTAAGTACTCGCAAACTAATACTAACGAGTGAAGGGGTTTTTTGTAATAGGACACTAAGCTCTAGGGTTGTTTTGCAAAAGCCAGATTTACCTCTACTAAGTTCAGAAGCAAAGAATGCTAGTTAAAGTTTATAACACCTAATTGGGAACTTGTATCTCATGCCACAACTCTATTGTGGTCAAGTCAAAGTCTCAGATCATTTCACAAGTCATTTTGAAAACATCTAACGGGGGAACAATATGGCCACTCCAACTGTCCATAACCTCGGACGCGGCTATTCGAATAGTTTGACACTCTGCAGAGATTGTACACTTTCACCAAAACATTCGATACATCCGTCAGGAACAAATCTTGAATTCACCATACTCGGTATGCGGATAATCAATCCTAACCTTTCAATTACTCGCCCTAGTATAAGAACCTCTCCTGTGAGTTTGGCCTCCCAACCATGACCAACTGTCATCTTGGGTACTGCACAGGTGGACAATCTTCACAAGGTAGCCTCAGCTTAGACCTTGGCCGTGAGGGAACTAATACTAAGGTATATAAGTTTCCAATCAAGCCCTACCCAATTCTCGGGTATTGTGGTTGTACGATGAAATTGGAATAGTATCGCATCCAGAAAACCATCAGTTTTATAAAGGGATAAGGCTCATGCCTCAACATTTTCATCACCATAATTCTTCTGGTGTTCAGAAACACATGTCCAAAACATTTCAATAAAATGATCCATCATTCCAAGGTTTTCATAACCATTTTCCACCAAGTATTCCCATTTAAAGTTGATCAAGTTTTATGCTTAGCACTAGCATCTACAAGTGTGGGTAAGTACTAATGGGGGGTGGTAAACAAGTGGAGTTTTAACTAAGTTCAATCTCATGCCTTAGGATGACATAAATATTATCTAGCTTAGGCCAAATTTTATGCTCTTTATGCAACCTTCATTTATCCTTCCAGAATCTACAATTCACTTAAGTAAACTCTAAGTACTAGCTTTGATAAAGAAATAAAGTATAAAGCTTGCAAGTAAAACTAGGATTGGTTTATTCAAGTGGTTATGATCATATATGCTTTAAGGCATATAGTGGGCATGGTAGCAAGCAAGTATTAGCTTGCATCAATATCAGTACAAGCTTGCTAAGTTGCAAGTGTTAGCTTGCATTGGTCCACTTGGTTAGTAAGGCTTGCCTTGTGTAGAGCAGTGGTTGAAGTTCTCCTTGGCTTCTTCTTCGTAGTATCCTCCTTCTTCCTCGTATCCTTGGTCGGTACAAGCGTCTATAAATAAATACGAGGTACACAATCACCAAACAATACTTAACTACTTGCAATCATCACACACAAGGGTCCTATAGATGATCTAGCATCATCACTAACATTACAAGACTAAAGCTTGGTTTAATTCTTTTTATTTTTAGAAAAGTAATTTCTACTCATTGAAAAACTACTTAAGAATTAATATTCTCCAAACCAAACATGGGATCATGTGGACACATGTCATCACTAAAGGGTTTCGCGGCATAGTAAATCAAAATTTTCTACGGATGCGAATAGAGGGAAGCCAAGATCTAATCTAGGAGATGCAAACAACGAGAGAGATTGGATTAGATCTTCATACCCTTGAAGATTCGCACAGCGGAACGTTCGTCGGAACGTGGGTGATGTAGTCGTACTCGCTTCTCCTCCTCGCGATCCGATCCGATCTAGCACCACAAGTGGCGGTGCCTCCGTGAGATGCACACGTGCAGCACCTCGACGTCTCCTCCTTCCTCGGACCAGCAAGTATGGTGGAGAGACGGATTGGATCTACAACACGACGGCGTGGTGTATATGGTGGAGAGTTTCTGCAGCAAGGCTTCGCCTACAGGCAGTCGGGAGGGAGAGAGAGAGGAGGGCAGTAGGGCGGCTAGCTTTTGAGGGGAAGGTGTGGGCGGGTGGTGCGCCCCCAGCCCTCTTTATATAGAGGGGTGGGCGGCAGCCCTAGAACCTCCCCCAAGCCAAGGCCGGCGGCCACAAGGAGGAGGAGTGGGGGGCAAGGAAACCCCCCCCCCCTTCTAGAAGGTCTAGTTAGGGTTTTACCCTAGCTGGACGGTTGGGCCCTATGGGGCCTTGTGCCCCTGGCCCAATGCGGCCAGGGCACTCCATCATAGGCCCATGCCCCCTCCCGGAAGGTGGGGCCACGTTGGTCCCCTTCCGGAAGGTTCTAGAAGCTTCTGGTACAATACCGATTAACCCGGAACCATTCCGAACTCCAAAAACTGCACTGCCTTATATGAATCTTATTCTCCGGACCACTCTGGAACCTCTCGTGATGTCCCGGATCCCATCCGAGACTCCGAACAAAAACTCATAAACCAATTATCCAATCTATCCTAGCGTCGAGACACGTTAAGTGTGTGACCCTGCGGGTTCGAGAATATGCAGACATGATCTTCTATCAATAATCAACAGCGGGGTCTGGAAAACCCATATTGACTCCCACACATTCATCGATGATCATATCGGATGAACCACGATGCCAGGATTCAATCAATCCCATATATATATTCCCTTCGTCTCGCGATATTTTACTTGCCCGAGATTTGATCGTCGGTACCGTCATACCTAGTTCAATCTCGTTCACAGCAAGTACTTTACTCGTTCCGTAATCCGATATCACTTTGTGATTAACTCCTTAACCACATGCTTGCAAGCGGTGTTGATATCGATTACTGAGTGGGCCCGAAGTATATCTCTCCGACTTGGGAGGGACAAATCCCATCTCGATACATACAACCCAACAGGTACTTTCCGATCACCTGAGAGACACCTTTATGATCACCCTCTCATAGGATGACGTTTGATGACCTCAAAGCTCTCTTCCGATACCAGGGAGTTGCATTATCTCATGGTCTAAGGAATACAATATTTGACATAGGAAAAGCTTCGCAAAGATGAACACGATGACACGATCTAATTGCTTCGCTTAGTTTGGGTCTGTCCATCATATCATTCTCCCAATGATATGATCTCATTATTAATTGACAACTCATGTCCATGGTTAGGAAACCTTAACCATCATTAATCAATGAGCTAGTCCATAGAGGCGTACTAGGGACACAGTGTTGTTCACAAACCACACAAGTATTAAAGTTTCCTCTTAATACAATTCTAGCATGGAATATAAAAATTATCATGAACAAGAATTATAATAATAACATCTTTATTATTGCCTCTAGAGCATAATTCCAACAGTCTCCCACTTGCACTAGAGTCAATAATCTAGTTTACATTTGGCAACAATCTCACACCCATGGCACTGAGGTGCTGATCATGTTTTACACGTGGAAGAGGTTTAGTCAATGGATCTGCGACATTCAGATCTATATGTACTTTGATAATCTTCAGATCTCCATCTGCTATATAATCTCGGATTATATGAAACTTGCGGTTGATATGCTTGGTCTTTGGATGATATCTTGGTTCCTTAGCAAGTGCTATGGCGCCAGTGTTGTCACACAATATATCCAGTAGGTCCAATGCACTTGGAACCACGCCAAGCTCAGTGATGAAGTTCCTGATCCAAACTCCTTCACTTGACGCTTCTGCAGCAACCATGTATTCCGCTTCTACTGTAGATCCCGCGATCACGCTTTGCTTGCAGCTTCTCCAGCTCACAGCTCCTCCATTCAAAATATACACGTATCCTGTTTGAGATTTAGAATCATCCTTGTCGGTGTCAAAACTAGCATCGACGTAACCTTTTACGACAAGCTGTTCATCACCGCCATAGACTAAGAACATTTCTTTAGTCCTATTTAGGTACTTTAGGATGTTCTTCACGGCTGTCCAGTGTTCCACTCCTGGATCACTTTGATACCTGCTCGTCAAACTAAGAGCATTGGACACATCCGGTCTAGTACATAGCTTGGCATACATTATAGAACCTATGGCCGAGGCATAAGGCACTTTGCTCATAGCTTCCCTATCATTTACCGTAGCTGGACACTGAGCCTTGCTCAATATCTTACCTGACAACATAGGCACTGAACCTTTCTTTGCCTTATCCATTCTAAACCTTTTCAGAACTTTGTCTAGGTATGTACTCTGGCTAAAGCTATCAGGCGTCTTTGTCTATCTCTATAGATCTTGATGCCCAATATATAAGCAGCTTCACCTAGGTCTTTCATTGAAAAACACTTATTCAAATAACTCTTCACATCGTTAAGCATGTTGATGTCATTTCCAATAATCAATATGTCATCCACATATAGTACCAGAAACGTCACCGACCTCCCACTCACTTTCTTGTAGATACAAGCTTCGTAGCAATTGGAACAAATCCAAAGCTCTTGATCACTTGATCAAAACGAAGGTTCCAACTCCGAGATGCTTGCTTCAGTCCATAAATGGAATGCTGAAGTTTGCATACTTTATCAGCATCCTTAGGATCGACAAAACCTTCAGGTTGCATCATATACAACTCTTCATCAATGTTGCCATTGAGGAATGCAGTCTTGACATCCATCTGCCATATTTCATAATCATGAAACACAGCAATTGCTAATAAAATCCGAATGGACTTAAACATCGCTACGGGAGAGAAAGTCTCATCGTAGTCAACACCTTGAACTTGTCGAAAACCTTTCGCAACAAGCCGTGCTTTATAGACGGTAACATTACCATCCGCGTCCATTTTCTTCTTGAAGATCCATTTGCACTCAACGGCCTTTCGGTCGCTAGGAGGGTCCACCAAAGTCCATACTTGGTTTTCGCTCATGGATCCCAATTCGGATTTCATGGCTTCTAGCCATTTCTCAGAGTCTGGGCTCATCATCGCTTCCTCATAGTTCCTAGGTTCACTGTCTTCTACTAACAAGACAGTCAAGACAGGGTTGCCGTACCACTCAGGAGGGGCACGCGACCTTGTCGACCTGCGACGTTCAGTAGCAGCATCGTCCGAAGCTTCATGATCCTTGTCATTAGCTTCCTCTATCGTTGGTGTAGGCGGCACTGGAACAATTTCAGGTGCTGCGTTACTCTCCAACTCAAGAGAAGGTTCAATAACCTCGTCTAGCTCTACTTTCCTCCCACTCACTTCTTTCGAGAGAAACTCCTTCTCAAGAAAGGAACCGTTCTTTGCGACAAACACTTTGCCTTCGGTTCTGTGATAGAAGGTATACCCAATAGTTTCCTTAGGGTATCCTATGAAGACGCATTTCTCCGCTTTGGGTTCGAGCTTGTCCGGCATCAACTTCTTGACGTAAGCTTCGCATCCCCAAACTTTCAGAAACGACAACTTAGGTTTAGCACCAAACCACAGTTCATACGGTGTCGTCTCAACGGATTTAGATGGAGCCCTTTTTAAAGTGAATGCAGCGGTTTCTAATGCATAACCCCAAAATGATAACGGCAAATCAGTAAGAGACATCATTGATCGGACCATATCTAATAAGGTTCGATTCTGGCGTTCAGACACACCATTGCGTTGTGGTGTTCCGGGTGGCGTGAGTTGCGAAACGATTCCGCTTGCTTTAAGATGCGTGAGAAAATCATAAATCAAATATTCACCTCCACGATCGGATCGTAGAAACTTAATCTTTCTGTTACGATGGTTCTCCACTTCATTCTGAAATTCTTTGAACTTTTCAAACGTTTCAGATTTATGTTTCATTAAATAGATATACCCATATCTACTTAAGTCATCCGTAAAAGTGAGAAAATAGCGATATCCATCGCGCGTCGAAACACTCATCGGTCCGCATACATCGGTATGTATGATTTCCAACAAGTCCGTTGCTCGCTCCATCATACTGGAGAACGGGGTTTTAATCATCTTGCCCATGAGGCATGGTTCGCATGTGTCAAATGATTCAAAATCAAGAGACTCCAAAAGTCCATCAGAATGGAGTTTCTTCATCTGGTTTACACCAATATGACCAAGACGACAGTGCCACAAATAAGCAGTATTATCACTATCTACTTTGCATCTCTTAGCCTCAATGTTATGGATGTGTGTTTCATCCCTTTCGAGATTTAGAAGAAATAAACCATTCACAATAGGTGCCTGACCATAAAAGATGTTACTCATATAAATAGAACAACCATTATTCTCCGATTTAAATGAATAACCGTCTTGCAATAAAAAAGATCCAGAAATAATGTTCATGCTCAACGCAGGCACATAATAATACTTATTAAGGTTTAAAACTAATCCCGAAGGTAAAACTAAGGAGAGCGTGCCGACGGCCATCACATCAACTCTTGATCCGTTGCCAACGCGCATCGTCACCTCATCCCTCGCAAGCCGCCGTCTATTCCGTAGCTCCTGTTTCGAGTTACAAATATTAGCAACTGAACCAGTATCAAATACCCAGGCACTACAACGAGGGCTAGTAAGGAAAACATCAATAACATGTATATCAAATATACCTTTGATGGTGCCAGCCTTCTTGTCCGCTAAGTACTTCGGACAGTTGCGCTTCCAGTGACCCTTGTCCTTGCAATAGAAGCACTCAGTGTCCGACTTAGGACCAGACTTGAGCTTCTTCTCAGCAGGGGCAGTGCGCTTGCCGCCGCCCTTCTTGAAGGGCTTCTTTGCACCCTTACCTTTCTTGAAGGTGGGGGGCTTGTTGAACATCAACACATGATTATCCTTTTTGATGTCATCTTCCGCAGCCTTCAGCTTTGCGAAGAGCTCGGTGATCGTATCAGTGGAACCAATCTGATTATGAGTCACTACAAAACTTTTGTAGCTAGGAGGGAGTGATTGCAGAACCCTGTCAATCTTGAGCTCCTCAATCTTGCAGTCTAGTTGCTCAAGGCGTTGAGTGTAGCCCGACATCTTAATGGCGTGCTCACTAACTGAACTCCCTTCCTCCATCTTGCAGTTAAAGAACTTCTCAGAGATCTCATATCTCTCAGAACGGGCTTGAGTCTGAAACATGGTTTTCAGCTCCTCGAGAATCTCAAAGGGCCCGGGATAGTCTTCAAAACGATTTTGAAGGTCCGATTCCATAGCAAACAACATGGTGCTCTTAATCACACCATAATCATCTCTGCGCGACTTATAGACAGCTTTCTCATCAGCCGGCGCAGTAGCAGCAGGGGCGTCACCTAACGCACCTTCAAGGACATAGTCCTTTTGACCGCCAGAGAAAATGATTCTCAGATTGCGGAACCAATTGGTGAAGTTAGACCCATCGTTTTTAAGCTTTTCCTTCTCAGCAAAAACGTTGAAGTTGAAGTTGGACTTAGCCATTTGATCTACAATATTTGCAAGTACAAATTAGACTATGTTCATGATAACTAGTTCAACTTTTAATCAAATTACTAGATGAACTCCCACTAAATTCAACATCCCTCAAGTTGTTTAGTGAACATGATCCAAATTCACCACACCTAATCCGATCTTCAGGAGAAGAGATGTGGATTCAATGGTGGACAACGAAGTGTCGATCATATCATTCATATGACTCATGCTTAACCTTTCGGTTCATGTGTTCCGAGGCCATGTCTGTACATGCTAGGCTCGTCAAGTTAGACCCAAGTATTTCCGCGTGTGCAAAACTGGCTTGCACCCGTTGTATGTGAGCGTAGAGTCTATAGCACCCGATCATCACGTGATGCTTGGACACGACGAACTTTCGCAACGGTGCATACTTGGGGAGAACACAGTTTTATCTTGATCTTTAAGTGAGGAATCATCTTATAATCCTACCGTCGCGATCTAAGCATAATAAGATACATAAAAGGATAAACATCACATGCATATAACTTTATGTGACATGATATAGCCAATCTTCGCGCAATGATCTCCATCTTGTGTGTTCCGGCATGATCTCCATCACTCCACCATGATTGCCTCCACCACGAATAACAACTACAACTATTGCTAACTACTTAGCGATAAAGTGAAACTATTACATGGCGTATAAGAAGTTGACACACAGGTCATACACAATTATAAAGACAACCATATGGCTCCTGCCGGTTGTGTACTCATCGACATGCAAGTCGTGAAACATTACAAAACATGATCATCGCATACATTATACACATCACATCTTGGGCCATACCATATCACAGAAAACACTCCCTGCAAAAACAAGTTAGACGCCTCTACTTTGTTGTTGCATGTTTTACGTGGCTTATGGGAGTAGATGCTAAGAACGATTCTTACCTACAGAAAGCCACAACGGTGATATTATGGTTGCCAAACTCCGGTGTTAATCCCATGACAACTATAGTGAGAGAAACTGGCATCCACCAGCTCCATGTGTGGAACAAGCCACACGTCAAGTGCGGAGCCGGTCTCGCGAACGACGTCGCGTAAGGTTGGCCTGGACCGCTTCAATCTCACTATCCCGCGTCATAAGAAGAACACAAACAAGAGGCTTGCAACAGAAAATATCAACGCCCGCAACAACCATGTTGCGTTCTACTCGTGAAACACATCTATGCATAGATCTAGCTCGGATACCACTGAAGGGTTTCGCGACATAGTAAATCAAAATTTTCTACGGATGCGAACAGAGGGAAGCCAAGATATAATCTAGGAGATGCAAACAACGAGAGAGATTGGATTAGATCTTCATACCCTTGAAGATTCGCACAGCGGAACGTTCGTCGGAACGTGGGTGATGTAGTCGTACTCGCTTCTCCTCCTCGCGATCCGATCCGATCTAGCACCACAAGTGGCGGTGCCTCCGTGAGATGCACACGTGCAGCACCTCGACGTCTCCTCCTTCCTCGGACCAGCAAGTATGGTGGAGAGACGGATTGGATCTACAACACGACGGCGTGGTGTATATGGTGGAGAGTTTCTGCAGCAGGGCTTCGCCTACACGCAGTCGGGAGGGAGAGAGAGAGGAGGGCAGTAGGGCGGCTAGCTTTTGAGGGGAAGGTGTGAGCGGGTGGTGCACCCCCAACCCTCTTTATATAGAGGGGTGGGCGGCAGCCCTAGCCCCTCCCCCAATCCAAGGCCGGCGGCCACAAGGAGGAGGAGTGGGGGGCAAGGAAACCCCCCCCCCTTCTAGAAAGTCTAGTTAGGGTTTTACCCTAGCTGGCCGGTTGGGCCCTATGGGGCCTTGTTCCCCTGGCCCAATGCGGCCAGGGCACTCCCTCATAGGCCCATGCCCCCTCCCGGAAGGTGGGGCCACGTTGGTCCCCTTCCGGAAGGTTCTAGAAGCTTCTGGTACAATACCGATTAACCCGGAACAATTCCGAACTCCAAAAACTGCACTGCCTTATATGAATCTTATTCTCCGGACCACTCCGGAACCTCTCGTGATGTCCCGGATCCCATCCGAGACTCCGAACAAAAACTCATAAACCAATTATCCAATCTATCCTAGCGTCGAGACACGTTAACTTTGTGACCCTGCGGGTTCGAGAATATGCAGACATGATCTTCTATCAATAATCAACAGCGGGGTCTGGAAAACCCATATTGACTCCCACACATTCATCGATGATCATATCGGATGAACCACGATGCCAGGATTCAATCAATCCCATATATATATTCCCTTCGTCTCGCGATATTTTACTTGCCCGAGATTTGATCGTCGGTACCGTCATACCTAGTTCAATCTTGTTCACAGCAAGTACTTTACCCGTTCCGTAATCCGATATCACTTTGTGATTAACTCCTTAACCACATGCTTGCAAGCGGTGTTGATATCGATTACCGAGTGGGCCCGAAGTATATCTCTCCGACTTGGGAGGGACAAATCCCATCTCGATACATACAACCCAACAGGTACTTTCCGATCACCTGAGAGACACCTTTATGATCACCCTCTCATAGGATGACGTTTGATGACCTCAAAGCTCTCTTCCGATACCAGGGAGTTGCATTATCTCATGGTCTAAGGAATACAATATTTGACATAGGAAAAGCTTCGCAAAGATGAACACGATGACACGATCTAATTGCTTCGCTTAGTTTGGGTCTGTCCATCATATCATTCTCCCAATGATATGATCTCATTATTAATTGACAACTCATGTCCATGGTTAGGAAACCTTAACCATCATTAATCAATGAGCTAGTCCATAGAGGCGTACTAGGGACACGGTGTTGTTCACAAACCACACAAGTATTAAAGTTTCCGCTTAATACAATTCTAGCATGGAATATAAACATTATCATGAACAAGAATTATAATAATAACATCTTTATTATTGCCTCTAGAGCATAATTCCAACAATCACCACATATTTCAGTACATGGGAATGTGATTTAAAGTGGTGTCACAATTTAATAAGGTTTAACCTTTTTATTTTAATTAAATAAAGTGACTAGAAATGCCTATGTAGCATTCTTTTATTACTTGGTCATTATTTCTATAAGTAAACCTATATATTTATATATATTCTGAAAGGTATGGTTAAATGTGATTTTTGAGAGTTAGAATCAACTCAAAAGCTATCATGGTTTAAATTTGAAAAATGTTTGAATGCAGAAAAGCTTTTGCCTTGTTATTTTTACCAAGGATGATCTACAGATCCAAATGACTTGAATCCAATGGGCTTGGATTCAGCATTTCCAGACCCTTCTAACAAAATTGGTTTCATTCAATTTGGTTCACTGAATCGATCTGGGATGATTTTTGAATCTAGGTGCAGAAGTGTGTTTGAAATAAAATGGAAAAAGTTAATTTCAAATGACTGGGCTGCACGGGAAGCGATACTGGGCCGGTCTGCTAAGCACAACGCTTACGCGGGCCGGTTAAGTCGCCGTCCCCACGCGTCAGTGAGACGAGGGGGTGCGAAGCGGTACGGGGAAATGTGATACGTTCGATCTAGTTCTAATCCAACGGCTGAGGGTCGTCATCCACGTCGGGCAACTCCGGAGAGACTGAAACCTAACGCAGCGGGTGAGGGTCGTTGGGGGCTCACCGGGGCTCAGGCGAGGGTCGGCGAGGCGGGCGAACGATGAAGTCGAGACGGCGAACCTCCTGGTACTGGCAGCTTCTCCTTGGGCGGCTCCAATCGCTGGCTCCCTTCTTCTCCAGCAGCGGCGGGCTCCGGTGAAATTTCGGCGAAGCGCTGCTCGCCTTGCTTCGGGAACGGGGTGGAACGATCAGTGAGGAGAGGGGAGTGATATGGTGTGCTCAATTCGGCTGGGGGTGGCCTCTATTTATAGTCGCGACGACGAAACCGAACGGCATGGGCAGGCGACGGTGGCGACATGGCTACGGGCTGCTAGAGGCATGACCGGCGGTGGCGATCGCTTGGTGGTCTCCTTGCGATGCTCTACGGTTTTAATGCGCATGTAGGGGCGGTGGCAAATGGTCTGGAACGTGCGATGCTCTGCGCGGCCGAGGCGGCGTCTTCAATGGCGAGCGGTGGCTGTGAGGCACGGGGCGGAAAACGGGGATGTCTGGCGGTCTCCTAGGTCGGTGGTGATCGTGTATGCACGCGGCGAGGGCGGCGCGCAGTCTGTGGGCTTCGGTCGAGGGTGGCGCTCTGGCGCATGCTCGGCATGGTTGCTGGCGAGCTGGGCACGTTCTGTGCGTGTGGTCCAGGGATTGGCAACGTTCGAGCGCTGGACAGGGAGTGGCAGTGGGGTGTTGGCTTGCTCCCAGACATGTTGGCTAGGCTTGTTTCTTCTCCTAGCTTGCTGTCCACACTGACGAGTTTCGCAGCATAGTAAATCAAAATTTTCTACGGATGCGAACAGAGGGAAGCCAAGATCTAATCTAGGAGATGCAAACAACGAGAGAGATTGTATTAGATCTTCATACCCTTTAAGATTCGCACAGCGGAACGTTCGTCGGAACGTGGGTGATGTAGTCGTACTCGCTTCTCCTCCTCGCGATCCGATCCGATCTAGCACCGCAAGTGGCGATGCCTCCGTGAGATGCACACGTGTAGCACCTCGACGTCTCCTCCTTCCTCGGTCCAGCAAGTATGGTGGAGAGATGGATTGGATCAACAACGCGACAGCGCGATGCAATTGGTGGAGAGTTTCTGCAGCAGGGCTTCGCCTACACGCAGTCGGGAGGGAGAGAGAGAGGAGGGCAGCAGGGCGACTAGGCTTGAGGGGAAGGTGTGTGGGGGGTGGTGTGCCCCAGCCCTCTATATATAGAGGGGTGGGTGCCTGCCCTAACCCCTCCCCCAAGCCCTAGGCCGGCGGCCAAAGGAGGGAGGAGTGGGGGGCAAGGAACCCCCCCCCTTCTAGAAGGTCCAATTAGGGTTTATCCCTTGCTTGGCCGGCTGGGCCCTATGGGGCCTTGTGCCCCTGGCCCAATGCGGCCAGGGCACTCCCTCATAGGCCCATGCCCCCTCCCGGAAGGTGGGGCCACGTTGGTCCCCTTCCGGAAGGTTCTAGAAGCTTCCGGTATAATACCGATTAACCCGGAACAATTCCGAACTCCAAAAACTGCACTGCCTTATATGAATCTTATTCTCCGGACCATTTCGGAACCTCTCGTGATGTCCCAGATCCCATCCGAGACTCCGAAAAAAAACTCATAAACCAATTATCCAATTTATCCTAGCGTCGAGACACGTTAAGTGTGTGACCCTTCGGGTTCGAGAATATGCGGACATGATCTTCTATCAATAATCAACAGCGGGGTCTGGAAACCCATATTGACTCCCACACATTCATCGATGATCATATCGGATGAACCACAATGCCAGGATTCAATCAATCCCATATATATATTCCCTTCGTCTCGCGATATTTTACTTGCCCGAGATTTGATCGTCGGTACCGTCATACCTAGTTCAATCTCGTTCACAGCAAGTACTTTACTCGTTCCGTAATCCGATATCACTTTGTGATCAACTCCTTAACCACATGCTTGCAAGCGGTGTTGATATCGATTACCGAGTGGGCCCGAAGTATATCTCTCCGACTTAGGAGGGACAAATCCCATCTCGATACATACAACCCAACAGATACTTTCCGATCACCTGAGAGACACCTTTATGATCACCCTCTCATAGGATGACGTTTGATGACCTCAAAGCTTTCTTCCGATACCAGGGAGTTGTATTATCTCATGGTCTAAGGAATACAATATTTGACATAAGAAAAGCTTCGCAAAGATGAACACTATGACACGATCTAATTGCTTCGCTTAGTTTGGGTCTGTCCATCATATCATTCTCCTAATGATGTGATCTCATTATTAATCGACAACTCATGTCCATGGTTAGGAAACCTTAACCATCATTAATCAATGAGCTAGTCCATAGAGGCGTACTAGGGACACGGTGTTGTTCACAAACCACACAAGTATTAAAGTTTCCGCTTAATACAATTCTAGCATGGAATATAAACATTATCATGAACAAGAATTATAATAATAACATCTTTATTATTGCCTCTAGGGCATAATTCCAACAGTCTCCCACTTGCACTAGAGTCAATAATCTAGTTTACATTTGGCAACAATCTCACACCCATGGAACTGAGGTGCTGATCATGTTTTACACGCGGAAGAGGTTTAGTCAATGGATCTGCGACATTCAGATCTGTATGTACTTTGCTAATCTTCAGATCTCCATCTGCTATATAATCTCGGATTATATGAAACTTGTGGTTGATATGCTTGGTCTTTGGATGATATCTTGGTTCCTTAGCGAGTGCTATGGCGCCAGTGTTGTCACACAATATCTCAGTGGGTCCAATGCACTTGGAACCACGCCAAGCTCAGTGATGAAGTTCCTGATCCAAACTCCTTCACTTGACGCTTCTGCAGCAGCCATGTATTCCGCTTCTACTGTAGATCCCGCGATCACGCTTTGCTTGCAGCTTCTCCAGCTCACAGCTCCTCCATTCAAAATATACACGTATCCTGTCTGAGATTTAGAATCATCCTTGTCGGTGTCGAAACTAGCATCGACGTAACCTTTTACGACGAGCTGTTCATCACCCCCATAGACTAAGAACATTTCTTTAGTCCTATTTAGGTACTTTAGGATGTTCTTCACGGCTGTCCAGTGTTCCACTCCTGGATCACTTTGATATTTGCTCGTCAAACTAAGATCATTGGACACATCCGGTCTAGTACACAACATGGCATACATGATAGAACCTATGGCCGAGGCATAAGGCACTTTGCTCATAGCTTCCCTATCATTTACCGTAGCTGGACACTGAGCCTTGCTCAATATCTTACCTGACAACATAGGCACTGAACCTTTCTTTGCCTTATCCATTCTGAACCTTTTCAGAACTTTGTCTAGGTATGTACTCTGGCTTAAAGCTATCAGGCGTCTTTGTCTATCTCTATAGATTTTGATGCCCAATATATAAGCAGCTTCACCTAGGTCTTTCATTGAAAAACACTTGTTCAAATAACTCTTCACATCGTTAAGCATGTTAATGTCATTTCCAATAATCAATATGTCATCCACATATAGTACCAGAAATGTCACCGAGCTCCCACTCACTTTCTTGTAGATACAAGCTTCGTAGCAATTTGGAACAAATCCAAAGCTCTTGATCACTTGATCAAAACGAAGGTTCCAACTCCGAGATGCTTGCTTCAGTCCATAAATGGAACGCTGAAGTTTGCATACTTTATAAGCATCCTTAGGATCGACAAAACCTTCGGGTTGCATCATATACAACTCTTCATCAATGTTGCCATTGAGGAACGCAGTCTTGACATCCATCTGCCATATTTCATAATCATGAAACGCAGCAATTGCTAATAAAATCCGAATGGACTTAAACATCGCTACGGGAGAGAAAGTCTCATCGTAGTCAACACCTTGAACTTGTCGAAAACCTTTCGCGACAAGCCGTGCTTTATAGACGGTCACATTACCATCTGCGTTCATTTTCTTCTTGAAGATCCATTTGCACTCAACGGCCTTTCGGTCGCTAGGAGGGTCCACCAAAGTCCATACTTGGTTTTCGCTCATGGATCCCAATTCGGATTTCATGGCTTCTAGCCATTTCTCAGAGTCTAGGCTCATCATCGCTTCCTCATAGTTCGTAGGTTCATTGTCTTCTACCAACAAGACAGTCAAGACAGGGTTTCCGTACTACTCAGGAGGGGCACGCGACCTTGTCGACCTGCGACGTTCAGTAGCAGCATCGTCCGAAGCTTCATGATCCTTGTCATTAGCTTCCTCTATTGTTGGTGCAGGCGGCACTGGAACAATTTCAGGTGCTGCGCTACTCTCCAATTCAAGAGAAGGTTCAATAACCTCGTCTAGCTCTACTTTCCTCCCACTCACTTCTTTCGAGAGAAACTCCTTCTCAAGAAAGGAACCGTTCTTTGCGACAAACACTTTGCCTTCGGTTCTGTGATAGAAGGTATACCCAATAGTTTCCTTAGGGTATCCTATGAAGACGCATTTCTCCGCTTTGGGTTCGAGCTTGTCCGGCATCAACTTCTTGACGTAAGCTTCGCATCCCCAAACTTTAAGAAACGACAACTTAGGTTTAGCACCAAACCACAGTTCATATGGTGTCGTCTTAACGGATTTAGATGGTGCCCTATTTAAAGTGAATGCAGCGGTTTCTAATGCATAACCCCAAAATGATAACGGCAAATCAGTAAGAGACATCATTGATCGGACCATATCTAATAGGGTTCGATTCCGGCGTTCAGACACACCATTGCGCTGTGGTGTTCCGGGTGGCGTGTGTTGCGAAACGATTCCGCTTGCTTTAAGATGCGTGAGAAAATCATAACTCAAATATTCACCTCCACGATCGGATCGTAGAAACTTAATCTTTCTGTTATGATGGTTCTCCACTTCATTCTGAAATTCCTTGAACTTTTCAAATGTTTTAGATTTATGTTTCATTAAATAGATATACCCATATCTACTTAAGTCATCGGTAAAAGTGAGAAAATAGCGATATCCACCGCGCGTCGAAACACTCATCGGTCCGCATACATCGGTATGTATGATTTCCAACAAGTCCGTTGCTCGCTCCATCATACCGGAGAACGGGGTTTTGATCATCTTGCCCATGAGGCATGGTTCGCATGTGTCAAATGATTCAAAATCAAGAGACTCCAAAAGTCCATCAGAATGGAGTTTCTTCATGCGCTTTACACCAATATGACCTAGACGACAGTGCCACAAATAAGTAGTATTATCACTATCTACTTTGCATCTCTTAGCCTCAATGTTATGGATGTGTGTTTCATCCCTTTCGAGATTTAGAAGAAATAAACCATTCACAATAGGTGCATGACCATAAAAGATGTTACTCATATAAATAGAACAACCATTATTATCCGATTTAAATGAATAACCATCTTGCAATTAACAAGATCCAGAAATAATGTCCATGCTCAACGCAGGCACATAATAACATTTATTGAGGTTTAAAACTAATCCCGAAGGTAAAACTAAGGAGAGCGTGCCGACGGCCATCACATCAACTCTTGATCCGTTGCCAACGCGCATCGTCACCTCATCCCTCGCAAGCCGCCGTCTATTCCGTATCTCCTGTTTCGAGTTACAAATATTAGCAACTGAACCAGTATCAAATACCCAGGCACTACAACGAGGGCTAGTAAGGAAAACATCAATAACATGTATATCAAATATACCTTTGGTGGTGCCAGCCTTCTTTTCCGCTAAGTACTTCGGACAGTTGCGCTTCTAGTGACCCTTGTCCTTGCAATAGAAGCACTCAGTGTCCGGCTTGGGACCAGACCTGAGCTTCTTCTCCGCAGGGGAAACGCGCTTGCCGCCGCCTTTCTTGAAGGGCTTCTTTGCACTGTTACCTTTCTTGAAGGTGGGGGGTTGTTGACCATCAACACATGATTATCCTTTTTGATGTCCACCTCCGCAGCCTTCAGCTTTGTGAAGAGCTCGGTGATCGTATCAGTGGAACCAATCTGATTGTGAGTCACCACAAAACTTTTGTAGCTGGGAGGGAATGATTGCAGAACCCTGTCAATCTTGAGCTCCTCTGGAATCTTGCAGTCCAGTTGCTCAAGGCGTTGAGTGTAGCCCGACATCTTAATGGCGTGCTCACTAACGGAACTCCCTTCCTCCATCTTGCAGTTAAAGAACTTCTCAGAGATCTCATATCTCTCAGAACGGGCCTGAGTCTGAAACATGGTTTTCAGCTCCTCGAGAATCTCAAAGGGCCCGGTATAGTCTTCAAAACGATTTTGAAGGTACGATTCCATAGCAAACAACATGGTGCTCTTAATCACACCATAATCATCTTTGCGCGACTAATAGACAGCTTTCTCATCAGCCGGCGCAGTAGCAGCAGGGGCGTCACCTAACGCATTCTCAAGGACATAGTCCTTTTGACCGCCAGAGAGAATGATTCTCAGATTGCGGAACCAGTTGGTGAAGTTAGACCCATTGTTTTTAAGCTTTTCCTTCTCAGCAAAAACGTTGAAGTTGAAGTTGGACTTAGCCATTTGATCTACAATGTTTGCAAGTACAAATTAGACTATGTTCATGATAACTAGTTCAACTTTTCATCAAATTACTAGATGAACTCCCACTAAATTCAACATCCCTCAAGTTGTTTAGTGAACACGATCCAAATTCACCACACCTAATCCGATCTTCACGAGAAGAGATGTGGTTTCAATGGTGGACAACGAAGTGTCGATCATATCATTCATATGACTCATGCTTAACCTTTCGGTTCATGTGTTCCGAGGCCATGTCTATACATGCTAGGCTCGTCAAGTTAGACCCAAGTATTTCCGCGTGTGCAAAACTGGCTTGCACCCGTTGTATGTGAACGTAGAGTCTATAGCACCCGATCATCACGCGATGCTTGGACACGACGAACTTTCGCAACGGTGCATACTTGGGGAGAACACAGTTTTTATCTTGATCTTTAAGTGAGGAATCATCTTATAATGCTACCGTCGCGATCTAAGCATAATAAGATACATTAAAGGATAAACATCACATGCATATAACTTTATGTGACATGGTATAGCCAATCTTCGCGCAATGATCTCCATCTTGTGCGTGCCGGCATGATCTCCATCACTCCACCATGATTGCCTCCACCACGAATAGCAACTACAACTATTGCTAACTACTTAGCGATAAAGTGAAACTATTACATGGCGTATAAGAAGTTGACACACAGGTCATACATAATTATAAAGACAACCATATGGCTCCTGCCGGTTGTGTACTCATCGACATGCAAGTCGTGAAACATTACAAAACATGTTCATCGCATACATTACACACATCACATCTTGGGCCATACCATATCACAGAAAACACTCCCTGCAAAAACAAGTTAGACGCCTCTACTTTGTTGTTGCATGTTTTACGTGGCTTGTGGGAGTAGCATGCTAAGAACGATTCTTACCTACGGAAAGCCACAACGGTGATATTATGGTTGCCAAACTCCGGTGTAAATCCCATGACAACTATAGTGAGAGAAACTGGCATCCACCAGCCGCATGTGTGGAACAAGCCACACGTCAAGTGCGGAGCCGGTCTCGCGAACGACGTCGCGTAAGGTTGGCCTGGACCGCTTCAATCTCACTATCCCGCGTCATAAGAACACAAACAAGAGGCTTGCAACAGAAAACATCAACGCCCGCAACAACCATGTTGCATTCTACTCGTGAAACACATCTACGCATAGATCTAGCTCTGATACCACTGACGGGTTTCGCGGCATAGTAAATCAAAATTTTCTACGGATGTGAACAGAGGGAAGCCAAGATCTAATCTAGGAGATGCAAACAACGAGAGAGATTGGATTAGATCTTCATACCCTTGAAGATTCGCACAGCGGAACGTTCGTCGGAATGTGGGTGATGTAGTCATACTCGCTTCTCCTCCTCGCGATCCGATCCGATCTAGCACCGCAAGTGGCGATGCCTCCGTGAGATGCACACGTGCAGCACCTCGACGTCTCCTCCTTCCTCGGTCCAGCAAGTATGGTGGAGAGATGGATTGGATCTACAACGCGACGGCGCGGTGCAATTGGTGGAGAGTTTCTGCAGCAGGGCTTCGCCTACACGCAGTCGGGAGGGAGAGAGAGAGGAGGGCAGCAGGGCGACTAGGCTTGTGGGGAAGGTGTGTGTGTGGGGGGGTGCTCCCCGGCCCTCTATATATAGAGGGGTGGGCGCCTGCCCTAACCCCTCCCCCAAGCCCTAGGCCGGCGGCCAAAGGAGGGAGGAGTGGGGGGCAAGGAAACCCCCCCTTCTAGAAGGTCCAATTAGGGTTTATCCCTTGCTTGGCCGGCTGGGCCCTATGGGGCCTTGTGCCCCTGGCCCAATGTGGCCAGGGCACTCCCTCATAGGCCCATGCCCCCTCCCGGAAGGTGGGGCCACGTTGGTCCCCTTCCGGAAGGTTCTAGAAGCTTCCGGTACAATACCGATTAACCCGGAACAATTCCGAACTCCAAAAACTGCACTGCCTTATATGAATCTTATTCTCCGGACCATTCCGGAACCTCTCGTGATGTCCCGGATCCCATCAGAGACTCTGAACAAAAACTCATAAACCAATTATCCAATCTATCCTAGCGTCGAGACACGTTAAGTGTGTGACCCTTCGGGTTCGAGAATATGCGGACATGATCTTCTATCAATAATCAACAGCGGGGTCTGGAAACCCATATTGACTCCCACACATTCATCGATCATATCAGATGAACCACGATGCCAGGATTCAATCAATCCCATATATATATTCCCTTCGTCTCGTGATATTTTACTTGCCCGAGATTTGATCGTCGGTACCGTCATACCTAGTTCAACATCGTTCACAGCAAGTACTTTACTCGTTCCGTAATCCGATATCACTTTGTGATCAACTCCTTAACCACATGCTTGCAAGCGGTGTTGATATCGATTACCGAGTGGGCCCGAAGTATATCTCTCCAACTTGGGAGGGACAAATCCCATCTCGATACATACAACCCAACAGATACTTTCCGATCACCTGAGAGACACCTTTATGATCACCCTCTCATAGGATGACGTTTGATGACCTCAAAGCTTTCTTCCGATACCAGGGAGTTGTATTATCTCATGGTCTAAGGAATACAATATTTGACATAAGAAAAGCTTCGCAAAGATGAACACTATGACATGATCTAATTGCTTCGCTTTGTTTGGGTCTGTCCATCATATCATTCTCCCAATGATGTGATCTCATTATTAATCGACAACCCATGTCCATGATTAGGAAACCTTAACCATCATTAATCAATGAGCTAGTCCATAGAGGCGTACTAGGGACACGGTGTTGTTCACAAACCACACAAGTATTAAAGTTTCCGCTTAATACAATTCTAGCATGGAATATAAACATTATCATGAACAAGAATTATAATAATAACATCTTTATTATTGCCTCTAGGGCATAATTCCAAAGTAGGCATGGGAGTTAAATTGGTCAAAATGACCATTCACTTATTTTGTTTGTTTTTTATTTATTTGTCTTTGGGAAAAGTTTGGGAATTGTTTAGATGATGTTTAATTCACCTAAGAATCCATTTACAAGCAAAGAAACACATAAACAAGGCAATTCAAAAGAATTCAAAATGGGATGCATACGCACATGCATGCTTTCATATTTTTATTTAGAAAAGTTTTTGTTAACCCTAATTTTGATGATCTTAGTTTAATATTTTTGGGATGTTACATTTATGGATTCTAGGGTTGAAAGGATACAGATGTCGCCTAGAGGGGGGTTGAATAGGCGGTTTAAAAACTTTTCTGAGAGTTGCTCAACAAAGGCGGAATTAAACTAGCGTTTACTTTGACGAGCACAAAACCTAGAACAACTAGGGTTCACCTATATGCACCAACAACTAATACTAAGCAATACAAGCAACAAAGTGATAGCAAGATATAGATTACTTCAAGCACGAAGGCTATCACAATGTAAAGTGCATAAGTAAAAGCTCGGGTATAGAGATAACCGAGGCACGCGGGGACGACGATATTTTACCGAGTTCCTCCCAACATGGAGTACCTCTCGTTTGGAGAGGGGGTGGTATCAAACCACCAACGCCACAAAAGGCCTCCCTTATTCTCCTGTGAATCTCACCCCAACGGGATCGATCCACGCTTCCACTATCAGTGCACTTGTCGGTGGCAAACCGGAACCTCTCACAAGGTTGGGGCACTTATCCACAACTTAATTGGAGGCTCCCAACAAACGCCACCAAGGCCACAGCCCGCAACACCAACAAACCGTCTAGGGTTCCAAGAACCCAAGAGTAAAAAGCTTCTCACCTTTCACTCAAACGAATCCTCACCGAGAACTCAAACCGATGCACCAAATGCAATAGCAAGAACATAAGAAGTGCTCAAATCCTTATCTCCCAAATTCCACCAAAGCTACACAAGCTTGTGGGGGAATAAGAGAGGAAGAACAATGGAGGAAATCCACAAAAGACTCCAAGATCAAGATCCCAAGATGTTCCCCTCACTTAGAGGAGAGATGGATGGGTGGGATTGTAGATCTAGATCTCCTCTTTCAAATCCCTAAAGTATAGGCAAGAATCAAGGGAGGGATTGAAGGGGGAGCAAGCTCAAGAGGGTCAAGAATGGAGGAGAAAGCCTGTAAAACTCGAGCGGCGACATTGGGGAAGAAGGGCCCCTTTTTATAGGCCCACAGATTTCTGACCGTTTTCTGCCCATTGGGGAAAGTCAGACCGGAGACTCCGGTCTACACCGGAGATTCCGGCCCAACCTCCGGACTAGCCTCCGGACCACCTATCAGACTGTCCTAGGCTGAATTCTGGAGCCCCCTCCGAGGACTCCAGGGGACACTCCGGACCATACCGGAGACTCCGGTCCATGCAAACCGGAGACTCCGGTCTGGACCAAATAAGAGGCAAACTTCAAATGGCGATCTCTAGAGTTTGGAAACTCCAGTTGACTCGAAACCGATTTTGTTGGAAAGAGGACAACAAGATTTACCCAACAAAAAGTGAAAATATTGGATACCACCAAGAGAGAACATTTAATGTATTATAATGTGAGATACCTCTCTTGGTGAGAAACCGGAAAAACTCAAAGATCAAAAACGCAATATAATATAAAAGTGAAATCCGTTTTTGATGAACTAGAGCTTCTTATGAATATTACCACAAGCTCTAGAACCTCACATGGATAAGATCCAAATAACAACCAAGAAAGGATGATGCTAAGTATGCAAATGTTTGAGCTCCCTCGGAGAGATATGATCGAGTTACTCAGTTGAGAGCCCCTCTTGATAGTACGGTTGTCTATCCTATAAACCAGTGTCCCCAACTAACACCACGAGACCGGTAAGAAAGAAACCCTACCAAGATCATACCTTTGCCTTGCGCATATTCCACTTGATCTTGATGTATACGATCTTGTCCTTCTCAAGATGGAACACCTTTCTTGATTTCTCTCGCACGCACTCGCTTGATGAAGACTTGCAAGTTGCTCCCCCATATGACATGGGGAAACCTTTACTTTGACCTTGTCTTCATCGATCCATGATCAGAGGAAATCTATCTTCTTCTTCAAGACACCCTTGCAATAGGATCAACTCACACATGACCAAACCGTGGATCACTCTTTGAACATCTTGGCCATCACTTGATCCTCTTCACTTTCTTCTTCTCCAAACCTTGAAGCCAACATATGGTTCAAGCATTACCTATGGACAATTCCTACAAGTACAACTTGATACAAGCATTAGTCCATAGAGATTGTCATTAATTACCAAAACCACACATGGGGGCCCACATGTTATTTCAATCTCCCCTATTTTGATAATTGATGGCAATCCCTTTGAGAGGGTTTATATAAGGAATTTAACAAATAAAATGGTAGGACCAATATCAATTACTACACAAGTATGTGATATTGGTACCATCACCATATATAGAGCAAACTCCCCCATAATCTATGCATGTGTGATGAACTTGAATTTCATTGCATATATTGCCAATCATTATAATTGGTGGAGTTTCCTCTATATATATACCACATGCTAAGCAACAACAAAGATGCAAGAGCATGAAAAGCAAATTCTTAGAAACAAACTCAAAGAATAAACCATTTCCCTTAAATCCTCTAAAACTTCTCCCCCATTGGCATCGATTGCCGAAATGGGTGACAAGTTCTAGAAGGCCAATATAGTGATAAATCCCCATAGGTGTGCATTCGCACATATCCAAGGATGAATACTTGGGAGGAAGTAGAACTATATCGAGGACCCAAAGATTGCCAAAAGAAATAAAATAAAAGACGCATCAACAAATGATGTAAGCAATCACAAGACCAAACAAACCAAATGAAAACAACAGATGAGTCCAAATGTAAACAACATGATATTATGATAAGAGCAAAAGTGTGCTTTAAATAACAAATAGAGAAGCTCCCCAAGATTTGTGCACAATTCAAAATAAATGCATTAGAATACATTTTGCACAAATATGGAATCTTGCTCCACCATAAGCATTTAAAACACAACAAATGAAGGATCAAGTAAAATAGAGAAGCTCCCCAAGATTTGTGCACACTTTAGAATCGTTGTATTTCAATACAAAAATGCACTAATATGGAATCCTCACTCCTCCATAAACATTTAAGGCACAATAAATGATAAATAAGATAAATGAGCATTATTAAATGAATTAGACGAGCTCCCCAAATATAATGCATCAATTATGATAATTGTATTTGGGAACAAGGTGCATAATCATGGAATCCTCACGCATCCAAGTTCATTTAACAATACAAGGCCTGAGAGAACAAATATGATAAGCACACAGTGGTACTATAAATAAAATTAGCAAGCTCCACAAGGTACGTGCACAAATAAATACAATGTGCACAACATGGAATCCCCACTTCCTCTATTTTACTTATAACACAACTTTGTGCAAATGAGCATATACCAAGGCATAAAATTTGCAAGAAACAGATGGTTGAGCAATAAGTAAGAGACAACATACTAGCAGGCTCAACCATGAGGATGTGTGAGATGCATGACAAAGCACATTATAAGACTAGTACAAGGATGATCATTGCGTATCCACATAGTCTTCAATGAATGATATTGCCTAGTGTGACCATAAAACAAGGAAGATATCAAAAAAATAGAGGAGAATGATGTCTCGTGTGTATAAGTTTCTACGTAGATAATCTCACAAAGATATTTATCCACAAAGAAACATGTACACACAAAATAGGTACTAAAATAAATAGAGCAAGATATACAAAATGAAGTCATGACAATACCAATAAGATTTTTCTTAAAAGCATAGACAAAGGATCAAATATATCTTATTGTACATCGATGAGCTTCAACAACCAACACACCCCATACATTACAACTATCACCAAGGGAAAAGGAGAAAGTTGGAATATATGAAGAATGGCAACAAGTATCACTCTAACAAGGAAAAATCAACTAGCATAATCTCACTATTGCACATGAGAGAAGTTGAGGAAAACATAGGCAATAAAATTGCTAGATTGACATATTTGGGATTGGTGGATCATATGCATGATTTTGTATAGTCCCAATTATATGCACTCATCTCAACTTATACACATTTACAATAAAGAGTTCTCTTAATACCAAGGCTAGAAATAGAACAATAAATACAATAACAAGAATTCATGCCAAGATGCAACCTACAAAAGGTTGGAAGCAAGATAAATATGCATGATTAAGAGATACTTGTTACCGAGATATAATTGGTAGGATGTAGAGGATATGAATTCGTTAGTCATTCTATAGCTTGCCTCAAATTTTCATGTATGCACCACTTCTTCTAAATTGAGAGACAAGCATCCAATATATCTCCAATGTACCTAAAACACAATTAAGTACAAAATGGTCCCCAAACATATTGGGTCCAAAGTAGTTAGTGCAACTACAATACATAGGGGAGACTACACATAAATATGTGCATATTGATATGAAATTGAATTTCATGCACAACTTAGCCGATGGGATTTGGTGGAGTTTCCCTTATATATTGGATCAAAGAAAGCAAGCAAGCCATAATATAAACATATAGTGAACATGCATGAATAAAGCTTTCAAGAACCAAAAAGGAGATACAATTTGAATAAAAACACCAAGTAAATCGAGATTGCACACACAAGAGTGTGACATGACAAACAATGTCCAAATTGTATCAAAGAACCAATTCAACACATGAAAGATCACAAGTTCAACAAATGAACTAGCCAAAAGCCAAAGGGCAAAATATATATAAGAACACAAATGCTCAAGTATTTATCTCATTCTAAAAGGTGGAAAAAACATGAAATAAGGAATGAGACAAAGCCAACTCCCAAAAAGAGCAAGGTTCCAATAAGAAACCAAAATCCCCAAACTTCTCATGATGGCACAAAATACCAAAATGAAAAGATTGAGGTTCCAAGAACTTAAAACCCGATATGGATCAAACAAAGAAGCATAAATACGAGTGTTCTAAATAATATAGGAGAGCTCACCCATAAGTAGTACACTATATAGAATTTTGTTTTTGAATGCAAAATGCACACAAATGAGATCATCACTACTACCTACATTAAATAAAACACAAGAGGATACCAATAAAATAAGAAGATCCAAAAGTAGCAAGGAATACATGGGAGCACACAATAAATTTACTTGGCCAAAGATAGGATAATATTAAGCAAAGGCGAAAGTGAATATGATCAATAAATTCAACCATAATTTACTCATTGTCCAAGGACAAGAAATATTGGGAATAATTTTTCCAAGGTAGCTTGCATGGATATCTAAGATCATAGTCACAACAAGAAGCATATAACAAAATATAAGAATTAAGCTTGGTGCTTCGAAAGAGATTCTTGATAGCTTCCAATAGTCACACAATCACTAGTGATTAGAGTAACTTGAAGTGAATGGTTTCCATGAGGATATAGATATCTAAATATGTGGAAACACATACCAAGAAACACTCTCACATACAAGATCCAAAATATGAGCAATAAAGGCATTCAAGAAAATTGGAAGTTGTATGAGCAAATTTGTCACGTAGGAGCTAGATAATTATCAATATCAATTCTAATTGACACAACCTCGAATATTCACAATTTCTAGGATTGTAATATGCACTAAGTATAAGACTCCCCCATAATGTGATACTACCATAAAAACAACACGAGGCAAAAGAATACAAATAGAGATAATTAATGGACATTATAAAACTTAAATTTCTCATGAGAATTATACCACATAGAGACTAGACAATAATACAATATAAATACTAGGTGGTATTCCTCATGTACACACAATTTTAGGATTGTGGAATGCCCAAGCATAACACTCCTCCAAAATGGGATAATCCATTAATTTCTCACAAGATCCAAATAGGATACCAAATATAATCAATTAAGGCTCCAATACAAGAAACACACATACATGGTGTGCCACCTAATCATGCACTTGATACCTCAAGATAATTAAGTGTAAAGCACAACATGTACAAAAGCATGGAAGATACAAAACCAACACATGCACAAGGGGCGAGTAACTTTCAATGTAAAGAGTTTAGCAAATGTTACCGCAAGGAGGAATATTGGATATATAATATAAGCATGATAATCCAAAACGCTTGGCTTGAGAATAATAGTTGATGAAGATCCCTCAATTCTTCATAATGTAGCCAAGACTCCAATGCCCTCCACCACACCTATTGATCAAGTTTTGGCTTGTTGGTCCCCAACCAAGTTGGGTCCAAAGAGGTTAGTCACAATAGGCTTGGCAACCCAAATGGTTCTTTTCTTGACACCACATTTAGCACCAACAAATTTGGCAAACACATTGCCAATCTCATACTTACAAAGAGAATAAGAATCATCAATCAAGATAGGATGGGATGAGGAGTTACCAATAGTGCATGCGGAAGAAATGTGCCCCTTCTCACGGCATATGTAGAAAGTTCTACTCTTGCCATATTTCTTCTTAGGTGAAGCCACAACTCGAGGAAGAGCTCGAGTAGTCCTCTTAGGAAGAGGCCCATTAATGACTTGAGGTGTAACTTGAGGTCGCTTCCCTTGATTCTTCACACTAATTAAGAGGATTTTTCTTCAATGGGAAAGATCTAACATGGTGCCCTTCTTCCTTGCACTTGAAGCAAACAATGTTGGTCGGATTCTTGACTTGATCTTGGCCATTCTTCTTGTTGTCCTTGTGCTTCAACTTGATAGTGGACTTGTTCTTAACATTGGAGTTGAATCCAAGCCCACTCTTGTCATTGGGGGATTTTTGCACACTCAAGATTTTGTTGAGTGCAGCCTTCCCTTGATGACCCCTTTTCAAGTCATTCTTCAAAGAAGTGACTTGAGCCTTGAGCTCTTTGATTTCCTTTTTTTACATGGTTAGTTTCAACAAAAGTACTAGAGGAAGTAGATGCTACATTATTAGAGCAACAAGGCATGGAATGTAATTCATCACGAGATATAGCATGGTTGTGAGAGGATGAATTACAAGGACTAGCACATGGCAATATAACATTTGAAGTAGATATAGTGCTAATGTACACATGAGGCCCACTAGATGTTACCTTTGACATGATGGCCTCATGAGCCAACTTTAGCCTACCATGGGAGACTAAGAGATCCTCATGCGATCTTGAGAGCTTAACATGGCTTTCTTCTAATTTCTCGTAGTTGCTAGTTAGCAAAGCAAGTTGAGCCTTTAGCTCAACATTCTCCTTTAAAATAGATGTTTCACAAGAAATAGAGTTAGTATCACAAGCATCATCATTATTAGCAAGAGGTGAGGGCAACTTGGCAATCTCTTTTGAATATGAAGCTTTAAGTTGCTCATGTGACTCGGTGAGTTTGATGAGCTCACCCTTTATGACCCTAGAGCCATTTTTAGGTGCTCAAAATCCTCAAGGAGTTTAGCATAAGCAACTTGAGTCTCATCATTTTTACTTTTGAGATAACTTGCCACCTCAAGATCTCTATCATGAGATTCCTTTACTATAGACATCTCTAAAGCAAAGGTCTCCTCAAGAGATTCCTTAGTGGTATGTTCCTCTTCAAGAGATTTATTTAGGTTTTCAATTATATTAGCATACTCACGCTCAAGACTACACACTTTATCAAAGTTGTTATCATGCACCTAAATTTGTGTTTCTAACTTATCAATATGTTCTTTGATCTTAATAGAAAAGTCCAAGATTTCAACAAAGTTAGAGCAAGCAATATCCTTTTTAACAAGGGCACGATAAACAATCTCACCCTTTTCATATAAAACATCAATATAAAGCTCTTATTCCACATTATCCACATCCTTCTCATCACAAGGGGTAATGGGTTCCAAAGGAGGAGTTACCTTTGAATCCCTAGCCATAAGGCATAGGTCGGTACCGGAAGAAGGTGAAGGTGAGATTGCATTTGTGGTTTCATTCAAAACCATGTCTTGGCCCATAGAATCTTCGGTTTCCTCTACATGGTTAGCCACACAAGCACTAGAGGAAATAGAAGCATTTTTATCATGACAACAAGACAACACAAGCATATCATCATGAGATTTATTCAAGTCATTTCTACATGATATGCAAGGACTATTAACACAAGCATGTAATAAGTTTGTAGTGTTGGAAGTGTTAAAGTCCAAAGATAGATCATTGCAACTATATAGAGATGAGTGATTATAAATAGTAAGCACATTATCCAAATTGCAATTTTTATCACCACTCACCATATCATTACCTTGTGAAAAGTCTCATGTTGGTGAGGTGGTAGACGAAGAGAACTCATCTCGACCGAAAGTGGAAGCAACACAATCATCCTCAATAATGTTGGACACAACATATTTATCTTGAATTTTTGTCCATAACTCATGAGAGCTCCAAAAAGGAATGATTGAAGAGGAAACTACATAGCTCAAAGCATTAACAAGCACATTATAATCTTGAGCATCGAGATATAAGTTTTTCTCATCCTCATAAGATAGATTTTTGAAATCCATAGGAGGAGAAAAACTATATCTACAATACGCTCCAAATTTGGGTCCATGTCCCGAAAATGAATAAGCATACGAGTTTTCCATATATCATAATTTGTGCCATCGAATATGAACATGTCATTATGCACAAATACCCTGGCCGACATCTTTACTCTCAAGACGGTGAAGCCTAAAATGAGAGACCGGGCTCTGATACCAATTGAAAGGGTACAAATGTCGCCTAGAGGGGGGTGAATAGGCGGTTTAAAAACTTTTCCGAGAGTTGCTCAACAAAGGCGGAATTAAACTAGCATTTACTTTGTCGAGCAGAAAACCTAGAACAACTAGGGTTAACCTATATGCACCAACAACTTATGCTAAGCAATACAAGCAACAAAGTGATAGCAATATATAGATTACTTCAAGCACGAAGGCTATCACAATGTAAAGTGCATAAGTAAAAGCTCAGGTATAGAGATAACCGAGGCACGCGGGAACGACGATATTTTACCGAGTTCCTCCCAACATGGAGTACGTCTCATTTGGAGAGGGGGTGGTATCAAACCACCAACGCCACAAAAGGCCTCCCTTATTCTCCTATGAATCTCACCCCAACAGGATCGATCCACACTTCCACTATCAGTGCACTTGTCGGTGGCAAACTGGAACCTCTCACAAGGTTGGGGCACTTCTCCACAACTTAATTGGAGGCTCCCAACAAACGCCACCAAGTCCACAGCCCGTAACACCAACAAACCGTTTAGGGTTCCAAGAACCCAAGAGTAAAAAGCTTCTCACCTTTCACTCAAACGAATCCTCACCGAGAACTCAAACCGATGCACCAAATGCAATAGCAAGAACACAAGAAGTGCTCAAATCCTTCTCTCCCAAATTCCACCAAAGCTACAAAAGCTTGTGGGGTAATAAGAGAGGAAGAACAATGGAGGAAATCCACAAAAGACTCAAAGATCTAGATTCCAAGATGTTCCCCTCACTTAGAGGAGAGATGGATTGGTGGGATTGTAGATCTAGATCTCCTCTTTCAAATACCTAAAGTATATGCAAGAATCAAGGGAGGGATTGAAGGGGGAGCAAGCTCAAGAGGGTCAAGAATGGAGGAGAAAGCCTGTAAAACTCGAGCAGCAACATTGGGGAAGAAGGGCCCCTTTTTATAGGCCCACAGATTTCTGACCGTTTTCTGCCCGTTGGGGAAAAGTCAGACCGGAGACTCCGGTATACACCGGAGATTCCGGCCCAACCTCCGGACTAGCCTCCGGACCACCTATCAGACTGTCCCAGGCTGAATTCTGGATCCCCCTGTGAGGACTCCAGGGGACACTCCGGACCATACCGGAGACTCCGGTCCATGCAGACCGGAGACTCCGGTCTGGACTAAATAAGAGGCAAACTTCAAATGGCGATCTCTAGAGTTTGGAAACTCCAGTTGACCCGAAACCGATTTTGTTGGAAAGAGGACACCAAGAGTTACCCAACAAAAAGTGAAAATATTGGATACCACCAAGAGAGAACATTTCATGTATTATAATGTGAGATACCTCTCTTGGTGAGAAACCGAAAAAACCTAAAAGATCAAAAACGCAATATGATATAAAAGTGAAATCCGTTTTTGATGAACTAGAGCTTGTTACGAATATCACCATAAGCTCTAGAACCTCACATGGATAAGATCCAAATAACAACCAAGAAAGGATGATGCTAAGTATGCAAAGGTTTGAGCTCTCTCGGAGAGATATGGTCGAGTTACTCACTTGAGAGCCCCTCTTGATAGTACGGTTGTCTATCCTATAAACCAGTGTCCCCAACTAACACCACGAGACCGGTAAGAAAAAAACCCTATCAAGATCATACCTTTGCCTTGCGCATATTCCACTTGATCTTGATGTATACGATCTTGTCCTTCTCAAGATAGAACACCTTTCTTGATTGCTCTCGCACGCACTCGCTTGATGAAGACTTGCAAGTTGCTCCCCCATATGACATGGGGAAACCTTTACTTTGACCTTGTCTTCATCGATCCATGATCAGATGAAATCTATCTTCTTCTTCAAGACACCCTTGCAATAGGATCAACTCACACATGACCAAACCGTGGATCACTCTTTGAACATCTTGGTCATCACTTGATCCTCTTCACTTTCTTCTTCTCCAAACCTTGAAGCCAACATATGGTTCAAGCATTTCCTATGGACAATTTCTACAAGTACAACTTGATACAAGCATTAGTCCATAGAGATTGTCATTAATTACCAAAACCACACATGGGGGCCCACATGTTCTTTCAGGGGTGCTACTCCTTTAAGAGGTGTGCCCAGAATTCATAATCTTGACTATGATTATATTAGATTATAAGATTTGGCTTTTATATACAGGATCAATGATGTTGGTCTGAGATCCTGGTGTTACTTGTATGGTTTTCTTATGGCTATGACTTTAGTATTCAAAATCTTCTAGGATGGATTCATCTCACTTGGATGAATACTGAGAAATTTAATATAAGACAACACATGAATTCTTATCTAACTTAGATAGATAGTCATGTGATGGTTTTATACTACTCACGACAACAGTTGAGTTGTTGAGGTTGTAACTAGTTGATCTTGTGGCCTGATCTTGCTGGTGGTGTTGCTGGCTTGATCTGGTCCTTCTCCTGATGTTGTTCCTACTACTTCCAGCTCCTGGAACTTGTCCTTGATCTTATATCCACCTTCTGGTTCCTGTTATCTTGGCCTTGTCCTTGCTATCCACCTTATCCACCCCCTCCTTATGTCACCATCTTGGTGAGTACTGGGATGATCTGGTGTGTGGTTGGTTTGGTTTGGTTTGGCTGTGGCTAGGCTGCTGATGCTTGATGTGTATGTGCAAGGAAATGGTGTTGTGGTGCTTGCTCATGGCTGTGTTGAGCTGTTTTGCTTGTGTGGACAGCAGTGGTTGTGTTGACAGCACACACCATGCATTTAGGTGGTAAGCTGTCTGTGTGCCTGCTGCATCCTTATGGATATGCTCAGTGAGATGATCTACCTCTTTATCTGATTACATTTATCTGCCTGGTGAAACTTGCCCCTCTTACTGCTTGGATTCATTTGACTTATGGCTTATTAATTATGAAAGGTTTAATTCTTTTATATTGGTGAAACTTGCCCCTAAAGATTTACTCAATGATGCAAAGTGGAACAGTGCATCTCATTGTCACTACTGACAGTAAGAATATCTTAACCTTTATTTTCTTTCTTTTCGTGTGTTCTTTGTTTTGCAGGTACAAGACTTGAAGATTCAAGATTAGAATAGGTTTTCTTTTTATTTATAGAATAGTTCCCTTGTAGTCTTTATTTTATTCTTTTGTAAGAAAGATGTATTAGTTAAATAATAATGTAGTTTCCTCTTTTTGTAATTCCACTCTTGTAAAGATTCTTTATTAATTTTGTAAGTTACATTTTGTAACTTATTGATGAAATGATTATATGAAATAAATATTCATTTATTTAATTGTC
Source organism: Avena sativa (assembly GCA_916181665.1). Classification (NCBI taxonomy): domain Eukaryota; kingdom Viridiplantae; phylum Streptophyta; class Magnoliopsida; order Poales; family Poaceae; genus Avena; species Avena sativa. Next base: position 460,422,030 of record OV702299.1, on the reverse strand, counting down.
AATCTTATATAGAGTTTCTGGTTACTATGTATTGTTTCTTTATCATCTTCATAAGTTGCATTTTGTAACTTATTAATTTAGTAATTATATGGAATAAATATTCATTTACTTAATTGTGTTATGTTATTTAAAATTTGAGTTACTAAATATTATTTCTTGATTAAATAATATTTACTCAAACATAATCTTAATCTTTTAAAAATATAAATCCAAATCTCAAGTTTGAATCCAAATTACTTTTCCCAAAACACACTAATCTATAAAGATCATATCAAAGTTTATAACTATCATTCTCCAAGGCTATTCCTAAACTTAAAGAGGTGAAAGAAACTTTGATCACTTTAAGTTTTTATTTGGCGAAAAATTTACCCACATTTTTTTACAAATGAATGCATGCAATTACACAGATTCCTAAATCTACCCGTCGTTGGTTCCTAAATGCTGGGATGTTACAGAAACGGCCCGGACGGAACTTACGCCTATGCGTACAAGAGACTGGTTTCACGCTCGACGTACGACTTGTTCCCTATAAGTGGCTATAGGGTGTTTGTCTCTCTTTTAATAATTGATATAACATTTACAATGGAGGGCCCCAAAAGGGGTGTAGTAGAGACAACTGTTGGATCCATGATCCATGTTGTGGTTTGAAAGTTCGTAGATTAGAAACGGTTCTATTACGAAAGCCTTAACAACCACGTAAAACTTGCAAAAGATAAAAATGTTTACAAAAGTGAGGATTAAATCCGTGGAATGGAACCGTAGGTCGATGGGGAATAAGTTTGTGTTTAATGCGAAGCGTTTAGATATCTAAAATGGATGGAATTTGGAGGACAAAGTCTGTTCATGACTGCAGTTCAGTTACACTTTGTTTACGAAGGAGTCATGGAAGAGGAAGACAACCGGTTATGAGTTGGGCTAAACTAGGCCTTTTTTTTGTCTGGTTCAACATTTTTTTCTTTTCCTTTCTCTTTTTCTATCTTCATTTCTATACTAGGGTTTTGCTATTTGACACAAGTTTACAAATTCTTCAAACAAGAAACCAGCAGTTACAATAAAACAATATAGTCATATTGGACTATTAGGAATATATTTTCCTATCCAATTGTTTTTTTATAAAATTATTTTATTTGTGGTAAATCCATTATGAACTTTAAAAATTCCCTAAATAAACTTTAGGTTGTAAATTTCCATAACATTTGTATAGATCCAAAATGAATATGCAATACATTTATATCATTTCCAACTATATTATGAGAATTTCATATTATTCTCTCCTCTTTTATTTTATTCGTTATTTGTAAATTGATTTAAGTATGTTTAAAATCCAAAATGCAAAAAAAAATCCAAAATGGAATATTTATCCAACATGTTTCTTAATAATGGGAAAGTTATATTATTCAGAATTGATGCCTTATGTGCTAATATGGTTATGCTATTGTTTTGCAGAAAACTAACACCATGGTGGCCATTTCTTTTGGCATATCGAGTCATGTATATTTGTGAATTTCACAAATCTGACATAAGAAATAAGAGTATAGTGAACTGTGACAACGCACAGACATTCTGGTAGTTGAGCTAGACTTCTAAGATCTTCCATCAGAGAAACTTAAAAATCTCACGTCGTAGTCAGCTGAAAATACTACAACGACTAGTTAGTACTATCCTGTTCAAAAAAAAAAAGACTAGTTAGTACTATTGCTACCGTTGGTATCATGCATGGCCCGTGCGCGACAGCTTGCACAATGCAAAGCGACCGAGCGTTACCATCGTCCAGCTTGCACTAGGAGTGACTGACAGTAAACGGCTTTTTCAGGAAATTCCCAGACTACCCTCGGACGTCTCCCCGCACGCGCGCACGACGACGGCCGCTGCTTGCTTCGCCATCCTCCGCGCCTCGTGCGCGTCTCTTCCCGTTCACGCCGTCGTTACTGTCCTTATCGGTCTTTTTCCAGCTCCCCTATTTAGCCCCGCCCGCACCCCCGTCTTCTCCACCAAGCAAGCTCGCTCACAGTCTCACACCCACCTCCACAGAGCGACACCGCCAGTGCACCAGTTTCTTGTGCACCCCGCCTAAGCTACGCCATGGACGCGGAATCCTCCTCGGCGCAGTACTCGCCGCCATCCCTGCGCCACAAGCTGCGCACCACCGTGTGCGGCTGCTTCGGCTCGCCGGACAGCGCCGCGGAGAGGCTCTCCTCGCAGAGCGGCGGCAGAGCCAAGTGGAGGAGAAGGGTGGCCGCCACGGGGGAGTTCAGGTACGACCCGCTCAGCTACGCGCTCAACTTCGACGAGGGCGCCGGTAGCGATGACAGCGACGAGGGCGCGGATGCCGCCGCGGCCTTCCGGTACCGGAACTTCAACTCGCGCCTCCCTCCCTCGCCGGCGCCGGCCGCCCGAAGGCTCACCACCGTCACCATCGCCTGAATTGGACAGCAATGGCCTTGTTTTTTTTGCTGTAACTCTGATTCATCTCCCTGATTTAATTCCCTTCTCCAATCGAGATTGAAGCCCTTACTTACGTCACACCTGCAACTGTAAGCAATTTATTTTACATAGTTCCAGGAGTATAGCGGTAGCAAGTCGGTGTATGGTTCCCCGGTGTAATCGACTACTGTACTAATATAGTACAGAGGAAGATGAAGAATTGTTAGACCTTGACTGTCACGGAAATTTTGTCCCTGTTATGTCTGAATTTCTTGTCAATTGAAGCTCTTGATTAAATCTGTTGGGATTTGTAATTCGGGAGGCCCCGTGCGGTGCGGATTACAGTTCATTCAGATTCCAGACTCTCAGAGTTGAGCCAGCTGGGTATGGATTGCTCTGCATGAGGCTGGCGAAGCTGCAATTCACTCTGAACTTCTGAAGCAAACCACCACTCTGAAAATTCGTTTCTCGCGAAGGAATCGTTAGTCCTCGAATAAAAGCTAGGGAATTTGATCATCAGAGCAAACGCGCCACAAACAAATCGGCAGAAAAGGCGCCCCTGGTGTGGGGATCAGATGCCGGGGCGGCGACCAGGTGCGAGTGGAGCTAGCCGTTCTGCTCGGTCGCCGGCTCCAAACGGTCACCTCTGCACTAGCTGTCGGCAACGCACAGTCAAAGGGAGAGCACTCACCATACCAAGAGCTACATTCGTTGTTGACTGCACAGACTCCTGTACGCTTTTGTTACCGCCGAATTGTTTGTCTTCTACTCCATCTGTTTAAAAATATAAAACTTTTTAGCAAACTGTTTTAGCAATCTAAAAGACTTATATATTATAAAATGGAGGTAGTACCTTTGTAACCCGTCGGTCGCGGGAAACTCAGCTTTCTCTTTTTCTTCCTGGGCAATCTTTCTTTCTTTTTGCGAAACATACCTGTATTACTCAAAAACAACAGCAACTAGTCTCTATGCCATATGCCCCAGAGACCCTCTCTGGAACAGACGCAAGGCACACTGTTGTCTTAGACTCCGAGCATTGGTCCTATCGTGATTATCCATGAAATGACTATTACTATTGTTCTGTCATTTTTTAACGTGTGTACTACAAGTTTGAAGATCCTTCAACAAGGTCTTAATTTCGTCTACCGTTGTCGTACAAACTGAAATGTCTATATATGTCACTGTTTTTTAGTATTTTGATGATCTCCAAACAGTTAATCTAAATGATTAGGCGTTGGCTACGACATTGTAAAGGAAGATATGCACCTTCTATGACTGCCTTTAACTCCGCATCTAGAGCATCCTTTGCAGGAGAATAGCTCACGACATGATGAAAAAAAATAATTGCAACAAACTCGGCTAGTCATCTCACGCATCGTCTAGCTAGATTTTCTTATGGTTTGAGTACTTGTTCTATAGATGGTGATGCAGCTAGCTTTATTATACCCTGTGTAATGAACGACGTATTTTTGTTTGTGATGAAATAAAGCGCGCTATGAAAACTTTCCCTCACAAAAAAGAATTTGCAGCCTTCTAATGGTTTGGGTCTGCAGACACACTACGGGCCCATACCAGGGAAGAGCTTTGGGCCTAATCAAGCTTACGGCAATATCATCAGGCCTCCTGTAGGTAAATAATACAATCGCCACCGGGAAGCCCGTTGGCCGGACCCAGGAGCCTTGTCCTGGCTACGTTTATACAAACCATGTTTCTTTTTTTTATTATCTCGGAAGGGTCCCAAAAATAAACCTTAGGCAAAGGAAAATTACAACAAGGCCCATGTATTTAGCATGTAGCACCCTACAAGCTTACTCGAAAATGCGATCGAGTCCATGGTGAGCACCGCCGGAGTTCCATCCCCAACTGCAGTCATCTCTACTGTGTTGGGGACATGACGACTTCGGTCGACGGGGACGCCTTCACCGCGTGAAGGCAGGAGAAGATCCTCCCAAAATGGAGGAAGAAGAAGCTTGAGTGGCCGAAGCCCTGAAGCACGGCGAGGCCAAGCTTTTGGCCAAAGATATAGGTGGCCAGACATAGGCACCGCTTGGAAGTCGTAGCAAGCGCATAATTAACGCCTGGACAAACCAGGCCTTCCCATCAGCATCCAATGTTAGCATCCACCAGTCCCCGTCCTTCTCCCCCTCGCCAGCATGGTCGACCAGGAGACGAAAAGGGTGCCATGTGCCGTGACTCCAGAGCTAGTGACACTTATTCAGAGACCTTGGAACGGGGACTTCCAAGCAGTCGCCTTCTGCTGCATCAACATGCGGAGACAAAGGAGCTTGAAGCAGCCTTATTGGCGGATATCCTCATCTTATTCATCTGCTCCAACCACAGCTCCCGTCACCAGAGCCACGTCGCAACAAAGAAGAAGATCGATACACACAAGATCTGGCCAGCAAGATCACGTTCTCTACTCCCAGATCGGGATAAAGCCCAAAACCCTAGACTCCTAGAAATCCTACTACTACCTACAAGATGGCCTCCTCCCTCTCTCTCGCCCCCTCCAGACGGTCAGGCCATTGGAGAAGGGAGGGATAAGAGCCGAAGATCATGGAGGGCGGTGCAAATCGGTGGAGAACAGACGTAGGCACCACTTGGCAGTCGCGGCAAGAGTAGAATCAATGCTTGAACAAGCCATGCCTCCCATCAGCAGCCACCAGTCCTCCGTCCTCATTCACCTTGCCACCATGGTCGGCCAAGAGATGAAAAGGGAGCCGAGTGCCACAACTCCAGAGCTAGCAACGCTTATTCAGAGAGCTTGCAACGGGGACCTCCAAGCACATCTTCCCCTGAGAAGCTCGTCGAGACTTCCAGCCGCAACCGCCTTGCGCTACGTCCACATGCGAAGACAACGAAACTCGAAGTGGCCTTATTGGCGGAGATCCTCATCTTTCGCATCGCCACTAGCCACAACTCCCGCCACCGGAGTAACGCTGCAACAAAGAAGAAGACCGATATGCACAAAATTCGGCCAGCAAGATCACATTCTCTTCTCCCAAACTAGGATAAAGTGTTGGAATTATGCCCTAGAGGCAATAATAAAGATGTTATTATTATAATTCTTGCTCATGATAAAGTTTATATTCCATGCTAGAATTGTATTAAGCGGAAACTTTAATACTTGTGTGGTTTGTGAACAACACCGTGTCCCTAGTATTCCTCTATGGACTAGCTCATTGATTAATGATGGTTAAGGTTTCCTAATCATAGACATGAGTTGTCGATTAATAATGAGATTATATCATTGGGAGAATGATGTGATGGACAGACCCAAACTAAGCGGAGCAATTAGATCGTGTCATCGTGTTCATCTTTGCGAAGCTTTTCTTATGTCAAATATTGTATTCCTTAGACCATGAGGTAATACAACTCCCTGGTATCGGAAGAAAGCTTTGAGGTCATCAAACGTCATCCTATGAGAGGGTGATCATACAGGTGTCTCTCAGGTGATCGGAAAGTACCTGTTGGGTTGTATGTATCGAGATGGGATTTGTCCCTCCCAAGTCAGAGAGATATACTTCGGGCTCACTCGGTAATCGATATCAACACCGCTTGCAAGCATGTGGTTAAGGAGTTAATCACAGAGTGATATCGGATTACGGAACGAGTGAAGTACTTGTTGTGAACGAGATTGAACTAGGTATGACGGTACCAACGATCAAATCTCGGGCAAGTAAAATATCGCGCGACGAAGGGAATATATATATATATGGGATTGATTGAATCCTGGCATCGTGGTTCATCCGATATGATCATCGATGAATGTGTGGGAGTCAATATGGGTTTCCATACCCTGCTGTTGATTATTGATATAAGATCATGTCTACATATTCTCGAACCCAAAGGGTCACACACTTAACGTGTCTCGACGGTAGGATAGATTGGATAATTGGTTTATGAGTTTTTTTCGGAGTCTCGGATGAGATCCAGGACGTCACGAGAGGTTCCGGAATGGTCCGGAGAATAAGATTCATATAAGGCAATGCAGTTTTTGGAGTTCGGAATTGTTTCAGGTTAATCGGTATTGTACCGAAAGCTTCTAGAACCTTCCGGAGGGGGACCAACGTGGCCCCACCTGCCGGGAGGGGGCATGGGCCTATGAGGGAGTGCCCTGGCCGCATTGGGCCAGGGGCACAAGGCCCCATAGGGCCCAGCCGGCCAAACACCTAGGAAACCCTAGGGAAGCTTCTAGAAGGAAGGGGGAAACTTGCCCCCCACTCCTCCCTCCTTGGCCGCCGGCCTAGGGCTTGGGGAAGGGGCTAGGGCTGGCCGCCCACCCCTCTATATAAAGAGGGCTGGGGGCGCACCCTCCCCTACACCTCCTCCACAACCCTAGCCGCCCTGCTGCCCCTCCTCTCTCTCCCCCTCCCGACTGCGCGTAGGCGAAGCCCTACCGCAGAAACTCTCCACCGCTTGCATCGCGCCGTCGCGTTGTAGATCCAATCCATCTCTCCACCCTACTTGCTGGACCGAGGAAGAAGGAGACGTCGAGGTGCCACACATGTGCATCTCTCGGAGGCATCGCCACTTGCGGTGTTAGATCGGATCGGATCGCGAGGAGGAGAAGCGAGTACGACTACATCACCCACGTTCTGTCGAACGTTTCGTTGTGCGAATCTTCAAGGGTATGAAGATCTCATATATTCCCCCTCGTTGTTTGCATCTCCTGGATTAGATCTTGGCTTTCCCGTTCACATTCGTAGATTTTTTTTGATTTACTATGCTGCGAAACCCCTTCACTGGTATCAGAGCTAGATCTATGCGTAGATGTGTTTCACGAGTAGAACGCTACATGGTTGTTGTGGGCATTGATGTTTTCTATTGCAAGCCTCTTGTTTGTGTACTTCTTATTACGCGGGATAGTGAGATCGAAGCGGTCCAGGCCAACCTTAGCGACCTCGTTCGCGAGACCGGCTCCGCACTTGACGTGGCTTGTTCCACACATGCGGCTGGTGGATGCCAGTTTCTCTCACTATAGTTGTCATGGGATTTACACCGGAGTTTGGCAACCATAATATCACCGTTGTGGATTTCCGTAGGTAAGAATCGTTCTTAGCTTGCTACTCCCATAAGCCACGTAAAACATGCAACAACAAAGTAGAGGCGTCTAACTTGTTTTTGCAGGGAGTGTTTTCTGTGATATGGTATGGCCCAAGATGTGATGTGTATGTTGTATGCGATGATCATGTTTTATAATGTTTCACGACTTGCATGTTGATGAGTACACAACCGGCAGGAGCCATATGATTGTCTTTATAATTGTGTATGACCTGTGTGTAAACTTCTTATACGCCATGTAATAGCTTTACTTTATCGCTAAGTAGTTAGCAATAATTGTAGTTGTTATTCGTGGTGGAGGCAATCATGGTGGAGTGATGGAGATCATGCCGGCACGCACAAGATGGAGATCATTGCGCGAAGATTGTCTATACCATGTCACATAAAGTTATATGCATGTGATGTTTATCCTTTTGTGTATCTTATTATGCTTAGATTGCGACGCTAGCATTATAAGATGATTCCTCACTTAAAGATCAAGATAAAACTGTGTTCTCCCCATGTATGCACCGTTGCGAAAGTTCATCGTGTTCAAGCATCACGTGATGATCGGGTCCTATAAACTCTACTTTCACATACAACGGGTGCAAGCCAGTTTTGCACACGCGGAAATACTTGGGTTTGACTTGACGAGCCTAGCATGTACAGACATGGCCTCAGAACACATGAACCGAAAGGTTAAGCATGAGTCATATGAATGATATGATCGACACTTTGTTGCCCACCATTGAAACCACATCTCTTCTCGTGAAGATCAGATTAGGTGTGGTGAATTTGGATCATGTTCACTAAACAACTTGAGGGATGTTTAATTTATTGGGAGTTCATCTAGTAATTTGATTAAGTTGAACTAGTTATCATGAACATAGTCTAATTTGTACTTGCAAATATTGTAGATCAAATGGCTAAGTCCAACTTCAATGTTTTTGCTGAGAAAAAAAAGGTTAAGAACAATGGGTCTAACTTCACCAACTGGTTCCGCAATCTGAGAATCATTCTCGCTGGCGGACAAAAGGACTATGTCCTTGAGAATGCGCTAGGTGACGCCCCTGCTGTAGATGCGCCGGCTGAAGAGAAAGCTGTTTATCAGTCGCGCAAAGATTATTATGGTGTGATTAAGAGCACCATGTTGTTTGCTATGGAATCGGACCTTCAAAATCGTTTTGAAGATTATCCCGGGCCCTTTGAGATTCTTGAGGAGCTGAAAACTATGTTTCAGACTCAGGCCCGTTCTAAGAGATATGAGATCTCTGAGAAATTCTTTAACTACAAGATGGAGGAAGGGAGTTCCGTTAGTGAGCACGGCATAAAGATGTCGGGCTACACTCAACGCCTTGAGCAACTGGACTGCAAGATTCCAGAGGAGCTCAAGATTGACATGGTTCTGCAATCACTCCCTCCCAGCTACAAAAGTTTTGTAGTGACTCATAATCAGATTGGTTCCACTGATACAATCACCGAGCTCTTCGCTAAGCTGAAAGCTGTGGAGGTGGACATCAAAAAGGATAATCATGTGTTAATGGTCAACAAGCCCCCCAGCTTTAAGAAAGGTAAGGGTGCAAAGAAGCCCTTCAAGAAAGGCGGCGGCAAGAGCGTTGCCCCTACTGAGAAGAATCTCAAGTCTGGACCTAAGCCGGACACTGAGTGCTTCTATTGCAAGGACAAGGGTCACTGGAAGCGCAACTCTCCGAAGTACTTAGCGGACAAGAAGGCTGGCACCATCAAAGGTATATTTGATATACATGTTATTGATGTTTTCCTTACTATCCCTCGTTGTGGTGCCTGGTTATTTGATACTGGTTCAGTTGCTAATATATGTAACTCGAAACAGGAGCTACGGAATAGACGGCGGCTTGCGAGGGATGAGGTGACGATGCGCGTTGGCAACGGATCAAGAGTTGATGTGATGGCCGTCGGCACGCTCTCCTTAGTTTTACCTTCGGGATTAGTTTTAAACCTTAATAAATGTTATTATGTGCCTGCGTTGAGCATGAACATCATATCTGGATCGTGTTTATTGCAAGACGGTTATTCATTTAAATCTGAGAATAATGGTTGTTCTATTTATATGAGTAACATCTTTTATGGTCATGCACCTGTTGTGAATGGTTTATTTCTTCTGAATCTCGAAAGGGATGAAACACACATCCATAACATTGAGTCTAAGAGATGCAAGGTAGATAGTGATAATACTACTTATTTGTGGCACTGCCGTCTAGGTCATATTGGTGTAAAACGCATGAAGAAACTCCATTCTGATGGACTTTTGGAGTCTCTTGATTTTGAATCATTTGACACATGCGAACCATGCCTCATGGGCAAGATGATCAAAACCCCGTTCTCCGGAATGATGGAGCGAGCAACAGACTTGTTGGAAATCATACATACCGATGTATGCGGACCGATGAGTGTTTCGATGCACGGTGGATATTGCTACTTTCTCACTTTTACCGATGACTTAAGTAGATATTGGTATATCTATTTAATGAAACATAAATCTGAAACATTTGAAAAGTTCAAGAAATTTCAGAATGAAGTGGAGAACCATCGCAACAGAAAAATTAAGTTTCTACGATCCGATCGTGGAGGTGAATATTTGAGTTATGATTTTCTCACGCATCTTAAAGCAAGCGAAATCGTTTCGCAACTCACGCCACCCGAAACACCACAGCACAATGGTGTGTCTGAACGTCGGAATCGAACTCTATTAGATATGGTCCGATCAATGATGTCTCTTACTAATTTGCCGTTATCATTTTGGGGTTATGCATTAGAAACCGATGCATTCACTTTAAATAGGGCACCATCTAATTCCGTTTAGACGACACCGTATGAACTGTGGTTTGGTGCTAAACCTAAGTTGTCGTTTCTTAAAGTTTGGGGATGCGAAGCTTAGGTCAAGAAGTTGATGTCGGACAAGCTCGAACCCAAAGCGGAGAAATGCGTCTTCATAGGATACCCTAAGGAAACTATTGGGTATACCTTCTATCACAGAACCGAAGGAAAAATGTTTGTTGCAAAGAACGGATCCTTTCTTGAGAAGGAGTTTCTCTCGAAAGAAGTGAGTGAGAGGAAAGTAGAGCTAGACGAGGTTGTTGAACCTTCTCTTGAATTGGAGAGTAGCGCAGCACCTGAAATTGTTCCAGTGCCGCCTGCACCAACAATAGAGGAAGCTAATGACAAGGATCATGAAGCTTCGGACGATGCTACTACTGAACGTCACAGGTCAACAAGGTCGCGTGCCCCTCCTGAGTGGTACGGCAACCCTGTCTTAACTGTCTTGTTAGTAGACGACAATGAACCTGCGAACTATGAGGAAGCGGTGATGAGCCCTGACTCTGAGAAATGGCTAGAGGCCATGAAATCCGAATTGGGATCCATGAGCGAAAACCAAGTATGGACTTTGGTGGACCCTCCTAGCGTCCGAAAGGCCGTTGAGTGCAAATGGATATTCAAGAAGAAAACGGACGCGGACGGTAATGTTACTGTCTACAAAGCACGGCTTGTCGCAAAAGGTTTTCGACAAGTTCAAGGTGTTGACTACGATGAGACTTTCTCTCCCGTGGCGATGTTTAAGTCCATTCGGATTTTATTAGCAATTGTTGCGTTTCATGATTATGAAATATGGCAGATGGATGTCAAGATTGCGTTCCTCAATGGCAACATTGATGAACAGTTGTATATGATGCAACCCGAAGGTTTTGTCGATCCTAAGGATGCTGATAAAGTGTGCAAACTTAGCGTTCCATTTACGGACTAAAGCAAGCATCTCAGAGTTAGAACCTTCGTTTTGATCAAGTGATCAAGAGCTTTAGATTTGTTTCAAATTGCTACGAAGCTTGTATCTACAAGAAAGTGAGTGGGAGCTCAGTGACATTTCTGGTACTATATGTGGATGACATATTGATTATTGGAAATGACATTAACATGCTTAACGATGTGAAGAGTTATTTGAACAAATGTTTTTCAATGAAAGACCTAGGGGAAGCTGCTTATATATTGGGCATCAAAATCTATAGAGATAGACAAAGACGCATGATAGCTTTAAGCCAGAGTACATACCTAGACAAAGTTCTGAAAAGGTTCAGAATGGATAAGGCAAAGAAAGGTTCAGTGCCTATGTTGTCAGGTAAGATATTGAGCAAGGCTCAGTGTCCAGCTACGGTAAATGATAGAGAAGCTCTGAGCAAAGTGTCTTATGCCTCGGCCATAGGTTCTATCATGTATGTCATGCTGTGTACTAGACCGGATGTGTACAATGCTCTTAGTTTGACGAGCAGGTACCAAAGTGATCCAGGAGTGGAACACTGGACAGCCGTGAAGAACATCCTAAAGTACTTGGATAGGACTAAAGAAATGTTCTTAGTCTATGGAGGTGATGAACAACTCGTCGTAAAACGTTACGTCGACGCTAGTTTCGATACCGACAAGGATGATTCTAAATCTTAGACAGGATACGTTTATATTTTGAATGGAGGAGCTGTGAGCTGGAGAAGTTGCAAGCAAAGCGTGATCGCGGGATCTACAGTAGAAGCGGAATACATGGCTTTGTAGAAGCATCAAGTGAAGGAGTTTGAATCAGGAACTTCATCACTGAGCTTGGCGTGGTTCCAAGTGCCTTGGATCCACTGGAGATATTGTGTGACAACACTGGCGCCATAGAACTAGCTAAGGAACCAAGATATCATCCAAAGACCAAGCATATCAATCGCAAGTTTCATATAATTCGAGATTATATAACAGATGGAGATCTGAAGATTAGCAAAGTACATACAGATCTGAATGTCGAAGATCCATTGACTAAACCTCTTCCACGTGCAAAACATGATCAGCACCTTAGTGCCATGGGTGTTAGATTGTTGCCAGATGTAAACTAGATTATTGACTCTAGTGCAAGTGGGAGACTGTTGGAATTATGCTCTAGAGGCAATAATAAAGATGTTATTATTATAATTCTTGTTCATGATAAAGTTTATATTCCATGCTAGAATTGTATTAAGCGGAAACTTTAATACTTGTGTGGTTTGTGAACAACACCGTGTCCCTAGTATGCCTCTATGGACTAGCTCATTGATTAATGATGGTTAAGGTTTCCTAACCATAGACATGAGTTGTCGATTAATAATGAGATCATATCATTGAGAGAATGATGTGATGGACAGACCCAAACTAAGCGGAGCAATTAGATCGTGTCATCGTGTTCATCTTTGCGAAACTTTTCTTATGTCAAATATTGTATTCCTTAGACCATGAGATAATACAACTCCCTAGTATCGGAAGAAATCTTTGAGGTCATCAAACGTCATCCTATGAGAGGGTGATCATAAAGGTGTCTCTCAGGTGATCGGAAAGTACCTGTTGGGTTGTATGTATCGAGATGGGATTTGTCCCTCCCAAGTCGGAGAGATATACTTAGGGCCCACTCGGTAATCGATATCAACACCGCTTGCAAGCATGTGGTTAAGGAGTTAATCACAAAGTCATATCGGATTACGGAACGAGTAAAGTACTTGATGTGAACGAGATTGAACTAGGTATGACGGTACCGACGATCAAATCCCGGGCAAGTAAAATATCGCGCGACGAAGGGAATATATATGGGATTGATTGAATCCTGGCATCGTGGTTCATCCGATATGATCATCGATGAAAGTGTGGGAGTCAATATGGGTTTCCAGACCCCGTTGTTGATTATTGATATAAGATCATGTCTGCATATTCTCGAACCCGAAGGGTCACACACTTAACGTGTCTTGACGCTAGGATAGATTGGATAATTGGTTTATGAGTTTTTTTCCGGAGTCTCGGATGAGATCCAGGACGTCACGAGAGGTTCCGGAATGGTCCGGAGAATAAGATTCATATAAGGCAATGCAGTTTTTGGAGTTCGAAATTGTTTCTGGTTAATCGGTATTGTACCGGAAGCTTCTAGAACCTTCCGGAGGGGGACCAACGTGGCCCCACCTGCCGGGAGGGGGCATGGGCCTATGAGGGAGTGCCCTGGCCGCATTGGGCCAGGGGCACAAGGCCCCATAGGGCCCAGCCGGCCAAACACCTAGGAAACCCTAGGGGAGCTTCTAGAAGGAAGGGGGGAAACTTGCCCCCCACTCCTCCCTCCTTGGCCGCCGGCCTAGGGCTTGGGGAAGGGGCTAGGGCTGGCCGCCGACCCCTCTATATAAAGAGGGCTGGGGGCGTGTGACATCCCGCAAAAACCACTACTAGAAAATCGCGTTGTTTTTGTGAATTGCATCATCATGACCTCATGCTCATGTCATCATGCCACATTGCATTTGAGCATCGTCATGTCATCATGCATCTGTTTGTCTAAACTATCTTCGAAAAATCTGTTTTTGTCTTCTAAACGCCCCATCTTTATTCAAACACAAAACCCGGGTCTCCGGATTATTTTGTTTCGTCTACAAATGGATTTCAAAAGCCCCGTTCTAAAATAATAAAATATTTATTTTATTTTTAGGGGTAGCCGTACCGGGCCGATCCGACCCAGTCGGCCACCCCCAGTACAAACACCAGACTACCTAAACCCTTTTCTACCTAAACCTAGTCTACCCAGCCCCATCCACCTCACTCCACCCTATCACAGCGCGCCACATCACCCTGGCCCCAATCCCCACCACTCACCCGCTGCCACCTCACCCCAACTCCCTCTCCCCATCCCACCGCCACCTGGCCAGCCCCCGCCTGGACCCCACCCCGCGACCCACCACACACGCACACTGCCACGCCCAACCACCTCACCCCTGGACCCGGCCCCACCGCCCTCCTCTGTTCTCGCCCACCTCCTCGATGCTCCCTCGATTCCCCATCCCGTGTCCTTCCTCTCGCCATCAACCGCTCCCTCCTCCTGTGGCGCCCTCTGGCCGGCAGCAGCTCGGTGAGCCAGCGCCGTCGCTGCTCCCTGACGTCCTCCGGTCGCCGCCCACGTCCGTACGCACGCAAGCCCACCGCCGATCTCCTCACCGTCGCGGACCCCGCGGCCGAGCCCGCGCCACCCCGGCCCCAAGCTCGCCGTCGATCTCGCCTGCTCGTGTCGCCGGCCAGGACCTCCTCCCCGTCATGCCCCGCCATCGGCCGCGTCGCCGGCCTAGCTGGTCCCGTCCCCCTCTGTCTTCCTGTCGTGTTCGCTCCCGCGGGTCCCAGCGCCTCCGCCGCCTCTACCCGAGCCGGCGCCGTTTTCTCCAGCCCGGAGCCGGCCACCGCACCGCCGCGGTCCACCTCGGGACCGACCTCGCCAGGATCCTCTTCGACCTCGAGTCCCTCGCCGGCGTCCTTCTCGCCAACGCTGCCCCGGCTGCCGCCCGTCCTCGCCTCGAGCCCGGCCCTCCGTTCCGGCCACCGCCTCCGCCATGCGCGGGAGCGCCGCCCCGCGTCGCCTGCGCCCGCCCGCGAGCGAGCCCCGCGGATGCGCCTCTGCTTCCCCTCCGGTCGCCCTCCTCTCCGACCCGCCGCCCAGAGCTCCTCCCCGCGCCAGGAGTACCGCCGTCCGCCGGTCTATCGCCTCGTAGGCCTGCGCGTCTCCGCCTCACCGTGGTTCCCGGCCCTACTTGCTCGTCTGCAGCCGTCAAACGTCGCCCAGGGCCCTCTCCTTGTTGGTTTCATCATCGAACGCAAGCGGAGCACAAACGAGAACGGTGCAAACAACAAGAGGTTCTATGTAAGATCGCCCCGAAGCCACCCTGTCGACAAGATCTTCCCCTTCGAGAACCTGCGGTACCCGAAGATCGACACCGGACCCCGAAGACTGATCCCGAACCCGGCGTCGCGCCAAGTTCTCCTTCCAGGAGTCTGAAGATCGTGAACCTCTTCGAGACCCCGATGCACCAATCCAAAGACCGATCCCGGTGTTTGAAGACCGAACCCCAAGATCTGCCTCTCGGGACCGAACCCCTCGGAACTCCATGTTCTCCTACCCGGAGACCCCGATGCCTTCGACACGGAGCACCGAGGATGCCTTCATGGGACGCCAAGACACCCGTCGAACCCCGAAGACCGAACCCCGTGGACCGACATGATCTTCTTCACGGATACGACAAGTACTTCCTCGAGGATGCCAAGTTCTTCACCCCGAATGCCAAGACCGACTTGATGGCGCGGACCCGACAAGATCTTCGCAACGACAAGATCGGCACCGACCAGGGCGGATCCGATGTGCCCCCGACGCCAACCAAGTCCTTCTTCTCGGATGCGACAAGATCGACTTCCGTTGTCCGAGACCGATCTCGTCGAGCCATTCTCCCGTCGAACCCTCAGACCGGACCCCGAACCACATCGAACCCCAAGATCGTCCGAACCCAGATGTGTGAACCTTTTCCCGAGCCCCTATTTTATAAATGCTACATATAAAACTGTCGCATATTAAATTGTTCATCTCGCATGCATATCATGTGGGTTGGGGCATTATGCCAATTCATCTCATAATTGAATATGGAGTCGATGTGCGGGATATCTTTGTCTTATTCCGGACTCCATTTAAATTGGTGTAGCGAACCGATGCCATGTGTCGCTCTGTTAATCCAACACTTAATTTGCGGGGTAGATAAATAACTCGAACCTATTAATTAAAGGTCGGGACCCCGGTTTCCGCTTAATATGGCCTAAATGCATCGCACCTTTGCCATGTCATACATCATACATGCATCGTCCCCGATTTTCTACCGTAGTATTATATAGTGCATCCGGTGTTTATTCTAGTGTTTTTGCTTCTTCGCGGATAAGGCCGTTGAGTTGATGCGAGTGTCGACCCGATCTTGGATGAACCTTCAGCAATGTTTTCAGGCGAGCACCTCCCCCTTTCTACCTATCTTACTTTTATAGTATTTATTTCCTCCTGTTGATCTATTGCTATCTGTGTTGCGATGCTCTAGTTTCCGTACCCGTGATATCCCTTGCAGCCTTATATTGCCTTGGACACATCCTATTACCTGTTGTTTGGTAGATAGTTGGACTTGCGCGTCGTAGTCGCTGGCTCAAGTGCTATTGCGTGTTGTCAAGTACCACAGTTGTTGGAGTTTTGCCGCATGTTTAATGTTGGAGATGATCATGGCTTTAATTCTTGTTTAATAACTAAAATTGAAGTAGGTAAATGCAGAGGCACAGGTGGGCAATAGATGTTATTTGGTTGTTAACCGTCCACTTGTGTCCCGTAGGACCCCGAGTTCTTGACACCTGTTCCGAGATCGAGCGCGCTAACCACAGGTGGGGTGTACGGGCACCCCCATCTATTAGTACCTGATTCCAAGTACTGTACTGGGGGCCACAATTAGTTTTGGGCTTTATTACTATTCTGTACTTATGCCATGCTTTACTGCTTTATTTAAATTGTGTGAGGTACTGCACTTGTACTGTTTAGGTAAGCGGAGTGTTTTCGCGGTATCGACAAGCCCAGTCTCATTTTCGGGTTCCCAGTCGTTTACAGCCATTGGCGCAAACCCTGAGTCCGTCTCGGAGACCGGCCGACTTCGTTGCGGGTAGCTTAGTGGGGTGGCCCCCATGTACTTGCTTTGGGTCTGGTAAACGTCATGACTTAGGCCCCGCCGACATACTGATGGGTGTATGTTAACTGATCTGGCAAAAAGGGTCGAAGTGCGTGTGGATACTTTGGTGCACCCCTGCAGGGTTAAATCTTTTCGAGAAGCCGTGTCCGCGGTTATGGACGACTTGGAGCACAGGTCTCGATCATAGACAACTATAACTAAAGTTTACTGTTATAATTTGACTTGTATCCGATATGACTAGTAATCAGCTTCACTACAACGGAATGGCTAAATAAAAGTACCAACAACTGCTGGGTTCGGGATATCTCATGCTAATTGTATCTGACTAGTAAGTGTCGCAACTACAACGGAATGGTTAACTAAAATTGCCCACTTCTTATTATATCAGGATGACTATCCATACCTGACTAGTAATTGCTGCAACGATAACTGTATAAATAAAACTGCCAACTGTGTGAGTTCCTCGGTTGACTTCCTCGTTTGGTCTCGAGGGGGAAACGCCAGGATGGGTATGTTTGGTGGTAGTATCAGGTTGGTTCCGGATAGGTCATTCTTACCCCTCTCTGATAGCCGACAGTTGTATCGAGTCTCTATAGGTTGTTTAGTGCATGCTGCGCTGCCGCTTCAGTCCACCATACCTATATAGGCGAGGACCGCCGAATTCTAGCCTCGCCGTGTACTGGCCTCAGTACTGACGCTCCTCTTTTTCCTTTGCCCTTTGTCGGCACCCCTTTTGTTTAAGCAGGTTTTGAGATCGACGTCGTTAGCAGGGTTACCCTTCCGGCTTGGCCTGGGCAGGGTTATGGACGCCATTGGTTATTCTTCAGGGCTCTTAGCCCCATTTGCATCTTGTCCGTAGTCGGACGCTGTATCATTTTCAAGGTGATTTGGATCTTTGTATTGTATATCTGTATTCTTGACTCATTTGAGTCGCCGTTGTATATATCTGTTCTGTGGTTCCATCGTGGACTATTGTGTAATGATATTACTTCGTTTTCCACCCGCACGAAAGTGCCTGGTGGGCACCTTTGAATCGTTTCTATGCGGGTTTGGCGGGTTTCGCTAAAACTTGCATAGGGCCGATTCTGAGGGTGTTACAGAGTGGTATCAGAGCTCAGCAGTTGCGATACCCCACAAGTCCAGCCTGTAGGATAACCTAGCTAACGGCCAAGTAGAGTGTCAAAACTATTTTTGCAAAATCGGTTGGATAGTTCTGATTAGGTCTGATTTTACTCCTTACCCCTCTGCTGCTCTCCTCTCACCTCTGCGTGTTTTTAATCCGCTCTCTTCTCTCTCTTCGAGTCCAGGATTTCTCGTGGTTGGGTTCCGCCGTACCTTCAGGGTTTCGCTTCCTCCTTTGGTAACGGTGTTGCTACATCTGGTCTTCATGCTATCCAAGGAATCCTTCGTCTGGTGGACTTCTCTTTGTTCCTTCTCGTGCCTTCCGGTGTTTTCTGACGCGACGACATCATCTACGCCAGATCCGATGTAGAGTCTGCATCACTCCTTTGTTTCTGAACCTCGATTGTCGAGATCTTCAGTCTGATTCCGAGAATGGTTGCACGCTTTTCTACCGATTGTGCAGAGTAATAGTTTGGGTGCGTGATGGATTGGCCCCCATGCCGACTACCCCTTTTATTCGCTTTTGTACATTGAAGTGGATGAGAATGCATCGGTTCTCTCTTTCTATCGAAGCTAGAGGTGGCTTTATTTGTTGATACCTCTACCTTCGACCTTTTGTTCCCGGAGTGTTCCCTCGACGATCACGGACAACGACCTCTTGTTAGTGGTGTCGCGAGGATCTACACGATGCGAGAAGATTCAGATCGCCGACCTTCCTTCCGGTACCATGAGGCGGATCTCGAGGGCGAGATCCATTGTTAGTGGTGTCGAATTGTGACATCCCGCAAAAACCACTACTAGAAAATCGCGTTGTTTTTGTGCATTGCATCATCATGACCTCATGCTCATGTCATCATGCCACATTGCATTTGAGCATCGTCATGTCATCATGCATTTGTTTGTCTAAACTATCTTCGAAAAATCTGTTTTTGTCTTCTAAACGCCCCGTCTTTATTCAAACACAAAACCCGGGTCTCCGGATTATTTTGTTTCGTCTACAAATGGATTTCAAAAGCCCCGTTCTAAAATAATAAAACATTTATTTTATTTTTAGGGGTAGCCGTACCGGGCCGATCCGACCGAGTCGGCCACCCCCAGTACAAACACCAGACTACCTAAACCCTTTTCTACCTAAACCTAGTTTACCCAGCCCCCTCCACCTCACTCCACCCTATCACAGCGCGCCACATCACCCTGGCCCCAATCCCCACCACTCACCCGCTGCCACCTCACCCCAACTCCCTCTCCCCATCCCACCGCCACCTGGCCAGCCCCCGCCTAGACCCTACCCCGCGACCCACCACACACGCACACCGCCACGCCCAACCACCTCACCCCTGGACCCGGCCCCACCGCCCTCCTCTGTTCTCGCCCACCTCCTCGATGCTCCCTCGATTCCCCACCCCGTCTCCTTCCTCTCGCCATCAACCGCTCCCTCCTCCTGTGGCGCCCTCTGGCCGGCAGCAGCTCGGTGAGCCAGCGCCGTCGCTGCTCCCTGACGTCCTCCGGTCGCCGCCCACGTCCGTACGCACGCAAGCCCACCGCCGATCTCCTCACCGTCGCTGACCCCGCGGCCGAGCCCGCGCCACCCCGGCCCCAAGCTCGCCGTCGATCTCGCTTGCTCGTGTCGCCGGCCAGGACCTCCTCCCCGTCATGCCCCGCCATCGGCCGCGTCACCGGCCTAGCTGGTCCCGTCCCCCTCTGTCTCCCTGTCGTGTTCGCTCCCGCGGGTCCCAGCGCCTCCGCCGCCTCTACCCGAGCCGGCGCCGTTTTCTCCAGCCCGGAGCCGGCCACCGCACCGCCGCGGTCCACCTTGGGACCGACCTCGCCAGGATCCTCTGCGACCTCGAGTCCCTCGCCGGCGTCCTTCTCGCCAACGCTGCCCCGGCTGCCGCCCGTCCTCGCCTCGAGCCCGGCCCTCCGTTCCGGCCACCGCCTCCGCCATGCGCGGGAGCGCCGCCCCGCGTCGCCTGCGTCCGCCCGCGAGCGAGCCCCGCGGATGCGCCTCTGCTTCCCCTTCGGCCGCCCTCCTCTCCGACCCGCCGCCCAGAGCTCCTCCCCGCGCCAGGAGTACCGCCGTCCGCCGGTCTATCGCCTCGTAGGCCTGCGCGTCTCCGCCTCACCGTGGTTCCCGGCCCTACTTGCTCGTCTACAGCCGTCAAACGTCGCCCAGGGCCCTCTCCTTGTTGGTTTCCTCATCGAACGCAAGCGGAGCACAAACGAGAACGGTGCAAACAACAAGAGGTTCTATGTAAGATCGCCCCGAAGCCACCCTGTCGACAAGATCTTCCCCTTCGAGAACCTGCGGTACCCGAAGATCGACACCGGACCCCGAAGACTGATCCCGAACCCGGCGTCGCGCTAAGTTCTCCTTCCAGGAGTCTGAAGATCGTGAACCTCTTCGAGACCCCGATGCACCAATCTGAAGACCGATCCCGGTGTTTGAAGACCGAACCCCAAGATCTGCCTCTCGGGACCGAACCCCTTGGAACTCCATGTTCTCCTACCCGGAGACCCCGATGCCTTCGACACGGAGCACCGAGGATGCCTTCATGGGACGCCAAGACACCCGTCGAACCCCGAAGACCGAACCCCGTGGACCGACATGATCTTCTTCACGGATACGACAAGTACTTCCTCGAGGATGCCAAGTTCTTCACCCCGAATGCCAAGACCGACTTGATGGCGCGGACCCGACAAGATCTTCGCAACGACAAGATCGGCACCGACCAGGGCGGATCCGATGTGCCCCCGACGCCAACCAAGTCCTTCTTCTCGGATGCGACAAGATCGACTTCCGTTGTCCGAGACCGATCTCGTCGAGCCATTCTCCCGTCGAACCCTCAGACCGGACCCCGAACCACATCGAACCCCAAGATCGTCCGAACCCAGATGTGTGAACCTTTTCCCGAGCCCCTATTTTATAAATGCTACATATAAAACTGTCGCATATTAAATTGTTCATCTCGCATGCATATCATGTGGGTTGGGGCATTATGCCAATTCATCTCATAATTGAATATGGAGTCGATGTGCGGGATATCTTTGTCTTATTCCGGACTCCATTTAAATTGGTGTAGCGAACCGATGCCATGTGTCGCTCTGTTAATCCAACACTTAATTTGCGGGGTAGATAAATAACTCGAACCTATTAATTAAAGGTCGGGACCCCGGTTTCCGCTTAATATGGCCTAAATGCATCGCACCTTTGCCATGTCATACATCATACATGCATCGTCCCCGATTTTCTACCGTAGTATTATATAGTGCATCCGGTGTTTATTCTAGTGTTTTTGCTTCTTCGCGGATAAGGCCGTTGAGTTGATGCGAGTGTCGACCCGATCTTGGATGAACCTTCAGCAATGTTTTCAGGCGAGCACCTCCCCCTTTCTACCTATCTTACTTTTATAGTATTTATTTCCTCCTGTTGATCTATTGCTATCTGTGTTGCGATGCTCTAGTTTCCGTACCCGTGATATCCCTTGCGGCCTTATATTGCCTTGGACACATCCTATTACCTGTTGTTTGGTAGATAGTTGGACTTGCGCGTCGTAGTCGCTGGCTCAAGTGCTGTTGCGTGTTGTCAAGTACCACAGTTGTTGGAGTTTTGCCGCATGTTTAATGTTGGAGATGATCATGGCTTTAATTCTTGTTTAATAACTAAAATTGAAGTAGGTAAATGCAGAGGCACAGGTGGGCAATAGATGTTATTTGATTGTTAACCGTCCACTTGTGTCCCGTAGGACCCCGAGTTCTTGACACCTGTTCCGAGATCGAGCGCGCTAACCACAGGTGGGGTGTATGGGCACCCCCATCGATTAGTACCTGATTCCAAGTACTGTACTGGGGGCCACAATTAGTTTGGGGCTTTATTACTATTCTGTACTTATGCCATGCTTTACTGCTTTATTTAAATTGTGCGAGGTACTGCACTTGTACTGTTTAGGTAAGCGGAGTGTTTTCGTGGTATCGACAAGCCCAGTCTCATTTTCAGGTTCAAAGTCGTTTACAGCCATTGGCGCAAACCCTGAGTCCGTCTCGGAGACCGGCCGACTTCGTTGCGGGTAGCTTAGTGGGGTGGCCCCCATGTACTTGCTTTGGGTCTGGGAAACGTCATGACTTAGGCCCCGCCGACATACCGATGGGTGTATGTTAACTGATCTGGCAAAAAGGGTCGAAGTGCGTGTGGATACTTTGGTGCACCCCTGTAGGGTTAAATCTTTTCGAGAAGCCGTGTCCGCGGTTATGGACGACTTGGAGCACAGGTCTCGATCATAGACAACTATAACTAAAGTTTACTGTTATAATTTGACTTGTATCCGATATGACTAGTAATCAGCTTCACTACAACGGAATGGCTAAATAAAAGTACCAACAACTGCTGGGTTCGGGATATCTCATGCTAATTGTATCTGACTAGTAAGTGTCGCAACTACAACGGAATGGTTAACTAAAATTGCCCACTGCTTATTATATCAGGATGACTATCTATACCTGACTAGTAATTGCTGCAACGATAACTGTATAAATAAAACTGCCAACTGTGTGAGTTCCTCGGTTGACTTCCTCGTTTGGTCTCGAGGGGGAAACGCCAGGATGGGTATGTTTGGTGGTAGTATCAGGTTGGTTCCGGATAGGTCATTCTTACCCCTCTCTGATAGCCGACAGTTGTATCGAGTCTCTATAGGTTGTTTAGTGCATGCTGCGCTGCCGCTTCAGTCCACCATACCTATATAGGCGAGGACCGCCGAATTCTAGCCTCGCCGTGTACTGGCCTCAGTACTGACGCTCCTCTTTTTCCTTTGCCCTTTGTCGGCACCCCTTTTGTTTAAGCAGGTTTTGAGATCGACGTCGTTAGCAGGGTTACCCTTCCGGCTTGGCCTGGGCAGGGTTATGGACGCCATTGGTTATTCTTCAGGGCTCTTAGCCCCATTTGCATCTTGTCCGTAGTCGGACGCTGTATCATTTTCAAGGTGATTTGGATCTTTGTATTGTATATCTGTATTCTTGACTCATTTGAGTCGCCGTTGTATATATCTGTTCTGTGGTTCCATCGTGGACTATTGTGTAATGATATTACTTCGTTTTCCACCCGCACGAAAGTGCCTGGTGGGCACCTTTGAATCGTTTCTATGCGGGTTTGGCGGGTTTCGCTAAAACTTGTATAGGGCCGATTCTGAGGGTGTTACAGGGCGCACCCTCCCCTACACCTCCTCCACAACCCTAGCCGCCCTGCTGCCCCTCCTCTCTCTCCCCTCCCTACTGCGCGTAGGCGAAGCCCTGCCGTAGAAACTCTCCACCGCTTGCACCGCGCCATCGCATTGTAGATCTAATCCATCTCTCCACCCTACTTGCTGGACCGAGGAAGGAGGAGACGTCGAGGTGCCGCACGTGTGCATCTCTCGGAGGCATCGCCACTTGCGGTGTTAGATCGGATCGGATCGCGAGGAGGAGAAGCGAGTACGACTACATCACCCACGTTCCGTCGAACGTTCCGCTGTGCGAATCTTCAAGGGTATGAAGATCTCATCTATTCCCCCTCGTTGTTTGCATCTCCTAGATTAGATCTTGGCTTTCCCGTTCGCATCCGTAATTTTTTTTTGATTTACTATGTTGCGAAACCCCTTCATAAATCCCCAAACCCTAGACTCCTGGAAATCCTACTACTACCTACAAGATGGCCTTCTCCCACTCCCTCGCTCCCTCCAGCCGGCCAGGCCGTCATAGAAGGGAGAGAGAGGAGCCGAAGATCATGGAGGGTGGCGCTATGAGAACCACATGAGGATGTGCGAGCAAAGGAACCTATGGAGCGGTTTTCTCTAGATCGTACGTAGAAGGAACAAATTATGAGAGAGGTTACACGTGAAAGACTGTCCTTTTCTCTTATCTCGTTTTTATACGAGATGGGAGGGGCACGGGACATAACAATAAAGAGGACACCTCTACTTTTTTGCGAATAGGACCCTGGCATTAAAAGAAACATCGAACATTACAGAACATCCAAGAAAAACAGAATTACAATGAGATCCTTAAGAAGCCCTTCATCTTCAACCTTCAAACCGTGTCGATGGCGTGCCGCCGCTGACACATCTTCCTATGTCGGACTAACGTTGTTGGTTGCGGACGGAAAGTGTCGGTAGTTTAGCACAAAGTTGTACTAAATCAATGATACTTTTATGGATAGGGGGAACAATTATTTCTAATTTGTCGTTAATTTAGTAGTATAAAATCGATTAGTAAAGATAACATGTGACAGAACATGGCAAGGTGTGCCAGTCGTTCATTCAGATCGGTCTTCTTGCCGTTCTTCAGATCCGGCGATATCAGTTTCTCGGTGTGTTGTCGGTGTTCGTCGTTCTCAGCGACAACGCCGGTGGCTAGGACGAGGTGGTTTCTCTGGAGTGAGAATGTTGGTCCGGAGGTGGTGGATTGTCGTTCTTCTCCGACTTTGTCGATGAGAGACAACGGATCTTGGTTCAAGACAGCACGAGACATCCCCGATCGACGTGCCACAACGACTTATGCCTCGCAGACATGTTCATCGACTCACAAAGCCTCGTTGGCGATGGTGCTTTTTTTAGATCTTGCAGTGTTAGAGGTTTGATGTCTATTTTAGCGTGTGTCTCGATGACGCTAGAGTTGGACGGCGGCCGCTAGCTTTAGTGGTTACGAGAAACCTAGGGATCGTTTTATATTTCTCGGTCTCTTAAAATTTTATC
This sequence comes from Avena sativa, assembly GCA_916181665.1. NCBI lineage: Eukaryota > Viridiplantae > Streptophyta > Magnoliopsida > Poales > Poaceae > Avena > Avena sativa. The sequence goes on along the minus strand of OV702299.1, from coordinate 460,397,189 downwards.
AGCATTGTTTTTCAGGTAATCATTTTATTCTAGTTTGTCTTTTAGATTTCACACATGTATTGCTCCATGTAATTTGGTTTTCGATTAATGAAATATGCGGTGGCTTTAGAAAAAAAAAAGGTGCCGTGCGGGTGTCAGAGATGAAGTGGATGACGATCCCTTGCGAGTTGCGATGCTTTGCTCGTGGCAGATGGGACAGAGCGCAGGTGGAAGGCGTGCTGCTTTCGTTTTATTTCGTGTCCCAACTTTAGCTTTGAGCGCATCCATCGGCATTCGGCATCAGACTACCAGAGCATCACCCTGATCCGACCGCCGCTGACCCGCTGCTCCTCCCCGCCGCCGCCACCGTGCCCTCCCCGCCGTCCGTCCGTGCGCGCCTGGTATAAAAACACCACCCGCGGCGAAGCTCACCCTCCACGATCTCCGACAAACCCCTACCTACCCCCCGACACCTCGCGCGCGAATGGAAGCCCTCGGCTCGGCCAAGCCTAGGGCTTCCCCATTCCCTGCCGCCGCCGCCCGCTCCCCGCTGCCGCCGCAGGTCGTCGTCCCCGCCTCCTCCTCCGCCCCGGCCCCCTCCCGCCCTCTCCGCTCCGGCCCCAAGGTACTGCCGCCCTATCTGCTCTGTTTATTTCACCTGTCCACTGTATTCAGAGGAAAAAAAAACTCTGCACCTACCTGCTGGGATCTGCTTGGATTTGGCCTCCGTCCCTCCCACCTTTGCTTTGCTTTGCTTTGGACCAGCGATTTCCTGGACACGGATTCAGAGTTCAGGCCGTTTCTTTCTAGGGCACCATTCAGGCGCTAGCGCGGAACGAGATGCTGAGTGTGGTGGAGCGCGAGAACTGCAGGTCGGTCAACGACGTCGCGGCCAGCCAGGGGATCCGCATCCGCCGGCACTGCCGCCCCACCGCCTCCATGGAGGAGATCGAGGAGGAGATGGGAGCGCCGCGCAACGTCCTCGAGAGGATCATCTGGGACAAGGAGATCGAAGTTGCCCAGGTATATAAATCCAGTCTTCTTAGTACTACATTTTATAAGAAACAAGGGTGCGTCACGTTGTTGAAGATTTTATCCCTCTTGTCATATTTATAGTTGGATTAAGTCTTTACTTAAGTACAGTGACGCCCACCCTCAAAAGAAAAATATGTAGTGATGGAAAATTCAGAATGTGTATTGTCAGATTTCGAAGACCTTGAAGGAAATCCATACACATGTATTTTTTCTGGTACTTTTGTGAAGAACCCATACAATAATATACAGACTTAACTGCAACCACTGACTATGTTACACCTATAACACTGATACGGAGTCTGGATTTTCTTCACCAAATGGGTTACTAACCGTAGGCTCCTCTAAAACCTGCATGTTGATCCGAAGAAAAGGCACCTTTAGTAACCGTAGGCCATGACAAAGGAAGACATGAACTTTTATTCATGTGCATTCAATATTCCTAGAAGCTTACAAGTTATACAAATCTATATGGATTACACATGTTCACCACATGCTAAAAAAAGGAAAAAATCCAGTACCAGACACATAATCATCGCAGATGCCTTAATGATTTGGATTCTCTTCACCTTACTCTCTTTGAATCGGAAACCTGATATGACCATTGTTTCCGCCTCCATTGCTGGAAAGGATAACAATGGATCTTCAGCTAGCTCATAGACACGAACTGTGGTTCTTCTATGTGGGGTATTACTCCTTTACTCTCTTAATTAACGTCGAGCTAAGTTCGATTTTTGGAATGGGATATTTACGGAATCCCCATGAATAGGATTAGAGAAATAATTTTTAAAGATGGATACCATCCATCCACTTGATACATGATGAGGTATGAAGGACAAGAAGGCCAATTAAGTTATATGATGGCAATAAGGATATTCCACAATCTGTGTAGTTCAACTGTGAAGCACCAAATGACATACTCCCTCCGTCCCAAAATAGATGTCTCAAATTTATCAAAATTTGGATGAATCTAGACACTATTTAGTATATAGATTCATCCAAAATTTGAAAAAACTAAGACATCTATTTTTGGGCGGAGGGAGTACATTTTTTAGGGGAAAACGACATATGCTTGTATATGTTTCTTATAAATGTTAAGGGGTATGGCGCCGTATATATGATGAGTGCTAATGTTCTTGTACAGGGGCTTGTCAGTAATCCTCTGAGGGAGGTGACTGAGTGTGCAGGGAAGGCTCCTCCTACAAGAGACTTCTATGGTGCTTTGGTAGCGGCCTACATGCGTAATGGCGTACCAGCATTGATTGCTGAGGTCAAGAAGGCATCACCAAGTAGGGGCGTACTCAGGGAGAACTTCGATGCTGTGAGTTCTGGTCTCCTTCATAGCTGCCATAACCCATAAGCTCTGGTAATTTCAAAGATTGGTTAAATAACTAGCGCGGATAAATGTTGTAGGTTGAGATTGCTCAAGCTTATGAAAAGTATGGAGCTGCGTGCTTGAGCATCTTGACTGATGAGAAATATTTTCAGGTTCGTCATTTGGAACTGCCCAACTGTATTTCTATCTGAGGATAGTAGATGTTGTATTCACTGGGCAAGCTAAAAATATATTTAATTCTACAGGGAAGTTTTGAGAATCTTCAGAAGGTGCGCAAAGCAGGAGTGAAGGTAATGATATATGGGATATAGATGTTCTTTAGATGTGAAAAGAATTTTCTGTGTTGCTATTTTTTCTCAACATACCGTTGTATCTGTTGTAAATGCAGTGCCCCCTTCTGTGCAAAGAGTTTGTCATTGATGAATGGCAGATCTATTATGCCCGCTCAGTTGGTGCTGATGCAATTCTGCTAATTGCTGCTGTGCTGACTGATGCAGACATAACATATTTCCTCCGGATATGCAAGGAATTGGGATTGACAGCTCTTGTAGAGGTTCGGCATATGCTTTCTTTTTTTCTTATTGAGGTACTCCTTGCATGTGATTTGATCTTTATAGTCTGCATAAAATTAAGTTTTTGTTTGATCTTAGGTTCATGATGGACTGGAGATGGAGCGTGTCCTGAGGATAGATGGTGTTCAGCTTATTGGCATCAATAACCGCAGCCTTGGTATAAGATTCTTTTGGTGCTCAATTTGTCTAGTAACTGAGTAAACATATTGTCATGTTAAGTATGATGTTCTAATATTCTAGAAACTTTGGCACATCTTGAGTCAAGAATTTTCCCTTGTATGGTGAATGAATCGTTTTTCTTATAATGTGAAAAAACTATTTATGGTGCAGCTACATTTATAGTGGATACTTCAAACACAAAGAGGTTGCTTGAGAAGCATGGCGATGCCATCAGAGAGAAGGGAATATTGGTACCGTCCCATGCTAATGCGCAGCTTTTTTCTAGTCTTGTATACATGTAGGTGTTTAACTGAAGAAAACCATTGGTGTTAGTCCCTTAATATTTGTGCTCTAACTGGAAGGCATTTGGTTCAATGGTTACATGCATACAGTAATTAACTACGGAATAGCTTATTCAAAAAACTTTATATGACATGAAAGCCCTGTAGTCTGTAGAACCCATAAAATTACAGTTAATTTATTTATTACTGTCTCAATGTATTTGAGAAGACATCTTTTACAGTAGAAGTAAAACAGGGACAAATTATGCTACAGAATCAAACTCTACACAGTTATCTTTTACATATTAAACTTTGCATAACCTGGAGTTCTATCATAGTTACGATGCTGAATGTTGCCTGCCACTCAAAGTCAGACGTTGCTTCCATGAATTGGCACGGACCATTTGATATTTTGATCTCAAATGCTTGTCATTATTTTTTGGCTGATTTGTTTCCGCAACCTTTATGTCTTTTTAGGTAGTTGGTGAATCAGGGCTGTTCAACCCAGACGATGTTGCTTATGTGCAGAAAGCTGGTGTCTCCGCAGTAAGTTCACCCGATTGCTTTTGGACTGATCAACACTTTCCCATCTGATTTTAAAAAAAGCACTTCTCCCTTCCAATGTTACATCAGCTTCGGCCCACAAAAATATGTGCTTCTCCCTCTGTTCCATAATGTAAGCCGAGTAGAAGCTATGAAAATTCCTTGATGAATAATGTTGTCTTGTCGATGATGTAGGTTTTGGTAGGAGAATCCCTGGTGAAGCAAGAAGACCCTGGACGAGCCATTGCCGGGCTCTTTGGGAAAGAACTGTTGCGTTGAGACGACTTGGATTTAGATCAGACTTCTTGGTGGACTTATTTTCTGCGGGAAATAATTATATCACATTTTTTAGGCCTGGGAATAAGCATATGATCTGCTGATCGTGTATCAGGTCAGGTGAGTGGCTGAGTGTCTTTATCTTTTGAGCAGACGCCCCAGCTGCTCTAGGTTATGTTGTATCTGGAGAGGAGAACTGTATTCTTCAATCGACAGAAAATGTTTTTTCATTTGTTTTGGTTGGGGCGCACCGCCAGAGCTGTAGTGCAACGCTCAGGTGATGCGTGAGGGCCCAGTGGCAAGCCACTAAGCCCTCTCCCATAAAATATTAATTTAATATCATGGACCCGTGGGCCCACATATCAGATATTAAACTGATAAGAACAGATACTACACTTGATCTTAGCCGTAGGCCGAGAAAGGTATGATTTTGATCGTAGCCTGGGCGTCCTGTTTTATTTCGCTCTGAACCGCCTTTAACTTGCTGGGCAATCGATGTGGGACTATTCGAAAGGACACGGCAGCAGCCCATAAGATCGGTGTGTAACCTGCCTCTTCGTCTCATACCGTTTCGGACCTGCATAGAAGGCCCACGAATATGGCAGGCGTCGATGATGGCCCAGTTTGTTCAAAAGAAGAAGGTGCGACAGTTCACGTAGTAGCCTCTGTTTCCAAAGGATAAATTGAGATTCAAAAAATCCAATTTATTTAAAAAACCCAGACTCAAACATTTAGTTTTTTATTTATGAAAATTACACCGATCTATTAATAATCAACTAGAGTAGAGAGAGTAAAAAAATAATATAAATTATAAATAGGTCCATTGATCACCTAGCATGAGTGCAAACATTAGCGCGAGATGCGGTGCGCATCCGTCCTTGCCCCTCCATCACCGGAGTTGGGGGGCAAAGGTTATCGTTATAGAGTCGTTGTAATAGATAAACGAGAAGTCATCGTGCTATTTTCCAATGCAGACACCCGTAGGTCGGAGGAGACTAACCTAAAATCACACTAACGGATACGAAAAGCGACTAGATCCTAGAAGATTCACTAGACACATCACTCCAGTGTCATTCGTCGGCGCTAGACGCACTACCCTAGCGAGGATACATTGGAGTTACATATCCATGAGCCAAGAGAAACAAAATGATGTTAAGAGTAAGAACAAAGAGATCATGGAGTATCTCCTTCCATGCGGGTAGCATGGTCTACTTAGAGTTACACATTAAACTAAGATTTAACGGGATAACTTCTTTGCCTAAGATTTAACGGGATAACTTCTTTGCCTGCGGAACATCCACGTAAGAAGGACGATAAGGAAACCCGCCTTCAAGTTTTGCTTATACTTCCATAGAGTCGTCAATGAGGCCGTTGCGTAGATACTACTCCCTCTGTTTCAAAATATAAGATGTTTTAGCTTTGTGAAGCAAATGTATCTAGACTACTTTTAGTATATAGGTCCACTTGTGTTTGGAGTGAATCTACACACTAAAAGATGTCTAGATACACTTTCTCCACAAATCTAAAATATCTTATATTTTGAAACCCTAAACCCTAAATCCTGAAGTGAATCTGCACACTAAAAATAGTCTAAATACACATTATTCATAAATCTAAAACATCTTATATTTTGAAACGGAGGGAGTAGTACATCCACGATGGATGATACACCGCACCGGTGCTACGGAAATCAAGAAGAAGCACGTCCTTGTGTGGGTGGAACCCCAAGATAATACTGGAGTGCTAGTTCCAGCCTCGGGACCCTCTTCTTCTTGTGCTCCATCATGGTCATCGTGGTCGTCAAATAAGTTGATCACTCCTTTGCTGCATCGGATTTTTTTTAGAATCTATTAATAATATCGCGAGATACCAACTATACCTAGCCTTCACCGAGCCCAAGCCAATACCTTCATCCGATTGGCGGCATAGTGATCGCCTTCACCGTATAAAGGTATGGCTTGAGGTCGGCCTTGTGCACCAGCGTCCACCCTAGCTCTCCGTTCGCCCGATGCTACGAGCTCCGATGCATGGACCTTCAAATTGATCGAGCGATGCATAACGGACCACCCTCCCATGGCTGCCTAGGAACCTCTTGATCAGGTAGGGTTCCCCCAAGAACTCGACCATGTCATATGTCCCCGTCGAGCAACGTAGGATCATGAGGACGTGCTGTGGCAGTACACATACAAGGATTCATGCCAGTACTTTACCAAACACTAGAGATGCAGTTCTTGCAGAAATAATGAAATACTAGACCATGAAAGCGCACGTTGCCGTACCGGTCCATATTCAGGAAAGAATGTTTAAAAGATGAAGAAAATAGAGACTTGTTAAAACTTGAACAATTTGAATCACAATGCGATGATACATTTTACGTAGAAGATTTATATAATTTCAGACCTAATACACTTATATAACAACTTTGTTTTCTACCTTCTCTATAGCATATTCATATAACACCTTACAAAAAATGGAGAGTAAATGTTTACAAATTCTATCATGTAAAGTCTTGCGTCTAATATTCTTGCACAGAAATCAAGTCTAATATAAGGGTCACGGTTCTGAAGAATTCAACTGTTGTATTGGTGAGCATTAATGCACTCTATTTTAATGGGCATGAACTGCAACACAGAAACTAAAGATGTCAATCGCGCTAGAGCCGAGCACAAATCATTGTCTAAGAAATATGCAAGAATAGGAATGATTATAAAAGAATTAGGAACAGATAATATATCGTTGTCCACCATCCATGAATTCCATATGAACAACAATAATTGACTTTACTTTTTTTAGGCAATTGACTGTTCAACATAACAGTAGAACCAGCTCAATAAGAACAAAGAAAGATTATTAACTTACCTACCAAGCAATAAAATTTGAGCTCACCTCTTTCTGAGTAAGATGAACAAATGATTTCTGATCTGACATATTTCAGGTTTGGTATCCTCTTATACTGGCATAGTGTAGAATTTTAGTCTAATATACAACTGAAATATCACTTCAAATTTACACTCGGGTACCCGTAGAAAAATGCATTCGGTTAGCCTGAAAGATAAACAAATTATGTTTTCTAATCTGAACTTCTTACGCAGCCTCTGCATATTGCAAAACAATCAACTAAAATTTGTAGATGCAACTTAATGATGTCGGAGAGATAGAATGCCAGTGGCATGCTGGTCATATTTGTGTTCCTGGAATAAGAGCATTAGGTTGCAATAATTAAAAGCATAATATTTAAATGGCATGCTTCAAATGGAGAATGAAATATTAAACCTCCCTAAAAAATAAATATTAGACCTGAAAAGGTTATCAATACTTACTCAACAAGTGCAAGCAACGCTAATGCAACCGAATGAAACTCAAGGAAAATTAATGAACAAACAGGAAACTGTTATCCTATTACACTAAAATTAACATACGCATAAGTCTGAATTACTAATTCAGTGATACTCTAAAAATCTAAACGATTTACCGACCCGTCCAAGCAACGGAAAATCAAGAACCACCGACATTCCACTCCAAAAGGCCAAGTGACCGCTCTGGTATACCATGCAAAAGACAGTTAGCTGAAATAGAAATGTACTGCATGCTTGCAAAATATGCCTACATGTAAAGCGTTTTGTCACTTTGTTTATTTCCTAACTCCTAAGTAAGGGGAGACTAAAGAACAATGCAAAGCATACCTGTTCAAATTGCGAACAAATGATAGTAGTCCAATCCAATACAACCAATGTAACCCGTCCTAACAATCACGCATAAGAAAATTAGCTGGAAGAAACACATGATTGTTAAATATGCCTACTTTTTAACTCTATATTGCACTTGTAGTTATTTCCTTAATAAGAGAGATAGAAGAAAAACATGGCAACGTTACCTGTCACCTGTTCCTTGCAATTAAAAATGAGGGATTGTCCCTATATTCATTGCAATTATTCCATGCAACTCCAGGAAAATCCGATAAGAGAGCAATTAATCCTTCCGACCAGAGTAGAAGTCACAGAAATTCATCACGAACAGAGCCTATCCATGTCCGATGTGTGTGATTACTGATTACAGACAACATCCTGAGTTGGTGCGCTAGGTGGAAGGATCCTAGAATGGGGGGGAGGGTTACTGAGGCCTGAGGGTACTACCTGAATAGTTGTGTGGCGTCCATTGATGTCGCCTCCTCTCATCTCTACAGACCCATCGCCTTGCCTCCTCTGCATCTCCGGTCACGGTGGTCGCCATATTCCCGAGACAAATCGTCAAAATATCAGCATGAACTAGAACCTACTCCCTCTGTTCCGAAATATAAAACATTCTAGCTTTGTGAAACGAATGTATCTAGACACCTTTTAGGGTATAGGTTCACTCCGAACCTCTACGAACCTATACACTAAAAGACGTCTAGATATATTCGATTCACAAAGCTAAAACGTCTTATATTTATGAACAGAGGGAGTATTCAATAAGTGAAAACAGGACGGGAATGAAATAAAATGTACTCTCCAAGCAAGAAAAAGGAATCTAGATCAATCATAGTGCGGCATGAAGCAATAAGAGGAACGATGCAATGGAGAAAAGAAAGAAAATCCTCGTGAAGTAGGAGAGATAGGGGCAGTCTAGGAACGGCGTCCACTACAAACCGAAACCAAGGGAAAGAAACTACAGTGGCAGCACACCTTCGGTGCCATTAATTACCTGAAGCAGTGATTGCGGCGGCGTCTTTTCGTGCGATAACAGCTGTTAGGAGGAAAACTCTATAAAGGCTCAATAGCTAGGCCCATACGGGCGTTTTGTGGCCGGACAAACTAGGTATGGCCAGCTCATTTCCTGGAGTAGCAGCCCAGCAGAACCCAGGACTCATCCAGGCGATCGATCGAACGAATCAAAATAATGTCATTACCGATGTTTCTCATACAGACCGTTGGATTAGCAGATCCCACGGCTCAGGGCTCAAAATCGTTGTGAAGGCTCATAACTAGCTGAGTTTTATTGTTTTTTATTATTAATAGCATGCCAACCGTGTGGGTAGAGGCGCAATTCGTAGCGGCGGTCAGGCATGAACTTGTGTTCCTCCTACGCTCCGCTCTCTGCGCAGGGGCGGACCTAGAGCAAAATTAACCCGGTGTTACTATATGAGTAACACATAATTTTCAACAGGATTTAGGGATGTCACACACTATAAATTGATCAAACATATAAAGGAAATCAATTTGGATCAGGTGTCCTGTGACCCCTGCTGGCCTAACATGGGTACGTCCCTGTCTCTGCGACGAGTACACATGCATAGACAACACCTTCTCGCTCTGGAACGACATGGAGACCTGGTGGCGAGCTTTCCTTAGGAGCGTATCCTATCTTTATTTCTGGAAAGAAGAACACCTCGTAGTGCAGCGACACCGCTGAGTCGAAGGCAAGGAACACGTTCTCGACCTCGCGAAACACCTGCATCGGCGCCCGTGGTAGGAATCGAGTACCGGAAGGAGCCACACTTGTCATGGTTGCCGCGCGTTCGCTCTGAAAGAATGATGAATAATGTTCCTTTGTAGTCTTGTTGATGATGTAGGTTTTGGTAGGAGAATCCTTGGTGAAGCAAGAAGACCCTGGGCGGAGACGAGCTATTGCTGGGCTCTTCGGGAAAGAACTGTTGCATAGAATTTGAGATGACTAGATCAGACTTGCCGATGGTATAGCTGCCATGCAGGGAATAAAATATATTACTATTTCTTTTTGGTGATGAATAGACATGATCTGCTGGTCGAGTATTAGGTACAAAGAAATATGAAGTGGTCGTTTTTGTTGTTGAGTACATCTAAAGACTTGAACTGTATTTTTCAGGTGGCACAAAATGTTACTTTTGATTTGATTGGGGTGCACCGCCAGAGCTATAGTGCAACGCTCAGGTGATGCTCAAGAGCCCCAGTGGCAAGCCACCAAGCCCTCTCCCACAAAAGATTAATTTAATATCATGAACCCATAGGTTCACATATCAGATATTAAATTGATAAGAACAGATACACTTGATCTTAGCCTGAGGCCGAGAAAGGTATGCTTTAATCCTAGGCCTGGCGTCCCGTTTTATTTCACCCTGAACCGCCTCCAATGATCCGGGTGAACGATGTGGGACTATCCCAAGCGACACGGCAGCCGATAAGGTCGGTGCGTGACCTGGCTCTACTCCTCGTACCATTTAGGACTGTTAATATTGAGATATAATCGAGAGAGAACACAATCAAATGATAGGAGTAAAAACTGTCATTCCACTGATGATGAATAGGGCTATATATAGCACCCTGAGTAGGCGCTTACAACGGGTGCATCTGTTCGGAAGGACACATACAAACCGACATACAAGTTGCACAAATAGCAACTGCTGTGGTTAATTACAAGCAGGGATTTATACATTTAATTAAAAGAACTAATTAAATCCTAACACTCCCCCTAATCCATGCTTGCCCTTTTGAGTGGTCATCATCTTGAAATAGTCTCCTCCAAAAACCCTGTGGGAAAAATGCGAGGAGTAGTGTGTATGATATGTTGCTAAAACTCCTTTAAACCTAGTGGGAAAATAAGGAGAAAATGATGCAACATATAATGGTTGGATATGCTGTTAAAACTTCTTCCAACCCAGTGGGAAAATAAGGAGAAAATGGTACAACATATAATGATTATTGTCTCCGTGTTAACTCCATATGAGAAAAACCTTGTAAAAGGGGAAAAACCATAGAGTTTAGAGGATAATATATATGTCGTGTATACTTTCCTAAAAAAAAACCGGTGGGAAAAAAGAAAGTATGACATATGATCTTGTGTTGATATTACCTCATTAAAAACCTTGATGAGAACCTGGATAGTAAACTCATAAAGGGAAAAAAGTGTGATATGATGCTTTGAATAGGAGTAGTCTAGGGTGATACTCCCCCTGATTCTTGCAAATCCTAAAGCCGTCGAATACCAATTCCATAAAAACATTCTGAAATGTTAAAGTTGGTAGAGACTTCCTGAATAGATCAGCGATGTTATTGTCGCATGATTTGACTCGCAAGACGTTTATTCCCCGACTCTTTTTGAGTTCATGGAGATAAAACAATTTAGAGACAATATGCTTAGTGATATTGCTCTCGATGTATCCTATTTGCATCTTTGCAACACAAGCAACATTATCTGTGTAGATAATGGTCGGTGATTCAAGAGAACCAATACCACATGACTCATGTATGTGGTTTATCATTCTGTAAAGCTACACATGTCAATGTGGATTTGTATTTCAGAATGATTGGTAGGTATAGTCACCGAAGTCTATTTTGAAGACATCAATGGAGTGACACTTCTACCATGTAGGTACACATTATGGGGATCATTCAAGTAGCCAACATCAGTGTATTCTGATGATATTGGAGTTCAGATTTCTCTGAAATTACAAGAACAGGTCAAATAATGTGTGGTGCCTTAGAGATATCAAAAGTTATTCTTGATTCCCAACCAATTGTATTGGTGGGTCCAACGGCACTGGGATATGGAACTTCAAGTCCCAACATCCCTTCTACATCATCCCGTGGTTTGATTGAATCTTTCTCTATGTCTAGAGATCGAACAACCGGTCATGGGAGATGGATATGACTTGTCTATTTTATGTTTCTCCAATATTTATAATATAGGCAATTTGGTGTACCATAATACTTGAGTGAAGTAGCCCGACTTGTAATATCAAGCATTGTTTGGGTTTAACCAAATCCTTCATCTCAAATTCCGTCTTTTAGATGATCACGTGCTTCGCCATTGCAGGAGTAATCCTTGTGTATGACAAACACATATGGGTAATCATCATTCTAGAAGTAATCCTCGTGTATAAGGAACTCACTACGTCGGTTGTACCAAAATATACTGACATGTTGTCGGATAGAGATTTCATCGAGAACCATACATGTCCAAATCTAGTGATCCACATGAAATGTAGTCACTACATCTATCAACTGCATAGATAGATGATTTTGCACTGCCAATGATATAATTATCGGAAAATTTTGAGGATTCCAATCCTGTCTGGAGAGTAGGTCTCGGATCTCTGCGGAAACCCGACCTTATGCTACAAGCCTTGCTTTCTCACCACCTTGTTGTTCTCTAGAAAAAAACATGTTGAATCCCGTACAGGGAATTAAATTGGAGGAGCAAGGCCAATTCTGCTTGGATTGCATCCTTTGTTTGTTTCACTCCGAGCGAGTGGTTTACACTCTGCCATGGCCATGGTCTTTGGATCTGAATCATTGTGAAGGATGTTTGCAATCATAAAAGAGAAATGTTTGTCGACAATTGTAGGCTTTGGTAATATGATTCTCTAGAATCGATATTGTAGGAGGAAATATCATGCACGTATGATGACTATTCGTGATTTCTCAATACGCGTGAGTCCGGGTGTTCCGATGTCCCAGCCAGTGTGTGCAAGCTGAAGCTGGGGTTATGGAGGTTTCCCTTCCACTGGGTGTATACTACCCATAAGGTGTTTATCGACGCAAGGTTGACTTGCATTTACTGATTTAGAGGATACTCCTCGATTTTCTTTGTTGCTTGTAGGAAGCTAGATCCTGGTTAGAGGCCATACTACTCCCCCTCTTTTCAGGTGTGGGGAGTTGAGTGGTTTTTATTGGTAACTCCACTCTTTCGGGCGCATTTCTAGTCGGACTAAAGGATTTTGTAACACCTCTAAGATCAGTAAATGAATATGGCAGGTTATTTGCAATATGTTGCAAATATTTGAATTTCAGACGTATAGTCCAAATTCTTGAATACGTGGATATAAGGTGGAACGTGGAGTCCCAATTGATTTCCTGGCATTATGTGTGGTACATGTGTCTCCCCCTAATGCCTGAAAACAATCCATCCTTTAATATAAGAAATTAGCATACTGGGCTATGAATGTATCCCCAATGAGGGGTTCAAGGTACATGTTGATCGACGGAGATCTATACCCCACATAGATCTTGGTCTGTGGGCCCAATGATGTACGCTGCGGTGGTGAGATCGGTACACGTGAAGCGCATCCGAACTTACGCAAATGGAAAATGATCGGAGGATTTCCACGTTTCAATTGCAGAGGGGAAGTACTGCTATATGCAGCTAGTCAGTCAGCAGCGTGTAAAACTGCATGACTCCAACATAAAGTTGGTAAGCTGCAATTCATTAACAAAGGTCTTGCAATGAGTGCGATCCTTTTGATTAGGGATTCAGCCAAACCATTTTGAGTGTGGACATATAGAACAGAGTGCTGAACTTCAATCCCCAAGGCCATACAATAGTCATTGAAGGCGCGTGAAGAGAATTCTGCAGCATTGTCCATATGAATTGATTTAATTCGACTTTCTAGATAATGGGCATGTAACTTAATTACTTCCCTCATTATCTTGGCAAATGCATGGTTTTGTGTGGACAGAAGACACACATGTGACCATCGTGTAGATGCGTCAATCAAAACCATGAAATACATGAATGGTCTAGATATTAGTTGGATAGGACCACAAATATCACCTTCAATTCATTCAAGAAACTAAAGTGGTTCAACTTGTATTTTGAGGTGCAAAGGCCTCAAAATTAGCTTCCCCATGGCACATGATGTACACACAAAGTCTGATGACTAAGGGAATTTTGACTCATGCTGACATGGATATGCCCTACGGGTACCTGATGTTAGCCTACCTGGTCCAGCCCGACGGAAGGCCCACTCGACGACCTGTCCGGGTCCATGACGCCTATGACGGTTCGGTTGGAACGAAGCCCATATGGACACGGAGTCCCAAGCGCACAAGACAAGGAAACCTCAAGACTAGAATTCGAATCTAACTTGTAACCTACTCGTATCGGTACCTGAGACCTAGCCTCCCCATATATAAAGGCTATGAGGGTCCAACGAGGAGGACACGACCTAATCTCTCCACCGCCACAATAGACAATAGATCTCTCTCTCTCTCTCTCATACCACCGCATACACACCTCCACGCCAGATTGCATCTGCGCACCCCTGTAACCTTCGGTTCCGCCGTAATCAAGAGCAGACAAGCAGGAGTAGGGTTTTCCCTCCGGGGGCCTGAACCTGGGTAAACCTCGTGTCCCCGTGTTGCTTGTTTGCTAACCGTTCCGTGATCTCCAGCGTCCCCATATTCTCCAAAACCCAAGCCCATAACAATGGGCATTGACGAGATCAAACCTCGTCAATTGGCACCGTCTGTGGAAATCGGGGACGCTGATTGTGCGGTCGTGACGGTTCCATCATCGAGGATCTATGATTCTCTGACAAGAAACAAATCTGCGTCGACGCACGAAACTTTGTCTCCGCCACGGCTGAATTCATCTTCACCAACGCGGGCATGGAGGCTCAACATGAGCGCCGCCCTCGCGCTCGGCCGATCGGATCTGCGAGTTCGAAGATTGACATTTTCTTTTGGAAGCAAGATGATCGAGTTCTCGACAAAAATTTCAGCTACAAGATCGCTACCTTGTTTTGGAAAGAGAGCCGGAGTTCCAGCCGGTGGTCATGATTCGTGTGTCAGGTGATTGATAACCGTGGGATAGCTACTGATATTTCAAGTTCCGATGAGCTCCTGTCAGGAATGTCGATCCAAAGTAAAAAATAAGTCAGGCGTCCACCGCAATCGTGGTGTTATTCATGATGTTGTAAGGACATATGAAGTCAAGAAAAATCAGATACATTAGGTCCCGAGGCCAGCTTTGTTTATTCTTGATTAAAAGAAATTACGATTGTGGAACCATGCAACGCACAGACGCGTGAGAATCAAATACACTGTACGACATGGGAAACATCTGATATCTAGGCGTGTCATCAAACTCCACGGCAAGATAGCTGGAAATCAGACCTGCCTCATTGCATCCACTCGAGAAAAGTTTGACCTGACCAAACCGTGTCGGACTCCATCTGAAGAAAGAAAAATCCGATGAGTCGGCTGTGTTGATTCGGTTTTCTGAAACGATTCCAGAAAAAAATCGACGGACTCCGACATCGATCACACATTTGCTGCCAGACTCTCGGCGACCCGCTGCGGTCTTCGGCTGCGGCGATCCAGAGGATCTTTTGACTCCGTCACGTGACCCGCTACGATATTCGGCTGCGGTAACCCGATACATCCTTCGGATGCGACGACCTAGCGTGGCCTTTAATTGTGACAATCTTTGGATGCGGAGCTCGCTATCGCCATCGACCCTAGGAACTCGTCTCTGCTACGAGTACGGTCCTCTGTGTTGACTACGTCCGCAGCGTGACCCGCTACCACGTCGACTTCGTCCACGGTCGCATCAACCTCGTCCATGAAAACTACCAATAAAGCTAAGTTTCCCTCTACTTAGAGCTGATTTATTTTTTAACTCGCACTTGAAACACTCGGGGGCTGCGCCCTCTTCGAGTAACCTAATGTGCCATCGGCTCCACGCACTCGAGCACCTCGAACGCGACAGCCCGAGTAGCTGATTCTGCCTGATCGTCGAATCCTTGAACTCCGAGTGCCTTGGCAAGATACTGAGACTAAGGGTAATCAGGCTAACGAAAAGGCCTAGCATACAGTGCAAAAGTGTCGACTCGATCGGCACCAGAATCTTACTGTACAAGCTGAAAGGCAAATATTCTTTAAAAGATACAAGTACTTCACAATTATTCATGTTTTCTGCAGCTTACAAGGACGTCGACTTCGCCAAGCTATTCAATCGGATCCTCCAACAGGAGACGAAACAACTGGCTACGCCATAAACTCAAGACCCGAGTCGAATCCCTCCTCGGATGGTTAAAAGTTTGATGCTACACAACGCGACGTTGGTCGCACACCCAACAGAAGAAACGACGCCGACTTCATCCGGAACGTCGAGTCTTTCCGGCTAAACGTCGCAACTCCGCCACGTCAACTCCTGGCTCCTTATGCGTGAGATGCTGACTCGATGCACTTCCGAGTTAGTGGTTTCTCCTCGCATGAGTCTCCACTCGAGTCTGCGACTCGACTAGACATTCGGGGGCTACTCCTATCAGGAGCGCTGGTCGCGCACCTGATGTACTTCCGGATCAGCGGTACGCCCACGAGATTGCTGACTACAACGACACGATACAAGACTCGAGTCTCTGCCCGAGTCTACGACTCCGCCAGACACTCGGGGACTACTCCAAACTGGAGCGCTAGTCGCGCACACATAAGATCTTCGAGTCCTACGTCGAGTCTACGACTCCACTACGGACTCGGGAGCTACTCCCATAGGGAGGATGGATTCAAGCATCCGAAAATTTTCTGTCCTACGGACCTGAAGCCGAACAACGGCTGAATTAAAGTCTCTGCTCGAGTCTATGACTCGAACAGACACTCGGGGGATACTCCCATAGGGAGCGCTGGTTGCGCACCCTATGAATTCTTCGACTGCGATCCTTCGGATCAGTATGCAAAACTTTTCGGCAACTCTGCCCTAACCAACGCTAAGTGAGTAACATCCTCCTTGGCCACCCGAAACACCTCCGCGGTGATAAACATTCGGATGTTGTGTCTGCGACGCAAAGATAAGACCTACAGATACCATCTGATGGCCTGGCAACGCACACGACTGCGCTTTTCTAGTAATAATCCGTCCCAACAGGCGCGATGAAAATTCCGACGGACGCGTTGGGTACATCATTGAAAAATTACTGGAATTCTACTTCTCTAAGTCCTCAACGGCCTGAGTTGAATTACGCCAGCATTTGTTCCGGGTTCTAGTCGAGGGACTCGAATCTAAAGAAGATCGTGTTGTTTTGTCCTAAGACAGTTAACTGGCCCCGATCCGTCAGGAGAGTCAGGCACACGCATCAATAATCCCTACACACTCAAATCATTCTTTGATGAACAAAAACAACTGCGCCCGAAAGATTGAAGAGTCCTCAGCCAAATCTACGATTCGATTGAACACTCGGGGGGCTACTGACATGGATATGCCCTACGGGTACCTGATGTTAGCCTACCTGGTCCAGCCCGACGAAAGGCCCACTCGACGACCTGCCCGGGTCCATGATGCCTATGACGGTTTGGTTGGAACGAAGCCCATATGGACACGGAGTCCCAAGCGCACAAGACAAGGAAACCTCAAGACTAGAGTTCGAATCTAACTTGTAACCTACTCGTATCGGTACCTGAGACCTAGCCTCCCCATATATAAAGGCTAGGAGGGTCCAACGAGGAGGACACGACCTAATCTCTCCACCGCCACAATAGACAATAGATCTCTCTCTCTCTCTCTCATACAACCGCATACACACCTCCACTCTAGATTTCATCTGCGCACCCCTGTAACCTTCGTTTCCGCCGTAATCAAGAGCAGACAAGCAGGAGTAGGGTTTTCCCTCCGGGGGCCTGAACCTGGGTAAACCTCGTGTCCCCGTGTTGCTTGTTTGCTAACCGTTCCGCGATCTCCAGCGTCCCCATCTTCTCCAAAACCCAAGCCCATAACAATGGGCATTGACGAGATCAAACCTCGTCAATTGGCACCGTCTGTGGAAATCGGGGACGCTGATTGTGCGGTCGTGACGGTTCCATCATCGAGGATCTACGATTCTCTGACAAGAAACAAATCTGCGTCGACGCACGAAACTTTGTCTCCGCCACGGCTGAATTCATCTTCACCAACGCGGGCATGGAGGCTCAACATGAGCGCCGCCCTCGCGCTCGGCCGATCGGATCTGCGAGTTCGAAGATTGAAATTTTCTTTTGGAAGCAAGATGATCGAGTTCTCGACAAAAATTTCGGCTACAAGATTGCTACCTTGTGTTGGAAAGAGAGCCGGAGTTCCGGCCTGCGGTCATGATTCGTGTGTCAGGTGATTAATAACCGTGGGATAGCTACTGATATGTCAAGTTCCGATGAGCTCCTGTCAGGAAGGTCGATCCAAAGTAAAAAATAAGTCAGGCGTCCACCGCAATCGTGGTGTTATTAATGATGTTGTAAGGACATATGAAGTCAAGAAAAATCAGATACATCAGGTCACGAGGCCAGCTTTGTTTATTCTTGATTAAAAGAAATTACGAGTGTGGAACCATGCAACGCACAGACGCGTGAGAATCAAATACACTGTACGACATGGGAAACATCTGATATCTAGGCGTGTCATCAAACTCCAGGGCAAGATAGCTGGAAATCAGACCTGCCTCATTGCATCCACTCGAGAAAAGTTCGACCCGACCACACCGTGTCGAACTCCATCTGAAGAAAGAAAAATCCGATGAGTCGGCTGCGTTGATTCGGTTTTCTGAAACGATTCCAGAAAAAAAATTGACGGACTCCGACATCGATCACACATTTGCTACCAGACTCTCGGCGACCGGCTGCGGTCTTCGGCTGCGGCGATCCAGAGGATCTTTCGACTCCGTCGCGTGACCCGCTACGATATTCAGCTGCGGTAACCCGATACATCCTTCGGATGTGACGACCTAGCGTGGCCTTTAATTGCGACAATCTTCGGATGCGGAGCTCGCTATCGCCATCGACCCCAGGAACTCGCCGCTGCTACGAGTACGGTCCTCTGTGTTGACTACGTCCGCAGCGTGACCCGCTACCGCGTCGACTTCGTCCACGGTCGCATCAACCTCTTCCATGACAACTACCAATAAAGCTAAGTTTCCCTCTACTTAGAGATGATTTCTTTTTTAACTCGCACTCGAAACACTCGGGGGCTATGCCCTCTTCGAGTAACCTAATGTGTCATCGGCTCCACGCACTCGAGCACCTCGAACGCGACATCCCGAGTAGCTAATTCTGCTTGATCGTCGAATCCTTGAACTCCGAGTGCCTCGGCAAGGTACTGAGACTAAGGGTAATCAGGCTAACGAAAAGGCCTAGCATACAGTGTAAAAGTGTCGACTCGATCGGCACTAGAATCTTACTGTACAAGCTGAAAGGCAAATATTCTTTACAAGATACAGGTACTTCACAATTATTCATGTTTTCTGCAGCTTACAAGGACGTCGACTGCGCCAAGCTATTCAATCGGATCCTCCAACAGGAGTCGACGAAACAACTGGCTACGCCATAAACTCAAGACCCGAGTCGAATCCCTCCTCGGATGGTTGCAAAGTTTGATGCTACACAACGCGACGTTGGTCGCGCACCCAACAGAAGAAACGACGTCGACTTCATCCGGAACGTCGAGTCTTTCCGGCTAAACGTCGCAACTCCACCACGTCAACTCCTGGCTCTTTATGCGTGAGATGCTGACTCGATGCACTTCCGAGTTAGTGGTTTCTCCTCGCATGAGTCTCCACTCGAGTCTGCAACTCGACTAGACATTCGGGGGCTACTCCTATCAGGAGCGCTGGTCGCGCACCTGATGTACTTCCGGATCATCGGTACGCCCACGAGATTGCTGACTACAACGACACGATACAAGACTCGAGTCTCTGCCCGAGTCTACGACTCCGCCAGACACTCGGGGACTACTCCAAACTGGAGCGCTGGTCGCGCACACATAAGATCTTCGAGTCCTACGTCGAGTCTACGACTCTACTACGGACTCGGGGGCTACTCCCATAGGGAGGATGGATTCAAGCATCCGAAAATTTTGTGTCCTACGGACCTGAAGCTGAACAACGGCTGAATTAAAGTCTCTGCTCGAGTCTATGACTCGAACAGACACTTGGGGGCTACTCCCATAGGGAGCGCTGGTCGCGCACCCTATGAATTCTTCGACTGCGATCCTTCGGATCAGTATGCAAAACTTTTCGGCAACTCTGCCCTAACCAACGCTAAGTGAGTAACATCCTCCTTGGCCACCCGAAACACCTCCGTGGTGAAAAAACATTCGGATGCTGTGTCTGCGACGCAAAGATAAGACCTACAGATACCATCTGATGGCCTGGCAACGCACACGACTGCGCTCTTCTAGTAATAATCCGTGCCAACAGGCGCGATGAAAATTCCGACGAACGCGTTGGGTACATCATTCAAAAATTACTGGAATTCTACTCCTGTAAGTCCTCAACGGCCTGAGTTGAATTACGCCAGCATTTGTTCCGGGTTCTAGTCGAGGGACTCGAATCTAAAGAAGATCGTGTTGTTTTGTCCTAAGACAGTTAACTGGCCCCGATCCGTCGGGAGAGTCAGGCACATGCATCAACAATCCCTACACACTCAAATCATTCTTTGATGAACAAAAACAACTGCGCCCGAAAGATTGAAGAGTCCTCAGCCAAATCTACGATTCGACTAAACACTTGGGGGCTACTGACATGGATATGCCCTACGGGTACCTGATGTTATCCTACCTGGTCCAGCCCGACGGAAGGCCCACTCGACGACCTGCTCGGGTCCATGACGCCTATGACGGTTTGGTTGGAACGAAGCCCATATGGACATGGAGTCCCAAGCACACAAGACAAGGAAACCTCAAGACTAGAGTTCGAATCTAACTTGTAACCTACTCGTATCGGTACCTGAGACCTAGCCTCCCCATATATAAAGGCTAGGAGGGTCCAACGAGGAGGACACGACCTAATCTGTCCACCGCCACAATAGACAATAGATCTCTCTCTCTCTCTCATACCACCGCATACACACCTCCACGCCAGATTTCATCTGCGCACCCTTGTAACCTTCGGTTCCGCCGTAATCAAGAGCAGACAAGCAGGAGTAGGGTTTTCCCTCCGGGGGCCTGAACCTGGGTAAACCTCGTGTCCCCGTGTTGCTTGTTTGCTAACCGTTCCGCGATCTCCAACATCCCCATCTTCTCCAAAATCCAAGTCCATAACAATGGGCATTGACGAGATCAAACCTCGTCATTTGGGGTCTTGCACTTTTTAGTAGGGTGCGTGTAGCATCCACATTTGTCACAAAGCCTAGTATTGTCATTCATATGAACTTCCGGCAAAGGTTGGGAATCAACCGGGCTTTAAGGTGCCTTTCCCACGGTCCGAGTTTCGAGGCTTTTTGTCCCGGTTGCGCTTACGCTTACCATTGAAGTTTGATTGGTTGCCGTTGAAGGCACCACCAAAATTTACTCACAAAAGCGCAATTTAGAATTTATCTTATGAGCTTCATGATTGTAATCCCCGGCGGACTTGAAGTCCTGGAATCGAAGATGAGTCCAATCATGAAGTGCTTCAGGCAGGACAACTGCCTTCTGCTTTTCATACCTCGTTTTGAGGGCCTAAAACAAAGTAAATGAGGATTTCTCCTCCAAATACTCGGACTTAAGATCCGGGTGGATAAGGTGCCTTATAATGTACAAGGAAATATATTTTTGCTCTTTTCTCAGCGGTGCTGCTTCAGCCGGAAGGCGATCCTCCGGGTTCTGGATGGCACGCGCTATCCCACGGGACGCAAGGGCGATCCTGATGTCCATGACCCAGGTAGGGTAGTTGTGGCCATCGAGTTTGAGTGCATCGAACTCTCTTTCAACCATCGGTTACCTACATGGGTAAACCAGAGGTTATTGAATTTACGCTTTGGTAAACCACAAAACATCATGGTTATGTTGTAATGAACAATGCAAAATTAATGGTAATTTCAAGAAGTGGGCTTGAAACCATTAGGGTGAACTTCAAATTCTAAGCATGACACGTTGTAGATACTCCCCACAAGAAATTTCAGGGTCCATCTCTCAGCACTAGAGAGTATAATCTGATAAAATCAGTAAATACTTCTAATGCCTTATGTCATGACTTAATAAAATGTTTGGGAGAGCACATTGTTAAGCAATCATAATGTCAAATATGACAAAATATAGCTTAAACAGTAACGATGATAATCTGTAGTGCAGTAGATCTAGCCACTACCTTGTGTTCCCGATACATCAATTTGAAAAAGTCATTTTGAATTTTGCATGATTTGTTTGCAAGAAATTTCAAAATCTCAATTGCAAACGGATGTAAGTAATCTTAACGTGTGCACACACGGAAATATATTATATCAAATATTTTCAGGAATACACATAGTACTCAAACTGAAATACAATAGAGACTATAATGCTGCAATTTACAGAATAAAAAAAGTGATAAATATACTGCTAGATCCACTATTAAGCTAAAAACTAAAATACTTAAGCGTATTCTAATTTGCAGGGTCGGCGGCCTATCACATGCACATGGGGCTCGATTATTTTCAGCCCATTTTGACCAGTCCGTCGCATACAGAGAGGATAAGGTCACCGCTACAGTGTTACCACCACGCAGCCACCAAAACTCCCCAATTTTCACGCTGGGTCAACGCGCAAGCATTGCAGCACCACGCGCACCATGCGCCACCACCTCCGCACGGGCGGTCTTCACCGGCGGCCGGATCTGTTTCCGCCGCGGGCGTCCTCGTCGGAGGAGTCGCCGGGGAGGTGGGTCCCGGAATCGACGCCGTTGGAGAGCCCAGCGTGGACGGGCTCCATCCGCTAGTGCGTCGGCCACTGCTGATCGATGGAGAGTTGGACAGCGGCCTAGAGAGAGGGACACCGAGGGCGAGGAGGTGGCACGGGCGCCAGTGCGCGGCAAAGACGAAGGGGCTGCCGGGGGTGTGGTTGGGCGACGGGAGGCACAGGAGCGGTGACTGCGGCGCAAGAGGAGCAACGCACGCCGGTGCCGAAGGTGAAGACGTAGGCCTGGTCGGCGCGGACACGCAGGCGAGCGTGTCGCCGGCAATCTCGACGACCGCTGGGGTCAGAAACTTTAGGGGCGCGACCTTTCCCAGTTTCCCTCGTCGTCATCAACGACGATGTCGTTTCCCGAAGGAGGAGGTGCCTCAACAGGGGTGACAGAGTCGACCGCCGGCACCAGCGGAGCGAGTCGTTGTGCGGCCGGCAACGGCGGTGAAAACCACCTACTCCGTGACGGGGGCGGGCGATGGAACTGCTGTGGCGGCAGCCGTCTTGAAGCAGAGGAAGGGAGAACGGGAAGACTCCACCAGGCATTGTGTTCTTACCTTTTTTTGCCTGTGGATTTCCCATCGATTCGATATCGTTTTTGGTAGGGTCAGAGCTTACTGATTAGCGATCTGCCTGTGTTCTTCTCGTTCTCGTAGAAGCCTCGGAATCGCTCGATAAAGAGCGTGCTGATAATAACGTGTTAATATTGAGATATAATCGAGAGAGAACACAATCAAATGATAGGAGTAAAAACTGTCATTCCATTGATGATGAATAGGGCTATATATAGCACCCCCGAGCAGGCGCTTACAACGGGTGTGTCTGTTCGAAAGGACACATATAAACCCACATACAAGTTGCACAAATAGCAACTGATGTGGTTATTTACAAGCAAGGATTTATACATTTAATTAAAAGAACTAATTAAATCCTAACAAGGACCTTCCTAGAAGGCCCACGAACAAGATAGCAGCACATAGGCATCCATGATGTTGGCCCGGTTCGTTCAAAATAAGAAGGTGCGGCAGTTCACACTTCACCGAGTAACCTCTGTTTCCAAAGGATAAACTGAGGTTCAAAATTCTTCCAAAGAATTTAAAAACTGAGACTCAAACGGTAGAATCTAGTGACTCTTATGCGCCATGAGAGGGAAAAAACCCGGAAACCTTAGAGCGTTTACTACGTCATGCTTATCACTCGGATTATAAACCTGGTCGATCGGCAGTTGCAGCCTCTGATCTTGGGCGCCTGGCGTATAAAGTTCCCCCGGCGCTAGTTTTGTTTCCCTAGCTCGTGGAGTGGATGGGCGTATTGGCTCTAGAAACCTGCTGAATAAGCGCCGAGTGTTGCAATGAATCGACGTTTAGCTGACAAAATCTCGAACTAGGCTTTCGCCCCGCTTTATAAATAAAGCCACATCGCCGAACAGATATAAGGTGGAGGGGAGACCCCATTTACAATGCAGATCAAAATAAACAAGAAAAACGCGGTAGCCTAAACTTTTCACCAAGGACGAATACTCCTGGGCGTCCTTGCCCCCCTCACCTTCCCGGTGGCCGAGATCCGAGAGACGGCTTCGACATCTCGTTCGACTGACCCACCTCTCACAATTCCTAGCATTCTCGAGGAGCAGTCGTGCTGTCGTGCGCCCATGTTCTTGAGGAGAGGGCCAATGCGGAATAGGGAACATGCTAATTGAGGTGAGGTCGAAAACACAAGCTATTTGGGTATTGGGGGCCCACGATTGGGGAGAACCTACCCTAATACGTGCACAAGTCTATGACCCCTCCCAAATCGTGCCCGGCCGAGACATTGCAGGATGTCGTATTAGGAGACGAGTGAAGATGCTCTAAAGTCACCAATCCTGGCCATCATGGGCCAAAATGGCATTTCCAAACAAGATTAGCTTATGTGGCTCACACTGACAGGGGACGCAGACAGGATGCATAAGGGAAATGTGAGAGGGTAGGGTCCCTACCGGAGGCACCGTCAGGAGGCGGAAGAGAAAGCGAAAGGGGAGGGCACCAAACCGTGGCGGAAGGGAAGAGGAGGCCGGTGGCGCCGATAGGCAACGCTAGAGAAAGAGGAGATGGGGGTGGCCAGGCCCCAACAAGCGGAGGAAGGGAAAGAGGAGATGGACGGCGCTCAGTTGCTCGTTGGCCTTAATTTGATGTCGGAGGCTACGGGGTGCGCTGTTATCGGCCTTTGGATGGAGGAGGTAGGTGGCCGTCGAACAATGCGCCTATGTATGCTGCCTGCGCGGCACTAGTAAATCGCGGCGACCGGGTCGCTTCAGCAAGATTAGTGAGTTTTGGGTCAGGGATTAGGAGTTCAGGACTTGGTTCAGACTACGTCTACAAGACGAGGGTTTGAAATAGACTTTACTCAAAAAGATGCAGAAGTAATTCTTAAATATGGACAGGCACGTGACGTCCATGTTATTAATGCTGAGGTATGAAGGACAAGAAGGCCAATGAAGTCACATGATCATACTTACCATTTCTTCCGATGGCAACAGGATATTCTGCAATCTGCGCAGTTTGACTCTGAAGCGCCGAATGCCATACACAGGAAGAAATTATGCTACACACACTGAACTCTACCGAGGTGTGCTTCGGTCCCCCACCCCTAAACTTAAGCTACATGGGTCTTGTTATTTTTTTGACCGGTCGAAACCCATATCGAGATCACGTATATCTCTGTATATGTGCACTCGGTCGAACTGGGTATAATCCACGTTCCGATCGGCCGATCTCACCTCCTATTATCGCGTCTTTGTATGTCATATTTTTAATTTTTTTTGTTATTGTTATATAACTTCTGATTTTTGTCTTCCGCACACACGAGCATACATATATGGTGAGTATATGTCTAAGAGGACCATATGAAGTTCTGGTGAGTTTGTACGATCCTCTAAACAATCGGAATCGAGTTTTTGTTTGTCAAAATTTGAAAGAGGGGGAGGGGGAGGGGGTGGGGGACCGAAGCAAAAGTGTATCTTTACATGTTATCTGCTTGTGGCATGCTCCTCAAAGTCGGGCACATATTCGCTTCCTTTCTTGGACTTGATTGCCAAGTCAATGAATCGACGGGATGACGACAAGAGCCGTCTGATTTTCTGATCTCAAATGGTTTTCAGACTGTTGGCGAATCAGGGTTGTTCAGCCCAGATCGATGATGTTGCTTATGTGCAGAATACCGGCGTCTCCGCTGTAAGTTATCCGACTGCTTGTGGACAGACCAAAACTTTTCGCTGTGAGTTTTCCTTTGAGTGCACACCAGGTTTGGTCCAAACCGTTTGGACTACAAAATATATGCTAGAAACAACCAAGCAGCCACGAGTTTCTTTTTCCCATCTAATCATTCTAATCCTTTGAATGCCCTGAACCATGTCTGTGTGTGTCAGTGTGTGTTGGTGTTGTAGGTTTTGGTAGGAGATTCCTTGGTGAAGCATGAAGACCCTGGGCAAGCCATTTTACCGAGACAACTAGATCAGGCTTTTTGGTGGTAGGGTAGGACTAGAAGTAGCAGCTGCGTGATGAATAATGTTCTCCAGTTTTCTTTCGGGTGAGCAATAAACATCTGGTCTTTTTCTTGAGGGAAGTACATATCATCTTTTTTGGTGAGGAATTAACATAGATGATCTGCAAATATTGCATGATCAGGTGATGAAGTTCATGTTTTGACCACTTCAGCTCAGGCTGTGTTGTCAAGAACCTAAGATCCTCACTGTCTGATGAGCTCGCCTGTGAAATTGGCTTCAGCTGCAGATGTCAACGAAAGGACAAGTTTACTCATTTGTTTTGGTTGGGTTGCGCCGTGCCAGAGCTATAGTGCAACGCTAAGGCGACGCTTGAGGGTCCCAGCGGCAAGCCACCGAGCCCTCTCCCACAAAAGATTAATTCAATATCAGATATCAGATATTAAACTGATAAAAACAGATACTACACTTGATCTTAGCCTGAGGCCGAGAAAGGTATGATTTGATTGTAGCCCGGTCGTCCTCTTTTATTTTACCTTGAACCGCCTATTTTCAACTGCAGGAGCCATGTGGGACTATTCCAACACACGCAACCGGTTGAAGCTGCGTTCGTTCGCGCAGCCGGCAGCGATGCAGAGTCGGTAACCTGTATCTGCGCCTCCTACCGTTCGGAGCCTGCCAAGAAGCCCATTAACAAGGCAGCGGCCCACAGGCGTACCCCCACAATCTTCTATTTTTGTACTCCCATGTTTAAAAACTTACCATTCTTTTGATGCACCCGAACAAGCTAGGCGGCAGTTCCCGACAATACATATCTATCTTCCTTATTATAGCTTATATATGCATTGGATTTAGCGCCAAAAACTTATTGACCAGAAATAAAGTATCTTTCGTCCTGTTTTAAAAATAAAACCACGATGACTAAACCAATACAAGGTGATGAGAAGACCCTATTATAAAACGGATTAAAGATAAATAAAAAAACATAGAAAACCAAAACGTGTCATTGAAGACATTGGAACAATACCGAGTGGTATCCAAGCTCCATGACAACGCCCCTGAGAGGGTAAACACGCATAGAGTCGCCACCGTCGAGACCGCGAGGTCAAGGGTTTACTCAGTTTATGGACTGTTAATCATGTGTCGACGACGATGCCGAAGACCATCAAGTTGATGACGTGAGTCCCATTTATTTACAAAGTGCTCTCTCACATGGATTGTGGTGAGTTCTGATCCAATACTTTCGCATTCGTCATGTGCAACGTACACTTTGCCATGCAATTTTGTGAATTTGTCATTTCTCCATTGGTTTACTCAATTTATGGACTGATATGTATTATTGATATTAAAAAGGTTATTTGGATAGATATCACTATAATTTCTTTCTATTTGAGAAACACCGCTATAATATTTATCTTTTAAAAAACGCCACTATAATTCTCGATAAATTTCATAAATGTCATTGTGCCCACTTAAAAACATATGCACACGTGGCGGGGTGGCGGACGAACCGACCAGACGGCCGTTAACGACCGCGTTAGGACACGGTCTGAGCCGCATCTGAGTTGTCCACCTCGCTTACTCTCGCCAGTTAGCTCCCGCTAGTGCCATGGCGACAGGAGGAGGCGGCGGCTCGCCGGAAGGGCACGGCGCCGGGCCGATTGGAGGCGGTGGCGGCAGATACGTGAAGCAGGTGCTGTTCGGGCCAGGCTTCAACATGGGCGCCGTCGATTTGGACAGCGATGATGACCGCGAGTCGATGGAGATGTCGCTGCAGCTAGAGCAGTATGGTGCACCGGATGAGGCGTCGTCGCAGCTGGAGCCGGCGAGCCAGTGTAGCAACGACCCGCTCAGCCACTACCGCTCCGACTACGGGTAAGGAAAAGTCCCTTCCCCTATTCTCTGTACTAAAATTTGTGGAATGTTCAGAACATCAGGGCAATATGCTATTTTATTTCATATTAGGGAACATTCAGAGATGTGGAAACTGTTTATTCAATTTGATGGGGCCAAATTTGTGTCAACAACCATGCGTCAGTCTGATATTAGGTTTCTAAACTTGTTGGGACTGATGGAGAAGGAAGGGTATGGGATGTGTGATTCAATTTATTATGTGAAAAATGAAGGAGATGGGTTGAATGGCCTAGAATTAGTGGACAACAACATTAAGGTGGAAGAAATGCTGAGAAAGTATGAAAGGTCAAGAAAGCTTGTGTTGACAGTGATGAGGGACAAAGCTAAGCAAGTCATTGTGTTGTCCCCTGTGAAGAGCAAGAAGGGAAAACAAAAGTTGTATGCTAGATCATATCCTAGCCACATTGCAGTTGATCTGGATGAGGAAGAGCATTGTGACAACAACATGTTGCAGACTCAGAATAGTGGCAATTTTGAGCCTCTGTGCACACAGATTGATGAAAATATGCAGAAATCAGCAGAGGAGGGAGAAGATACAGAGGAAGAAGCAGATGCAGAGGAAGAAGAAGATGCAGATGAAGATGACAGTTGGATGCATCCTTCCAAGTATGATTCAGTTCAGACAGAGAAGTTGAGGAGGAAGGAGGTTGATGAAATGCAGAAAAGAATTGGTAAGAGGAAGAGAAGGGTAGATGAGGATTTGTATGAGGATGAGTCAGAGTCAGAAGATATTTTTGACTCTTATATTCCAGAGGAGCTAGTGAAGAAGACAGTTAAAAGGCAGGGCCCAACAATCAGATCACACTCTCATGCAGAAGTGGCAGTTATGACAGATTGGGCTCCTTCTGATGATGAAGAGGAGTTTGGTTTCCTTGGAGAAGAGGATGATGATGGGTTTGAGCCTTTCCCATTTGTGTTGCCAAATGGGAGGAAGAGCAGAGCAAAGAAGCAGACAGAGAGGGTGTGGTATGATGAGACAAGGGAAAATCCAGAGCAACAATTTAGGTTAAAACTTTGTTTTAAGTATGTGTATCAGTTCAGGCGGGCACTGTGTAGACTACATATTGTGCAGGTTAGGAATTTCCATTACCACAGAAATTGCCTAGATAGGATCATTGTGTGGTGCGGGCCAGAGAAAAAGGAGAAGAACAATTGCCAGTTCTTCATTTCTGCTTCAAAGATAAAGCATGAAACTACCTTCTGCTTCAAAGATAAAGCATGAAACTACTTCCAGGGCACCATCCTCATCTTCTATGCCAGAACAAACTCCCAGGCCACCAAGATTCTCTTTTGTTCCTCCAAGATCAACTACTGATGCACAACCTCCTACTGGTTCAGCTCCAAGGCAAGGGAGAGGATTCATGTCCTACTTCACAGCTGGGGCAAATGCATCTGCTGGTAGGGACTCAAGTAGTGGTCCTTTAGATGGTTGAAGCAAAGTAGTGGTCCTTTAGTTTCTGTTATTTGCTTGGAGCAAAGTTTCTGATGTAAACCTGTTATTTTGCTGTGGCAAATTGGTGAACCAGTATGTACCTACCTATGTCAGTCTTGTTGAACCAGTATGTCAGTCTTGTTGAACCAGTATGTCAGTCATGTTGAACCATTATTTAGCTACCTATGTCACTATTGTTCCACCAGTTCATTCAAATGCTTTTGTTGTCATTTATTTTCTTACATGATGTGTGTAATTTCACCATAATTCTGGCAGCTGATCCAGGCCAAAACACATATATTTCAGACCAAAACACATCATTCAGACAATAGTTATTCACATATAAATTCTGGCAGCTCACAGATACTTAAGAATTTAAACCAAAGCTCATCTCATAGTTCAACAAACAAAGCATCAGTCAGACAATAATTGTACTTATTACAACTCATAAACACTTAAGAATTCAGCTCTGAGAGCACCCATCACAGTTCAACAACACATCCTAATTGAACATTACTTAATGAAGATAAAATTACACATCACAAAGATCTTTTATCTTTTTGAACCCGCTCTTGTAAGCTTCTTTCTGCTTCAACAAGTCAGAAATGATGGACTCCAACTTCCTCTTATCTTCTTTGTACTTGTCCCTATCATTCTCTGCTTTTTTCAGCAAGCATTTGTGCATCTTACAGGTTGTTTCATCAGTGATCCTTTTCCCCTCTAATGCAGCCCTAGAATCCATCAATCCTTGTTCAGCTATAGCCTTGTGGGCTAAAGTCACCTGTTTTTCTTCCACTTGTTTAGCTAGTTCATCTTGTGAATTCCTCAGATCAGTGTGGAGCTTGTTTATTTTATCTTGATAATCAAACTTCTGCTCCATGAAATTCAGGGCATCAGTGGTCTTGGCTTGCTTAACTTCTCCATACATATCCCATAGCTTGCCTACTGCTTTCATCATAGCATCATAGCATCAGTAGGAACTGGATCAACCCATTGCAGAAAGTCACACTTCAATTCCTCCTAAAATTCAGTGACATTTCAGTTAAAAGAAGAACTAACTATGAATATGAGAGAAAATGGCACAAACATTTGATCACACACCTGCCCTTCACAGCTTAGAAACCTTCTACCAGTGTTGTAGCCCTCAAATCCAACAAATTTAGCCTCCACAAATCCACATTTACAGAGAATGGGCTCAGCCCCATCGTCGGCTAAACCGCACCAATCCGAATCATATATGACATTCATGCTCTAACAAGTGCAAATGGAATAGCAAATTAGACTAGGCTTGACCTAAATAACAATTTCATCACAAACCCTAGAAATCAATAATATGAGCCCGAAAATCCCCAAATCCAGTGGCAAGAACTTACACTCTCGCTGTCAGAGCTCACATCAAGAGGCGATTCGTCTCCATCGGACCACGACACCATGGAGAAAAGGGCGGCGCACCCTGCTTCTTCACCGGTGTCGGGGAGGCAACAGCGCGACAATGGCGGGCGCGAGCAGAAAACAAGAACAGAGCGAGGGGAATAAGCTCAGATGCGGCGGCGCAACGGTTAAAACCGTGCCCTAACGCGGTCGTTAACGGCCGTCTAGTCGGTCCGTCCGCCACCCCGCCACGTGTGCACTGACAGTGGGCCTCACTTGCCAGAAACTTGGTTAGAGGGTTAACCACGAGAAATCAGTGCCCCCGCGTCACAGCCCGTCCTGTAAAATAGTATTTATGTGTCAAAAAAAACCGTAACGCGGTAGTTTCGTGTCCCGGCGTCCTTCAACGTGGTGGTTTTTTTTGTCATTTTCTCTCCTCAGGCCTCGTCTAGATCGACCACAACCAGCCGCCGCCGGCCGGCGATCTGTACCACCCTTCTCTAGGCGCCCGCCCGCTCGCCGTCGCTCCGCCACAGTATCTGCCGCGAAGCTGACCAAGTCCCACGGTCCCGCCGGCCGTCCCCCTGCCCCGCTGCCTGTCGCCGGCCTCACCCCTGATGCCGCAGGCCACACCGACGCTGCGCAAGCCAAACTCGGCGGCGGAAGTTCCATCTGAATCCCGGAAGGCTCGGTGACGGCAGCGCTGCGGCACCATACGACAGCAGACAAGTAGCAGTTCATCATGAAAATTCCACAATCCCTGAACCTGAATTCAGAAGTGATCAGTTCACTCACGGTAAGTGCTTCAGTTGTAGTTTTGGGTTTCCATTTTGATTTTCTCCAACTGAGGATCTCCTTGATTAGTTATAAGACATTAATTGTAGGTCTAGAAATTGAAGAACAAAAGGAAGCAAAGTATAGTGATTTTTTTTCCTTAAACAGAAGTAGTAGAGTTAAATAATACACTTCTTGTATTTGCAATGTAAGTTAATTGTGTAGACTATAGGCAATTCGTAGTGTCGTTCTTGGCATTGCGAACCTACATATATTATATCAGTGTGCTGATTTTTTTTTGATTCAGAATATCCAATATAAAGATCCCGCCGGTCACACCAACATCCCTGAATATGCATAGGCTGTTTCTTGGTCTTTGCGCTCAAAGCTATACACACATCATTCTTGGTCAGATCGTGATTAGTATGCCAGCCAGGCTCAAAAAGAAGAAACAATGACACATGCAGTTGAGTATGGAGGAATCAGTGTCGCTTTATCATGTTCACATAAGGATAGATCTAGGACTAAGGTATCAAATCTCTGGAGCGTGCTAGTGTGCTGCCTTACACGGAGGGAGAGGAGAGAAGAAACTTGGGAGCGGGGGAGAAGAAAAGGAAAAGGAAGTGGGAGAGGGAGAAGAAGAAGGAGAAGCAAAGAGACTCAATGGGTGTGTCAAGTGCGGTGCAATGGTGGGAGGAGTGGCAGCTGCGCGTGCTCGTCCTGGCTAGCCTCGTCGTCCAGTACATCCTCTTCATCACCGCCGCCCTGCGTAAGCTCCCTTCCAGATCCGGCATTAGGCCCGCTTTTACTTGGTTAGCATACCTCGGCAGCGATGCCATCGCCATATACGGTCTTGCAACCCTCTTCAACCGGCACAAGGAGCCGGACGGCGTACGCGACAACATCCTGGAGGTGGTGTGGGCGCCTATCCTCTTGATGCACCTCGGCGGACAGGACGCAATAACGGCCTATAATATCGAGGATAACGAGCTGTGGACACGGCACATCCTCACCGCGGTGTCTCAGGTCACCGTCGCTGTCTACGTCTTCTGGAAATCATGGCCGGGCGGCGACCAGAGGCTGCTGCAGGCGGCAATAGTGCTCTTTGTCCCCGGTGTCCTGAAATGCTTCGAGAAGCCTTTGGCTCTTCATGGGGCCAGCATTAACAGCCTGGTGAGCTCTTCAGGGTCTATTCGGAGGACGACGAACAAGAAAGTCAAGATTGATCCGCTGGAAGATTTCGTCCGGATGGCAAAACATTGTTTTGCTGCTGAGTCGAACGAGAGTGTAAATGCTGAAACAGAGACAGAGATAGGCACACAAACAGAGACAGAGGCAGAGGCAAAGGCAGAGAAACCAGCAGAAGCAGTGCACTTGGAACCCGACAGGCTGTTTGTAGATCTTGCATCTCCTCCTTCTGATGCCCGGGTTAAGATGATGAAGTACTTCTCAGAACTTGATGACTTCAAGGCGTACTGTAGTCTTCGGGAACGGCTCCACAACACCTTCGATCTTCTCTACACCAAGCAAAACATGTTCTCCTATTTCAGTGACCCCGAAAAATTTCTTACTCAAAAATTGATATCTTTCAGAGGACATTGTGGTGTATGGGTTCGCACTGCACGTTCTTACCTGCCATTTGCAGCAATAGCCCTATTCCATCATAGTCACAGAGAAGCTTATAACCATTACGATGTCAAGGTTACATATACCATCATATGTTGTACAGCTGGATTAGAGTTTGCAGCTACGGGATTTCTGGACAAAGCAAATTTGATGATAGCAGAACAATACCAGTTGGTAATTAAAATATGCACTGCAAAAGTAAATCTGGACATCAAGCCATACATAGCAGAAGAAAAGCAACCGAGCAGCAAGGAAAGAGCAAAAAATATATCCCAACCGAGAAGCAATCCAGATTTCTTGAATGATATGGTTTCTCAGTGCAATGTCTTGGCATTATTCGTGCGTGACCAAAAGTATTCCAAGACGATGAGCATCGTGGGAAAGATACAGTGCAGGGAGTTCCTTCACCAACATTGGCGCATGAAATCCTGTTACTCGTCCCGCAGCATTACAGCTTTGGTTCTCGAGTATGTGAAAGGTGGGTGGAAGGATCATATACAAGATGTTCCCACCTACAAGATGTTCAATGAAAACAGAGGCCATTGCGCTCTCAAGGAAGGAGGTTGCTACGAGGACCTGGGGTGGATCTTGGATGGTGCATTTGACGAGAGTGTTATTCTCTGGCATCTCGCCACGGATTTATGCTACTACTACACAGGTCCAGCTTGCCACGGGTCCAAGTGCACCAATGTTTTCGATGCACATGTTTGCCGGTGCCCGGCATGGTGTGAGGGATCGGATTATCATGAGAGAGCCGTCCTGTGCAGAGAAATGTCCAACTACATGATGCACCTTCTGCTTGTTAATCCTGAGATGCTTATGGCAGGCAGCAGGCGGAACCTTTTCACGGTGGCTTACGACGAACTGAAGGACATTATGAACAAGGACAAGAATCAACGACTGGAGGAAAGAGAACTTGCCCATAGTGTAATCTCAATGGTGAATGGTAGAGCATCTGCAGACTCGGAGGGCTCTGACGAAGGAAATGTGAATGGCACAGCATCTGCAGACCCAGAGGGCTCTGACGAAGGAAATGAGGATGGCACAGCATCTGCAGACCCGAAGGGGTCTCACAATGGATTTATCCGCGATGCTTGGGACATTGCCAAAGTGCTGATGGGTTTGCCGGAAGAGAAGATGTGGGCGGTGATCGAAGGCGTTTGGGTGGAGATGCTCTGCTTTTCTGCTTCCAGATGCAGAGGGTACCTGCACGCCAAGGGCCTGGGCGCGGGCATCGAGTACCTCAGCTACGTCTGGCTCCTCCAGTACTACATGGGGATGGAGACACTGGCGGAGAAGCTGCACAGGGCGGATCATCAATACCCATCGCCGCTAAATTTCCCGCGAGGAACAACAAGCTGCCGATCCATCGTCCCCGAAAACAGCAGCGCCACCGGGGAAGAAATCACCATCGCCGTACAGTGATGCCTCTGGACCTTGAGAAAAATAATGCCCTGTTTCAGGTAGCTTTCCTTGCTCTTTTGGTCGATGTTTCTTTTGTTTGCATATTTGTCTTGTTGAACCAGTAAAGGCTCTGCAATGCCTGCTTCTTGTATTATTCGTAGTGTGAAACATGTCTGTAATGCCAACTGATATACACGTCTTCAAAGCTCCAGAAAAGACACTTCTGGTTGCCTTTTGTTGTTTGTCAATCCTGAATTCCTGATGGACATGGTAACGTAGGCTACATATTGTCTGACAGCTTATGATGTCTTTTGGTGCCGATGGCCATTGGCATGGCAGTGTATGCTGATACACACCTGAAGTAATTTATGTTCTGTCTGCACATTTTCTCTTGCCGTTTGAAAAGCTGATTGCAATGTTCAGAAGTTACTGTTTAGATTTTGTCATAAAACTGGTATTTGGATGAAAAAACCTTTAGAGGAGAAATTTTCATTTTGGAGGCCAAAGTGGACCCAAAGGCGCCACTTTACATTGAAAGCAAAAGATAAACTATCGCCTCCGGTGGCCAAAGGCGCTGCTCTCGCTAGGAGGGCGGCGATGGCAGCGGCCCGCTGGCGACATCCCACATGTCAAACATCGAGTTTTATTTCGCTAGCCGAGTGTCGTCCTGCTCCTTTGCTCGGTCGCGCCTAGCACGCAAGTCAACGTCGTTGGGCTCTCTGCGCGACACATAGAGGAAACGTCCGTGGACATCGTCGAGTTCTTGCAGCCGGCAGTGCTCCGATAGGAAATCTTCGCGGAAGTTGTCCCGTCCGTAAGGCTCGTCGGTGGTCCGGTAAGCCGGCCCGTGGGGTATTGGTGGCCACGAAATCCCTCGTCTGTACTCACGTCGAATATGACGGTTGGTCACCCGTTGTTCGAGTGGCACGTCGGACTCGGGGTCGGAACTAGCCCAACCAGCTCATCAGTGTTGGCTATGCCGAAGTCGTCGGAGTCGATCCACTCCATGTCGGAGCAATCCAATTCGGTGTGGTTGGGTCCAGGGAGAGGCGAAAACGGGTGCCACAACTCTCCTGCGAACGGTGGGTGAGGCGGGGAACCACGACGGCCAGGCATGGTTGTGCGCCAGCCCTACTGGTGAAAGAAGCACCTCCTACTGCCGCCCTAGGTATTGCGGGAGAGGGTGTGAGGTCTGGTCATGGTGTAGATTTGCAATGGCGATGGCCGTCGCACCTACATATAGCGAGGAAAGGGTGGGATCCCGGGCGGAAAGCACTGGAAAAGGCGGGAAGGACATGGCGACTCCATCCAGCGCCCCCGCTAGCCTCCCCCGTCCCCGCGTGGGTGTGTTTCACCAATTTTTAAGATAAACCAATATGTGCACGAATAAGTAGCGGAAAATGTAGTGGTTAGGTTGTCTTTGCGAAACCGGAAACCCTATTGTTTGGTTAGGTATTTTTTTTCCTTTGCTGCATGTGACACGAGGAAACTGAACTGGTGAAGAAAGAAAAGAAAAAGATATGAAAACATGAAGCTGGAGGATTTCGCTCCGATTGGTTATTAATGTAGAAGACAAACAATGTGGCGCGAAAGCTTCACTCGACGTGATCCGTAACAAAGTACAGGAACCTCTGTAGTCAAAGAAGGTAGCTGTTGGGATGGTGAGGTTCTGTCACTTTGACTGTTCGTTACCGACAGGTAGCACAGAGGTGACCGTTTGGAGGAGGCGACCGGACAAAGCGGCTACTAGCTCCACTCGCATTTGGGAATTCGCCTCTCCGGCATCCGATTCCCACACGCGCCTTTTCCGCCGTTTTGTGGCGTGATTACTCTCACAATTGACTATGTAGCTTTAGTATTAAAAGTAGGAATTTCTTCATGAGAACCAGATTGTGGGAGTGGTTGTTTGCTTCACAAGTTCAGACTTCAGAGAGTCGAGAACGAATTGCAGCTGAGTGGAATTTGTTTCTCTATCGCCAGCCGCCACACCGCATGCAGAGCAATTCAGACTCGGCTGAACTGTAAACCGCACGGGACCTCCCGAATCAGAAATCCTAAACAGACTGAATCGAGAATTTCAATTAACCGAAGCGAGACAGAACAGGGACAAAACTTCCATGACAATCAGGGCCTCAATTCTTCATCTTCTGTATATATTAGTAGTCGATTACACGGGGAACCACATCGATTTGCTACTTGCTACACTCTTCCCACTATATAAGTGTGTTGCTTGTAAAATAAATTGCTTACAGTTGGGAGTAAGGGCTTCAATCTCGCTTAGAGAAGAAAATCAAATCAGAGTTACAGCACAAACAAAGAAATGGGGGTCACTGCGGTCCAGTTCAGGCGATGGCGACGGCGGTGATCCGCCGGGCGG
The DNA here is from genome assembly GCA_916181665.1 of Avena sativa. NCBI lineage: Eukaryota > Viridiplantae > Streptophyta > Magnoliopsida > Poales > Poaceae > Avena > Avena sativa. Next base: position 460,360,299 of record OV702299.1, on the reverse strand, counting down.
CCGGCGCCGGTGACGGAGGTAGGCGCGAGTTGAAGTTCCTGTACCGGATGGCCGCGGCGGCATCCGCGCCCTCATCGCTGTCGTCGCTGCCGGCGCCCTCGTCGAAGTTGAGCGCGTAGCTGAGCGGGTCGTACCTGAACTCCCCTGTGGCGGCCACCTTTCTCCTCCACTTGGCTCTGCCGCCGCTCTGCGGGGAGAGCCTCTCCGTCCCTCTGTCCGGGTCCGGCGAGCCGAAGCAGCCGCACACGGTGGTCCGCAGCTTGTGGCGCAGGGACGGTGGTGAGTACGGCGACGTCGACTCCGCGTCCATGGCGTATAATGGGGCAGAAGAGAAGAAGCTGAAGCTGTGTGTGTGAGTGAGTGAGGTGGGCTTGGCTGGATGGAGACGACCGAGGGCGTGGGTAGGCGGGACTAAATAGGGGCGAAACTACTACGCGTACGAAAACTGGAGTCCGACTTGTGTACGACAGCTGATCCAAGGAGGGTGCTGCGTGCCACGCAGGAGATGAACGGTTCCCTTGAGTCGTCGTACATAAATCGGACGGAAAATTGTCGTACGTATAGCACGGTTCAAATAGGGGAGGGTGGAAAAAGACGGATAAGGACAGTGACGACGGCGTGAACTGGAAGAGACGCGCACGAGGCGCGGAGGATGGGTGGGTGGGCCCACGCGTGGGGAACCCTATGGGCTATATGGCGATTGGCGAAGCAAGCAGCGCCGTCGTCGCGCGCGCGTGCCCGAGGGCAGTATCGGGATTTCGTTGATCGGGACAGGTGAGCCGTTAACGGTCGGTGCATGTGCAAGCTAGCTGGAGGCTGGAGCGATGCTAACGGCAGGTCGCTGTGCAAAGCTGTCGACTGCTGTAACGTTGGTACTAGTCGTTGTAGTATTTTCAGTCGATTAGTAGTACCTACTATTCCACTCTAGTGGGAGTGCACCAGGAGCTTGATTTTTGTCTTGGTTCCCTCCAAAAAATAAACTTGGTTTTGTCTTGGCTTCTGTCGATGTCACGTGACGGCGTCACGTTGTTAGCGGTGGACGAGAGTGTCCAAACGAATTTTATCTAGAAATCATAAATAATTAATCTGGTAATTTTTTTTTTGAAAAAATTAATTTGGCAAATTAGAAACAATTGAATCTGACTAATCTGGCAATGGAGAAACACGCTAGTGTTCTGCATGTTAATTAGTTTAGGCTTAATTAATATGGCAATTAGACCTAATTAATATGGCAATTAGGCGCCGCACGACGCGACTAATATGCGGCGCCGCGCGTTAGCACAGTCCATGAATGAAATGAAACAGTGATAGGAGGCATTAGACATTTTTTTCATACAATAAAAACGGATAGGCGTGAGAATTACGAATATTCGTCCCAACCACTATGCTACTGCCCTGTTCTCACTTCTTCCGTGACAATTTGCAACAATTTATCGGCCAGGATGCTAGCACGGCGGCGATTTTGAGTTTCTCCGTGTAAAGAACTTAGTCCAGCACAATTAGATAGCCATAATTTACAATGCGTCGGGACAAAATTGACATGTACCAACACAATTAGGTACTAGTACAAACTATTCACGGTCTGATGTGCTAAGAAAATTCAATAGAGCCGAAATATCCGTTATCCGACAAGTGGACAAAACCAGTGTAAACGAAACAATTACTACTTCCTCTTTTACGGTTTGCAGGGCGCTCTACAAAAATTTCACGGATCTAGACGTGTACGTATTGGCTAAAATTAGGCCTATTAGTGAACGGTTAAGGCGTATGCATTGGTGGAAGACTGTTGCATGCATAGAAAGTTGGGAGGAAAGGAGTCACATTAATTAACAATTAATTCTTATGCGCCTAGGAACGTTGTAGTTTTGGAAAAACTCAAATTTGATTAGACGCCCTGCAAATCGTGAAAGAGGTAGTATGTGAGATTGACATAGACGTACTAACCAGGTTGCTCGACATCATCTAAATCAGAGAGTAACCACTCTTGTTTCTTTCCATAATACTCCACATCATCTCCTTGAATGTAACCATGGCGCACAATATCGTGCTCCTCATTTGCCGTGATCATTCGTGCCATGCTCATCAGTTGCATGCCTTTCAGGATCGGTCCCTCTTCATCACCATGTCTTTTTTCTTTTTCTTTTGCGAATTTGTCGTCACCGCCATGTGGAGCGTCACCTTCCCGCACATTAACCATGTCCAGTAGTACATCATCGAGTTGGGGAGGCTACCCTTGCCGGTGGGTCCATGTGTTAGCGGCTAATCATTAGCCATTCATGGATGTTCCCCGATCGTCAGGGTTTAAGTTATAAGAAAATCTAAAAGTTTTGGTTTGGAACCTTTATTGTGGTTTTTCTTGATATTTACCCTTGATCTTCTCTTGTTTAGCATGGCTGAGTGAGAGCTGAGAGTCACGTGACACACGTGCATAAACCTTGCTTGTCCTATCGGGTACGTGCGTGCCCCTGAGCTCAACCTCTCTCTCCGAGTAGCATAAACCTTGCTTGTCCTATCGGGTAAGTGTCAAAACATATACCCAAACATATATAACATACTTTCTCTGTTTCAAAATATAAAATGTTTTAGGTTTGTGAAATAAATATATTTATACTATTTTTAATATACGAAGGAAGTATATACGTACGATACTTTCTCTCTTCCGAGACTAAAAACATCTGATACTCACTCTGACCTGAGATGATAAAAAGCGCAGTGCCGAAAGTCATCAGACACCCAAGAAAAGAAAAAGAGACAAGGAATCGCGCGTTCCTCCGTTGCTGCAAAGGACAGCCAGCAGGGAGCCGGCGAATCGATGTGAACGCAATCCGAACACCATACCGCTCCTAACGGCTTCGTACGGCCAGGACCGGGATGGACGGACGACAGGCGACTGCAGATCTGCAGAGGAACAGGAAATTGTCTTGCCTGAACCACCGGTTCCGTTCTGCCAAATCCACTCGTGTAGCTTGCAGATGCCTGAACCTGAACCACTAGGTATACACACATGGTGAACCTGTACATTAATAATCTCCATCAGCTGGACTGCTTTTTTTTTTCAACAGTCCGAACGGCCGAACGCGAATGCTTGATGCCGCCGCCGCCGACAACTTGACAAAGAACAAGTGAGTGGAATTAATGTTACGCACTTATTACGCACATCAATCGATCCATCGGCTGCGTAAGGCAGGGATAAGGATCGATTCCATGGCCACCAAAGCCCACCTCCAGAGATAATCTAGTACTCCCTCCGTTCCAAAATATAAGATGTTTTAGCTTTGTGAATGAAGTGTATCTAGACTTGCTTAGTGTCTAGATTTATCTAGGTTTAGAGTGAACCTAAATACTAAAAAGAGTCTAGATACACTCCTTTCACAAAATTAAAACATCTTATATTATGAAACGGAGGGAGTAGTTATAAGCCAACCAATGGTCAATGAAAAAATCACTGAGATAGGAAAGGGATCTATCAGCTATACCTTTCTTCGTGCCCCACGAACTGAGTCACGTCGCACCATGCAACTGATCAAGTATAATCCCAGCTAGGCAGAACACAACATATCTATGATAATGTCGGCTAACTAACCAGGGCCCCCTTCAATTCGCCATCACAGGCCTGCCACACACAAATGCCAAGCCTGCCTCTCGCCAAACCCTCTTCAGAACCGTCAAGTTTCAGTTCTAAATTAGGCTGGCACAGACAGCAAGCTCATGACTGATACCGGCGGTTAGACTACACACTGTCCGAGTTCTAAACCTAGACACGACTAAGATCGCTCATGATAAGGAAGAACAATGTGGACACGAATCATGAGCGCCGACAAGTAAGTCATCAACCACAGATTTACAGTGTCATCTTGTAGGCAAAGGCGATGGCATCTGCGCCCAAGCCCACGCTGCTGGAATCACACACACAAAAAAAAAACTTGGAGCTCTGATGATGGGAGTGCTGATCTGGCTACGGCTCCGTCAAATCTGTAGTGCAAATAGGGCGACCGATTAATACTAATATTCAGAAGACAATACAGAAGAATTTTCAGCTCAGACTGTTACAGGTTCGAGAGTTTACAAGCAAAATGGAACAGATTATAGAGGCTGAATAAATACATCGCCACTACAGGCAGAACCAGAATAGCGTTTTCCCTGCTGGTAATAATACTGCATTTGAGATCTGTAACCGCAAACACTCGCTTTTACACGTTCTGCGGTGCAATTTGCAATGCAAGTTGGAATACACAGCCACACAGAGGCATGTAGGCATAATAAATGGCTTACAAGTGACAAACTGCTAACTTAGGTTAATCTAACAGAACTTATAACTTATGGCACCAAACCATGGGTCTCAGTGTGTTTAGCAGTGTTTTCCCCAAACCGACTAGATCATATTAGTTTGGCCCAAGCCGACAAGTAGTTTGATCTGACTTTTGTCCAGGTCGACAAGCTGATCAGCTTCGCCGTGGCCGACAGGTCCCTATCGTCTTGGCCAAACCTGAGGCTGTATTATTTCTGTAAATTTTTAAAACTGTGTATTGTTTTTGGAAATTAATAAAAAATGTATTATTTAAAAAAATATCCCTGATTCAAATCAAACAGCTTGTTAGACAAGCTGTCCTTGGTATATAGAGCAGTAAGTCAGCTGCTTATTTTTCCTTACGTCCTTCAGCTAAATATGTATGGAGGGTGGTGGCCTGGTGGGATGTGCCTTTGGTCTCAGTAATGCACCACGATCCATGGAAGATCTGTCTAGCATATGACTAATGCAGTTCGAAGTGAGGGAACAACGTATGGTAACCATAGGAACATCGGCCATATGCTGCTCCTTATGGAAGTTAATAAATACAGCTGGTTTCGAACAGATGAATCCTGGTGACCAATCTAATGTTGTGTAATCTGCATGCTGCTGGTTGGGCTTAAAGCTCATGAGTGGCGCTTTACGACAAGGCTCAACAACTGCTACAGCGAGCAACCAGCAGACTGTTAAGAGTTGTGGCTGAAGCATTTTGTGCTAAGCAATGGCTGGTGTCCGACTGCGGACTGTCTGGAGGAGGAAATGAGTCCTGGTAAATAACAAACTGCTAGCTTATCTAAGGGGAAAAAATTGTGGCTTTTAGCAGCCATCTCAGCCCTCCGTTCCATTTGGAAATAAGGTCCGGGATGTACAATGGAACTTCTCTGCCTTTAGATTAGAGAAGGCATACAATTTGCATCCCTCCAAATGTAAACTGGATACAAACTTGTACTCCTGCATTACCTTGCTCATAAAAACTATTCCCAAAAGCAATTGTTGTGAATTTTTCGAATCCACAAAGCCTAAACAATATTAATAGGCGACGCATAAGCTATGTCACATTTTTTTCTCGTCTGGTTATCTTAAAAACGACCATTGGTATAAACAAGACAATGAAACACAATTATGTTCCTGAGTTTAATTAGCTCTCCAACAAGGGCCAGAAAAATGACCACTATGAAATCGTGTAAAACAGGCCCAATTGCAATAATGAGTTGTCAAGCATTGGCAATTTGTATGGTAACTATGAAGGTAAGGACATAAGTACAATGCAAGAGATTGTTCAAAGAAAAAAACTAGGATGTAATAAAAGTTTACCATCTCATACTGTTGGTGAAGACAGCAACGATGGTGGGAAGTTGATATATAAGTGTGGCAATGATGTGCCAGAGATAGGTTTACCCCAAACCCTCTCAAGCTGCAATGTCTCGACGTCCAGTGAGAAATATTCCATCTGTGGCCCATCCAGCGAATAGTTCTCATACGACCGTGCTTTTCTCCTGTCTAGGAGCAAGTATCTCCCCGATGAAGCTTCAACACAATACCGGTACTTAGAATCTAGTGAGATTGTCTTCTCTGCCTGCCACTGGGTGGAACTCAAACCTCTGTTTCCCCCAATGATATAACGGAGGTCAGCTTCCGCAGTTTCAGCAATGATACGAAACATCCCAAGCCTGTCTTCCCCTGCTTCGACAATGCCTAGACCTCCCGTGTTCCATCCTTTGGGTGGGTGCTGAGCTATTGAGAACTCCATCCTCTTGGTGTCGAGAACAAGAAACTCAGTTCCGCTATTATCCATCAACAACTGCCAGTAGATGCAGCCACAAGCATGATAGCACCCAATAAACCAAGGGTGCGTCAGTGTCATCGTGGTCGACTCGCCGAGCAAATCTGTCAAGCTCTGGGATGCAGCGACTCGCCAGTGTCCGGTGCTTGAAGAGAAGACAAAGATGTAAAACTTGATTTTGCAACGTGCCAACCAGATCACTCTGAACGCTGTCTCTTCTGCCGCCGCCATTTCCTCCTCCTCACTGGGGGGAATGAGGACGGGGTCGCAGATGCACCCGAAAAATATGGGGACCGGGTCCTTCACCGAAGCGGCCAGTTCGTCAGGCACAGGGGGAAGCAGAATGTACCGCCGGTGTACGGGGTCGCACACCACGAGCTGCGTGAAGACAGGGAGATCCTCGCCCTCTTCGAGTTGACGATCAAGGAGGACGCGCCCATCGCGGACGTCCCGGACGGCCCAGCGGCAGTTGGAAGGGAGGAACGAGAAGGTGAAGTCGGCGGCGACGGAGAGCGCGCGGGCGGCCGGCGCGGAGGGGTGGGGCGGGACGGCGGGGTGGAAGCCGTCGCGGTCGAGGAAGCCGAGGAGTGGCGGGGCGTGGAGGCGGCGGAAGCGGCGGAGGAAGGATCGGTCGGTGACGAGACGGCGGAAGGAGACGCAGGCGGCGGAGGCACGGGCGAGGTCTTCTGCGGCGGGTAGCAGGAGGAAGATCTCCGCCAGGATGTGGTCGGAGAGGTCCGTCAGAGGCGACATCATTTCCTTGCCGGTCGCCATTGGCCGGGAACTGGCCACCGGCCGCGGGGGAAGAGCTGGCCGTCGGAGGAGCCAGCCGCCGGGAACCCTCGAGAAGATGGGGGAGAGTGCTGCTGGAGCTGGGATAATGGAGTGATCGATTCTCCGTGCTGGCCAGATGGGCCCTGGAATTGGATCGTATGGATACGGCGTATCATGGGCCGTTCGTCGTGCAAAAAAAAAAACAATTCCCTCCGCTAAAAAGAAAAAAGTTTCGGACCATCAATATATTTTTTGAACATTAGACCATCCAAATTGGCGTAGCATTTGGATTTCTTCTGATTCTCAAAAGACAAAATACTAGTTTTCTTCTGGCCTATACGGCAATACTCTATACAAAAATAAAACCATCGGATTTTGTTTCTACTTTATGCAGCTGAACAACATCAAGAGAAGACCATCTCCTACTTACTGTAGTAAGTTCTAATGAAAACATTGAAAAAATAAAAAAAAAATGGTTTGTTATTTTGAGCCGCCAGAGAAAGACACAGAGTGGTCGTTATCACCGGTGGTGGAAGGAAGAAGATGAAGAGAAAGAGAATGGCATCTGCTCACACAGGTGTCCATAGAGGAGCTTTGCTGATGATATACCTTTCTATCCACTCGATCGATCTGCTAAATTCTCTGAAGAACAGGGTACATATATGTGCAACATCAACAAGACATGGTGGCTGCAAATCAGTAGTAGAAGTAACTTTTTGCACCAACAAAACTGAAGCTGGTGGCAGACTTTTTGCAAAGTGACTGAATTTGAATCCAGCAAGCTGGATCAATCACTTCAGTTCCAAACAACTCCCTACACCTCGTGAAGGGTTTCGCGGCATAGTAAATCAAAATTTTCTACGGATGCGAACAGAGGGAAGCCAAGATCTAATCTAGGAGATGCAAACAACGAGAGAGATTGGATTAGATCTTCATACCCTTGAAGATTCGCACAGCGAAACGTTCGTCGGAACGTGGGTGATGTAGTCGTACTCGCTTCTCCTCCTCGCGATCCGATCCGATCTAGCACCACAAGTGGCGATGTCTCCGTGAGATGCACATGTGCGGTACCTCGACGTCTCCTCCTTCCTTGGTCCAGCAAGTATGGTGGAGAGATGGGTTGGATCTACAACGCGACGGCGCGGTGCAATTGGTGGAGAATTTCTGCAGCAGGGCTTCGCCTACAAGCAGTCGGGAGGGAGAGAGGAGGGCAGCAGGGCGGCTAGGGTTGGAGGGGACGGTGTGAGGGGCTGGTGCGCCCCCAGCCCCTCCCCCAAGCCAAGGCCGGCGGCCCCAAGGAGGAAGAGTGGGGGGCAAGGAAACCCCCCCTTCTAGAAGGTCTATCTCGAGTTTAAAACCCCCTTGGCCGGCTGGGCCCTATGGGGCCTTGTGCCCCTGGCCCAATGCGGACAGGGCACTCCCTCATAGGCCCATGCCCCCTCCCGGAAGGTGGGGCCACGTTGGTCCCTTTCCGGAAGGTTCTAGAAGCTTCCGGTACAATAACGATTAACCCGAAACAATTCCGAACTCCAAAAACTGCACTGCCTTATATGAATCTTATTCTCCGGACCACTCCGGAACCTCTCGTGATGTCCCGGATCCCATCCGAGACTCCGAACAAAAACTCATAAACCAATTATCCAATCTATCCTAGCGTCGAGACACGTTAAGTGTGTGACCCTGCGGGTTCGAGAATATGCAGACATGATCTTCTATCAATAATCAACAGCGGGGTCTGGAAACCCATATTGACTCCCACACATTCATCGATGATCATATCGGATGAACCACGATGCCAGGATTCAATCAATCCCATATACATATTCCCTTCGTCTCGCGATATTTTTACTTGCCCGAGATTTGATCGTCGGTACCGTCATACCTAGTTCAATCTCGTTCACAGCAAGTACTTTTGTCGTTCCGTAATCCGATATCACTTTGTGATTAACTCCTTAACCACATGCTTGCAAGCGGTGTTGATATCGATTACCGAGTGGGCCCGAAGTATATCTCTCCGACTTGGGAGGGACAAATCCCATCTCGATACATACAACCCAACAGATACTTTCCGATCACCTGAGAGACACCTTTATGATCACCCTCTCATAGGATGACGTTTGATGACCTCAAAGCTTTCTTCCGATACCAGGGAGTTGTATTATCTCATGGTCTAAGGAATACAATATTTGACATAAGAAAAGCTTCGCAAAGACGAACACGATGACACGATCTAATTGCTTCGCTTAGTTTGAGTCTGTCCACCATATCATTCTCCCAATGATATGATCTCATTATTAATTGACAACTCATGTCCATGGTTAGGAAACCTTAACCATCATTAATCAATGAGCTAGTCCATAGAGGCATACTAGGGACACGGTGTTGTTCACAAACCACACAAGTATTAAAGTTTCCGCTTAATACAATTCTAGCATGGAATATAAACATTATCATGAACAAGAATTATAATAATAACATCTTTATTATTGCCTCTAGGGAATAATTCCAACAGTCTCCCACTTGCACTAGAGTCAATAATCTAGTTTACATTTGGCAACAATCTCACACCCATGGCACTGAGGTGCTGATCATGTTTTGCACGTGGAAGAGGTTTAGTCAACAGATCTGCGACATTCAGATCTGTATGTACTTTGCAAATCTTCAGATCTCCATCTGCTATATAATCTCGGATTATATGAAACTTGCGGTTGATATGCTTGGTCTTTGAATGATATCTTGGTTCCTTAGCGAGTGCTATGGCGCCAGTGTTGTCACACAATATCTCCAGTGGGTCCAATGCACTTGGAACCACGCCAAGCTCAGTGATGAAGTTCCTGATCCAAACTCCTTCACTTGACGCTTCTGCAGCAGCCATGTATTCCGCTTCTACTGTAGATCCCGCGATCACGCTTTGCTTGCAGCTTCTCCAGCTCACATCTCCTCCATTCAAAATATACACGTATCCTGTCTGAGATTTAGAATCATCCTTGTCGGTGTCAAAACTAGCGTCGACATAACCTTTTACGACAAGCTGTTCATCACCCCCATAGACTAAGAACATTTCTTTAGTCCTATTTAGGTACTTTAGGATGTTCTTCACAGCTGTCCAGTGTTCCACTCCTGGATCACTTTGATATCTGCTCGTCAAACTAAGAGCATTGGACACATCTGGTCTAGTATACAACATGGCATACATGATGGAACCTATGGCCGAGGCACAAGGCACTTTGCTCATAGCTTCCCTATCATTTACCGTAGCTGGACACCGAGCCTTGATCAATATCTTACCTGACAACATAGGCACCGAACCTTTCTTTGCCTTATCCATTCTGAACCTTTTCAGAACTTTGTCTAGGTATGTACTCTGGCTTAAAGCTATCAGGCGTCTTTGTCTATCTCTATAGATCTTGATGCCCAATATATAAGCAGCTTCACCTAGGTCTTTCATTGAAAAACACTTGTTCAAATAACTCTTCACATCGTTAAGCATGTTGATGTCATTTCCGATAATCAATATGTCATCCACATATAGTACCAGAAACGTCACCGAGCTCCCACTCACTTTCTTGTAGATACAAGCTTCGTAGCAATTTGGAACAAATCCAAAGCTCTTGATCACTTGATCAAAGCGAAGGTTCCAACTCCGAGATGCTTGCTTCAGTCCATAAATGGAATGCTGAAGTTTGCATACTTTATCAGCATCCTTAGGATCGACAAAACCTTCGGGTTGCATCATATACAACTCTTCATCAATGTTGCCATTGAGGAAAGCAGTCTTGACATCCATCTGCCATATTTTATAATCATGAAACGCAGCAATTGCTAATAAAATCCGAATGGACTTAAACATTGCTACGGGAGAGAAAGTCTCATCGTAGTCAACACCTTGAACTTGTCGAAAACCTTTCGCAACAAGCCGTGCTTTATAGACGGTAACATTACCATCCGCGTCCGTTTTCTTCTTGAAGATCCATTTGCACTCAACGGCCTTTCGGTCGCTAGGAGGGTCCACCAAAGTCCATACTTGGTTTTCGCTCATGGATCCCAATTCGGATTTCATGGCTTCTAGCCATTTCTAAGAGTCTAGGCTCATCATCGCTTCCTCATAGTTCGTAGGTTCACTGTCTTCTACTAACAAGACAGTCAAGACAGGGTTGCCGTACCACTCAGGAGGGGCACGCGACCTTGTCGACCGGCGATGTTCAGTAGCAGCATCGTCCGAAGCTTCATGATCCTTGTCATTAGCTTCCTCTATTGTTGGTGTAGGCGGCACTGGAACAATTTCAGGTGTTGCGCTACTCTCCAATTCAAGATAAGGTTCAATAACCTCGTCTAGCTCTACTTTCCTCCCACTCACTTCTTTCGAGAGAAACTCCTTCTCAAGAAAGGAACCGTTCTTTGCGACAAACACTTTGCCTTCGGTTCTGTGATAGAAGGTATACCCAATAGTTTCCTTAGGGTATCCTATGAAGACGCATTTCTCCGCTTTGGGTTCGAGCTTGTCCGGCATCAACTTCTTGACGTAAGCTTCGCATCCCCAAACTTTAAGAAACGACAACTTAGGTTTAGCACGAAACCACAGTTCATACGGTGTCGTCTCAACGGATTTAGATGGTGCCCTATTTAAAGTGAATGCAGCGGTTTCTAATGCATAAACCCAAAATGATAACGGCAAATCAGTAAGAGACATCATCGATCAGACCATATCTAATAGGGTTCGGTTCCGGCATTCAGACACACCATTGCGCTGTGGTGTTCCGGGTGGCGTGAGTTGTGAAACGATTCCACTTTCTTTAAGATGCGTGAGAAAATCGTAACTCAAATATTCACCTCCATGATCGGATCGTAGAAACTTAATCTTTCTGTTACGATGGTTCTCCACTTCATTCTGAAATTCTTTGAACTTTTCAAACGTTTCAGATTTATGTTTCATTAAATAGATATACCCATATCTACTTAAGTCATCGGTAAAAGTGAGAAAATAGCGATATCCACAGCGCGCCGAAACACTCATCGGTCCGCATACATCGGTATGTATGAATTCCAACAAGTCCGTTGCTCGCTCCATCATACCGGAGAACGGTGTTTTGATCATATTGCCCATGAGGCATGGTTCGCATGTGTCAAATGATTCAAAATCAAGAGACTCCAAAAGTCCATCAGAATGGAGTTTCTTCATGCGCTTTACACCAATATGACCTAGACGACAGTGCCACAAATAAGTAGTATTATCACTATCTACTTTGCATCTCTTAGCCTCAATGTTATGGATGTGTGTTTCATCCCTTTCGAGATTTAGAAGAAATAAACCATTCACAATAGGTGCATGACCATAAAAGATGTTACTCATATAAATAGAGCAACCATTATTCTCCGATTTAAATGAATAACCGTCTTGCAATAAACACGATCCAGAAATAATGTTCATGCTCAACGCAGGCACATAATAATATTTATTAAGGTTTAAAACTAATCCCGAAGGTAAACTAAGGAGAGCGTGCCGACGGCCATCACATCAACTCTTGATCCGTTGCCAACGCGCATCGTCACCTCATCCCTCGCAAGCCGCCGTCTATTCCGTAGCTCCTGTTTCGAGTTACAAATATTAGCAACCGAACCAGTATCAAATACCCAGGCACTACAACGAGGGCTAGTAAGGAAAACATCAATAACATGTATATCAAATATACCTTTGATGGTGCCAGCCTTCTTGTCCGCTAAGTACTTCAGACAGTTGCGCTTCTAGTGACCCTTGTCCTTGCAATAGAAGCACTCAATGTCCGGCTTAGGACCAGACTTGAGCTTCTTCTCAGCAGGGGCAGTGCGCTTGCCGCCGCCCTTATTGAAGGGCTTCTTTGCTCCCTTACCTTTATTAAAGGAGGGCTTGTTGACCATCAACACATGATTATCCTTCTTGATATCCACCTCCGCAGCCTTCAGCTTTGCGAAGAGCTCGGTGATCGTATCAGTGGAACCAATCTGATTATGAGTCACTACAAAACTTTTGTAGCTGGGAGGGAGTGATTGCAGAACCCTGTCAATCTTGAGCTCCTCTGGAATCGTGCATTCCAGTTGCTCAAGGCGTTGAGTGTAGCCTGTCATCTTAATGGCATGCTCACTAACGGAACTCCCTTCCTCCATCTTGCAGTTAAAGAACTTCTTAGAGATCTCATATCTCTCAGAACGGGCCTGAGTCTGAAACATGGTTTTCAGCTCTTCGAGAATCTCAAAGGGCCCGGGATAGTCTTCAAAACAATTTTGAAGTTCCGGTTCCATAGCAAACAACATGGTGCTCTTAATCACACCATAATCATCTTTGCGCGACTGATAGACAGCTTTCTCATCAGCCGGCGCAGTTGCAGCAGGGGGGTCACCTAACGCTTTCCCAAGGACATAGTCCTTTTGACCGCCAGAGAGAATGATTCTTAGATTGCGGAACCAATTGGTGAAGTTAGACCCATTGTTTCTAAGCTTTTCCTTCTCAGCAAAAACGTTGAAGTTGAAGTTGGACTTAGCCATTTGATCTACAATATTTACAAGTACAAATTAGACTATGTTCATGATAACTAGTTCAACTTTTAATCAAATTACTAGATGAACTCCCACTAAATTCAACATCCCTCAAGTTGTTTAGTGAACACGATCCAAATTCACCACACCTAATCCGATCTTCACGAGAAGAGATGTGGTTTCAATGGTGGACAACGAAGTGTCGATCATATCATTCATATGATTCATGCTTAACCTTTCGGTTCATGTGTTCCGAGGCCATGTCTGTACATGCTAGGCTCGTCAAGTTAGACCCAAGTATTTCCGCGTGTGCAAAACTGGCTTGCACCCATTGTATGTGAGCGTAGAGTCTATAGCACCCGATCATCACGTGATGCTTGGACACGACGAACTTTCGCAACGGTGCATACTTGGGGAGAACACAGTTTTATCTTGATCTTTAAGTGAGGAATCATCTTATAATGCCACCGTCGCGATCTAAGCATGATAAGATACATAAAAGGATAAACATCACATGCATATAACTTTATGTGACATGGTATAACCAATCTTCGCGCAATGATCTCCATCTTGTGCGTGCCGGAATGATCTCCATCACTCCACCATGATTGCCTCCACCACGAATAGCAACTACAACTATTGCTAACTACTTAGCGATAAAGTGAAACTATTACATGGCGTATAAGAAGTTGACTCGCAGGTCATACACAATTATAAAGACAACCATATGGCTCCTGCCGGTTGTGTACTCATCGACATGCAAGTCGTGAAACATTACAAAACATGATCATCGCATACAATATACACATCACATCTTGGGCCATACCATATTACAGAAAACACTCCCCACAAAAACAAGTTAGACGCCTCTACTTTGTTGTTGCATGTTTTACGTGGCTTATGGGAGTAGATGCTAAGAACGATTCTTACCTACGGAAAGCCACAACGGTGATATTATGGTTGCCAAACTCCGGTGTTAATCCCATGATAACTATAGTGAGAGAAACTGACATCCACCAGCCGCATGTGTGGAACAAGCCACACGTCAAGTGCGGAGCCGGTCTCGCGAACGACGTCGCGTAAGGTTGGCCTGGACCGCTTCAATCTCACTATCCCGCGTCATAAGAAGAACACAAACAAGAGGCTTGCAACAGAAAACATCAACGCCCGCAACAACCATGTTGAGTTCTACTCGTGAAACACATCTACGCATAGATCTAGCTCTGATACCACTGAAGGGTTTCGCGGCATAGTAAATCAAAATTTTCTACGGATGCGAACAGAGGGAAGCCAAGATCTAATCTAAGAGATGCAAACAACGAGAGAGATTGTATTAGATCTTCATACCCTTGAAGATTCGCACAGCGGAACGTTCGTCGGAACATGGGTGATGTAGTCGTACTCGCTTCTCCTCCTCGCGATCCGATCCGATCTAGCACCACAAGTGGCGATGCCTCCGTGAGATGCACACGTGCGGCACCTCGACGTCTCCTCCTTCCTTGGTCCAGCAAGTATGGTGGAGAGATGGGTTGGATCTACAACGCGACGGTGTGGTGCAATTGGTGGAGAATTTCTGCAGCAGGGCTTCGCCTACAAGCAGTCGGGAGGGAGAGAGGAGGGCAGCAGGGCGGCTAGGGTTGGAGGGGAAGGTGTGAGGGGGTGGTGCGCCCCCAGCCCTCTATATATAGAGGGGTGGGCGCAGCCCTAGCCCCTCCCCCAAGCCAAGGCCGGCGGCCCCAAGGAGGAAGAGTGGGGGGCAAGGAAACCCCCCCTTCTAGAAGGTCTATCTCGAGTTTAAAACCCCCTTGGCCGGCTGGGCCCTATGGGGCCTTGTGCCCCTGGCCCAATGCGGCCAGGGCACTCCCCCATAGGCCCATGCCCACTCCCGGAAGGTGGGGCCATGTTGGTCCCCTTCTGGAAGGTTCTAGAAGCTTCCGGTACAATACCGATTAACCCGGAACAATTCCGAACTCCAAAAACTGCACTGCCTTATATGAATCTTATTCTCCGGACCACTCCGGAACCTCTCGTGATGTCCCGGATCCCATCCGAGACTCCGAACAAAAACTTATAAACCAATTATCCAATCTATCCTAGCGTCGAGACACGTTAAGTGTGTGACCCTGCGGGTTCGAGAATATGCAGACATGATCTTCTATCAATAATCAACAGCGGGGTCTGGAAACCCATATTGACTCCCACACATTCATCGATGATCATATCGGATGAACCACGATGCCAGGATTCAATCAATCCCATATATATATTCCCTTCGTCTCGCGATATTTTTACTTGCCCGAGATTTGATCGTCGGTACCGTCATACCTAGTTCAATCTCGTTCATAGCAAGTACTTTACTCATTCCGTAATCCGATATCACTTTGTGATTAACTCCTTAACCACATGCTTGCAAGCGGTGTTGATATCGATTACCGAGTGGGCCCGAAGTATATCTCTCCGACTTGGGAGGGACAAATCCCATCTCGATACATACAACCCAACAGATACTTTCCGATCACCTGAGAGACACCTTTATGATCACCCTCTCATAGGATGACGTTTGATGACCTCAAAGCTTTCTTCCGATACCAGGGAGTTGTATTATCTCATGGTCTAAGGAATACAATGTTTGACATAAGAAAAGCTTCGCAAAGACGAACACGATGACACGATCTAATTGCTTCGTTTAGTTTGGATCTGTCCACCATATCATTCTCCCAATGATATGATCTGATTATTAATTGACAACTCATGTCCATGGTTAGGAAACCTTAACCATCATTAATCAATGAGCTAGTCCATAGAGGCATACTAGGGACACGGTGTTGTTCACAAACCACACAAGTATTAAAGTTTCCGCTTAATACAATTCTAGCATGGAATATAAACATTATCATGAACAAGAATTATAATAATAACATCTTTATTATTGCCTCTAGGGCATAATTCCAACACCTCGAATGTTCACGGATTCACACACAAAATGTGACTCTTCCCTACAGCAAGGGTTTGTTATTTTGAACCGCCCAAGAAAGACACAGAGTGGTCGTTGGCACCGGCGATGGAAGGGAGAAAATAAAGAGAAAGAGAATGGTAGGGGCGAAGCCAGGATCTGACCATATGGGTGATGAAGAAGATAATGACCACTTAACGCTATAGAAGATATTTTTAGAGTGAATGGAATAGAAAAAAATTCGTTACAGGAGGGAACGGCATAGAAGATAATATAACATAATTTTGGATATTTATCAAATAGCATCAATATCAAATATGGCAATTGGCACAATTGCTTTTGTATATTTCTCTTCATTTTTTATCAATATTTCTTCGAAAAGATCTATTGTACTTCCAGTCTTACGTTGATTTTGTCTTCCAACTCTATGGCAATGTACACAAATAAATATGTAAGTTCTATTAATCTAACAAAATATTAACCAATAATAAATATGAATTGAATTGGAAAATCTAATGCACAACATATCTTAGGTATAGACATCATGTGTGACTACACATGATGCAGCAATCACATATTTTGTACATGTCATGGTCGACAAAGCCACATAGACGTTAAATGAAGCGCCAAAGCGGCTTGCACCAAGACGGTCGGGCCATAACCAGTCCGATCGCATATGTCAGAGGCGTATGTAGGAGGCATATGTAGGTGATGAGCGGCTAACAACTGAGTCATATGTAGACGATGAGCGGTAGAAGGCGGCGCCCTAGCGGCAGCAACCCCAAATTACCACTCCTACCAATGAGGGGACATACACGCTAGATCAATCCTCTAATTCCTATTTATTGTATGTTTGTGGCTAGGAGCAGATCATTATTTTTATCGAGACAACAATGCCACAATCGAGAGATGGGCTAATGGGTCCTAGTTTGTTAGTCCACCACTAAATCAGTTAATCATGGGATAATTAATTATATATTAATCTTTAGCCATTAGCGCATGCTATCAAATGTTGAGGGGGCGATCGATTAGGGGTCTAGCCCGCCCCTGGCTCCGCCCTTGGAGAATGGCATCTGCTCACACAAGCGCCCATGGAGGAGCTTTGCTGATGATATGTCTTTCTGTCCACTCGATCTAAATTCGCTTAAGAACTGGGTATATATATGTGCAACATCAACAAGACATGATGGCTACAAACTAGTAGTATAATTAACTTTTTGCACCAGCAAAACTGAAGCTCGCAGCAGATTTTTTGCAAAGTGACTGAATTTGCGTCATGAATCCAGCAAGCTGGATGAATCACTTCAGTTCCAAACAACTCCCTACACCTTGAATGTTCATAGATTCACATACAAAATGTGACGCTTCGACCAGTTTCCAACTCTTTCCCTCCCTTTCCAACTCTTTCCGCCTAGCTTTCCCGTACTTTCCCGCTATATCTAGGGTGGCAGTCATTTCCATCCACAGATCCACACCGCCCTCTCTCACCATGGACACCCCACACTGAACCTATCTCACCCTCGAGGAGATGAAGGCGATGTACGCCTCTAGCTACCCATGTCCGTCGGGCTACAGGGTGCCCCCCGACTGGATGTTGAGAGCCAAAGGGGTGCTTGCCCTCTTGTGCCTCAAGGTTCCGCCCACCGGGCGGCCATCACGAGGCACTACTACCTCGAGCTCACGCTAGAGCATCAGATGGATCCTAATTGGTGTCGTGACAACACCGTGACCTGGAACGCATTCTTCGCCAATCGGCAGGAAAGAGAGCTCGTTAGGTACGAGGGAGACGATCCTCCTCCGGTGAACCACAATGAACCTGACCGGAGACTGTGGTGGGCGAACCAGACTCTCGCCTGTGTGATGCGCCACATCGCCGAAGGAGATCACCGTCGCCTGCGGTACCCTCACTTTCAGCCACTGCGGAGTCCAAGTAAGGGCAGCAGCGGCCGTGGGCACGGCGGCGTCGCGAACTGAGATACCCCACCTCAGGGCGTCCTGTCCTTGAGGCCAAAGTGGCAAGTGCCTCCGAAATATGCTATGGAGTGCACCAGCTTGGACACACCGGCGACCCAGAGGAGTTCCGCGACACGGTGGGCTACCGCGACACCTACGGCCTTCGGTCCCCACAGCGCGTCTGATCGACGATATCCGCTACCCTCGGCAAACCGGGGAAGTGCAGAGGTTTCAGCCGCACGCGCCAAGCGACGACGACGACAACCCCGAAGCCGTGTACTACAGGAATAGGCACAATTATGACTAGTTTTTATTTTTTTCATATGTAATAAAATCATCGCCGAATAAATTTTACAAATGTTATGGATATACGATTGGGCGTACCCCCCAATTAGTGAACCAACCCGGCGCTCCCATACAACCTAAAATCAAACCCTCCGACACCGTATTGAGGGACGAGTGGAGATGCTTTTAGAGGTTCGCAGTGACTCTCTTCCAGCTTCCAAGCGATGCAGCTACCGGGTTCCAGCTCTTAGAATGCCACTTGATTTTCTCATCTCGAATGCTGGTTGTTGGCTTTTTGCTGAATTCCCCAGCCTTAATGTATTTTCAGGTGGTTGGTGAATCAGGGCTGTGTAATCCAGATGATGTTGCCTATGTGCAGAATATGTGCAGAGTGCTGGCGTCTCCACGGTTTAAAGTTATCTGGTTGCTTGTGGGCTGACCAAAACTTTTCCCACGTCATTCAAAAAAAAGATAAACGTGCACAACAGTTTTGACTTAATCATTTGAATCCTTCGAATGCCCTGAACCATGACTGACATAAGCGTGCCTGTTGGTGCTGTAGGTTTTGGCCCTGGGCGAGCCATCGCTGGGCTCTTCGGTAGAGAAGAGAACTGCTGCACTGAGACGCCTAGATCGGGCCTGTTGGTGGTAGGACTAGAAGTAGTAGCTGCCAGACCTCCCGCGTGATGAACATGTGGTCTTTTTATATATGAGGGAAATAAGCATTTGATGTTTTTTGGTGAAGGAATAACATATGATCTGCTAATATTGTGTCATCGGGTGATTAAAGTTCACCACTACAGCTCAGGCTGTGTTGTCTAGAACCTGAGACACTCACTATCTGAAGAGTAGTAACGCGAAATCGCCATGGCCCATGGCTCAGAGGTAGATCTCAAGAAGAAATTTACTCATTTGTTTTGGTTGGGGTGCACCGGCCAAAGCTGTAGTGCAACACTAAGGCGACATTTAAAGGACCCAGCAGCAAGCCACCGAGCCCTCATCCCACAAAAGATTAATTCAATATCATGGACCCGTAGGTCTACATATCAGATATTAAACTGATAAGAACATATACTCCCTCCGGTCCATATTAATTGACTCAAATTTTTCTAGATTTGAATGAATCTAGACATTATTTGGTATATAAATTCATCCAAATTTTGACAAATCAAAGTCAATTAATATAAATCGAAGGGAGTACTATAATTGATCTTAGCCGAAGGCCGAGAAAGGTATGATTTTGACCTAGCCCCTGCGTCGGCTTATATTTGCTGACGAACCGCCTCTCCTGGAGTTGGGGGATCGATGTGGGAGTATTCCAGCTACCTTCGTTCGCCCAGCCGGCAGCGGCTCAGAGTCGGTATCCTGTATCTGCGCCTCCTACCGTTTGGGGCCTGCCAAGAAGCCCATTAACAAGGAAGCGGCCCACAGGCACCGATGGTCCTGTTGTTCAAAGAAAAGAGAGAGAAGATTGCACCATCTCCCTAGAAAAACCCAAGAGGAACCTATGTTTCCATACACCAAACTGGGATTCAAACGGTAGAATCTGGTGTGAGATTTACGTGCCAAAGTCTCTTTGGTCGTACTACTAAACATGCAGCAGACCCTGATTCCTTTGGCACATGGAAGAATCTAATGATCTGATCTCGAAACCTCAATAGTACTACGAGCGCACAAATCCATCATCTTATATACCCACCCAACGTCGACACGATGACGTACGACGTATCGTTTCCTGATGTAAACCGTCTTACATAGCTAGTGTTACGTCCATGCTCCACTATTGATAAGCTATAGTTAGATAGCAACAGACTACAAAGCGAGCAATGTTCAACTTTTGGCATGAGCCAGAAGTCCCTAGTTGCTAGGGTTTCATCGCGTAAGGCGTTGCCGTCACTGTCATCCAGTCATCGTGTAGTAGTAGACATCAGAGAGTTGCAGGTAAACAAGCAATCGCAAAAAGCAACTCAGTTGGGTACCAGATAGACTTGCCCTTGAAGTTCTCTTAGCAGTTGAAAACTAATTAAAGTCATTCTCAAACTGATGGAACTCCTTCCAGGTACTTACTCCCCAGCGAGGGCTATCCTGAATTCCTGATTACATGTAATGCCGAGTTGGCAAATAACTACGAGCATGCAGGTCACATAAGATGAAAGAAGAGGATCAAATGCATATAAAAATATAAAATCATGATTTGTAGTGGATATTTATAACACAAAGATATTGCTGGAGAAGCATGGCGATGCCATCGGGGTGAAGGGAATATTTGTATTGTCCCATGCTAACGTGTGACCTTTTCTAGTCTTATATTCATATATGTGTTTTGACCAAAGAAAAACAATAGTTAGCTCCTTGACATTTTTGCATAGCTGAATAGTTTCAGACAGGTAGTAACTAACTTGTTAAGAAAAACATTATATAAGACATGTAAAAGCCTTAAATGTCATACTCCCTTCGTTCTAAAACAGATGTCTCGGATTTATCAAAATTTGGATGAATCTATATACTAAATAGTGTCTAGATTCATCCAAATTGAAAAATCTAAGACATCTATTTTAGAACGGAGGGAGTAAATTTTTCTGCTTGCTGAATCCATAAACTTGCAGTTCATTTGGATTACTGTCTTTTTTTTTGGAAGACAAGGTTTACCGTAATAAAAATAAGACATGAAAACATTATGCTACACAAAACGAACTCGAGTGTACGTGGGTACTGTGTAAAACATAGGGTTTGGAAAACCGCTCGACACCCAACGTGGGGTGTGGCTATCTCATATATATGGGGGATACCAAGAGGTACAATACAGATATATACAGAGGCTACGTATATACAGTCTAATATCCTTCCTCAATATTAACTATGACCTGAAATACAAAGTAAGTTAAGATTGCGCCTACAACCTATAAACTGCGGCTGTGATAGAGGCTTCGTGAAGATGTCAGCAAGTTGATGCTTGGAAGGAATGAACTTGATGAGAAGTAGCTTCTGTGTGACACGTTCCCGTACAAAGTGATAGTCAACCTCGATGTGTTTTGTTCGGGCATGAAATACTAGATTAGATGACAAGTATGTTGCGTCGATGTTGTCACACCAAAGGATTGGAGGCTGATCTTGAGAGACTCCCAACTCTCTCAACAAAGACTGGACCCATATGATCTCAGATGTGGCATTAGCAACTGCTTTGTACTCAGCTTCAGTACTACTGCGAGATACTGTAGCCTGCTTGCGAGCATTTCAGGCGATCAAGTTAGGACCAAAGAATACTGCATAGCCCCCATGGATCGCCGATCATTAGGACTGCCATCCCAATCCACACCGGAGAAGGCTGAGAGATCACAAGACGGTGCAGGCCGGAGAAGCAAACCGTACGAGGCAGTGAGATAGACATAGCGCAGAATACGCTTCACAGTGACCAATGGGACGTCCTGGGTGCATGAAGATACTGACACACACGGTTGACTGCATAGGAGACATCTGGTCTGGTGATAGTGAGGTATTGCAGACCACCAAGGAGGCTGCGGTACTCAGTAGCATCATCAGGTGAAAGAGGATCTCCATCAAGAGCAAACAAACGATCGGTGGCAGACATAGGAGTGGCAGCATGCTTGCACTTCAGCATACCAGCACGACGCATCAAGTCCAGAGAATACTTGCTGAGTGAGAGTCAAACCAGCAGAAGACCGTGAGACCTCCACACCAACGAAATAGTGCAGAGCACCGAGATCCTTAACAACAAAATCACCACTCAGCACATACACAAGGCGATCAGCATCATCATCAGAGGAACTGATAAGGATGATATCATCAACATAAACCAACAGATACATCGTGACCTCAGGACGCTGAAGAAGGAACAAGGATGTGTCGGAAGTAGATGGAACACACCAATGAGCCCGAAGAACAGAGTTAAGGCGTGCATGCCATGCGCGAGGAGCCTGCTTGAGTCAATAGAGAGCCTTAACCATGCGACAAAGATGCTGAGGACGAGCAGGATCAACAAAACCCGGGGGCTGATGCATATAAACCTCCTCTTCCAAGACACCATGGAGGAAAGCATTCTGAACATCCAGTTGGCGAAGAGACCACCCTCGTGTAACAGCCAAAGAGAGCAGCAATCGAATGGTGGTAGGCTTAACAACTGGGCTGAAAGTATCCTCATAATCAAGACCATACCTCTGTTTGAAGCCCTTGGCAACTAGACGTGCCTTGTAGCGTTCAATAGAACCATAAACATGTTTCTTGACTTTGAAGACCCACTTGGAATCAATAACATTGACACCAGAAACAGGGGGAACCAGCTGCCAGATGTCATTTTTGAGGAGTGCCTGAAACTCCTGTTCCATTGCACTGCGCCAGTGAGGAATACCGAGAGCGGCCTGAAAGTGCCGAGGTTCAGTAGTGGGATCATCCTTGACTTGAGCTACATAGGCTGCAATCCAAGCAATAGTACCATCGGTGTGTTTTTTGGGGCGGAAGACATCAGCTTGGCTGCATGTACGAGGTCACAAGACAACAGGTATAGAGGGTGCAGACGGTGCCGATGACGACGCAACAGGATACGCCGGCAGGGAAGGAGCCGAGGTGAGCGCGCCGGGCGTCGAGCCAGCCGTCGCATGCGGCCCAGGAGAGGGCGGCGTGGCCGGCCTGCTGGATGGGCCAGGCGACAGGGGCGGGGAGGCCGGCCCAGGCGAAGTGGCCGACGGGGTAGACATGGCTGGCCCAGAGGAGCCGGCGCTGGAGGCAGGCGAGGCCTGCCTGGGCGAGGCCGGCCCAGGCGAGACGGCGGGCGACGTAGGCAGGGCCAAGATAGGCAGGAGGGGCGGTCGCCGAGGCAGAGGAGGCCGGCCACGCGCGCGACACAGACTGGTCGGGCGTGCATGGTGCATGTAGCCGATCGACGTCCGATGCAGGCGCAACATCGGTGTCCAGATCATCCAACAGCTGAAGCAGAGCGCCACGACCAGTACCCGCAACATGGTTAGGAAGCAAAGCGGGAGAGTATGCAGCATCAACAAACTAGTCAGGTGACGGTGTAGTGGACGAGGCATGTGGTGTGGGAGTGGTGGTGGTGGTCGGAAGTGCGGAAAAAAGGAACACGTTCTCATCAAACACAACATCACGAGAGATATAGAGGCATTTAGTGGGAACATGGTGGCACTTGTACCCTTTGTGAAGGGAACTATACCCAAGAAAGACGCACTTCTTCGACCGAAACTCTAGCTTACGCTTGTTATACGGACGAAGGTGAGGCCAACAAGCGCAACCAAAGAGCTTGAGAAAGGTGTAATCAGGAGTTTCATTAAGCAAGAGTTCAAAAGGTGTTTTCATTTGAAGAAGTCGTGTAAGAAGCCTATTTATAAGAAAACAGGCTGTAGAAAAATCATCACTCCAAAACCGAAAAGAAACGGAGGCATGATCAAGTAGAATTAGGACATTTTCTACAAGATGACGATGCTTGCGTTCGGCGGCACCATTCTGCTGATGCGTATGTGGACAAGACACACGGTGTGAGATCCCAAGCTTATTTAAGAACGTATAGAGGTTGTGATATTCACCTCCCCAATCCGATTGAACATGAATTATTTTGTGATTTAGGAGATGCTCAAGATGTGCTTGAAACTGAATAAAGACATCAAACACATCAGATTTACGTTTAATAAGATAAAGCCAAGTAAACCGACGATAAGCATCAATAAAACTGAAATAATAATTGTGTCCACCGATAGGCGTTTGGGCATGACCCCATACATCAGAAAACACAAGCTCAAGAGGCTGTTTTACTACACGACTCGACTCTGAAAAAGGAAGCTGATGACTCTTTCCTTGCTGACAGGCATCACAGATAGTTTCAACAATTTTATTGGACATAACTGGAAGATCATGACGATGCAGAATATGATGAACTATGGGAGTAGCAGGATGACCCAGACATGCATGCCAATGAGTAGACGACACACGAACTCCACTGAACACCTGGTGGACAGGCGGCATGTCAAGCGCATAGAGCCCATGGCGTAGGCGACCTCTAAGAAGAACGACCGTCATGTCCCGGTCCTTAATGAAAAAATGAAAATGGTGAAATTCAGAAAATACATTATTATCACGAGTAAGTTGAGGAACAAACAACAAATTACTAGTAGCGGAAGGAACTCGAAGGACATTGAGGAGACGTAAGTGTTTGGAATTATGTGTAAGAAGTGTAGCCTAACCAATCTGCGAGATATGTATACCTGCTTCGTTGACGGTGTAAACCTGATCATGACCACGATACGGCTCCTGGGACGAGAGCTTGCCCATCTCACTCGTTAGATGATGAGTAGCTCCAGTGTCCATGTACCATGTCGGGTCAATGGGTTACGATGGAGTGTGCCCAAACTCATGACTCGCAAGCGCAGCCTGCTTGTCATTGCCCTTGCCGTTGTTGCTGATGTCGAGGAAGTCCTGCTTGAAGCGGCGATGGCATCGGGAGGCAATTTGACCCGCCAGACCGTACAGCTGACAAGCCTGCTTAGTGCCGCAGCAGGCGCACGGCCGGCCGCCACCAGTTGTCTGAGTGGGGGCAGCGACTGGGGCCCGCTTGGCCTGCTGAGGAGGCGACGCTGGCAGTTTTCCACCCGCCTGTGGCTGCTTCTGCGGTTTTCTGCGGATGGCGGCATTGTCGGAGGAGAAGCCTGGGGAAGCGCGTTTCGCCTTGACGTGCTGTTCACGACCGAGGAGGCGCGAGTAAAGCTCGCGAGGCTGAATCAGGGTTTCGCAACCATTGATGTTCTCAACAAGATTATCATAGTCATCATCTAACCCGTTCATAACATAGGTGGTGAAGTCCTCGGGGCAGAGCGGCTGGACGATCGACGTTAGTGTGTCGGTGAGGCCAGTCACCTTATTGAAGTAGTCTGTGTTGCTATGGTCCTGGAGCTTGACCTCTCCCAGCTTTGTGCGAATGGCATGGGCACGCGCCTGCGACTAAGAGGCAAAGCTGATGTGGAGCGCCGTCCACGCGTCCCGTGAAATATTAGCGAAGATGACCAGCGACGAGACGCTCGGAGTGAGTGACGACTGGATGGCAGAGAGGATGGCATGATCCTGGGCCACCCATGTGCGATACGCCGGGTGATACGGCGACGGGAACGACAGAGTACCATCGACATACCCCTCCAGGCAGCGACCGCGAAGGATGGGCAGTACCTGCGCACGCCACGACAAATAATTATCAGGCATGAGCTTCACTTGGATCAGGTGCGCGAAGTAGAACGGAGCCGGAGCCGAAGGATCCGCGGGGACCGCCACTGGCGGCGTGGGCGGGTTGTAGACCGACGCGTAGGGTGCCGCCGAAGGCGGCATAGTAGGGGCCATGACGCCATAGGGCGGCTGCGAGTAGGGGTCATAGTATGGCAGATAACTGCCAAAAGAGGGAGGAGGTGCAGCCGACATCGGTGTCGACACGCTGTAGGCCGACACAGTCGGGGCAGAGGGCTACGCGCCCTAGGAGGACGCGGCCGCGGCGATCCAGGCGTGCGGCTGGATGGGGAAGCCATCGAAGGCCGTCGGCTATGGAGAGCCGTAGGGCGGAGGCGGGTACACGCCGTGAGACGACGGTGCACCCTGGGGTGCCGGCGCAACATCGGAAAGGAAAGGCACGGCGGCCGGGGCAGGAGTCGAGGGAGCTACAGGAGCAGCTGACGCGATCAGATCGATCAACGACGGCGACGAAGGAGAGGCCGTAGGGGCGGCCACGACAATGGGTCGGGCTTGGGGCCAAGCCAGGGGGTGGGACGCCATGAAGGGAGACCACGTGGCAGGGGGCGCCGGAGCCGGGGCAGCCGCCATGGTGGTCGAGGCGGCGGCTGCTGGGGTGATCGGGTCAGAGGCGGCAGCGGAAGACATCGGAGTGACCTAAACTGATACCATGTAAAACTTAGGGTTTGGTAAACTACTCGACACCCAACGTGGGGTGTGGCTATCTCATATATATGGGGGAGGGGTACCAAGAGGTACAATACATATGTACATAGGCTACGTATATACAGTCTAACATATTGTTGTTGCAGATTCTATTTCTTGGCTCACCAGTTTCAAAACCCGTCTTTCAGTCATGGAAATCAAGAATCTTGTCAATCATATTTGCGATGAGGCAACACATGTTCTAGCCAGGGCTAGTTTATCTCTTCCTACCCCTCTTAGCCGTAATTTTGTTCCTGCAACTCGTTCTCTCACAAAGTGAAAATCTATTTCAATATGTTTAGTACGACCATGGAACACATGGTTTGCTGACAGATAGGTGGCGCCCAGGTTGTCACACCACAGACAAGGCTTCTCCTATAACTTCACTCCTATCTCAACAAGAAGAGATTCAATCCATATTAATTCTGCTGTTGCATTTGCCAATGCTTTGTATTCGGCCTTAGTGCTGGAACGAGATATTGTAGCTTGTTTTTTAGCACTCCAAGAAACTAAGTTTGGTCCAACAAATACGGCAAAACCACTAGTGGAACGACTGTCATAAAGGGAACTTGCCCAATCTACACATGAAAAGCACCGAGGAGTGTGGAAGAAGACTTTGTAGAAGTGGTTCCAATGTTTAGAGTATCTTTTACATATCTGAGAATGCGTTTGACCGCTGTCTAATGTTCTGTAGTTGGAGCATAAAGATACTGACAAACCTTGTTAACAGAGTAAGATAAATCTGGACGTGTCAAGGTCAAGTATTGTAATGCTCCAACAATACTCTTGTATTGTGAGCTATCATTAAGCCCCAACGGTGTACCACCTACGAGTGACAGCTGCTCTGTAGATGACAAGGGAGTCGGCGCTGACTTATAATTATGCATACCAACTTTGTTAAGTAACTCTGTAGCATAAATTTTCCAGAGTCAAAAGCAAACCATTTTGTATCCTTTTGACTTCAATACCAAGAAAGAAATATAAGTCACCTAGATCCTTAATTGCAAAATTCTCACTAAGATCTCGAAGTAAAGCAGATATAGCATGATCAAATGAACTTGTGACTATGATATCATCAACATAAAGACAGTAATACCTGACTTGTTGTAAAGAAACATAGAGGTATTAACCTTTGAGGCGGCTGTGAAGCCAAGATCATGCAATTTAGAGCTCAGCCTAGAATACCAGGCTCGGGGAGCTTGCTTCAAGACATATAATTCTTTGCCAAGTCTACACACATGATGTGAGGCATGGGGATTTTTAAAGCCTAGACGTTGTCTCATATAAACTTCATCTTCTAGAACACCATGAAGAAACACGTTCTTGTCATCTAGCTGCCGGAGGCTCCATCCATGAGAGACATACAAAGCCAGAACAAACCGGATGGTAGAAATTTTAACTACAGGACTAAACGTATCCTCATAATCAATGCCATACCTTTTTCTTGAACCCCTTTGCAACCAAGCGTGCTTTGTATATATCAATCGTTCCATCTTCTCTCTTTTAATACGATATACCCATTTGCAATCAATCAAGTTTTTCTTGTGCTTGAGGGAACAAGTCGCCAAGTATTATTCTCCATCAGAGCATTGTATTCCTCTTGCATTGCTGTGCGCCAATTTGTATCATCTAGAGCCTCTATCAGTGTATTTGGTTCACCCGTCGAGAATAACATACCATATATAACAGTGCCATCAGTATATTTCTTTGGATTTCTGATACCTTTTTGGAGTCATGTTCGAGGAGAAGATGGTAGAGCAGGTTGTATCAGTGACGACACAACAGAGATCGTTGCAGATGGGGTATCCACAGAGGATCCGGGGGGGGGGGATCCGTCCGTGTTAGCTGACACGGAGTCAGCCGTGGGCTCCCCTGGCGCAGGCGTGTGCGCGATGCGGCCACTCGGCTGGAGATACGTGGTGCTGGTGCGAGTTGCGTGAGAGCATGGGCGCGCGGGAAAATTAGCATGGGGAGGCGAGTAGGGATCCGCCACGGGATCGCGCTCATTATCGCGAGGATCCACCACGGTAGACGGAGCATAGGAATGCTCCGTGTCGGTTTCGTCGTTTCCTGCTAAATGATTTTCTTCACCAATTGAACTGTTTTCTACACCGTTTTCTTCAGTGGTTTCATCCATATTTTCATGTGCTTCCTCTCCACCCCACAACACATCAGTGATAGGAACATTAGGAATGATTTGATCATCAACATTTTGTACACCAACTTGGTCTGATGGCATGGTGGATGGAAGAAGTAAAATGTCTTGCTTAAGACGAGTACTGGCATTAGGGTGAAGGGTGGAAAAAGGAAAAACATTCTTATAAAAGAAAACGTCTCGAGAGATATAGACACAACCGGTAGAGACATCTAAGAACTTAGCCTATGTCTCGAGAAATGTAGCAGTAAGAAATGCTTCATCCCAAAATTTGAGAGGCATGGACGCATTAGCAAGTAGGGCAAGTCCAACCTCAAAAATATGACGATGTTTTCTCTCAGAAAAACCATTTTGTTGGTGGGCATGAGGACAAGAGACATGATGTGTAATACCAATTTTCTGGAAGAAGTCATTGAGTTTCTCATACTCTCCTCCCCAGTCAGTTTGCATAGTAAGAATTTTCCTATCAAACTTTCATTCAATATATTGTTGATAATTAAGAAAGACTTGATAAACATCAGAGCACTTTTTAAGCAAGTAGATCCAAGTAAATTTGCTATGGTCATAAATAAATATTACATAGTATGCATGCTTAGCCACAGAAAGAGGAGCAGGCCCATACATCAGAGAACACTTTGTCCAATGGAGTAGTAGAAACACTAGTCGATATGGGATATGGTAGTTGATGACTCTTGGCTAGCTGACAAGAATCACAAACATATGGAGTGCTTTATGGGATGTAAGCTATCTTATTTCTTCTAAGTACTTCTTGAACCGCAAAGGATCAGAGGATGGATGACCTAAACGACGATGCCACATAGAGGATGGCTGCTTTATTGCAGTGTAGGCAATCTTGGAGGTCTCATGGAACATGTGCATCAAGGGATAGAGACCACCATGGCAGGAGCCTCTAAACATAACTCTTTGTGTTGCTTGGTCCTTGATTAAAAAGAAGAAAGGACGAAATTCAATAAAGACATGTTTATCAAGTGTAAATTTATGGATGGAGAGAAGATTTTTTGATGTAGTGGGGACATGAAGAATAATTTCAAGCTCAAAGGAACCATGGGGAGTAGGCAAAGTTGAATGACCAATATTACTAATGGGCATACCTATGCCTTCAGCAATGCGAACATAATCACGTCTAGTGTAATTCTCATGTGTGGAGAGCTTGCTCATCTGGCTGGAGATATGATCAGTGACACCTATGTCTGGATACCAGTTGGTATCAACACAGTAGGAGGTGAAGTTAGCTCCTTTTTCACCACGATCAACATCACCATCATTGTCATCTTGAAAATGCCATTAACAGTCTCTTTGCAGGGTGGCCATGAATTTTACAAATTTGGCATGTGGCATCAACAAACGGTGTCCGAGCATGGTCAGGACGTCCTCTGGATCTACCTGTGCCGCAATCATCGCAACAGCGATCATCATCACATGGTCTGTAGCGCTCACCTATGCCACCATCAAAGCGTGACCGTGTGTCATCACAGTGATCACGACGATCACGGAAGCCACCATCGCGACGTTCATAGGATCCGCCGCCTCCTCCTCATCGATGACCCTGATCAGAGCGCAAGTGATTGGGACCGTGACCACGTGGGCAGTAGTCACGATCGTGATTTGAACCGTGACGGCTCAGGTGCGTAGAGGAGGTGAATCCTTCCTCCCCCTCGGGTTGTTGGCCATTCGTCGAGCGTGGTGTTAGGGTTACTGTTGACAGACATGATGAAGGAGTTGTAGTGCCCTTTGTCAAGCCCACGAAGGAGATACCCGACCAGCTTGTCATTGTCGAGAGGCTTGCCGACTGAAGCTAGCTCAGAGGCTAGCCCCTTCATCTTGGTGTAGTATTGATCTACAGACATACCTAACTTTTTAGTGTCATTGAGCTCACCCCTGAGATACTGAACCTTGGAGCGAGCAGCGGTGGTGAACAGGGTGTCGAAGGTGGACCAGGCTTTGGTGATGGATGTCACACCAAGGACATGGAACAAGATGTCCGAGGTATAGTGAGTTGAGGATGAAGTGCAGGACTTGCTGATTTCGCGAAATCCACGCGGCATAGGCGGGGTTTTCCACCTGGATCTTCTTATTGTTCTCGTCCCCAACTTCTAGGTTTTCAGGCGGTGCCGAATCAGAGCCATCGATGAGGCCCATGACCCTGGCTCCGCGGAACCCGGGAAGGACTATGGCCTTCCACGCTAGGTGG
Organism: Avena sativa; assembly: GCA_916181665.1. Taxonomy (NCBI): domain Eukaryota; kingdom Viridiplantae; phylum Streptophyta; class Magnoliopsida; order Poales; family Poaceae; genus Avena; species Avena sativa. The sequence goes on along the minus strand of OV702299.1, from coordinate 460,329,445 downwards.
TTGGTGCACATGAGAGGTTGTGCAGGAGGCACGCCTAGGGAAGCGGCCAGAGAAGAGGTCGATGCAGACGATGAAGTGCTCATGGTGGTGGACAGGAGGGTCTTGATCGCTTTATGTCGATGTAGATCGTGTAGTCAGTGGTGGATGTTGGGTTGAAACAACATTGGCGATTGTGCATAGGTTGTCGGTGTAGCGGCGGCTGCGATTTGTGGTGTAGATCTTGTGGCGGCGGCGGACGGTTTTCAGCGGCGACGATAGTTGTGTGTGTGTGGCGGCGATGCTAGGGCAGCTAGGTCTCGGAAGAGACTCGCTCTGATATCATATTGAATCGATGCACTAACCATCTAGACCAAAAGTCCAAACTAATGGAAAGGGCTAGGCGTGTATTATATTACCCACAATTTTTTAGGTTCCATTTGGATTTGCAAGGCATGCAAGACCCGTTACATGTTTGAGATATATGACTAAAAATTCGTAGTTTACATGTTTTATGACCGTTTTCATGAGCTATTGCCCACTGTTTATGGGTTGTAGGGCGATTTACAACAACCTTAAGACCTGGTACATGTTGGAAAGATATGACCCAAAACTCGTTGTTTTCACGTTTTATGGCTGTTTTCATGAGCTATTGCCCACAGTTTTGGGGTTCTAGGCGGATTTGCATGCCTCGTAAGAACCCTTAATTGTTTGAGAGATATGACTAGAAACTCATCGTTTTGGCGTTTTATGGCCGTTTTCAGAGCTATTGGCCACAGTTTAGGGGTTCCAGGATGATTTACAACGACCTTATGACCCGATACATGCTTGATAGTTATGACCCAAAACTAGTCGTTTTCCTGTTTATGGCCATTTTAATGAGTTATTGCCCACAATTTTTGGGTTCAAGTTGTATTTGCAAGGCCTGTAAGACCCGTTAAATGTTTGAGAGATATGACTAAAAACTCATAGTTTTCCTATTTTATGGCCCTTTTCATGAGCTATTGCCCATAGTTTTGGGGTTCCAGGGCGATTTACAACGACATTAAGACCCGATACATGTTTGAGAGTTATGACCAAAAACTCGCCGTTTTCGTGTGTATGGCCATTTTATGAGTTATATGCCCACAATTTTTAGGTTCCATTTGGATTTGCAAGGCATGTAAGACCCATTACATGTTTGAGATATGACTAAAACTCGTAGTTTTCATGTTTTATGGCCATTTTCAAGAGTTATTGCCCACTGTTTATGGTTTCTAGGGCGATTTACAATGACCTTAAGACTTGATACATGTTGGAAAGATATGACCCAAAAATCGCAATTTTCGTGTTTTATGGCGGTTTTCATAAGCTATTGCCTATAGTTTATAGCAACCTTAAGACCCGATACATGTTTGAGAGTTATGACAAAAAACTCGTTGTTTTTGTTTTTTATGGTCATTTTCATGAGTTATTGCCTACAATTTTTGGGTTCTAGGCGGATTTGCATGCCTCGCAAGAACCCTTTCATGTTTGAGAGATATGACCAGAAACTCGTCGTTTTCATGTTTTGTGGCCGTTTTCATGAGCTATTGCCACAATTTAGGGGTTCCAGGGCGATTTACATGACCTTACGACCCGATACATGCTTGAGAGTTATGACCAAAAACTCTTCGTTTTTGTGTTTATGGGTATTTTCACGAGTTATTTCCCACATTTTTTGGGTTCAAGTTGTATTTGCAAGGCCTATAAGACCCGTTATATGTTTGGGATATATGAATAAAAACTTATAGTTTTTGCATTTTATGGCTGTTTTCATGAGCTATTGCCCATAATTTTGGTGTTCCAGGGCAATTTACAATGGCCTTACGACCCGATAAATGTTGGAGAGTTATATCAAAAAACTCATCATTTTTGTGTTTATGGCCATTTTTATGTGTTATTGCCCACAGTTTTTAGGTTCCAGTTAGATTTGAAAGCCTGTAAGACCTGTTACATGTTTGAGATATATGACTAAAAACTCGCCGTTTTCATGTTTTATGGCCGTTTTCATGAGCTATTGCCCACTGGTCTAGGTCGTTTTACAACGACCTTAAGACCTGATACATGTTGGGAAGATCTGACCGAAAACTTGCAGTTTTTGTGTTTTATGGCTGTTTACATGAGCTATTCCCGACAGTTTTATGGTTCTAGGGCGATTTACAACAACCTTAAGACCCGATTCATGTTTGAGAGTTATGACAAAAAACTCGTCGTTTTCGTGTTTTATGGTCATAATCATGAGTTATTGCCCATAGTTTTTTGGGTTCTAGGCGGATTTGCATACCTCGTAAGAACCATTACGTGTTTAAGAGACATGACCAGAAACTCGTCGTTTCTGCGTTTTATGGCCATTTTCATGTGCTATTGCCCACATATTTGGGATTCTAGCGTGATTTACAACGACCTTACGAACCGCTACATGCTTGAGAGTTATGACCTAAAACTCGTCATTTTCGTGTTTATGGCCATTTTCATGAGTTATTGCCGAAAGTTTTTGGGTTCAAATTGTATTTGCAAGGAATGTAAGACCCGTTACATGTTTGAGATATATGACTAAATACTCGTAGCTTTCACGTTTTATTGCCGTTTTCAAGAGCTATTTCCCATAGTTTTAGGGTTCCAGGAAGATTTATAACGACCTTAAGAACCGATACATGTTTGAGAGTTGTAACAAAAACTCGTCGTTTTCGTGTTTATGGCAATTTTTATGAGTTATTGCCCACAGTTTTTAGGTTCTAGTTGGATTTGCATGGCCTGTAAGACCCGTTACATGTTTGAGAGATATGACTAAAAACTCGCAATTTCCGTGTTTTTTGGACGTTTTCATGAGATATCGCCCACTGTTTAGGGGTTCTAGGTCGTTTTACAACGATCTTAAGACCTAATACATGTTGGAAAGATATGACCTAAAATTCGAAGTTTCGCGTTTTGTGGCTGTTTTCATGAGCTATTGCCGATAGTTTTATGGTTCTAAGGCGATTTACAGCAACCTTAAGACCCGATACATGTTTGAGAGATATGACCAAAAACTCATCGTTTTTGTGTTTTATGGTCATTATCATGAGTTATTGCCCATAGTTTTTGGGTTCCAGGCGGATTTGCATACCTTGTAAGAACCGTTACATGTTTGAGAGGTATGACTAGAAACTCATTGTTTTTGCGTTTTATGGCCGTTTTCATGAGATATTGCCCAAAGTTTTGGGATTCCAGGGCGATTTACAACGACCTTACGACCCGGTACATGCTTGATAGTTATGATTAAAAACTCGTCGTTTTCGTGTTGATGGCCATTTTCATGAGTTATTTCCGAAAGGTTTTGGGTTCAAGTTGTATTGGCAAGGCCTATAAGATTCGTTACATGTTTGAGATATATGTCTAAAAACTCGTAGTTTTCGTGTTTTATGGTCGTTTTCATGAGCTATCGCCCATAGTTTGGGGGGTTCCAGGGCGATTTACAACGACCTTAAGCTGATACATGTTTGAGAGTTATGACCAAAAACTCATTGTTTTCGTGTTTATGGCCATTTTCATGAGTTATTGCCCACATTTTTTGGGTTCAAGTTGTATTTGTAAGGCCTGTAAGACCCTTTACATGTTTGATATATATGACTAAAAACTCGTAGTTTTCATATTTTATGGCTGATTTCATGAGCTATTGCCCATACTTTTGGGGTTCTAGGGTGATTTACAACGACCTTAAGACCCGATACATGTTTGAGAGTTATAACAAAAAACTCGTCGTTTTCGTGTTTGTAGCCATTTTTATGAGTTATTGCCCACAGTTTTTAGGTTCTAGTTGGATCTGCAAGGCCTGTAAGACCCGTTACATGTTTGAGATATATGACTAAAAACTCATAGTTTTCGTGTTTTATGGCCGTTTTCATGAGCTATTGCCCACTGTTTAGGGTTTCTAGGTCATTTTACAATGACCTTAAGACCTGATACATGTTGGGAAGATATGACCCAAAACTCGCAATTTTCGCGTTTTATGGCTGTTTTTATGAGCTATTGCCGACATTTTTTTTGTTCTAGGGCGATTTACAACAACCCTAAGACCCGATTCATGTTTGAGAGTTATGACCAAAAACTCGTCATTTTCGTGTTTTATGGTCATAATAATGAGTTATTGCCCATAGTTTTCTTGGGTTCTAGGCGAACACTACAACAAAAGTGATGATATATGACGCTCATTCTGTGACGATTCAGCAATAAACGTGAGAGATTCATCCAAATTGTGACCTTTTTTCATAAAACGTGACATTTTTATTGAATTGCCACTGAATGTGTGTCACAGATAACCACATTTGTTGTAGTGGGATTTGCATACCTCGTAAGAACCGTTACATGTTTGAGAGATATGACCAGAATCTCATCGTTTACGCGTTTTATGGCCGTTTCCTGTCACGACTCAGGATCAGGGCTAGACAAATACCAGATCCTCATCTGATATAAGCCTAAACTAAATCCCGAAGCGCGCAGGGAGAGATCGGTAACATTACAGAACATACAAACCATACATTAATAAGGTAAACTCTTAAGAGAGTTACAAACCAGTCATACAAACCAAGGGTCACAAACCCATCATTACATCAAACAACGGAAGCAAACAAGTTGTTCTAAACAACAAACTTAGCAAAGGGCCTAAGAGGCTTTAAATAGAAGTAGCGACCCTTCCATAGATCCTAGGCTGCTGCCCGGGAACCCCGACTATTCGTCGACTTCGACGTAGAAACCACCTTCAGTTGGAGTAACTTCATCTGTAGAAAAACATCAACGAAGCAAGGCTGAGTATAGGGTGTACTCCGCAAGACTTATGGCTAGTGGAGTTATTTTGCATAAAGACATCTTTTGTTTTCAAAACAAGGAGGAGAAGAAGCTTGTCTAGTTAGATCATTTTCAAAACAACTCTAGCTCTTCGTAGTCATCTTTGATATCCACCAATAACCATCATCAACCGAACCTCTCTTCCCGGACTACCCCTCAAACAACCCCGAGGAAGTATTCCGGATCTCACTTTAGTTGGCCAAGTTTTATCATTCGGTTATAGTTCTCTATGATCTTCACGTCCGTTCCCAAGTTGTCCATAACCGTGGACATGGCTTTTCGAATAGATTAATAACCCTGTAGGGGTACACAACTTTACCCACATGTACCAACCGATTATTAATGCCAAATTATTAGCCCTCTTCCTTGGAAGGCCGACAGAGAGTGGTTGACCACGACCTTTACCTTGCTTTCGCAGAGACCTTGAGTCACGCACTAGGGAGATGCTCCCGTAACGGGTCGAGTCCCCATGCCGGTCCCTAATGATGTGTGCAGGGTTCAAGATTACGGATGCCGGACATCTCTTGTTCCCGGCCACGCTTACGTACCTATTATGAATGCACCTCCTTCACCTCCATTCAAGAACAACCAAGATGCGTATGTCGAATGGAAAGCCCGAACTATGTGACTCATGGAATCTACTAGGCAAGTTAGTTGGTCGAGGGGGTTTCCAGGCCCCCGTGTGGTTGTACGCTTGTCTTGGTTCAAGAGGCAAGAACATCGGGTCCTAGGGGTGGAAAGTATGGGACTACAAAAACCACAACCCACGTGGCCTCCCATACAAGCCTTAGCATGTTTAGTATTCATCTCTGATCACATCACATCCTACTATCATACTTGGTTCACTCGCATCTTCAGTGCATCATCTGAATGATTAGCATCGGACCACTAAGCATGGGTAATCTCTACTGAACTGTGGCACTAGCGTTGCTCATAAGCCAAAACCTAGTTGTGTTAGGAGCAGTGGATCAGGTATATAGTTCACAAAGGGAAACATGCATCTGATAGGATTACTCTATCTACTGATAAAAGACTGTTGAACCGAATGCATATGGCGAGAATGAAATACTTTGTGAACATGGGATTCATATGTATGAGTGGGGCTTCGCTTGCCTTGTCCATTGTTGGAATGGTACTGTTCTTCGGTGGCGTTGACTTTAGCCTCGGGTTCAGTTCCTATTCGCAAGAACCAATCACCAGAAAAGAGAAAACAACATTCAACGCATGGAATGTGCAATTTTCATACAATATGGATGATATGAAAAGTTAAATAATGTTGAAATGAACCCTAGAACATGCTTGGTCACTTTAAGGGGGGTCCGAGAGGTCCAAACCCTAGAACATGGGGATCATCGGAATCACCAGTAGGGTTCAATTGGTTCTTGTAATTAAATTTGCCATCAAAGTTGATTAAAAATGTATGATTATAGCTTACTTAGATAGGTTGCATTTTTCTGATCATTTTGACATATTATTTGTATTTTTCTGATTTAAAATGAATTAGTTATGAATTTCTCCAATTTTAATTCATTTCAAATCATTTTTGGAATATTTAAAATAATTTCCAACTTGGGCCCACATGCCAGACTTTTATTAATTTCAGAAATGATTTACAGAAAAGATTAAAACCCTGACAGACAGGGCCCACCTATCCTATATTTCTTATTTATAGAAAATAATTACAGATATGAATAAAAGAAAAAGGAAAAGGGATTATGACATCAGCATGACATCATGCTGATGTCATCAATGGAGATGCTCCCAGGTCGAGCACATATCTCTCGAACCCATGCGTGCCTGGATGCGTGGTTGGGCGCGTTGGACACGGGCTAAAGTGCTGAGCAAGATAGTGGCGGCACCGCTCCTTTTGGTCACCGGAGACGACAGCGCGACGACGACAAGCGGCGGCGGCGTCGGGCTCATGCGGGGAAGAGGACACAGAGGGAGAGGGGGCAAACAGGGAGGTGCTTGAGCACCATAAGCTCACCAGGAGCTCAACCATGTTTTTATTAATATTACAGAAAAGGTGGTATGTTACATTTCCTAAGATATTGACCACAGTTTTGGGATTTTAGGGCGATTTAGAATGACCTTACGAACGATACATGCTTGAGATTTATGACCAAAAACTCATCGTTTTCGTGTTTATGGCCATTTTCATAAGTTATTTCCCAATGTTTTTGGGTTCAAATTGTATTTGCAAGGACTGTAAGACCCGTTACATGTTTGAGATATATGACTAAATACTCGTAGCTTTCGCGTTTTATTGCCATTTTCATGAGCTATTGCCCATAGTTTTGGGGTTCGAGGGCGATTTACAATGACCTTAAGACCCGTACATGTTTGAGAGTTATAACAAAAAACTTGTCGTTTTCATGTTTATGGCATTTTTTATGAGTTATTGCCCACCGTTTTTAGGTTCTAGTTGGATTTGCAAGGCTTGTAAGACCCGCTACATGTTTGAGATATATGACTAAAAACTCGTAATTTTCGTGTTTTATGACCCTTTTCATGAGCTATCGCCCACTGTTTAGGGGTTCTAGGTCGTTTTACAACGACCTTAAGACCTGATACATGTTGGAAAGATATGACCCAAAACTCGCAGTTTCGCGTTTTATGACTGTTTTCATGAGCTATTGGTGGAAGTTTTAAGGTTCTAGGGCGACTTACTACAACCTTAATACCCGATACATGTTTGAGAGTTATGACCAAAAACTCGTCGTTCTCGTGTTTTATGGTCATAATCATTAGTTATTGCCCACAGTTTTTGGGTTCCAGGCGGATTTGCATACCTCCTAAGAACTGTTACATGTTTGAGAGATATGACCAGAAACTCGTCGTTTCCATGTTTTATGGCCGTTTTCATGAGCTATTGCCCACAATTTTGGGATTCCAGGGCGACTTACAACGAGCTTATGAACCGATACATGCTTAACAGTTATGACCAAAAACTCGTCGTTTTTGTGTTTATGGCCATTTTCATGAGTTATTGCCGAAATTATTTGGGTTCAAATTTTATTTGCAAGGACTGTAAGACCCGTTACATGTTTGAGATATATGACTAAAAACTCGTAGCTTTCGCGTTTTATTGCCATTTTCATGAGCTATTGCCCATAGTTTTGGGGGTTCCGGGGCGATTTACAACGACCTTAAGACCCGATACATGTTTGAGAGTTATAACAAAAACTCGTCGTTTTTGTGTTTATGGCCATTTTTATGAGTTATTGTCCATAGTTTTTAGGTTCCAGTTGTCCATAGTTTTTAGTTTTCGTGTTTTATGGCTGTTTTCATGGGTTATTTCCCACTGTTTGAAGGTTCTAGGTCGTTTTACAACAACCTTAAGACCTGATACATGTTGGAAAAATATAACCCAAAACTCGCAGTTTTCGCGATTTACAACTCGTCGTTTTCGTGTCTTATGGTCATTATCATGAGTTATCGCTCATAGTTTTTGGGTTCCAGTCGAATTTGCATACCTTGTAAGAACCATTACATGTTTGAGAGATATGACCAGAAACTCGTCGTTTCCGTGTTTTGTGGCCGCTTTCATGAGCTATTGCCCATAGTTTTGGGACTCCAAGGCGATTTACAACGACCTTATGACCCGATATTTGCTTGAGAGTTATGACCAAAAACTCGTCGTTTTCGTGTTTATGGACATTTTCATGATTTATTTCTGAATTTTTTTGGGTTCAAGTTATATTGGCAAGGCCTGTAAGACATGCTACATGTTTGAGATATATGACTAAAAACTCGTAGTTTTCACGTTTTATGGTCATTTTCATGAGCTATTGCCCATAGTTTTGGGGGTTCCAGGGTGATTTACAACGACCTTAAGACCCGATACATGTTTGAGAGTTATAACAAAAAACTTGTCGTTTTTGTGTTTATGGCTATTTTTATGACTTATTGTCCATAGTTTTAGGTTCCATTTGGATTTGCGTGGCCTGTAAAACCCATTACATGTTTCAGATATATGACTAAAAACTTATAGTTTTTGTGTTTTATGGTTGTTTTCATGAGCTATTTCCCACTGTTTAGGGGTTCTAGGTCATTTTACAATGACCTTATGACCTGATACATGTTGGAAAAATATGACCCAAAACTCACAATTTTCGCATTTTATGGCTGTTTTCATGAGCTCTTGCCCATAGTTTTATGGTTCTAGGGCGATTTTCAGCAACCTTAAGACCCGATACATGTTTGAACTCGTCGTTTTCATGTTTTATGGTCATTATCATGAGTTATTGCCCACAGTTTTTGGGTTCCAAGCGGATTTGTATACCTCGTAAGAATCGTTACATGTTTGAGAGATATGACCAGAAACTCGTCGATTCCATGTTTTACGGGCATTTCCATGAGCTATTGCCCACAATTTTGGGGTTCCTAGGCGATTTATAACAACCTTACGACCCGATACATGCTTGAGAGTTATCACCAAAAACTCGTCGTTTTCGTTTTTATGGCCATTTTCATGAGTTACGTTCGAAAGATTTTGGGTTCAAGTTGTATTGGCAAGGCGTGTAAGACCCGTTACATGTTTGAGATATATGACTAAATACTCATAGTTTTCGCGTTTTATGGCCGTTTTCATGAGCTATTGCCCATAGTTTTGGGGGTTCCATGGCGATTTACAATGACCTTAAGACCTGATACATGTTTCAGAGTTATAACAAAAAACTCGTCCTTTCCGCGTTTTATTGCCGTTTTCATGAGCTATTGCCCATAATTTTGGTGTTCCAGGGCGATTTACAACGACCTTAAGACCCGATACATGTTTGAAAGTTATGAGCAAAAACTCTTTGTTTTCGTGTTTATGGCCATTTTCATGAGTTATTTCCCACGGTTTTGGAGTTCAAGTTGTATTTGCAAGGCCTGTAAGACCCGTTACATGTTTGAGATATATGTCTAAAAACTTATAGTTTTCGCGTTTTCTAGTCGTTTTCATGAGCTAACGCCCATAGTTTTGGTGTTCCAGGGCGATTTACAGCAACCTTAAGACCCGATACATGTTTGAGAGTTATAACAAAAAACTCGTCGTTTTCGTGTTTATGGCCATTTTTATGAGTTATTGTCCATAGTTTTTAGGTTCCAGTTGGATTTGCAAGGCCTGTAAGATCCATTACATGTTTGAGATATATGATAAAAAACTCATAGTTTTCGTGTTTTATGGCCGTTTTCATCGGCTATTGCCCAAAGTTTTAGGATTCCAGGGCGATTTACAACGACCTTACGACCCGATACATGCTTCAGATATATGACTAAAAACTCGTAGTTTTCGCGTTTTATGGACGTTTTCATGAGCTATTGCCCATAGTTTTGGGGGTTCTAGGGCAATTTACAACGACCTTAAGACCCGATACATGTTTGAGAGTTATAACAAAAAACTCGTCATTTTCGTGTTTATCACCATTTTTATGTTATTGCCCATAGTTTTTAGGTTCTAGTTGGATTTGCAAGGCCTGTAAGACCCATTACATGTTTGATATATATGACTAAAAACTCATAGTTTTCATGTTTTGTGTCCGGTTTCATGAGCTATTGCCCATTGTTTAGGGGTTCTAGGTTGTTTTACAACCACCTTAAGACCTGATACATGTTGGAAAGATATGACCCAAAACTCACATTTTTCGTGTTTTATGGTTCTAGGGCGATTTACAACAACCTTAAGACCCGATACATGTTCGAGAGTTATGACCAAAAACTCGTCCTTTTCGTGTTTTATGGTCATTACCATGAGTTATTGCCCAAAGTTTTTGGGATCCAGGTGGATTTGCATACCTCGTAAGACCCGTTACATGTTTCAGAGATATGACTAGAAACTCATCGTTTTCGTGTTTTATGGCCATTTTCATGAGCTATTGCCCATAGTTTTGGGATTCCAGGGTGATTTACAACAACCTTACGACCCGATACATGCTTGACAGTTATGAAAAAAAAACTTGTCGTTTTCGTGTTTATGGACATTTTCATGAGTTATTTCCGAAAGTTTTTGGGTTCATGTTATATTGGCAAGGCCTGTAAGACCTGTTACATGTTTGAGATATATGACTAGAAACTGATAGTTTTCGTGTTTTATGGTCGTTTCCTTGAGCTATTGCCCATAGTTTTGGGGGTTCCAGGGCGATTTACAACGACCTTAAGACCCGATACATGTTTGAGAGTTATAACAAAACTCGTCATTTTTGTGTTTATGGCCATTTTATGAGTTATTGTCCATAGTTTTTTGGTTCCAGTTGGATTTGCAAGGCCTGTAAGACCCGTTACATGTTTGAGATATATGACTAAAATCTCATAGTTTCATGAGTTATTTCCCATAGTTTTGGAGTTCAAGTTGTATTTGCAAGGCCTGTAAGACCCGTTACATATTTGAGATATATGACTAAAAACTTATAGTTTCGCGTTTTCTAGCTGTTTTCATGAGCTAATGCCCATAGTTTTGGGGTTCCAGGGCGATTTACAACGACCTTAAGACCCGATACATGTTTGAGAGTTATAACAAAAAACTCTTCGTTTTCGTGTTTATGGCCATTTTTATGAGTTATTGTCCACAGTTTTTAGGTTCTAGTTGGATTTGCAAGGCCTGTAAGACCCGTTACATGTTTGAGATATATGACAAAAAGTCATAGTCTTCGTGTTTTATGGCGGTTTTCATGGGCTATTTCCCACTATTTAGGGGTTCTAGGTCGTTTTACAACAACCTTTAGACCTGATACATGTTGGAAAAATATAACCCAAAACTCGTAGTTTTCGCGTTTTATGGCTATTTTCATGAGCTATTGCCAACATTTTTATGGTTCTAGGGAAATTTACAGAAACCTTAAGACCCGATACATGTTTGAGAGATATGACCAAAAACTCACCGTTTTTGTGTTTTATGGTCATTATCATGAGTTATTCCCGATAGTTTTTGGGTTCCAGGCGGATTTGCATATCTCGTATGAACCATTACATGTTTGAGAGATATGACCAGAAACTCGTTGTTTCCGCATTTTATGGCTGTTTTCATGAGCTACCGCCCAAAGTTTTGGGATTCCAGGGCGATTTACAATGACCTTACGACCCGGTACATGCTTGACAGTTATGACTAAAAACTCATCGTTTTCGTGTTGATGGCCATTTTCATGAGTTATTTCTGAAAGTTTTAGGGTTGAAGTTGTATTGGCAAGGCCTATAAGACCCGTTACATGTTTGAGATATATGACTAAAAACTCGTAGTTTTCGCGTTTTATGGTTGTTTTCATGAGCTATTGCCCATAGTTTTGGGGGTTCGAGGGCGATTTACGACGATCTTAAGACCCAATACATGTTTGAGAGTTATAACAAAAAACTCATCGTTTTCGTGTTTTTAGCCATTTTTATAAGTTATTGTCCACAGTTTTTAGGTTCCGGTTGGATTTGCAAGGCCTATAAGACCCGTTACATGCTTGAGATATATGACTAAAAACTCATAGTTTTCGTGTTTTATGGCCGTTTTCATGAGCTATTACCCACTATTTAGGGGTTCTAGGTCGTTTTACAATGACCTTAAGACCTGATACATGTTTGAGAGATATGACCCAAAACTCGCAGTTTTTGCATTTTATGGTTGTTTTTATGAGCTATTGCCCATAGTTTTATGGTTCTAGGGCGATTTACAACAACGTTAAGACCCAATACATGCTTGAGAGTTATGACCAAAAACTCGTCGTTTTCGTGTCTTATGGTCATTATCATGAGTTATCACTCATAACTTTTGGGTTCCAGTCGAATTTGCATACCTTGTAAGAACCGTTACATGTTTGAGAGATATGACCAGAAACTCGTCGTTTTCGCATTTTGTGGCCGCTTTCATGAGCTATTTCCCATAGTTTTGGGACTCCTAGGCGATTTACAACGACCTTATGACCCGATATTTGCTTGAGAGTTATGACCAAAAACTCGTCGTTTTCGTGTTTATGGACATTTTCATGATTTATTTCCGAATTTTTTTGGGTTCAAGTTATATTGGCAAGGCCTGTAAGACACGCCACATGTTTGAGATATATGACTAAAAACTCGTAGTTTTTGCGTTTTATGGTCATTTTCATGAGCTATTGCCCATAGTTTTGGGGGTTCCAGGGCGATTTACAACGACCTTAAGACCCGATATATGTTTGAGAGTTATAACAAAAACTCGTCGTTTTTGTGTTTATGGCCATTTTATGAGTTATTGTCCATAGTTTTTTGGTTCCAGTTGGATTTGCAAGGCTTGTAAGACCCGTTACATGTTTGAGATATATGACTAAAATCTCATAGTTTCATGAGTTATTTCCCATAGTTTTGGAGTTCAAGTTGTATTTGCAAGGCCTGTAAGACCCGTTACATATTTGAGATATATGACTAAAAACTTATAGTTTTCGCGTTTTCTAGATGTTTTCATGAGCTAATGCCCATAGTTTTGGGGTTCCAGGGCGATTTACAACGACCTTAAGACCCGATACATGTTTGAGAGTTATAACAAAAAACTCTTCGTTTTCGTGTTTATGGCCATTTTTATGAGTTATTGTCCACAGTTTTTAGGTTCCAGTTGGATTTGCAAGGCCTGTAAGACCCGTTACATGTTTGAGATATATGAGAAAAAGTCATAGTTTTCGTGTTTTATGGCGGTTTTCATGGGCTATTTCCCACTGTTTAGGGGTTCTAGGTCGTTTTACAACAACCTTTAGACCTGATACATGTTGGAAAAATATAACCCAAAACTCGTAGTTTTCGCGTTTTATGGCTATTTTCATGAGCTATTGCCAACATTTTTATGGTTCTAGGGCAATTTACAGAAACCTTAAGACCCGATACATGTTTAAGAGATATGACCAAAAACTCACCGTTTTTGTGTTTTATGGTCATTATCATGAGTTATTCCCGATAGTTTTTGGGTTCCAGGAGGATTTGCATATCTCGTATGAACCGTTACATGTTTGAGAGATATGACCAGAAATTCGTTGTTTCCGCATTTTATGGCTGTTTTCATGAGCTACCGCCCAAAGTTTTGGGATTCCAGGGCGATTTACAACGACCTTACGACCCGGTACATGCTTGATAGTTATGACTAAAAACTCGTCGTTTTCGTGTTGATGGCCATTTTTATGAGTTATTTCTGAAAGTTTTTGGGTTGAAGTTGTATTGGCAAGGCCTATAAGACCCGTTACATGTTTGAGATATATGACTAAAAACTCGTAGTTTTCGCGTTTTATGGTCGTTTTCATGAGCTATTGCCCATAGTTTTGGGGGTTCGAAGGCGATTTACGACGATCTTAAGACCCGATACATGTTTGAGAGTTATAACAAAAAACTCGTCGTTTTCGTGTTTTTAGCCATTTTTATAAGTTATTGTCCACAGTTTTTAGGTTCCGGTTGGATTTGCAAGGCCTATAAGACCCGTTACATGCTTGAGATATATGACTAAAAACTCATAGTTTTCGTGTTTTATGGCCGTTTTCATGAGCTATTACCCACTGTTCATGGGTTCTAGGTCATTTTACAATGACCTTAAGACCTGATACATGTTTGAGAGATATGACCCAAAACTCGCAGTTTTTGCATTTTATGGTTGTTTTTATGAGCTATTGCCCATAGTTTTATGGTTCTAGGGCGATTTACAACAACATTAAGACCCAATACATGCTTGAGAGTTATGACCGAAAACTCGTCGTTTTCGTGTCTTATGGTCATTATCATGAGTTATCGCTCATAGTTTTTGGGTTCTAGTCGAATTTGCATACCTTGTAAGAACCGTTACATGTTTGAGAGGTATGACCAGAAACTCGTCGTTTTCGCGTTTTGTGGCCGCTTTCATGAGCTATTTCCCATAGTTTTGGGACTCCAAGGCGATTTACAATGACCTTATGACCCGATATTTGCTTGAGAGTTATGACCAAAAACTCGTCGTTTTCGTGTTTATGGACATTTTCATGATTTATTTCCGAATTTTTTTGGGTTCAAGTTATATTGGCAAGGCCTGTAAGACACGCTACATGTTTGAGATATATGACTAAAAACTCATAGTTTTTGCGTTTTATGGTCATTTTCATGAGCTATTGCCCATAGTTTTGGGGGTTCCAGGACGATTTACAACGACCTTAAGACCCGATACATGTTTGAGAGTTATAACAAAAAACTTGTCGTTTTCGTGTTTATGGCTATTTTTATGACTTATTGTACATAGTTTTAGGTTCCAGTTGGATTTGCGAGGCCTGTAAAACCCATTACATGTTTCAGATATATGACTAAAAACTCATAGTTTTTGTGTTTTATGGCCGTTTTCATGAGCTATTTCCCACTGTTTAGGGGTTCTAGGTCATTTTACAACGACCTTATGACCTGATACATGTTGGAAAAATATGACCCAAAACTCACAGTTTTCGCATTTTATGGCTGTTTTTGTAGGGTTTCGTAGCATGGAAAACAAAAATTTTCTACCGCATACAAACAAACAAGCCAAGATCTATCTACTAGATTGTAGCAACGAGTCGATGGAATAACTCACCCTCGAAGATTCCAAAGTGTTTAACGAGAGCGGATTCTCGTGGGTGATGTAGTCGTACTCTTTCCGATCTCAAGATCGCGTAGACGATCCTTCCGGCGCTGCGTTCCGGCAGCGCTCCCGCAGTCGGTCACACGTTCGGTACTCGACGAAGACCTTCCTCTCCCTTGTTCCAGCAGGCAGCGGAGGTTGTAGCACTCTCCTCGCGATTCTGGCAGCACAACGGCGTGGTACCAGAAGTAGAGGGGAGATCTCGCAGGGCTTCGCCTTAAGCCGGAGCGAGTATGGTGGAGTATGCGAGAGCTCCTCGGTGATCTAGGTTTTAGACACACCAAGGAGGAGGTGCTATAGCTGGCGGCTAGGGTTTGGGGCACCCCAAGTCGGCGGCTAGGGCAACCCTAGGAGGCGGCGGCAGCTGCAGGAGGCGGTGGCGCCAAGCTAGGGTTTTGGAGGAGAGGACTTGTGTGTGCTAGGAGGGAGCCCTGCCCCTCCTTATATAGGTGGAGGGGCCGGCGGCCAAGGGGAGGGAGTGGAGTCCCTCCCCAACTCGGCTTGGGTGGTGCGCCGGCTTGGGGAGGAGGGACTCCCTCCCCAACTCTGTTTCCCCTTCTCCCTCTTTTCCACTTTCCAAAAAATGCCGTTTGACTTTTTAAACTAGCCGTTTGACTTTTCAAACTAGGATTTGAATAAACCCTTTATTTTGGACAGCGATGACACTTAGTACATGATGCAATCATTCCAACTTGTAATGACACATTCATGTACCCTCCCCCCCGGAGTGCCGGACATTCCGGAACCTTCCAGAACATTCCCGATGAAAACACCGGAACCATTCTCCAACTCCGAAACGGAACTTTCCTTATATGAATCTTATTCTCCGGACCATTCCGGATCTCCTCGTGATATCTCGAATCCCATTCGAGACTCCGAACAACATTCGGTCTCTTTCTCATCATTCCATAACTACTCAAACAACGTCGAATCCTTAAGTGTGTCTCCCTACGGTTCGTGAATTATGCGGACATGACCGAGACACTTCTCCGATCAATAACCAATAGAGGAATCTGGAAATTCATATGGCTCCCACATATTTCTACGATTACTTTGCGATCGAATGAACCACTTACATACGATATCAATTTCCCTTTGTCTCAAGATATGTTACTTATCCGAGGTTATGATCGTCGGTATCTCTGCATACCTAGTTCAACCTCGTTACCGATAAGTACTCTTTTCTCGTTCCCGTGATATGTGATCCCTTGTGAGCCAGTCACATGCTTGCAAGCTAATTGGATGACATTTCACCGAGAGGGCCCAGAGTATATCTATCTGTCATATGGATGGACAAATCCCACTCTTGATCCATGTGTTTCAACCAATACTTTCCGAACACTCAATGCCACCTTTATAGCCACCCAGTTACGGTGTGGTGTTTGATGTCATCAAAGCATCCATCCGGTAAAGGTGATATGCATGATCTCATGGTCGAAGGAATTTAGATTACTATGTATCAGAAAGCATATAGCAATTGAACTATTAAAATGACTTGATCTTTATGCTACGCTTATCTATAGGAGTATGTCCACCATATCATTCTCCTAACGATATGATCTTGTTGTTAATAACATCTCAATGTTCATGATAGGGAAACCACAATCATCTATTAACCAACAAGCTAGTATTATATAGAGGCTTTACTAGGGACTTCAAATTAAGTTTACAAATCACACAAGTATTAATGTTTCCTTGTTAATACTATTATAGCATGAATGTAAACATTTATCATAAACACAAAGATATAATAATAAATACATTTATTATTGCCTCTAGGGCATATCTCCAACAATTTTCATGAGCTATTGCCCATAGTTTTATGGTTCTAGGGCGATTTTCAGCAACCTTAAGACCCGATACATGTTTGAACTCGTCGTCTTCATGTTTTATGGTCATTATCATGAGTTATTGCCCACAGTTTTTGGGTTCCAAGCGGATTTGCATACCTCGTAAGAATTGTTACATGTTTGAGAGATATGACCAGAAACTCGTCATTTCCATGTTTTACGGGCATTTCCATGAGCTGTTGCCCAGAATTTTGGGGTTACTAGGCGATTTATAACAACCTTACAACCCGATACATGCTTGAGAGTTATCACCAAAAACTTGTCGTTTTTGGGTTTATCGCCATTTTCATGAGTTATGTTCGAAAGATTTTGGGTTCAAGTTGTATTGGCAAGGCGTGTAAGACCCGTTACATGTTTGAGATATATGACTAAATACTCGTAGTTTTCGCGTTTTATGGCCATTTTCATGAGCTATTGCCATAGTTTTGGGGGTTCCATGGCGATTTACAATGACCTTAAGACCCGATACATGTTTCAGAGTTATAACAAAAAATCGTCCTTTTCGCGTTTTATTGCCGTTTTCATGAGCTATTGCCCATAATTTTGGGGTTCCACGGCGATTTACAACGACCTTAAGACCCGATACATGTTTGAAAGTTATGACCAAAAAATCTTTGTTTTTGTGTTTATGGCCATTTTCATGAGTTATTTCCCATAGTTTTGGAGTTCAAGTTGTATTTGCAAGGCCTGTAAGACCCGTTACATATTTGAGATATATGACTAAAAACTTATAGTTTTCGCGTTTTCTAGCTGTTTTCATGAGCTAATGCCCATAGTTTTGGGGTTCCAGGGCGATTTACAACGACCTTAAGACCCGATACATGTTTGAGAGTTATAACAAAAAACTCTTCGTTTTCGTGTTTATGGCCATTTTTATGAGTTATTGTCCAGAGTTTTTACGTTCCAGTTGGATTTGCAAGGCCTGTAAGACTCGTTACATGTTTGAGATATATGACAAAAATTCATAATTTTCGTGTTTTATGGCGGTTTTCATGGGCTATTTCCCACTGTTTAGGGGTTCTAGGTCGTTTTACAACAACCTTTAGACCTGATACATGTTGGAAAAATATAACCCAAAACTCGTAGTTTTCGTGTTTTATGGCTATTTTCATGAGCTATTGCCAACATTTTTGTGGTTCTAGGGCAATTTACAGAAACCTTAAGACCCGATACATGTTTGAGAGATATGACCAAAAACTCCCCATTTTTGTGTTTTATGGTCATTATCATGAGTGTCGTGGGAATGGTCACGGCAGACGCTGCAATCGGCAGCGAGTAGTCGAACGAGGGGCAAGGGCGGCCAGCCATCTGCGGTGCAAGATGAGGACGGAGACACAGGGTTTTACCCAGGTTCGGCCCCACGGAGGGTAAAGACCTACTCCTGCTAGATTGTATTATGAAGGTGGTACAATGGGCGAGCTCGTCGGCTAGGCGGCGAGTCGCTTGGGTGTATGATGGAACGTATCTCTACACGCCCCGTAGGGAGGTTTATATAGGCTCACCTTCCCTAGGGTTTACATATCTCAACCAAATCAGTTAAGGCTTCGGTGCTTGTTTAACCTAATCCGACTGGGCCTATCTACTCGCCTGGGCCTTCAGCTTCCAGTCGCTTGGATCCACGCCGGGCTTTGATTTAGTCGCCGTCTTGCATGCCCACTCGCCAGTTCTTTGGGCCAGTCGAAAACGTCTTGCTGGGTACACCCCGGTAGGTACATCCCCATAAGTAGTCCCCGAGGCTGTCGTCGATTGGGCGTAGGTGGCTGCTGGCAGTCGGAGTATACGGCTTCAGAGTAGGCATCCAGTCGAATCGTCGGTGGGCTCCTGTATAAAGGAAAAAACTTGTCATTCTGATCGCAGCTTTGGCGAGTCGAATCGGCGAACCACTGTCGCAGCGATTAGGTCGGCGAGCCGAGTGGCTGAAGTTGGACCATTAAGCGTGGTCAAACTAGCCGTTGCGGTAATCCAACGGTAACTTTTGGCGTAATCACCGCGTAGTAACGGCCTCCTGATTTGGCGGGTAACAACCGCTATATAAGGGGAATGGCAGGCGATCAGAGAGCCATCTTCTTGCCATTCCCTCCGACTGCACGCATTCTCGCCTTCCTTCGCATCGCGATCCAGCCGACCCGAAATCCTCCGACCCCCCGCAAAGCCTTCCGCCATGGCCCTCTCCACCGAACCTTGGGGGAGGTCTAAATGTACGAGGGCTCAACTGGCGTCCTTCGAGGAGGCCGGAATCCTGCGCGCCGGCTGTTGGCGCATCCTGGAATTCATCTGCTTCACCAGCCACCTGGAACGGGGACTGGGATTCCCCATGTCCTTGTTCTTCCGGCGCTTCTACGCCTACTACGGGATCCAGCCGTCGGATTTGTGTCCCCACAGCATCGAGCAGCTCGCCATCTTCGTGGCGTTCTGCGAGTGCTACTTGGGTTGCCGGCCCTACTTCCCTCTATGGCAAGATCTGTTCCACGGACGGATCAGCCGCGAGGAGGCGGGCGGCCCAATGCTCGCCGTGGGCGGCCTAACCTTCCAGCTGAAGTCGAAGGCCTCATTCTTTGACCTGATGCTGCCCGCCAAGGCAGCGAGCGACTGGAAGAAGTCGTGGTTCTACGTCTCCGAGGAGACCCCAGAGGGCGAGACGGCGATCCCATGGTACTCCGCCAACCGGTCTGACCCGCGTCGTCTTCAAGTCGGCAAGCTCCCCAGCGACCAGCGAATGGTTGTGGACGAGATGCTCCAAACCATCCGCGGCTTGAAGAAAAAGGGCCTCCAAACGATCAATCTATACAACTGCTGGCTCGGGCGGCGGCTCATCCCTGTGGCCCGGCGCGACCACTACATGTACCAATACATGGGCCGGGAGGACTCGACGAAGGCCAGCCTAGCCGAGTGGAAGCTCGAGGACTACACCGCAGCACTGAAGAAAATCACCCAGGCGATGTACCTGGACGCACAGGCTGGGGTCGCCCCTACACCGCGAAGCGTCCAGCCCCAACGGTAATCACCTCGTATTATTCGCAGTCGCAGTTTTTCTTGCAGTCGCGGCCATTCTAATTTTATCTTGCTTTCATTGCAGCTGTTCCAAGTGGTGGAGGGGTGGCTCCCGCCTTCGGACGACGAGAATTCGAGCTCGTCCGTCCAGGACATGGGCGAGTCGCCTCTCGCCAAGGGCGACGCCGGGAGCGACGAGAGCAACAACGACGACAAGTCCGAGGAGGAGGTCGCCCCGCTGGTCCGCAAGACCCGCGGGCAACGTCAATGCGAGCTCGAGGCGAGCAAAAGCCTCGAGCGTCATGATGACGAAGAAGAGATTCCGGAGACCACCTCGCGCCGCCAGGCTACTCCGTCGAAGAAGAAGAAGAAGAGAGAGAAGGAGGCGAAGGCCCCTCCAAAAAGGAAGATGAAGCCGATGAGGCCGGCCTCGCCACCGCACTCGGCAAGCAGTTCCGACGCCCCCAGCCCAGCCAAGGACGAGGCGCCACCGACGGCAGCCACGCTAGACATGGTCACCGTTGAGGTGCCACTGGCTTCGATGCCCCCGCCATTCGCCCCAGTCTTTGGGCTGGGGGACGCTCCGGGTGTAGCGACCTCGCCTCGCAGGGAAGCTCCTGCCGAAGAAGTTCCAGGGGCTCCGGTTGCAGCCTCGACGACGAAGAAACCGTCCGTGTCTTGGGCACGCGACGTCCTGGAGATGGGGCTCAGCCGCCGACTGGGCCCTGAACTGGAGAAGCCGGCTGGCCTCCGCACGGGGCTGCGCTTCATTCCAGTCGCCAAGTGAGTTTGCTCACCTATCTTTGTCTTCCATAATAGTTTGAATTATCTTTCTTACGCGATTGATTTACAGGACCGGAGTGAAGAAGATGGGCCACCCGATCGTGGCTAAGGTGCCATCCGTCGTCAGCGAGGAGGATCCTTCCCATAAGCGGAAGGCGGACGAGGTCGTCGTCCCTGCAGATGGTGGCAAGAAGGCCAAGGGCGATGATGTCATTACGATATCTGACGACACGGCAGTTGCACCGACCGAACCCGCACCAGAGGCGGTTGCATCCACGAAGGAAGGCGCTCCCCTGCCTAGTGCGGCCGAGCCGACCTCCTTTGGTGCGGGTGCCTCCATCGCGACGTTCCCGCGCTTCTTGGCCAAAGCGGCCACAGCGAGTGGGACTTCGCCATCGAGCCGTGCACCTGGGGTCGCCGACGTGGAAGTCGAGCAGCTTCGTGGGCACACGCCATCTCTCCTCCCGTCCGTGGACGCGATACAGCTTCATGGCATGCTTGGCGCAACCATCCAGGTATGTCCAGTCCCCGAGGATCAGGTCGGTGTGTTGCAGCGGTCTGATCCTTTTAGTGTATAGCCGTTATTTTTCGCGTCCAGTCCCCGAGTGCGCACTCGCTGAATTTCAGCGGGTGGGCACTTAGGAGTTTTTTGATTGCCAGTCCCCGAGTGCGCACTCGCTGAATTTCAGCGGGTGGGCACTTAGGAGTTTTTGATTGCCAGTCCCCGAGTGCGCACTCGCTGAATTTCAGCGGGTGGGCACTTAGGAGTTTTTGATTTGCCAGTCCCCGAGTGCGCACTCGCTGAATTTCAGCGGGTGGGCACTTAGGATGTGCTTTGACTAACTGTTTGAATGATGTGCAGGGTCTGCAACGTGAATCGGCTGACCGGTTGGCCGCGAAGCGCCGCGCGGAGAAGGAGCTAGCCACCGTCTAGGAGGCGAACAAGGGGCTTCAGGCGGTTGCCGCGAAGGCGGAGGAAGCCCGCCAAGGGCTTGTCCCAGCGGGTGAATTGGCGGCAGCTCAATCATCATTGGGCTCGGCTGAAAAGCGAATCGCCGAACTTGAGCGCGAGCTGAAGGAGGCGAAAGAGGAAGCGAACTTGGCGGATGGGCGCGCCAAGGCCGCTATTACCGCCGCCGCAGAGGATCGTAAAGTGTCCGACGCCCTTGTTGCTGGGCTTCAGGACGACTATACTGCGCTTCAATGCTTCATCACGGATCTCTCCTGCCCCTTGATTGGTGAGTGTATCTGCCTCTGCCAATAACATGTGTACTGTTGTGGTTCCCGATGTACTTATTGTTTTCTTCCATTCGCAGGTCGCATCCTTGATAGCGCGGAAGAAGCGAGCTCGTTCGACGCGCGGCAGTGTGTGTCCATGCTCGTGGATTCGGCGACGTTGTCGGCGACGTGTATCCGAGCCTACCTCCAGGAGATATCTCCCACGGAAGTAATTCCGAGCGACCTCGTCGAGGTGTGGAAGTACTTGGAGAAGGCGCCCACGGTCGTTGAATTCATGACGCGATCGGCGTTTCGGCGCGGAGCGGCGACGGCGCTTAGCCTTGGACTTGCTCACTTTCCGGAGGATTTCGACATCGACAACGTGACGAGTGGCTACCCGTCGTCGACCGACACAGTGGAGCTGTCCGAGGTGCTCAAGTTGACGGACCACGCTGCGATGTACTTCGAGCATGTCTGGGCAATGGGCGACCTCCTTCCGTACCAGGAGACGGTCGTCGCGCCCAACGACCCCGAGCTGCAGCATCGGGACTTCAAGGTCAAGAAGCCCTTCCGTTCGGCGATGGTGGGTGAACTGACGACGTACCCATCGAACCCTTACACGCCATTCATCCGCAATCGCCAGGGTGCTGGCGAGTCGTCGTCGAAGCCTGCAGAATAGGATAGTTTGCCCTGGGGCATTAGTAGAAGGTCCGCCGTTTAGGCGTATTTTGTAATTTGAGACAATGCTACATGCTAATGAATGAGACGTCGTGTCTGTTTTGGGATTTGACATGTGTTTTGTGATTGAGGTTTTGAACGAGTCCCCGAGCGCGTCCGCCCTTTTGTGGGGTTTTCCTCGTGTGTGATCTGTTTGTGGTTTGAAATGTTTTGTTATTGTGGTCGACTCGCACGGACTCGAAGAGCCAGTCGCTAGGCGACTCCCTTGAGCGCTCTGTATTTCACCGTTTTCCCTTGCGCGAACGAGGTCGGATGGCCGAGTCCCCGAGCGTGGTACTTGGTTGTTCTAGGCGCGACTCGACGGTAGTTGAGGACTTGGCGCGTTGGTTTGAGCGCATCACTCCTGCCTGGCCCGTGGGGTCAGTCGCATGGCGAGTCCTGGGCATGCTCTCATACTTGGCGTTTTCCCAAGCCGCTCGCGCTGAACTGGTCGTCAGTCCCCGAGCGTGGTACGTGGCCGTTCGAGTCGCTATGTCGAGGATGCGGAGGATCATGGTCGCTGTGAGAAGCGAAGGAAGTTGTCTTGGCTCGTAGAGCCAGTCGGGCTAGGCGAACCCAGTGGGGCTCCGGGTAGGCGTTTTTCGTGGACGATGCAAAACCTGAGGTAGCTCAGTGCTTTTGCATCGCACTACTTGGCCGTGCCGATCGCTTTACCAAAGGTTGACTTCTGCGGTTAGCTTGACGCTGTTATTACGAGTGCGAGTGGCACAAGACACGGAGAGTAAGCGCAATTTGCGGTAACCAATTCTTTTTATTTCATAGCGACTGGAGAGTACATATGTGGCGTTCTAAGAATAGAACTTCCGTAGGAGGTTTACATTCCATGGTCGCTTGACGTCAAGTTCGCCGTCCCCGCGGACGTCGATGAGGTAGTAGGCGTCGTTGCCGAGTACACGCCCGATGGCAAATGGTCCCTCCCATGGAGGGGAAAGCTTGTGCGTGCCCTTCTTGTCCTGGATGAGGCGCAGCACCAGGTCGCCTTCTTGGAAGGTGCGAGTTTTCAGCCACCGGCTGTGGTAGCGGCGGAGTCCTTGTTGGTAGATGGCGGTGCGCGAGCGGGCTAGGTCGCGTGCCTCGTCGAGTTGATCGAGTCCATCCTGTCGTGCGAGTTCGTTCGCAGCCTCCGTGTAGTGGACGACCCTCGGCGAGTCGTGCTCAAGGTCGGTGGGCATGACTGCCTAGGCGCCGTACACCATGAAGAAGGGGGTGAATCCTGTCGACCTGTTGACCGAGGTGCGGATGCCCCAGATGACGGAGGGTAGCTCCTCGACCCAGCACCCGGCGGTGCGCTCGAGTGGTACTTGGAGTCACGGCTTCAGGCCGTGGAGGATGCTTTGATTGGCCCGTTCCGCCTGGCTATTGGATTCCGGGTGGGCGACTGATGCGAGATCGAGCCGGATGTGGTGTTCCTCGCAAAATTCGGCCATGGCTCCTTTGGCGAAGTTAGTGCCGTTGTCCGTAATGATGCTGTTGGGGAACCCGTAGCGATATATGAGCTCGCGTAGGAATTTTGTGGCGGTCTTCCCGTCGCATTTCCGGACTGGCTTGGCCTCCACCCACTTTGTGAATTTGTCGACCGCGACCAGGAGGTGGGTGTAGCCGGAGGGAGCCTTCTTGAAGGGGCCCACCATGTCCATGCCCCATACGGCGAATGGCCAGGTGATGGGGATTGTCTTCAGCGCCGAGCTCGGCACGTGCGTCTGATTGGCGTATTTTTGGCACCCGGCGCACCGCTGGACGATGTCGACAGCGTCGGCGTGTGCGGTGGGCCAGTAAAAGCCGTGCCGCATGGCCTTGGCGACCAGGGAGCGAGCACCAGCGTGGTGGCCACAGTCGCCGGAGTGGATGTCGTAGAGGATCTTGCGTCCTTCGGCCGGTTGGACGCAACGTTGGAACACGCCGGTGATGCTTCGCTTGTGGAGCTCGCCGTCGATGATGGTGAAGGATTTGCATCGGCGTGCGATCATCCGGGCGTCCATCTCGTCTGCCGGCAGGGTGCCAGCCTCCAGGTAGGCGATGTAGGGCTTGGTCCAGTCGTCTGGCTCGGTGACGAGTGCGACCAGGGCTGCCTCTGGCTACAGCAGGACTCTGATGTCGATCTCCCTTGGGGGAGAGACTAATGGTTTGGTGATTGTGTCGAGGAAGACACCAGCGGGTGGTGCGAGTCGACCCGACCCGATGCGAGAGAGTGTGTCGGCCTCCTCGTTCTTCCGCCTGTCGATCCACTCGACGGAGTAGCCTGCGAAGTGTCCGTCCAGTTTGTCCATTGCTTGGCGGTACGCCGCCATGGTGGGGGAGACTGCGTCGCTGGTGCCGACGACTTGCCCGGCCACGAGGTCGGAGTCTCCGTAGCAGTGTAGGCGGTTGACGTTCATCTCCCTGGCAGCTTGCATGCCGTGGAGTAAGGCCTCGTACTCGGCCATGTTGTTGGTGCAGGGTGTGAAGTCGAGGCAGAGGATGTAGCGGAGCTTGTCGCCCTTCGGTGAAGTTAGCACGATCCCTGCGCCTGTGCCATCCGCGTTCTTGGAGCCGTCAAAGTGCAGGCTCCAGTAATGGAGGTATGGCAGCTTCTCTGGCTGCTGGGCCTCTTCCCAGTCGGCGATGAAGTCCGCTAGGTCTTGCGACTTGATCGCTCTTCGTGGCTCGTATTTGATGTTGTGGACGCTGATCTCGACGGCCCACTTGGCGACTCGCCCGGTCGCCTCACGGTTGCGGATGATGTCCTGCAATGGTGCTGAGGAGACGACCGTGATCGGGTGCTCCTAGAAGTAGTGCGGCAGGCGTTGTTGTGCCCTGAAGACCGCGTATACCAGCTTCTGGTACTGCGGGTACCGCTGGCGCGACTCGGTGAGGACCTCGCTGATGTAGTACACCGGTTGCTGTACTGGGCGCTCCTTTCCTTCCTCCGGTCGCTCGACGACCATGACAGCGCTGACGACACGCTCGGAAGCCGCGACGTAAACCAGCATGGGTTCTTTGTCGGCCGGGGCGGCAAGTAGCGGTGCGGCGAGTAGCACCTTCTTGAGGTCGCGGAGCGCGTCGTCCGCCTCCTTGTCCCACTGGAATGTGGGGTTCTTGCGCATCAGGCGGTATAGGGGCATCGCCTTTTCGCCCAGGCGGGGGATGAAGCGACTGAGAGCCGCTACTCGCCCGGCCAGCTTCTGGACGTCGCGGAGGCACTCGAGTTTGCCGAGTCGGGCGATCGTGTCGATCTTGGTTGGGTTCGCCTCGATCCC
Organism: Avena sativa; assembly: GCA_916181665.1. Lineage (NCBI taxonomy): Eukaryota > Viridiplantae > Streptophyta > Magnoliopsida > Poales > Poaceae > Avena > Avena sativa. The sequence continues at coordinate 460,303,256 of OV702299.1, read as the reverse complement.
GCGCTTGGAGACGACATAACCCAGTAGTTGCCCTGCTGGTACACCGAAGGTGCATTTGCCTGGGTTAAGCTTTATCTTGTATTTTCGTAAGTTAGCGAACGTTTTCGCCAGGTCGGCGAGGAGATCAACCTGGCGAGCGGATTTTACGACCACGTCGTTGATGTAGACGTGGATGTTGCGGCCAATTTGGCTCGCTAGGCACTCCTGCATGCACCGCTGGTAGGTCGCCCCGGCGTTCTTGAGGCCGAAGGTCATGGCGGTGTAGCAGAAGGCTCCGAATGGCGTGATGAACACCGTCTTTTCCTCGTCCTCGACATCCATCTTGATCTGGTTATATCCAGAGTAGGCGTCGAGGAAACATAGCGACTCCGATCCCGCGGTGGAGTCGATTATTTGGTCGATCCGCGGGAGGACGAACTGCTCCTTTGGGCAGGCGCTGTTCAAGTTTGTGTAGTCGATACACATCCTCCAGGTGCCGTTCTTCTTCTCGACCAGGACTGGGTTTGCCAGCCACTTGGAGTACTTGATTGGCCGGATGAAGCCTGCAGCGAGTAGACGCTGTACTTCCTCGGCAATGGCTCGGCGACGCTCTTCATTGAAGGGCCGCAGCGACTGCTTGACGGGTCGCACTTTGGGGTCGGCGTTTAGTTTGTGCTCAGCGAGCTCCCTAGGGACACCAGGCATGTCGGAGGGTCTCCATGCAAAGATATCCCTGTTCTCACGGAGGAACTCGATGAGCGCGCCTTCCTAGGCTGGGCTCATCCCTGTTCCGATCGTCACCGTCTGGCTGGAGTCGCCGGGGACCAGCTCGACGGTGCGAGTGTGCGTCGTTGCCTCGAAGGTTGAGGTGTTTGCGCCCTCCGAGTTGGGCTTCTTGAGTATGGTGGGGTCGTCATTGTTCACCCCGCTCGCGTACTTGGCGAGCTCGTCAGCGTGGTTGGCCTCTGTCGCGATGACAGCATCGGCGAGCTCGGCTCCTTTGGCCTCGCACTCGGCGGCCATGTCGGGATCGCCGTTGATGGTGATGACGCCACACGGACCAGGGAGCTTCATCGCGTTGTACGCGTAGTGTGGCGCTGCCATGAACTTGGCGAACGCCTGGCGCCCCAGGACGCAGTGGTAGGGGCTGTCGAAGGGCACCAGCTCGAAGACGATCCGCTCGGTGCGGAAGTTTGCTGGGGTGCCGAAGGTGACTGGCAGCATGACCTTGCCGATCGGGTACGCCTTCCGACCGGGGACGATGCCGTGGAACGTGGTGTGGGTTGTCTCGATCATCGACTGCGGGAGCCGCAGCCGCCTGAAGGTGTCCAGGTACAGGATGTTGATGGAGCTGCCGCCGTCCATCAATGTCTTGGGGAGCCAGTAGTCGCCCACCTTTGGCTTGACCACCAAGGCGACTCACCCTGGATACTCGATGCGCGACGAGTGGTCATGGCGGCTCCAGGTGATGGGTTGCTCCGACCAGTTGAGGAACTGGGGAACTTCCACCTCGGCCACCGCGTTGACGGCGATGGCGCGGGTGATGACCTTCTTCTCGCGCTTCGTGTTGAAGCCGGTGAAGGTATGGAGAGACCCGGCCACGTTGCCGAACTTGCCGCCGTTTGGCGGGTTGTTGTCGGGGTCCTCCCTTGCTCGCCGTGCTTTCTCGATCTCCCTGAGGGTGTGGCAGTGGGCGGTTGTGTGCGTTGCGGGCTTCCCTTCCCTGCTATGAAACGCGCAAGGTTGGTTAAGAAGGGCCGCAGGATCGAACCTTGGCTTGGCCTTGTAGTTGTCGCCATCGCGGCGTTGTCCTCCGTCGCGGCGGAAGCTCTTGGGCTCGCGTTGTCCGTGCCCGGCGTTGGCGACGAAGTCGACTCGCCCGTCACTGCGGCGCTTGCCGGTGAGGTGAGTGTTGCTGTAGCGTAGGTCGGACCGTCGTCCGCTGTCATTGCCGCTCGTGCGGCGTTGACCCCCCGACTCGTCGTTGGTTTCCTGGTTTGGATCTTCCTCCGCGTATCGTTTGGCGATCTCGAGGAGGTCCGGTATGTTGTCGAGAGTGCGAGAGTGTCGCTTGGGCTTGGCGACCAGTGGCTCGTAGCGGCACGAGGTCTTGAAGCAATGGATCGCGGTGTCCGGGTGGATGCCGACCGCGTTGTACCAAAGTTCCTGCCACCGTTGGACCCAGTTGCGGGTCGACTCGCGGGGTCCCTGGGCGCATCGCTGCAGGTCCTCGATGGTGGTGGCGCGGGTGTAGGAGCACTCGAAATGCCTGACGAAGGCGTCGCGCATCTCCTCCCAGGAATCAATGCTATCCTGGGGGAGGGTGATCCACTGCCCGCACGTCCCCTCCATCATCAGGGGGAGGTAGCGGGCGGCTAGCAGGTCAGTGTGGCCTGCGATCCCCATTGCCATGAGGTATGTATCGAGCCAGACGGCGGGGTCGTACGAGGGGTCGTACTTTTCTATCTCCTTTGGCACCTTGAAGTTTGGCGGGTACTTCTCGCCTCGGATCATTGGTCCGAAGCACTTGGGGCCGAGTCGACTGAGTGACCCCATGGGCTCGCCGTCGCGGCGATTGGTTAAGGTGTGTCGCAGGTCGTCGGGCTGGCGTGCGCGCCAGCTTTGGTTGTTGATGATGTGGGTGCGGGCGTCGATGGGTTGACCGTTGGCGGCGACGAAGTTGGTCGCTGGCCTGGGGTCGTTGGTGGAGAGTGCCGCGTTCGCGGGTCGGTGTTGGAGCTGCAATGGCTCTGGTGGCGGGCAGTTGAGGGTGTTTGACGCCAGTGGGCGGCCGCTGGAGGCCGCTCTGCTTCCCGAAGAACGCGAGTACACTCGACCCTGCGAGTCGGCGCCTGCGTTTTGCTGCTCGACGGCCTTTGCAAGCAGGGCCCTGACGTACTGGATCTGTAGGGCGCCGTCGCCGGTGGCCGTGATGTTGTCGGCTGCTGCTCGGCCTGCCACGAGGTTGTCCATCGGGGTGGAGAACAGTGGGAGGCCGTTTGCGTCTCGCTCCCGTGAGGAGACTACTATCCGCGGCTGGTCCCTGGGGGGTGTGCGGTTGGGTGGAGGTGGGGCGCCGATCGCCGTCGACCCTGGAGGGGGCCGGGCGCTTCCTCCTGGTGGCGCGTTTTCGCAGATCGCGCGCTCGGCCGCGCGGGCCGGGTTGTTTTTGTCGTCGAAGTTCAGGGCGCGCCCCTGAACGGTAGGGTTCAGGCGCGTCCTGATTCGTTGCGCGTGGTAACGCGACAGCTCCTGCACCGTCACCTGCTCGAGGCGAAATTTTTCGCGCTCGGCCTTCTCCTTGCGGACGGCCTCCGCCAGCTTCAGGCGGAGTTCCTCGACCTCCGTTGCCGTGGCGTTGGGAGGGATCGGAGTGGAGAACGGGTCCTCCGGCAGATCGGTGCCAGTCGCCATATAGATTGCGGCGTGACGACCGGTCCCGTCGCGAAGATCGGCGGAGTTTTCCGACCCGGAGTCGAAGTCGAAGATCCCAAGGATGGAGGGATCCTCGAAGTCTCCCGCGTTGGAGACCTGGGTGATGGAGCCCGCGGGCGAAGCCGCGGTGATGGATCCGGCGAGTGACGCCGGGGTCGCCGAGTCGGCGTCGTCGTTGAGGGCCGCATCTTCCGTGGCCGCGGAGTTTTCGGCCACGTCGCTGTGGGCCGAGTTATACTCGGAGGCGAGGCGATGGATGGTGCAGACCTGGCTCTCAGAGAGCCGATCGCGTGGCAGCGACTCGCGGATGCGAGTCGAGTCCTCCGAGACGATGATGTCGGTGAGGCCGACGAAGAGGCTGATCGTGCCCACTGGCAGGATCATGTTGTGCGTGACGGGTCGCGCCGCTGGGACGTAGCTGCTTGGCAAGATCTGGAGCATCTCGCCAATTGCTATCATGCGACCGGTGGTGACCGACTCGTTGATGGGCAGATTGGATCTCGCCGCAGAACACCGGCCAGACCGGCCAGGCCCCACGGTGGGCGCCACTGTCGTGGGAATGGTCACGGCAGACGCTGCAATCAGCAGCGAGTAGTAGAACGAGGGGCAAGGGCGGCCAGCCATCTGCGGTGCGAGATGAGGGCGGAGACACAGGGTTTTACCCAGGTTCGCCCCCCGGAGGGTAAAGACCTACTCCTGCTCGATTGTATTATGAAGGTGGTATAATGGGCGAGCTCGTCGGCTAGGCGGCGAGTCGCTTGGGTGTATGATGGAACGTATCTCTACACGCCCTGCAGGGAGGTTTATATAGGCTCACCTCCCCTAGGGTTTACATATCTCAACCGAATTAGTTAAGGCTTTGGTGCTTGTTTAACCTAATCCGACTGGGCCTATCTACTCGCCTGGGCCTTCAGCTTCCAGTCGCTTGGATCCACGCCGGGCTTTGATCCAGTCGCCGTCTCGCAGGCCCACTCGCCAGGTCTTTGGGCCAGTCGGAAACGTCTTGCTGGGTACACCCCGGTAGGTACATCCCCATCAATGAGTTATTCCCGATAGTTTTTGGGTTCCAGGCGGATTTGCATATCTCGTATGAACCGTTACATGTTTGAGAGATATGACCAGAAACTCGTTGTTTCCGCATTTTATGGCTGTTTTCATGAGCTACCGCCCAAAGTTTTGGGATTCCAGGGCGATTTACAACGACCTTACGACCCGGTACATGCTTGATAGTTATGACTAAAGACTCATCATTTTCGTGTTGATGGCCATTTTCATGAGTTATTTCTGAAAGTTTTATGGTTCAAGTTGTATTGGCAAGGCCAATAAGACCCGTTACATGTTTGAGATATATGACTAAAAACTCGTAGTTTTCGCGTTTTATGGTTGTTTTCATGAGCTATTGCCCATAGTTTTGGGGGTTCCAGGGCGATTTACGACGATCTTAAAACTCGATACATGTTTAAGAGTTTAAACAAAAAACTCGTCGTTTTCGTGTTTTTAGCCATTTTTATAAGTTATTGTCCACAGTTTTTAGGTTCTAGTTGGATTTGCAAGGACTATAATACCCGTTACATGCTTGAGATATATGACTAAAAACTCATAGTTTTCGTGTTTTATGGCCGTTTTTATGAGCTATTACCCACTGTTTAGGCGTTCTAGGTCATTTTACAATGACCTTAAGACCTGATACATGTTTGAGAGATATGACCCAAAACTCGCAGTTTTCGCATTTTATGGTTATTTTATGAGCTATTACCCATAGTTTTATGGTTCTAGGGAGATTTACAACAACGTTAAGACCCAATACATGCTTGAGAGTTATGACCGAAAATTCGTCGTTTTCGTGTCTTATGGTCATTATCATGAGTTATCGCTCATAGTTTTTGGGTTCCAGTCAAATTTGCATACCTTGTAAGAACCGTTACATGTTTGAGAGATATGACCAGAAACTCGCCGTTTCTGTGTTTTGTGGTTGCTTTCATGAGCTATTGCCCATAGTTTTGGGACTCCAAGCCGATTTACAACGACCTTATGACCCGATATTTGCTTGAGAGTTATGACCAAAAACTCGTCGTTTTCGTGTTTATGGACATTTTCATGATTTATTTCCGAAAGTTTTTGGGTTCAAGTTATATTGGCAAGGCCTGTAAGACACGCTTCATGTTTGAGATATATGACTAAAAACTCGTAGTTTTCGCGTTTTATGGTCATTTTCATGAGATATTGCCCATAGTTTTGGGGGTTCCAGGGCGATTTACAACAACCTTAAGACCCGATACATGTTTGAGAGTTATAACAAAAAACTTGTCGTTTTCGTGTTTATGGCTATTTTTATGACTTATTGTCCATAGTTTTAGGTTCAAGTTGGATTTGTGAGGCCTGTAAAACCCATTACATGTTTGAGATATATGACTAAAAACTCATAGTTTTTGTGTTTTATGGCCGTTTTTATGAGCTATTTCCCACTGTTTAGGGGTTCTAGGTCATATTACAACGACCTTATGACCTGATACATATTGGAAAAATATGACCCAAAACTCACAGTTTTCGCATTTTATGGCTGTTTTCATGTGCTATTGCCCATAGTTTTATGGTTCTAGGGCGATTTTCAGCAACCTTAAGAACCGATACATGTTTGAACTCGTCGTTTTCATGTTTTATGGTCATTATCATGAGTTATTGCCCACAGTTTTTGGTTTCCAAGCAGATTTGTATACCTCGTAAGAATCGTTACATGTTTGAGAGATATGACCATAAACTCGTCGTTTCCATGTTTTACGGGCATTTCCATGAGCTATTGCCCACAATTTCGGGGTTCCTAGGTGATTTATAACAACCTTACGACCCGATACATGCTTGAGAGTTATCACCAAAAACTCGTCGTTTTCGTGTTTATGGATGTTTTCATGAGTTATGCTCGAAAGATTTTGGGTTTAAGTTGTATTGGCAAGGCGTGTAAGACCCGTTACATGTTTGAGATATATGACTAAATACTCATAGTTTTCGCGTTTTATGGCTGTTTTCATGAGCTATTGCCCATAGTTTTGGGGGTTCCATGGCGATTTACAATGACCTTAAGACCCGATACATGTTTCAGAGTTATAACAAAAAACTCGTCCTTTTCGCGTTTTATTACCGTTTTCATGAGCTATTGCCCATAATTTGGGGGTTCAACGACGATTTACAACGACCTTAAGACCCGATACATGTTTGAAAGTTATGACCAAAAACTCTTTGTTTTCGTGTTTATGGCCATTTTCATGAGTTATTTCCCACAGTTTTGGAGTTCAAGATGTATTTGCAAGGCCTGTAAGACCTGTTACATGTTTGAGATATATGTCTAAAAACTTATAGTTTTCGCGTTTTCTAGTCGTTTTCATGAGCTAACGCCCATAGTTTTGGGGTTCCAGGGCGATTTACAGCAACCTTAAGACCCGATACATGTTTGAGAGTTATAACAAAAAACTCGTCGTTTTCGTGTTTATGGCCATTTTTATGAGTTATTGTCCATAGTTTTTCGGTTCCAGTTGGATTTGCAAGGCCTGTAAGACCCGTTACATGTTTGAGATATATGATAAAAAACTCATAGTTTTCGTGTTTTATGGCCGTTTTCATCGGCTATTGCCCAAAGTTTTAGGATTCCAGGTCGATTTACAACGACCTGACGACCCGATACATGCTTTAGATATATGACTAAAAACTCGTAGTTTTCGCGTTTTATGACCGTTTTCATGAGCTATTGCCCATAGTTTTGGGGGTTCTAGGGCAATTTACAACGACCTTAAGACCCGATACATGTTTGAGAGTTATAACAAAAAACTCTTCGTTTTCGTGTTTATCGCCATTTTTTATGTTATTGCCCCTAGTTTTTAGGTTCTAGTTGGATTTGCAAGGCCTATAAGACCCGTTACATGTTTGATATATATGACTAAAAACTCATAGTTTTCATGTTTTATTTCCGGTTTCATGAGCTATTGCCCATTGTTTAGGGGTTCTAGGTTGTTTTACAACCACCTTAAGACCTGATACATGTTGGAAAGATATGACCCAAAACTCACATTTTTCGCGTTTTATGGTTCTAGGGCGATTTACAGCCATCTTAAGACCCGACACATGTTCGAGAGTTATGACCAAAAACTCGTCGTTTTCATGTTTTATGGTCATTATCATGAGTTATTGCCCAAAGTTTTTGGGATACAGGTGGATTTGCATACCTCGTAAGACCCATTACATGTTTTAGAGATATGACTAGAAACTCGTCATTTCCGTGTTTTATGGCCATTTTCATGAGCTATTGCCCACAGTTTTGGGATTCCAGGGCGATTTACAACAACCTTACGACCCGATACATGCTTGACAGTTATGACAAAAAACTCATCATTTTTGTGTTTATGGACATTTTCATGAGTTATTTCCGAAGGTTTTTGGGTTCATGTTATATTGGCAAGGCCTGTAAGACCCGTTACATGTTTGAGATATATGACTAGAAACTCGTAGTTATCGTGTTTTATGGTCGTTTTCTTGAGCTATTGCCGATAGTTTTGGGGGTTCCAGGGCGATTTACAACGACCTTAAGACCCGATACATGTTTGAGAGTTATAACAAAAACTCGTCGTTTTTGTGTTTATGGCCATTTTTATGAGTTACTGTCCATAGTTTTTAGGTTCCAGTTGGATTTGCAAGGCCTGTAAGACCCGTTACATGTTTGAGATATAGGACTAAAAACTCATAGTTCTTGTGTTTTATGGCCGTTTTCATGAGCTATTTCCCACTATTTAGGGGTTCTAGGTCATATTACAACGACCTTATGACCTGATACATGTTGGAAAAATATGACCCAAAACTCACAGTTTTCGCATTTTATGGCTGTTTTCATGAGCTATTGCCCATAGTTTTATGGTTCTAGGGCGATTTTCAGCAACCTTAAGAACCAATACATGTTTGAGAGATATGACCAAGAACTCATCGTTTTTGTGTCTTATGGTCATTATCATGAGTTATTCCCGATAGTTTTTGGGTTCCAGGCGAATTTGCATACCTCGTATGAACCGTTACATGTTTTAGAGATATCACCAGAAACTCGTTGTTTCTGCATTTTATGGCTGTTTTCATGAGCTATCGCCCAAAGTTTTGGGATTCCTAGGCGATTTGCAACGACCTTACGACCCGGTACATGCTTGATAGTTATGACTAAAAACTCGTCGTTTTCGTTTTGATGGCCATTTTCATGAGTTATTTCCGAAAGTTTTAGGGTTCAAGTTGTATTGGCAAGGCCTATAAGACCCGTTACATGTTTGAGATATATGACTAAAAACTCGTAGTTTTCGCGTTTTATGGTCGTTTTCATGAGCTATTGCCCATAGTTTTGGGGGTTCCAGGGCGATTTACGACGACCTTAAGACCCGATACATGTTATTGTCCATAGTTTTTAGGTTCTAGTTGGATTTGCAAGGCCTATAAGACCCGTTACATGCTTGAGATATATGACTAAAAACTCATAGTTTTCGTGTTTTATGGCCGTCTTCATGATCTTTTACCCACTTTTAGGGGTTCTAGGTCGTTTTATAATGACCTTAAGACCTGATACATGTTTGAGAGATATGACCCAAAACTCGTAGCTTTCGCATTTTATGGCTGTTTTCATGAGCTATTGCCCATAGTTTTATGGTTCTAGGGCGATTTACAGCAACGTTAAGACCCAATACATGCTTGAGAGTTATGATCAAAAACTCGTCGTTTTCGTATCTTATGGTCATTATCATGAGTTATCGCCCATAGTTTTTGGGGTCCATTCGGATTTGCATACGTTGTAAGAACCGTTACAGGTTTGAGAGACATGACCAGAAACTCGTCGTTTCCGTGTTTTATGGCCGTTTTCATGAGCTATTGCCCATAGTTTTGGGACTTCAAGGCGATTTACAACGACCTTATGACCCGACACTTGCTTGAGAGTTATGACCAAAAACTCGTCGTTTTCGTGTTTATGGACATTTTCATGATTTATTTCCGAAAGTTTTTGAGTTCAAGTTATATTGGCAAGGCCTGTAAGACCCATTACATGTTTGAGATATATGACTAAAAACTCGTAGTTTTTGCGTTTTATGGTCGTTTTCATGAGCTATTGCCCATAGTTTTTGGGGTTCCAGGGCGATTTACAACGACCTTAAGACCTGATACATGTTTGAGAGTTATAACAAAAAACTTGTCGTTTTCATGTTTATGGCTATTTTTATGACTTATTTTCCATAGTTTTAGGTTCCAGTTGGATTTGCGGGGCCTGTAAAACCCATTACATGTTTGAGATATATGACTAAAAACTCATAGTTTTTGTGTTTTATGGCCGTTTTCATGAGCTATTTCCCACTGTTTAGGGGTTCTAGGTCATTTTACAACGACCTTATGACCTGATACATGTTGGAAAAATATGACCCAAAACTCACAGTTTTCGCATTTTATGGCTGTTTTCATGAGCTATTGCCCACAGTTTTATAGTTCTAGGGCGATTTTCAGCAACCTTAAGACCCGATACATGTTTGAACTCGCCGTTTTCATGTTTTATGGTCATTATCATGAGTTATTGCCCACAGTTTTTGGGTTCCAAGCGGATTTGCATACCTCGTAAGAATCGTTACATGTTTGAGAGATATGACCAGAAACTCGTCGTTTCCACGTTTTACGGGCATTTGCATGATCTATTGCCCACAATATTGGGGTTCCTGGTAGATTTATAACAACCTTACGACCCGATACATGCTTGAGAGTTATGACCAAAAACTCGTTGTTTTCGTGTTTATGGCCATTTTCATGAGTTATGTTCGAAAGATTTTGGGTTCAAGTTGTATTGGCAAGGCGTGTAAGACCCATTACATGTTTGAGATATATGACTAAAAACTCGTAGTTTTCGCATTTTATGGCCGTTTTCATGAGCTATTTCCCATAATTTTGGGGGTTCCATGGCGATTTACAATGACCTTAAGACCCGATACATGTTTGAGTTATAACAAAAAACTCGTCGTTTTCGCGTTTTATTGCCGTTTTCATGAGCTATTGCCTATAATTTTTGTGACCCGATACATGTTTCAGAGTTATAACAAAAAACTCGTCATTTTTGTGTTTATGGACATTTTCATGAGTTATTTCCGAAAGTTTTTAGGTTCGTGTTATATTGGCAAGGCCTGTAAGACCCGTTACATGTTTGAGATATATGACTAGAAACTCGTAGTTTTCGTGTTTTATGGTCGTTTTCTTGAGCTATTGCCCATAGTTTTGGGGGTTCCAGGGCGATTTACAACAACCTTAAGACCCGATACATGTTTGGGAGTTATAACAAAAACTCGTCGTTTTTGTGTTTATGGCCATTTTTATGAGTTATTGTCCACATTTTTTAGGTTCCAGTTGGATTTGCAAGGCTGTAAGACCCGTTACATGTTTGAGATATATGACTAAAAACTCATAGTTTTTGTGTTTTATGGCCGTTTTCATGAGCTATTTCCCACTGTTTATGGGTTCTAGGTCGTTTTGTAACGACCTTAAGACCTGATACATGTTGGAAAAATATGACCCAAAACTCGTAGTTTTCGCATTTTATGGCTATTTTCATGAGCTATTGCCAACATTTTTATGGTTGTAGGGCAATTTACAACAACCTTAAGACCTGATACATGTTTGAGAGATATGACCAAAAACTCATTGTTGTTGTGTTTTATGGTCATTATCATGAGTTATTCCCGATAGTTTTTGGGGTTCCAGGCGGATTTGCATACCTCGTATGAACCATTACATGTTTGAGAGATATGACCAGAAACTCGTTGTTTCCACATTTTATAGCTGTTTTCATGAGCTATCGCCCAAAGTTTTGGGATTCCAGGGCGATTTACAACGACCTTACGACACGATACATGCTGGAGAGTTATGACCAAAAACTCGTCGTTTTTGTGTTTATGGCCATTTTCATGAGTTATTTTTGAAAGATTTTGGGTTCAAGTTATATTGGCAAGGCCTGTAAGAACCGTTACATGTTTGAGATATATGACTTAAAACTCGCGGTTTTGTGTTTTATGGCAGTTTTCATGAGCTATTGCCCATAGTTTTGGGGTTCCAGGGCGATTTACAACGACCTTAAAAACCAATACATGTTGGAAAGATATGACCCAAAACTCATAGTTTTCGCGTTTTATGGCTGTTTTCATGAGCTATTGCCCACAGTTTTATGGTTCTAGGGCAATTTACAGCAACCGTAAGACCTGATACATGTTTGAGAGTTATGACCAAAAAATCGTTGTTTTCGTGTTTTATGGATGTTTTCATGAGCTACTGGCCATAGTTTTGGGGGTTCCAGGGCGATTTACAACGACCTTAAGACCCGATACATGTTTCAGAGTTATAATAAAAAACTCACCATTTTCGCGTTTTATTGCCGTTTTCATGAGCTAGTGCCCATAGTTATGGGGTTCCAAGGCGATTTACATCAACCTTACGACCCGATACATGCTTGAGAGTTATGACCAAAAACAAGTCTGTTCGTGTTTATGGCCATTTTCATGAGTTATTTTCGAAAGATTTTGGGTTCAAGTTGTATTGGCAAGGCTTGTAAGAACAGTTACATGTTTGACATATATATCTTAAAACTCGCAGTTATGACCAAAAATTCGTCGTTTTCGTGTTTATGGCCGTTTTTATGAATTATTGTCCACAATTTTTAGGTTCTAGTTGGATTTGCAAGGCATGTAAGACCCGTTACATGTTTGAGATATATGACTAAAAACTAATAGTTTTCGTGTTTTATGTCCGTTTTCATGAGCTATTTCCCACCGTTTAGGGGTTCTAGGTCGTTTTTCAACAACCTTAAGACCTGATACATGTTAGAACAATATGACCCAAAGCTCGCAGTTTTCGTGTTTTATGGCTGTTTGCATGAGCTATTGCCCACAGTTTTATGGTTCTAGGGCGATTTTCAACAACCTGAAGACCCGATACATGTTTGAGAGTTATGACCAAAAACTCGCCGTTTTCGTGTTTTATGGTCATTATCATGAGTTATTGCCCAAAGTTTTTGTGTTCCAGGAGGATTTGCATACCTTGTAAGAGCCGTTACATGTTTGAGAGATATGACCAGAAACTCGTCGTTTCTGCGTTTTATGGACGTTTTCATGAGCTATTGCCCAGAGTTTTAGCGTTCCAGGGCGATTTACAACGACCTTACGACCCGATGCATGCTTGAGAGTTATGACCAAAAACTCGTCCTTTTCGTGTTTATGGCCATTTTCATGAGTTATTTTTGAAATATTTTGGGTACAAGTTGTATTGGCAAGGCCTGTAAGAATAGTTACATGTTTGAGATATATGAGTAAAAACTCGTAGTTTTCGCGTTTTATGGCCGTTTTCATGAGCTATTGCCGATAGTTTTGGGGGTTCTAGGGCGATTTATAATGACCTTAAGACCCAATACATGTTTGAGAGTTATAACAAAAAATTCGTCATTTTCGTGTTTATGGCCATTTTTATGAGTTATTGTCCACATTTTTTAGGTTCTAGTTGGATTTGCAAGGCATGTAAGACCCGTTACATGTTTCAGATATATGACTAAAAACTAATAGTTTTCGTGTTTTATGGCCGTTTTCATGAGCTATTTCCCACTGTTTAGGGGTTCTAGGTCGTTTTACAACAACCTTAAGACCTGATACATGTTAGAAAAATATGACCCAAAACTCGCAGTTTTCGTGTTTTATGGTTGTTTTCATGAGCTATTACACACAGTTTTATGGTTCTAGGGCGATTTTCAACAACCTGAAGACCCGATACATGTTTGAGAGTTATGGCCGTTTTCATAAGCTATTGCCCATAGTTTTGGGGGTTCCAGGGCGATTTACAACAACCTTAAGACCCGATACATGTTTCAAAGTTCTAACAAAGAACTCACCGTTTTCGCGTTTTATTGCCGTTTTCATGAGCTATTGCCCATAGTTCTGGGGTTCCAAGGCGATTTACAACAACCTTACGACCCGATACATGCTTGAGAGTTATGACCAAAAACTCGTCCTTTTCGTGTTTATGGCACTTTTCATGAGTTAATTTCGAAAGATTTTGGGTTCAAGTTGTATTGGCAAGGCCTGTAAGAACAGTTACATGTTTGAGATATATGACTAAAAACTCGTAGTTTTCGCGTTTTATGGCCGTTTTCATGAGCTATTGCCGATAGTTTTGGGGGTTCTAGGGCAATTTAAAACGACCTTAAGACCCGATACATGTTTGAGTTATAACAAAAAATTCGTCGTTTTCGTGTTTATGGACATTTTTATGAGTTATTGTCCACAGTTTTTAGGTTAAAGTTGGATTTGCAATACATGTAAGACCCATTACATGTTTGAGATATATAACTAAAAACTAATAGTTTTCATGTTTTATGGCCGTTTTCATGAGCTATTTCCCACTGTTTAGGGGTTATAGGTCGTTTTACAACAACCTTAAGACTTCATACATGTTGAAAAAATGACCCAAAACTCGTAGTTTTCGTGTTTTATGGATGTTTTCATGAGCTATTACACACAGTTTTATGGTTCTAGGGCGATTTTCATACCTCGTAAGAGCCATTACATGTTTGAGAGATATGACCAGAAACTCGTCGTTTCTGTGTTTTATGGCCGTTTTCATGAGCTATTTCCCAGAGATTCGGGGTTCCAGGGGGATTTACAATTACCTTACGACCTAATACATGCTTGAGAGTTATGACCAAAACCTCGTCGTTTTCGTGTTTATGGCCATTTTCATGAGTTATTTCTGAAAGTTCTTGGGTTCAAGTTGTATTGTCAAGGCTTGTAAGACCTGTTACATGTTTGAGATATATGACTAAAAACTCATAGTTTTCGCATTTTATGATTGTTTTCATGAGCTATTGCCTATAGTTTTGGGGGTTCCAGGGCGATTTACAACGACCTTAAGACCCGATACATGTTCGAGAGTTATAACAAAAAACTCGTCGTTTTCGTGTTTATCGCCATTTTTATATGTTATTGTCCACAATTTTTAGGTTTCAGTTGGATTTGCAAGGCCTGTAAGACCCATTACATGTTTGAGATATATGACTAAAAACTCATAGTTTTCTTGTTTTATGGCCGTTTTCATGAGCTATTGCCCATAGTTTTGTGGGTTCCAGTGCAATTTACAGCGACCTTAAGACCTGATACATGTTGGAAACATATGATCCAAAACTCGTAGTTTTCGTATTTTATGGATATTTTCATGAGCTATTGCCCACAGTTTTATGGTTCTAGGGCAATTTACCGCAACCGTAAGACCCGATACATGTTTGAGAGTTATGACCAAAAACTCGTCGTTTTCGTGTTTTTGCCGACAATTTTTGGGTTCAAGTTGTATTTTCAAGGCCTGTAAGACCCGTTGCATGTTTGAGATAAATGACTACAAACTCGTAGGTTTCGCGTTTTATGGCCGTTTTGATGAGCTATTGCTCATAATTATATGGTTCTAGGGCGATTTACAGCAACCTTAAGACCCAATACATGTTTGAGAGTTATGACCAAAAACTCATCGTTTTGTGTTTATGTTCACTTTCATGAGTTATTGCCCAATGTTCTGGGTTCTATGCGGATTTTAATACCTCGTAAGAACCGTTACATGTTTGCGAGATATGACAAGAACCTCGTCGTTTCCGCGTTTTGTGGCCAGTTTCATGAGCTATTCACCATAGTTTTGGGATTCTAGGGCGATTAACAACGACCTTATCACCCGATACATGCTTGAGAGGTATGACCAAAAACTCGTCGTTTTCGTGTTTATGGCCATTTTCATGAGTTATTGCCAAAAAAAATTGGGTTCAAGTTTTATTTGCAAGGCCTGTAAGACCCTTTACATATTTGAGATATGACTAAAACTGGTATTTTTCGCATTTTATGGCCGTTTTCATGAGCTATTGGCCATAGTTTTGGGGTTCCAGGGAAATTTACAACGACCTTAAGACCCGATACATATTTGAGAGTTAGGACCAAAAACTCGTCGTTTTCGTGTTTATGGCCATTTTCATGACTTATTGGCCATAGTTTTTGGGTTCAAGTTGTATTTGCAAGGCCTATAAGACCCGTTACATGTTTGAGATATATGAGTAAAATTCGTAGTTTTCGCGTTTTTTGGCCGTTTTCATGAGCTATTGCCCATAGTTTTGGGGGTTTCCAGGGCGATTTACAACGACCTTAAGGCCCAATACATGTTTGGGAGTTATGACCAAAAACTCATCGTTTTCGTGTTTGTGGCCATTTTCATGAGTTATTTCCCATAGTATTTGGGTTCAAGTTGTATTTGAAAGGCCTGTAAGACCCGTTACATGTTTGAGATATATGCCTAAAAAATCATAGTTTTCGCGTTTTATGGCCGTTTTAATGAGCTATTGCCCGTATATTTGGGGTTCCATGATGATTTACAACGACCTTAAGACCTATACATGTTTGAGAGTTATAAAATAATACTCGTCGTTTTCGTGTTTATGGCCATTTTCATGAGTTATTGCCCACCGTTTTTGGGTTCAAGTTGTATTTGCAAGGCCTATAAGACTTGGTACATGTTTTACATATATGACTAAAAACTCAGAGTTTTCGCGTTTTATGGCTGTTTTCATAAGCTATTGCACATAGTTTTGGGTTTCCAGGGCGATTTACAACGACCTTAAGACCCGATACATGTTTGAGAGTTATAACAAAAAACTCATCATTTTCATGGTTATGTCCATTTTTATGAGTTATTGCCCATATTTTTTAGATTCCAGTTGGATATGCAAGGCCTGTAAGAGTTGTTACATGTTTGAGATATATGACTAAAAACTCGTAGTTCATGTTTTATCGCTGTTTTCATGAGCTATTCTCCACTATTTAGGGGTTCTAGGGCGATTTACAACGACCTTAAGACCTGATACATGTTCGAAATATATGACCCCAAATCGAATTTTTTGTGTTTTATAGATGTTTTCATGAGCTATTGCCCACAGTTTTATGATTCTAGGGCAATTTACAGCAACCTTAAGACTCGATACATGTTTGAGAGTTATGACCAAAAAACTCTCCCTTTTCGTGTTTTATGGTCGTTTTCATGAGCTATTGGCCATAGTTTTAGGTTCTAGGCGTATTTGCATACCTCATTAGAACCGTTACATGTTTGAGAGATATGACTAGAAACTCGTTGTTTTCGCATTTTATGGCCGTTTTCATGAGCTATTGCCCATAGTTTTGGGGTTCCAGGGCGATTTACAATGACCTTACGACCTGATACATGCTTTAGAGTTATGACCCAAAACTCATCGTTTTCGTGTTTATGGCCATTTCATGAGTTATTGCCGAAAGTTTTTGGGTCAAGTTGTATTTGCAAGGCCTATAAGACCCGTTACATGTTTGAGATATATGACTAAAACTCGTATTTTTCCGTTTTTTGGTTGTTTTCACGAGCTATTGGCCATAGTTTTGGGTATTCCAGGGCTATTTACAACGACCTGAAGACCCGATACATGTTTGAGAGTTATGAACAAAAACTCGACGTTTTCGTGTTTATGGCCATTTTCATGAGTTATTGCCCACAATTTTTGGGTTCAAGTTGTATTTGCAAGGCCTGTAAGACCCGTCACCTGTTTGATATATATCACTAAAACTCTGAGTTTTTGCGTTTTATGGCGGTTTTCATGAGCTATTGCCCATAGTTTTCAGGGGTTCCAGGGCAATTTACAACGACCTTAAGACCCGATACATGTTTGAGAGTTATAACCAACAACTCGTCGTTTTCGTGTTTATGGCCATTTTCATGAGTTATTGCCCACAATTTTTGGGTTCAAGTTGTATTTGCAAGGCCTGTAAGACCCGTTACATGTTTGACATATATGACTAAGAACTCGGAGTTTTCGTGTTTTATGGCGTTTTCATGAGCTATTGCACATAGTTTTGTGGTTCCAGGGAAATTTACAACGACCTTAAGACCCGATACATGTTCGAGAGTTATAACAAAAAAATCGTCATTTTCATGTTTATGTCCATTTTTATGAGTTATTGCGCACAGTTTTTAGGTTCTAGTTGGATTTGCAAGGCCTGTAAGACCCGTTACATGTTTGAGATATATGACTAAGAACTCGTAGTTCGTGTTTTATGGCCGTTGTCATGAGCTATTCCCCACTATTTAGGCGTTCTAGAGTGATTTACAATGACCTTAAGACCTGATACATGTTGGAAAGCTATGACCCCAAAATCGCATTTTTTGCGTTTTATGGATGTTTTCATGAGCTATTGCCCATAGTTTTATGATTCTAGGGCGATTTATAAAAACCTTAAGACTCAATAAATGTTTGAGAGTTATGACCAAAAACTCTTCATTATCGTGTTTTCATGAGCTATTGGCCATAGTTAATAGGTTCTAGGCGGATTTGCATACCTCGTTAGAACCGTTACATGTTTGAGAGATATGACTAGAAACTCGTCGTTTCCGCGTTTTATGGCCGTTTTCATGAGTTATTGCCCATAGTTTTCGGGGGTTCAGGCAATTTACAACGACCTTAAGACCCGATACATTTTTGAGTATTATGACCAAAAACTCGTTGTTTTCGTGCCCACAGTTTTGGGTTCAAGTTGTATTTGCAAGGCCTATAAGACCCATTACATGTTTAACATATATGAATAAAAACTCAGAGTTTTCGCGTTTTATGGCCGTTTTCATGAGCTATTGCACATAGTTTTGGCGTTCCAGGGCGATTTACAAGGACATTACAACCCGATACATGCTTGAGAGTTATGACCAAAAACTCATCGTTTTCGTGTTTATGGCCATTTTCATGAGTTATTGTCGAAAGTTTTTGGGTCAAGTTGTATTTGCAAGGCCTATAAGACCCGTTATATGTTTGAGATATATGACTAAAACTTGTAGTTTTTGCGTTTTTGGCTGTTTGCACGACCTTAAGACCCGATACATGTTTGAGAGTTATGAACAAAAACTCGACGTCTTTCTGTTTATTGGTATTTTCATGAGTAATTGCCCACAGTTTTTGGGTTCAAGTTGTATTTGCAAGGCCTATAAGACCCGTTACATGTTTGATATATCAGACTAAAACTCGTAGTTTTCACGTTTTATGCCTTTTTTCATGAGCTATTGAACATATTTTGGGGGATCCAAGGCGATTTACAACGACGTTAAGACCCGATACATTTTTGAGAGTTATGACCAAAAACTCATCGTTTTCGTTTATGGCCATTTTCATGAGTTATTGCCCATACTTTTTGGGTTCAAGTTGTATTTGCAAGGCCTGTAAGACACGATACATGTTTGAGATATATGACTAAAACTCGTAGATTTCACGTTTTATGGCCGTTTCGATGAGCTATTGGCGATAGTTTTGGGGGTTTCGAGGGCGATTTTCAACGACCTTAAGATCCGGTACATTTTCGAGAGTTATAACAAAAAACTCATCCTTTTCATGTTTATGTCCATTTTTATGAGTTATTGCCCGCAGTTTTTAGGTTCCAGGTTGATTTGCAAGGCCTGTAAGACCCGTTACATGTTTGAGATATATGACTAAAAACTCGTAGTTCGTGTTTTATGGCCATTTTCATGAGCTATTCCCCACTATTTAGGGGTTCTAGAGCGATTTACAACGACCTTAAGACCTGATACATGTTGGAAAGATATGACCCCAAAATCACATTTTTCGCGTTTTATGGATGTTTTCGTGAGCTATTGCCCATAGTTTTATGATTCTAGGGCGATTTACGGCAACCTTAAGACTCGATACATGTTTGAGAGTTATGACCAAAAACTCTCCCTTTTCGTGTTTTATGGTCGTTTTCATGAGCTATTGGCCATACTTTTTAGGTTCTAGGAGGATTTGCATACCTCGTTAGAACCGTTACATGTTTGAGAGATATGACTAGAAACTCGTCGTATACGCGTTTTATGGCCGTTTTCATGCGCTATTGCCCACAGTTTTGGGGTTCCAGGGCGATTTACAACGACCCGATACATGCTTGAGAGTTAGGACCAAAAACTTGTCATTTTCGTGCTGATGGCC
The DNA here is from genome assembly GCA_916181665.1 of Avena sativa. NCBI lineage: Eukaryota > Viridiplantae > Streptophyta > Magnoliopsida > Poales > Poaceae > Avena > Avena sativa. The sequence goes on along the minus strand of OV702299.1, from coordinate 460,283,800 downwards.
ATTTTCATGAGTTATTGCCGAAACTTTTGGGTCAAGTTGTATTTGCAAGGACTATAAGACCCGTTACATCTTTGAGATATATGACTAAAACTCGTAGTTTTCCCGTTTTTTGGCTGTTTTCACGAGCTATTGTCCATAGTTTTGGGGGTTCCAGGTCTATTTACAATGACCTTAAGACCCGATATATGTTTGAGAGTTATGAACAAAAACTCGGCGTTTTCATGTTTATGGCCATTTTCATGAGTTATTGCCCACAATTTTTGGGTTCAAGTTGTATTTGCAAGGCCTATAAGGCCCGTTACATGTTTGAGATATATTCCTAAAAACTCGTAGTTTTCGCGTTTTATGGTTGTTTTCATGAGCTATTGCCCATAATTTTCGGGGGTTCCAGGGCAATTTACAACGACCTTAAGACCCGATACATGTTTGAGAGTTATGACCAAAAACTCGTCGTTTTCGTGTTTATGTCCATTTTTATGAGTTATTGCCCACAGTTTTTACGTTCCAGTTGGATTTGCAAGGCCTGTAAGACCCGTTACATGTTTGAGATATATGACTAAAAACTCAGAGTTTTCGTGTTTTATGTCCGTTTTCATGAGCTATTGCACATAGTTTTCTGGTTCCAGGGCGAATTTCAACGACCTTAAGACCTGATACATGTTCGAGAGTTATAACAAAAAACTCGTCATTTTCATGTTTATGTCCATTTTTATGAGTTATTGCCCACAGTTTTTACGTTCCAGTTGGATTTGCAAGGCCTGTAAGACCCGTTACATGTTTGCGATATATGACTAAAAACTAATAGTTCGTGTTTTATGGCTGTTTTCATGAGCTATTCCCCACTGTTTAGGGGTTCTAGAGCGATTTACACCAACCTTAAGACCTGATACATGTTGGAAAGATATGACCCCAAAATCACATTTTTCGCGTTTGATGGATGTTTTCATGAGCTATTGCCCACAGTTTTATGATTCTAGGGCGATTTACAACAACCTTAAGACTTGATACATGTTTGAGAGTTATGACCAAAAACTCTTCCTTTTCATGTTTTATGGTCGTTTTCATGAGCTATTGGCCATAGTTTTTGGGTTCTAGGAGGATTTGCATACCTCGTTAGAACCGTTATATGTTTGAGAGATATGAATAGAAACTCGTCGTTTACGCGTTTTATGGCCGTTTTCATGAGCTATTGCCCACAGTTTTGGGGTTCCAGGGCGATTTACAACGACCCAATACATGCTTGAGAGTTAGGACCAAAAACTCGTCATTTTCGTGCTGATGGCCATTTTCATGAGTTATTGCCGAAAGTTTTTGGGTCAAGTTGTATTTGCAAGGCCTATAAGACCCGTTACATCTTTGATATATATGACTAAAACTCGTAGTTTTCCTGTTTTTTGGCTGTTTTCACGAGCTATTGTCCATAGTTTTGGGGGTTCCAGGTCTATTTACGACGACCTTAAGACCCGATACATGTTTGAGAGTTATGAACAAAAACTCGGCGTTTTCATGTTTATGGCCATTTTCATGAGTTATTGCCTGCAATTTTAGGCTTCAAGTTGTATTTGCAAGGCCTGTAAGACCCGTTACATGTTTGATATATATGACTAAAACTTGTAGTTTTCGTGTTTTATGGCCGTTTTCATGAGCTATTGCCCATAGTTTTCGGGGGTTCTAGGGCAATTTACAACGACCTTAAGACCCGATACATGTTTGAGAGTTATGACCAAAAACTCGTCGTTTTCGTGTTTATGGCCATTTTCATGAGTTATTGCCCACAGTTTTTGGGTTCAAGTTGTATTTGCAAGGCCTATAAGACCCGTTACATGTTTGACATATATGACTAAAAACTCAGAGTTTTCGCGTTTTATGGCTGTTTTCATGAGCTTTTGCACATGGTTTTGGGGTTCCAGGGCGATTTACAACGACCTTAAGACCCGATACATGTTTGAGAGTTATAACAAAAAACTCATCATTTTCATGTTTATGTCCATTTTTATGAGTTATTGCCCACAGTTTTTACGTTCCAGTTGGATTTGCCAGCCTGTAAGACACATTACATGTTTCAGATATATAACTAAAAACTCGTAGTTCGTGTTTTATGGCCGTTTTCATGAGCTATTCCCCACTGTTTAGGGGTTTTAGGGCGATTTACAACAACCTTAAGACCTGATACATGTTGGAAAGATATACCCAAAAAGCGCATTTTTCGCGTTTTATGGATGTTTTCATGAGCTATTGCCCACAGTTTTATGATTCTAGGGCGATTTACAGCAACCTTAAGACTTGATACATGTTTGAGAGTTATGACCAAAAACTCTTCCTTTTCCTGTTTTATGGTCGTTTTCATGAGCTATTGGCCATAGTTTTTAGGTTCTAGGAGGATTTGCATACCTCGTTAGAACTGTTACATGTTTGAGATATATGACTAGAAATTCGTCGTTTCCGCGTTTTATCGCCGTTTTCATGAGCTATTGCTCATAGTTTTGGGGTTCCAGGGCGATTTACAACGACCTTACAACCCGATACATGCTTGAGAGTTATGAACAAAAACTCGTCGTTTTCGTGTTTATAGCCATTTTCATGAGTTATTGCCGAAAGTTATTGGGTGAAGTTATATTTGCAAGGCCTATAAGACTCGTTACATGTTTGAGATATATGACTAAAACTTGTAATTTTCAAGTTTTTTGGCTATTTTTACGAGCTATTGGCCATAGTTTTGGGGGTTCCAGGTCTATTTACAATGACCTTAAGAACCAATACATGTTTGAGAGTTATGAACAAAAAGTCGACGTTTTCGTGTTTATGGCCATTTTCATGAGTTATGGCCCACAGTTTTTGGGTTCAAGTTGTATTTGCAAGGCCTGTAAGACCCATTACATGTTTGATATATATGACTAAACCTCGTAGTTTTCGCGTTTTATGGCCGTTTTCATGAGCTATTGGAAATAGTTTTGGAGGATCCAGGGCGATTTACAATGACCTTAAGACTCGATACATTTTTGAGAGTAATGGCCAAAAACTGATCGTTTTCATTTATGGCCATTTTCATGAGTTATTGCCCGTAGTTTTTGGGTTCAAGTTGTATTTGCATAGCCTGTAAGACACGTTACATGTTTGTGATATATGACTAAACTCGTAGTTTTCGCATTTTATGGCCATTTCAATGAGCTATTGGCCATAGTTTTGGGGGTTCGAGGGCGATTTACAACGACCTTAAGACCCGATACATGTTTGAGAGTTATGACCAAAAACTCGTCGTTTTCATGTTTATGAACATTTTCATGAGTTATTGCCCACAGTTTTTGGGTTAAATTTGTATTTGCAAGGCCTGTAAGACCCGTTACATGTTTGAGATATGACTGAAACTCGAAGTTTTCATGTTTTATGGCCATTTTCATGAGCTATTGGCCATAGTTTTGGGGGTTCCAGGGCGATTTACAACGACCTTAAGAATTTTATACATGTTTGAGTGTTATGACTAAAAGCTCGCCGTTTTTGTGTTTATGGCCATTTTCATGAGTTTTTGCCCACAGTTCTTGGGTTCAAGTTTTGTTTGCAAGGCTTGTAAGACTCGGTAAATGTATGACATATATAACTAAAACTCGTAGTTTTCACGTTTTATGGCCGTTTTCATGAGCTATTGGCCATAGTTTTGGGGGTTCTAGGGCGATTTACAACGGCCTTAAGGCCCGATACATGTTTGAGAGTTATGACCAAAAAATCGTCGTTTTCGTGTTTATGGCCATTTTCATGAGATATTGCCCATAGTTTTTGCGTTCAAGTTGTATTTGCAAGGCCTATAAGACCCTTTACATGTTTGAGATATATGCCTAAAAACTCGTAGTTTTCACGTTTTATGGCCGTTTTCATGAGTTATCGCTGATAGATTTAGGGTTCCAGGACGATTTACAACGACCTTAAGACCCAATACATGTTTGAGAGTTATAACAAAATACTCATCATTTTCGTGTTTATGGCCATTTTCATGAGTTGTTGCCAAAAAATGGGTTCAAGTTGTACTTGCAAGGCCTGTAAGACCCATTAAATGTTTGAGATATCACCAAAACTCATAGTTTTCACGTTTTATGGCCGTTTTCATGAGCTGTTGGCCATAGTTTTGGGAGTTCCAAGGCCATTTACAACGACCTTAAGACCTGATACATGTTTGAGTGTTATGACTAAAAACTCGTCGTTTTCGTGTTTATGGGCATTTTTATGAGCTATAGCCCATAGTTTTGGGGGGTTCCAGGGCGATTTACAATGACCTTAAGACCTGATACATGTTTGAGTGTTATGACTAAAAACTCGTCGTTTTCATGTTTATGGCCATTTTCATGAGTTATTGCCCACAGTTTTTGGGTTCAAGTTTTATTTGCAAGGCCTGTAAGACACGTTACATGTATGAGATATATAACTAAAACTCGTAGTTTTCGCGTTTTATGGCCGTTTTCATGAGCTATTGCCAATAGTTTTGGGGGTTGTAGGGCGATTTACAACGACCTTAAGGCCCGATACATGTTTGAGAGTTATAACCAAAAACTCATCGTTTTCGTGTTTGTGGCCATTTTCATGAGCTATTGCCCACAGGTTTTGGGTTCAAGTTGTATTTGCAAGGCTTGTAAGACCCGTTACATGTTTGAGATATATGCCTAAAAACTCATAGTTCTTGCATTTTATGGCCGTTTGCATGAGCTATTGCCCGTATATTTGGGGCTCCAGGATGATTTACAACGACCTTAAGACCGATACATGTTTGAGAGTTATAACAAAATACTCGTCGATTTCGTTTTGATGGCAATTTTCATGAGTCATTGCGGAAAGTTTTTGGGTTCAAGTTGTATTTGCAAGGCCTGTAAGACTTGTTACATATTTGAGATTTATGACTAAAAACTCGTAGTTTTCGTGTTTTATGGCTGTTTTCATCAGCTATTGGCCATTGTATTGGGGGTTCCAGGGTGATTTACAACGACCTTAAGACCTGATACATGTTTGAGTGTTATGACCAAAAACTCGTCGTTTTCGTGGTTATGGCCATTTTCATGAGTTATTGCCCACAGTTTTGGGGTTCAAGTTATATTTGCAAGGCCTGTAAGACCCGTTACATGTTTGAGATATAACTAAAACACGTAGTTTTCACGTTTTATGGCTATTTTCATGAGCTATTGGCCATAGTTTTGGGGGTTCCAGGTATATTTACAACGACCTTAAGACCCGATACATGTTTGAGAGTTATGAACAAAAACTCGATGTTTTTCGTGTTTATGGCCATTTTCATGAGTTATTGCCCACAGTTTTTGGGTTCAAGTTTTATTTGCAATGCCTGTAAGACCCATTACATGTTTGATATATATGACTAAACCTCATAGTTTTCGCGTTTTATGGCCGTTTTCATGAGCTAGTGGAAATAGTTTTGGGGGATTCAGGGCGGTTTACGACGACATTAAGACTCGATACATTTTTGAGAGTAATGACGAAAAATGTATGAGTTATTGCCCACAGTTTTTTGGGTTCAAGTTTTATTTGCAAGGCCTGTAAGACATGTTACATGTATGAGATATATAACTAAAACTCGTAGTTTTCGCGTTTTATGGCCGTTTTCATGAGCTATTGCCAATAGTCTTGGGGGTTGCAGGGCGATTTACAACGACCTTAAGGCCCGATACATGTTTGAGATTTATAACCAAAAACTCGTCGTTTTCGTGTTTGTGGCCATTTTCATGAGTTATTGCCCACAGGTTTTGGGTTCAAGTTGTATTTGCAAGGCCTGTAAGACCCGTTACATGTTTGAGATATATGCACATAGTTTTATGATTCTAGGGCGATTTACGGCAACCTTAAGACTCGATACATGTTTAGGAGTTATGACCAAAAACTCTCCCTTTTCGTGTTTTATGGTCGTTTTCATGAGCTATTGGCCATAGTTTTTAGGTTCTAGGCGGATTTGCATACCTCGTTAGAACTATTACATGTTTGAGAGATATGACTAGAAACTTGTCGTTTCCGCGTTTTATGGCCGTTTTCATGCCCACAGTTTTGGGGTTCCAGGGCGATTTATAACGACCCGGTACATGCTTGAGAGTTAGGACCAAAAACTCGTCATTTTCGTGCTTATGGCCATTTTCATGAGTTATTGCCGAAAGTTTTTGGGTCAAGTTGTATTTGCAAGGCCTATAAGACTCGTTACATCTTTGAGATATATGACTAAAACTCGTAGTTTTCCTGTTTTTTGGCTGTTTTCACGAGCTATTGTCCATAGTTTTGGGGGTTCCAGGTCTATTTACAACGACCTTAAGACCCGATACATGTTTCAGAGTTATGAACAAAAACTCGGCGTTTTCATGTTTATGGCCATTTTCATGAGTTATTGCCCACAATTTTAGGCTTCAAGTTGTATTTGCAAGGCCTGTAAGACCCGTTACATGTTTGATATATATGACTAAAACTTGTAGTTTTCATGTTTTATGGTCGTTTTCATGAGCTATTGCCCATAGTTTTCGGGGGTTCCAGGGCAATTTACAACGACCTTAAGACCTGATACATGTTTGAGAGTTATGACCAAAAACTCGTCGTTTTCGTGTTTATGGCCATTTTCATGAGTTATTGCCCACAATTTTTGGGTTCAAGTTGTATTTGCAAGGCCTATAAGACCCGTTACATGTTTGACATATATGACTAAAAACTCAGAGTTTTCGCGTTTTATGGCTGTTTTCATGAGCTATTGCACATAGTTTTGGGGTTCCAGGGCCAGTTACAACAACCTTAAGACCCGATACATGTTTGAGAGTTATAACAAAAAACTCATCATTTTCATGGTTATGTCCATTTTTATGAGTTATTGCCCACAGTTTTTACGTTCTAGTTGGATTTGCAAGGCCTGTAAGACCCGTTACATGTTTGAGATATATAACTAAAAACTCGTAGTTCGTGTTTTATGGCCGTTTTCATGAGATATTCCCCAATGTTTAGGCGTTTTAGGGCGATTTACAACAACCTTAAGACCTGATACATGTTGGAAAGATATACCCCAAAATCGCATTTTTCACGTTTTATGGATGCTTTCATGAGCTATTGCCCATAGTTTTATGATTCTAGGGCGATTTACAGCAACCTTAAGAGTTGATACATGTTTGAGAGTTATGACCAAAAACTCTTCCTTTTCATGTTTTATGGTCGTTTTCATGAGCTATTGGCCATAGTTTTGCGGTTCTAGGCGGATTTGCATCCTCGTTAGAACTGTTACATGTTTGAGATATATGACTAGAAATTCATCGTTTCCGCGTTTTATCGCCGTTTTCATGAGCTATTGCCCACAGTTTTGGGGGTTCCAGGTCTATTTACAACGACCTTAAGACCCAATACATGTCTGAGAGTTATGAACAAAAAGTCAACGTTTTCATGTTTATGGCCATTTTCATGAGTTATTGCCCACAGGTTTTGGGTTCAAGTTGTATTTGCAAGGCCTGTAAGACCCGTTACATGTTTGAGATATATGCACATAGTTTTATGATTCTAGGGTGATGTACGGCAACCTTAAGACTCGATACATGTTTGGGAGTTATGACTAAAAACTCTCCCTTTTCGTGTTTTATGGTCGTTTTCATGAGCTATTGGCCATAGTTTTTAGGTTCTAGGCGGATTTGCATACCTCATTAGAACTGTTACATGTTTGAGAGATATGACTAGAAACTCACCGTTTCCGCGTTTTATGGCCGTTTTCATGAGCTATTGCCCACAGTTTTGGGGTTCTAGGGCGATTTACAACGACCCGGTACATGCTTGAGAGTTAGGACCAAAAACTCGTCATTTTCGTGCTTATGGCCATTTTCATGAGTTATTGCCGAAAGTTTTTGGGTCAAGTTGTATTTGCAAGGACTATAAGACCCGTTACATCTTTGAGATATATGACTAAAACTCGTAGTTTTCCTGTTTTTTGGCTGTTTTCACGAGCTATTGTCCATAGTTTTGGGGGTTCCAGCTCTATTTACAACGACCTTAAGACCCGATACATGTTTCAGAGTTATGAACAAAAACTCGGCGTTTTCATGTTTATGGCCATTTTCAAGAGTTATTGCCCACAATTTTAAGCTTCAAGTTGTATTTGCAAGGCCTGTAAGACCCGTTACATGTTTGATATATATGACTAAAACTTGTAGTTTTCGTGTTTTATGGCCGTTTTCATGAGCTATTGCCCATAGTTTTCGGGGGTTCCAGGGCAATTTACAACGACCTTAAGACCCGATACATGTTTGAGAGTTATGACCAAAAACTCGTCGTTTTCGTGTTTATGGCCATTTTCATGAGTTATTGCCCACAGTTTTTGGGTTCAAGTTGTATTTGCAAGGCCTATAAGACCTGTTACATGTTTGACACCTATGACTAAAAACTCAGAGTTTTTGCGTTTTATGGCTGTTTTCATGAGCTATTGCACATAGTTTTGGGGTTCCAGGGCGATTTACAACAACCTTAAGACCCGATACATGTTTGAGAGTTATAACAAAAAACTCGTCATTCTCATGGTTATGTCCATTTTTATGAGTTATTGCCCACAGTTTTTACGTTCTAGTTGGATTTGCAAGGCCTGTAAGACCCGTTACATGTTTGAGATATATAACTAAAAACTCGTAGTTCGTGTTTTATGGCCGTTTTCATGAGCTATTCCCCAATGTTTAGGCGTTTTAGGGTGATTTACAACAACCTTAAGACCTGATACATGTTGGAAAGATATACCCCAAAATCGCATTTTTCGCGTTTTATGGATGCTTTCATGAGCTATTGCCCACAGTTTTATGATTCTAGGGCGATTTACAGCAACCTTAAGACTTGATACATGTTTGAGAGTTATGACAAAAAACTCTTCCTTTTCATGTTTTCTAGTCGTTTTCATGAGCTATTGGCCATAGTTTTTAGGTTCTAGGCGGATTTGCATACCTCGTTAGAACTGTTACATGTTTGAGATATATGACTAGAAATTCGTCGTTTCCGCGTTTTATCGCCGTTTTCATGAGTTATTGCCCACAGTTTTGGGGGTTCCAGGTCTATTTACAACGACCTTAAGACCCAATACATGTCTGAGAGTTATGAACAAAAAGTCAACGTTTTCATGTTTATGGCCATTTTCATGAGTCATTGCCCACAGTTTTTGGGTTCAAGTTGTATTTGCAAGGCCTATAAGACCCATTACATGTTTGATATATATGACTAAACCTCGTAGTTTTCGCGTTTTATGGCCGTTTTCATGAGCTATTGGAAATATTTTTGGAGGATCCAGGGCGATTTACAACGACCTTAAGACTCGATACATTTTTGAGAGTAATGACCAAAAACTGATCGTTTTCGTTTATGGCCATTTTCATGAGTTATTGCCCGTAGTTTTCGGGTTCAAGTTGTATTTGCATAGCCTGTAAGACACATTACATGTTTGAGACATATGACTAAACTCGTAGTTTTCGCGTTTTATGGCCGTTTTGATGAGCTATTGGCCATAGTTTTGGGGGTTCGAGGGCGATTTACAACGACCTTAAGACCCGATACATGTTTGAGAGTTATGACCAAAAACTCGTCGTTTTCGTGTTTATGAACATTTTCATGAGTTATTGCCCACAGTTTTTGGGTTAAAGTTGTATTTGCAAGGCCTGTAAGACCCGTTACATGTTTGAGATATGACTGAAACACGTAGTTTTCATGTTTTATGGCCGTTTTCATGAGCTATTGGCCATAGTTTTGGGGGTTCCAGGGCGATTTACAACGACCTTAAGACTTTTATACATGTTTGAGTGTTATGACTAAAAACTCGTCGTTTTTGTGTTTATGGCCATTGTCATGAGATATTGCCCATAGTTTTTGGGTTCAAGTTGTATTTGCAAGGCCTGTAAGACCCGTTACATGTTTGAGATATATGCCTAAAAACTCGTAGTTTTCACGTTTTATGGCCGTTTTCATGAGCTATTGCCCATAGATTTGGGATTCGAGGACGATTTACAACGACCTTAAGACCCGATACATGTTTGAGAGTTATAACAGAATACTCATCATTTTCGTGTTTATGGCCATTTTCATGAGCTATTGCCAAAAAATAGGGTTCAAGTTGTATTTGCAAGGTCTATAAGACGCATTACATGTTTGAGATATATTCCTAAAAACTCGTAGTTTTCACGTTTTATGGCCGTTTTCATAAGCTATTGCCCATAGATTTGGGGTTCTAGGACGATTTACAACGACCTTAAGACCCGATACATGTTTGAGAGTTATAACAAAATACTCATCATTTTCGTGTTTATGGCCATTTTCATGAGTTATTGCCCACAGTTTTATTTGCAAGTTGTATTTGCAAGGCCTGTAAACAAAAACTCGACGTTTTCGTGTTTATGGCCATTTTCATGAGTTATTGCCCATAGTTTTTGGGTTCAAGTTTTATTTAAAAGTCCTGTAAGACCCATTACATGTTTGATATATATGACTAAACCTCGTAGTTTTCGCGTTTTATGGCTGTTTTCATGAGCTATTGGAAATAGTTTTGGGGTATCCAAGGCGATTTACGACGACCTTAAGACCCGATACATTTTTGAGAGTAATGACCAAAAACTGATCGTTTTCGTTTTATGGTCGTTTTCATGAGCTATTGGTGCCACATCCCAAGATTTTCCAAATCTTATAATGTGAAAAATAAATAAACAAAATAAACGATTGTTGAATTTTAGGATGAAAAGAAACTTTTGTTTCTAAATGGAAACTTAAAAATCCCATCCTGAACAAACTTTGGTCAATGTTTGAATCCAACTAAATTCAAATCAAGTGGAATGCATTCTTCATAAATGCATCTGGAAATTTAAACACTTGAGAAATAAACCAAAACCACTAAAACCCTAATGGAAGGAAAACATTTCCATGTTATCTCTAAGCCTATGGATTTGATCCAAATGAAATTTTGTCAACAAACATTTATGAATGATCAAGAATGACAAATAGAAATGTTATTAAAACCATAGAAATTGGTTTCACTTAATTTGGAGCCATGGATAAAATCTTATGAATTTAATAAGATAAGGAAAAATAATTTCCAAAGCTAATAAAGCACTTATCTAAAATCCATACCAAATGGTGAGCAATTAATCCTAAAAATATTTAAAAGGATAAATAAATATCAAATAGGATTTTACAAATTGAAAACACCAAGTTTGGATCTATAAATAAAAAGATATGGATTTTATAAGATAAAGAAAGAAATATTAAATGAGGAATATTTAAAGACCAAATTAAATCTTGGCCTAATCCATAAGCAAATGGAATGAATATAACCCAAATCCAAATAAAATAATGGATAAAGAATTTCCAAATAAAATGGCATACACCAAATTCTATTTGAATAAAGACAAATCCAATTTTAAATGATTAATAAGTCATATTAAAAGTATTCCATGAATTATTTGACACCCAAATAAATAATTAAAACCTACTAAAAAAGATTTGGAAAGATTTAGAATTCTAATGGAGTTTGAAAACCATTATTAAATCTTATTTGAATGAATACAAGGGCTTATTTTAATTAATTAATATCCCCTAAAAAGAATAAATGAATTATTCAAAATTTGACTCTAAAATGAAATATTAATCAGTATTTGAATCTACACAAAGTTTGGCAAAGGTTTGAATTCAAATGAATGTTTGAATTGTTTAAACAAAACCAAAACAGAAAATCAAATGGGAAAAAGAAAAACAACCAGTAAAAAAAATGAAAACTAACTAGCCCAGCCCAGCTAGCCCACTAAGCCCAGCAGCCACCTCTCCCTCTCACCCCGAGCGAACCGTTTTTCACTGCAGAAGGAACTCACACCGCCACTGACTGCCTGGACCCACTCACCCCTCTCTATCTCACTGTTAACCAAACCCCACTCTGCCGCGTCATCGTCTTCCTCACCCCGCTGACCCTGCCCCTCACCTCGCCGGCTGTTTCAGCCGATTAAAGCTCGAGTCAATTCGCATTAACACTGTAGTTAATCTCCCCTGCGACCATGCCTTCTTAAACGCCTGCCCCTCCTCTCCATTTCCCCTCGCTCGCCCCTCCCTCCCTGCCTCCAGGCCGTTCTAATTCGAGCTGAGACCGCCTCTGCCCCGGGAACCTTCCGACGATGATTCCGACGAAGCCAGCCAGCCCCACTCCACCTCAACCACGCGTACGAGTTCCCCATCGCCCCCTGAACCTCCCTAGAACCTTGGCTTGCCTGCGCTTGAACCCCAGCGTCAGCAACGATCACGTCTGAGCAGCGCCGCCATCGTCCTCGACTCCAGCAAGCTTCCCTGGTGAGCACAGACTCCCCCTCGCCCTCTTTTTGATTCTCACTTGTTTGCCACTTGCGTAAGAAACTAACGGTACCCTCCATCTACTTTACCGAGCTCTGTAGCTTCACCGTCAACGACGTCTGAACACAACCGACGGTTCCACGAACTCCGACGAGCAATTACGTTCTTCCTTGTGCGCCCCTTGCCTCCTCGCGAGTACTTCGAGCATCAGTGACACCATACGAACCTGGTGAGCCATTCCCCTTGTTCCCTTGCTTCCTTATTCGCTGAGACCGCCGTTAGCCGAGCGCCGCTGGTTTTTGGTCGTAGTGCCCTGAGCCGCTGGATCTTGATCGGACGGATACTATAGAACCTTAACCAAAGGGGTAAGTAGTGCCGCATGATCCACTTTAGATCTAACGGCTGTCCTCGATCGATCCAACCGAACCGTTACCGACAAATAAGAAGCAGCCGCGTGTCCTAGATTCTGATTTAAAAACATGATTTGTTCTATTAGATGTTCAATTTTGAAAATTGCATAACTTTCAAACCACACGTCCAAATTTTGCAAATTTTATATCAATGGAATCAGCAAGACAAGCCCTATCCAACCATGCCCTTTGTTTAGTAAATTTCTTCTGGTAAAATGGTTGTTTTTGCAGAAACTTGTGTAGGCATATTTTGAATATCAAATTCTTTCTAAAATTATTTTAGTGATGAAATATTTGGCAAATGGTTTGTTTTGAACCTACTGACCTTAGAAATCAATTTGTGGTTTCAAAATTATATTTGGTGAAGCAAAAGGATAAATCTTTGATTTAAAGCATTTCTAGTCAAATAAAAATAATGTTTATATATTAAAAATGCTTTTGGAGGAAAACCCTTTGGGAAATGTTTTGATTTAAACTCTCTGACCCTAAACACAAAGTTTTATGGTTTGAAAATATATTTGGTGAACCCTATAAAGATTATTGCTTTACTAAAGACATTTTCTAACCACATAAAATATTGATTTGTTTTAAAAATGGTTTATAAAGTAAAATCATTTGCAAATGATTTTGCCACTTTTATAAAATGACCAATAGGTGTTTTATAATGTTTATAACCTATTAGAAACCACCTTTAAAAATAAAACAATCTTTTTCATGCTTGCATGCATTGCTTTGTTTCTATCATTTTATGTGATGTTGCTTGAATGGTAGATTGAAATTGTACCTTGCTTGATTGAATTGTAGTGATTTGAAGAGTGTGAATATTGCAAGATCAAGGAGTGAATTTATACTCTCTACCAAAAAGGCAAGTGATGCTTCATACTTTGTCCCATTATTTTCACTATGCATTAGTGATATTTCTAAGTAGGACTTGCATGGAATTTTGCTAAGTATAAACTATGCCATGGGAAATCCTAGTAGATGAAACCTTAGTAGAAATTTCCTAAGTTAAGATTCCTACTACTATCATGCTTAGCTTAGCTAGTAGAAAACAAGGGTGGATTATATTTCATGCTATGGAATATTTCTAAGTCAAGGACTTGTGTTTTGTTTAATAAAACAACTAAGTGAATGAATCACCTGGGTGGAATGGAAAGAATGGTTTGTGTTGAGTGGTTATGCAAGTCCAGTATGCTGGGGAAAACTTGGGCATCACCAAGTCCAGTATGTTGGGGAAAACTTGGTATCTCACTTGTGGATGGCCACCCAGGAACAAAGAGATTTGAGATGTCAAATGTTGAGAAGCTTCAAGTGCGGCCACTTGGCATTATGGGCTCTGCCTGGATCATATAGGTTGCAATAACTTAGCCATTTGGATAGTTGGTGGTAGTGGGGTGATAGGTTGGAACGCATCCATTTGGTCTAAGGGAAGGCTTCTGAAAGGTCCGGTCTTGGTGAAAATCAAGTCTTGTGGGGAAAGTGCACCGCCTCTGCAGAGTGTAAAAAAATCTAAGTACTTAGCCATGTCCCTGGTAAAGGACAATTTGAGCATCAAGACATGGAAGCTATCAAGAATCTCCTCATCCAAATTTCTAAGTTAAAAACTTGTGGTTGAACAAGGGTTGAAGGATCACCAATTTCTATTGGGAGATGCCTTGGGTGATTTTGACAAACAAAAACTTAGTTTTTCAAATGATAAGGAAAAATCTATTTTGAGCAAAGCAAGCCTAAGCTCCACTTAGCCAAATGCATATAGATGATAGACTCCACTATACTACCTTAGTATCACTTGCCAATACAATTCAAATGTATTAACCCTTGTGGCTGTAACTTGTTCTGTTGCAGGTTTATTTGATGTTAGTAAGATGTGTTGATTAGGATTACAAGTCTATAACCAACATGTTTGCCTGTGGCACTTTGAAGAAGAAGGACCCCATGCTATTGTTATATTCTGCTGCATTGTAATGAGATAGCCAAACGAGCTATGTAAGATGTAATAAATTATTTTATTCCTGGTTATAAAGTTGTATTATGACCTTTGTTTCTTAATATTACATCTTAACTGTGGATTCTAGCTATTAATCCAGGGACTAGCATTGTCAACACAGGGATCTCTACCTTTTTAAAGGTTGGGACCTCTACAATTGGCCATAGTTTTTAGGTTCTAGGCGGATTTGCATACCTTGTTAGAACTGTTACATGTTTGACATATATGACTAGAAACTCGTCTTTCCGCGTTTTATGGTTGTTTTCATGAGCTATTGCCCACAGTTTTGGGGTTCTAGCGCGATTTACAACGATCTTACAACCCGATACATGCTTGAGAGTTATGAACAAAAACTCGTCGTTTTCGTGTTTATGGCCATTTTCATGAGTTATTGCCCAAAGTTATTGGGTCAAGTTATATTTGCAAGGCCTATATGACTCGTTACATGTTTGAGATATATGACCAAAACTTGTAGTTTTCGTGTTTTTTGGCTATTTTAACGAGCTATTGGCCATAGTTTTGGGGGTTCCAGGTCTACTTACAACGACCTTAAGACCCGATACAAGTTTGAGAGTTATGAACAAAAACTCGATGTTTTCGTGTTTATGGCCATTTTCATGAGTTATTGCCCACGGTTTTTGGGTTCAAGTTGTATTTGCAAGGCCTGTAAGACCCATTACATGTTTGATATATATGAGTAAACCTCGTAGTTTTCGCGTTTTATGGCCGTTTTCATGAGCTATTGGAAATAGTTTTGGGGGATCCAGGGCGTTTACAACGACTTTAAGACTCGATACATTTTTGAGAGTAATGACCAAAAACTGGTCGTTTTCGTTTATGGCCATTTTCATGAGTTATTGCCCATAGTTTTGGGTTCAAGTTGTATTTGCAAAGCCTGTAAGACACGTTACATGTTTGAGATATATGACTAAACTCATAGTTTTCGCGTTTTATGGACGTTTCGATGAGCTATTGGCCATAGTTTTGGGGGTTCGAGGGCGATTTACAACGACCTTAAGACCCGATACATGTTTGAGAGTTATGACCAAAAACTCGTCGTTTTCATGTTTATGGCCATTTTCATGAGTTATTGCCCACAGTTTTTGGGTTCAAGTTTTATTTGCAAGGCTTGTAAGACTCGTTACATGTATGAGATATATAACTAAACTCGTAATTTTTACGTTTTATGGCCGTTTTCATGAGCTATTGGCCATAGTTTTGGGGGTTCTAGGGAGATTTACAACGGCCTTAAGGCCCGATACATGTTTGAGAGTTATGACCAAAAACTCGTCGTTTTCGTGTTTATGGCCATTTTCATGAGGTATTGCCCATAGTTTTTGGGTTCAAGTTGTATTTGCAAGGTCCGAAAGACACGTTACATGTTTGAGATATATTCCTAAAAACTCGTAGTTTTCACGTTTTATGGCCGTTTTCATAAGCTATTGCCCATAGATTTGGGGTTCCAAGACGATTTAAAACGACCTTAAGACCTGATATATGTTTGAGAGTTATAACAAAATACTCATCATTTTCGTGTTTATGGCCATTTTCATGAGTTATTGCCAAAAAATTGGGTTCATGTTGTATTTGCAAGGCCCGTAAGACCTATTACATGTTTGAGATATGACCAAAACTCGTAGTTTTAACATTTTATGGCCGTTTTCATGAGCTATAGGCCATAGTTTTGGGGGTTCCAGGGAGATTTACATCGACCTTAAGACATGATACATGTTTGAGTGTTATGACCAAAAACTTGTCGTTTTTGTGTTTATGGCCATTTTCATGAGTTATTGCCCACAGTTTTTGGGTTCAAGTTGTATTTGCAAGGCCTATAAGACCCGTTACATGTTTGAGATATATGACTAAAATTCGTAGTTTTCGCGTTTTCTGGCCGTTTTCATGAGCTATTGCCCATATTTTTGGGGGTTCCAGGGCGATTTACAACGACCTTAAGTCCCGATACATGTTTGAGAGTTATGACCAAAAACTCGTCGTTTTCGTGTTTGAGGCCATTTTCATGAGTTATTGCGCACAGTTTTTGGGTTCAAGTTGTATTTGCAAGGCATGTAAGACCCGTTACATGTTTGAAATATATGCCTAAAAACTCATAGTTCTCGCCTTTCCGCAATAACTCATGAGCTATTGACCAAAAACTTGTTGTTCCTGGATGATTTACGACGACCTAAAGTCCGATACATGTTTGGGAGTTATAACAAAATACTCGTCGATTTCGTTTTTATGGCCATTTTCATGAGTTATTGCAGAAAGGTTTTGGGTTCAAGTTGTATTTTCAAGGCCTGTAAGACTTGTTACATATTTGAGATTTATGACTAAAAACTCGTAGTTTTCGCGTTTATGGTCGTTTTCATGAGCTATTAGCCATAGTATTGGGGGTTCCAGAGTGATTTACGACGACCTTAAGACCTGATACATGTTTGAGTGTTATGACCAAAAACTCGTCGTTTTCGTGGTTATGGCCATTTTCATGAGTTATTGCCCACAGTTTTGGCGTTCAATTTATATTTGCAAGGCCTGTAAGACCCATTACATGTTTGAGATATGACTAAAACACGTAGTTTTCACGTTTTATGGTTGTTTTCATGAGCTATTGGCCATAGTTTTGGGGGTTTCAGGTCTATGTACAACGACCTTAAGACCCGATACATGTTTGAGAGTTATGAACAAAAACTCTATGTTTTCGTGTTTATGGCCATTTCTTGAGTTATTGCCCACAATTTTTGGGTTCAAGTTTTATTTGCAAGGCCTGTAAGACCCATAACATGTTTGATATATATGACTAAACCTCATAGTTTTCGCATTTTATGGCCGTTTTCATGAGCTATTGGAAATAGTTTTGGGGGATTCAGGGCGGTTTACGACGACCTTAAGACTCGATACATTTTTGAGAGTAATGACCAAAAACTGATCAATTTCGTTTGAGAGTTATTGCCCGTAGTTTTTGGGTTCAAGTTGTATTTGCAAAGCCTGTAAGACACATTACATGTTTGAGATATAAGACTAAACTCGTAGTTTTCGCGTTCTATGGCCGTTTCGATGAGATATTGGCCATAGTTTTGGGGGTTCGAGGGCGATTTACAACGACCTTAATACCCGGTACATGTTTTAGAGTTATGACAAAAAACTCATCTTTTTCGTGTTTATGGCCATTTTCATGAGTTATTTCCCACAGTTTTTTGGTTCAAGTTGTATTTGCAAGGCCTATAAGACCTGTTACATGTTTGAGATATGACTAAAACTCGTAGTTTTCACATTTTATGTATGTTTTCATGAGCTATTAGCCATAGTTTTGGGGGTTCCAGGGCGATTTACAACGACCTTAAGACTTTTATACATGTTTGAGTGTTATGACAAAAACACGCCGTTTTCGTGTTTATGGCCATTTTCATGAGTTATTACCCATGGATTTTGGGTTGAAGTTTTATTTGCAAGGCTTGTAAGACTCGTTACATGTATGAGATATCTAACTAAAACTCGTAGTTTTCACGTTTTATGGCCGTTTTCATGAGCTATTGGCCATAGTTTTGGGGGTTCTAGGGCGATTTACAACGGCCTCAAGGCCCGATACATGTTTGAGAGTTATGACGAAAAACTCGCCGTTTTCGTGTTTATGGCCATTTTCATGAGGTATTGCCCACAGTTTTTGGGTTCAAGTTGTATTTGCAAGGCCTGTAAGACCCGTTACATGTTTGAGATATATTCCTAAAAACTCATAGTTTTCACGTTTTATGGCCGTTTTCATGAGCTATGGGCCATAGTATTGGGGGTTCCAGGGCGATTTACAATGACCTTAAGACCTGATAGATGTTTGAGTGTTATGACCAAATACTTGTCGTTTTCGTGTTTATGGCCATTTTCATGAGTTATTGCCCACAGTTTTTGGGTTCAAGTTGTATTTGCAAGGCCTATAAGACCTGTTACATGTTTGAGATATATGACTAAAATTCGTAGTTTTCGCGTTTTCTGGCCATTTTCATGAGCTATTGCCCATAGTTTTGGGGGTTCCAGGGCGATTTACAACGACCTTAGGGCCCGATACATGTTTGAGAATTATGACCAAAAACTCGTCGTTTTCGTGTTTGTGGCCAATTTCATGAGTTATTGCCCACAGTTTTTGGGTTCAAGTTGTATTTGCAAGGCCTGTAAGACACGTTACATGTTTGAGATATATGCCTAAAAACTCATAGTTTTCGTGTTTTATGGCCGTTTTCATGAGCTATTGCCCGTAGATTTGGGGTTACAGGATGATTTACAACGACCTTAAGACCGATACATGTTTGAGAGTTATAACAAAATACTCGTCGGTTTCGTGTTTATGGCCATTTTCATGAGTTATTGCGGAAAGGTTTTGGGTTCAAGTTGTATTTGCAAGTCCTGTAAGACCTGTTACATATTTGAGATTTATGAGTAAAAACTCGTAGTTTTCGCGTTTTATGGCCGTTTTCATGAGCTATTGGCCATAGTATTGGAGTTCCAGGGTGATTTACAATGACCTTAAGACCTGATACATGTTTGAGTGTTATGACCAAAAACTCGTGGTTTTCGTGTTTATGGCCCACAGTATTTGGGTTCAATTAAGTTTTATTTGCAAGGCCTGTCAGACCCGTTACATGTTTGAGATATGACTAAAACTCGTAGTTTTCACGTTTTATTGCCGTTTTCATGAGCTATTGGCCATAGTTTTGGGGGTTCCGGGGCGATTTACAATGACCTTAAGACCTGATACATGTTTGAGTGTTATGACAAGAAACTCGTCGTTTTCGTGTTTATGGCCATTTTCATGAGTTATTGCCCACAGTTTTTGGGTTCAAATTTTATTTGCAAGGCTTGTAAGAAACTTTAGATGTATGAGATATATAACTAAAACTCGTAGTTTTCACGTTTTATGGTCATTTTCATGAGCTATGGGCCATAGTTTTGGGGGTTCTAGGGCGATTTACAACGGTCTTACGGCCCGATACATGTTTGAGAGTTATGACCAAAAACTCGTCGTTTTCATGTTTATGGCCATTTTCATGAGGTATTGCCCACAATTTTTGGGTTCAAGTTGTATTTGCAAGGCCTATAAGACCAGTTACATGTTTGAGATTTATTCCTAAAAACTCGTAGTTTTCACATTTGATGGCCGTTTTCATGAGCTATTGCCCATAGATTTGGGGTTCCAGGACGATTTACAACAACCTTAAGACCCGATACATGTTTGGAGTTATAATAAAATACTCATCATTTTCGTGTTTATGGCCATTTTCATGAGTTATTGCCAAAAAATTGGGTTCAAGTTTGTATTTGCAACGCCTGTAAGACCCGTTACATGTTTGAGATATGACTAAAACTCGTAGTTTTCATGTTTATGGCCGTATTCATGAGCTATTGGCCATAGTTTTGGGGGTTCCAGGGCGATTTACAACGACCTTAAGACCTGATACATATTTGAGTGTTATGACTAAAAACTCATCGTTTTCGTGTTTATGGCCATTTTCATGAGTTATTGCCCATAGTTTTTGGGTTCAAGTTTTATTTGCAAGGCCAGTAAGACATGTTACATGTATGAGATATATAACTAAAACTGGTTGTTTTCACGTTTTATGGCCGTTTTCATGAGCTATGGGCCATAGTTTTGGGGGTTCTAGGGCGATTTACAACGGCCTTAAGGCCCGATACATGTTTGAGAGTTATGACCAAAAACTCGTCGTTTTCGTGTTTATTGCCATTTTCATGAGGTATTGCCCATAGTTTTTGGGTTCAAGTTTTATTTGCAAAGCCTATAAGACCAGTTACATGTTTGAGATATATTCCTAAAAACTCGTGGTTTTCACATTTTATGGCCGTTTTCATGAGCTATTGCCCATAGATTTGGGGTTCCAGGAGGATTTACAACGACCTTAAGACCGGATACATGTTTGAGAGTTATAAAAAAATACTCACCATTTTCGTGTTTATGGCCATTTTCATGAGTTATTGCCAAAAAAATTGGGTTCAAGTTTGTATTTGCAAGGCCTGTAAGACCTATTACATGTTTGAGATATGAGTAAAACTCGTAGTTTTCGCGTTTTATGGCCGTTTTCATGAGCTATTGGCCATAGTATTGGGGTTCCAGGGCGATTTACAACGACCTTAAGACCTGATACATGTTTGAGTGTTATGACCAAAAAATCGTCGTTTTCGTGTTTATGGCCATTTTCATGAGTTATTGCCCACAATATTTGGGTTCAAGTTTTATTTGCAAGGCCTGTAAGACCCATTACATGTTTGAGATATGACTAAAACTCGTAGTTTTCACATTTTATGCTTGTTTTCATGAGCTATTGGCCATAGTTTTGGGGGTTCCAGGGCGATTTACAACGACCTTAAGACCTGATACATGTTTGATTGTTATGACCAAAAACTTGTCGTTTTCGTGTTTATGGCCATTTTCATGAGTTATTGCCCACAGTTTTTGGGTTCAAGTTTTATTTGCAAGGCCTGTAAGACACGTTACTTGTATGAGATATATAACTAAAACTCGTAGTTTTCACGTTTTATGGCCGTTTTCATGAACTATGGGCCATAGTTTTGGGGGTTCTAGGGCGATTTACAACGGCCTTAAGGCCCGATACATGTTTGAGAGTTATGACCAAAAACTCGTCGTTTTCATGTTTATGGCCATTTTCATGAGGTATTGCCCACAGTTTTTGGGATCAAGTTGTAATTACAAAGCCTATAAGACCAGTTACATGTTTGAGATATATTCCTAAAAACTCGTAGTTTTCACATTTTATGGCCGTTTTCATGAGCTATTGCCCATAGATTTGGGGTTCCAGGACGATTTACAACAACCTTACGACCCGATACATGTTTGAGAGTTATAAAAAAATACTCATCATTTTCGTGTTTATGGCCATTTTCATGAGTTATTGCCAAAAAAATTAGGTTCAAGTTTGTATTTGCAAGGCCTGTAAGACCTGTTACATGTTTGAGATATGACTAAAACTCGTAGTTTTCATGTTTTATGGCCGTTTTCATGAGCTATTGTCCATAGTTTTGGGGGTTCCAGGGCGATTTACAACAACCTTAAGACCTGATACATGTTTGAGTGTTATGACTAAAAACTCGTCGTTTTCGTGTTTATGGCCATTTTCATGAGTTATTGCCCACTGTTTTTGGGTTCAAGTTTTATTTGCAAGGCCTGTAAGACACGTTACATGTATGAGATATATAACTAAAACTCGTAGTTTTCGCGTTTTATGGTCGTTTTCATGAGCTATTGGCCATAGTTTTGGGGGTTCTAGGGCGATTTACAACGACCTTAAGGCCCGATACATGTTGGAGAGTTATGACCAAAAACTCGTCGTTTTCATGTTTGTGGCCATTTTCATGAGTTATTGCCCACAGTTTTGGGGTTCAAGTTGTATTTGCAAGGCCTGTAAGACACGTTACATGTTTGAGATATATGCCTAAAAACTCATAGTTTTCGCGTTTTATGGCCGTTTTCATGAGCTATTGCCAATAGATTTGGGGTTCTAAGATGATTTACAACGACCTTAAGACCGATACATGTTTGAGAGTTATAACAAAATACTCGTCGTTTTCGTGTTTATGGCCATTTTCATCAGTTATTGCGGAAAGGTTTTGGGTTCAAGTTGTATTTGCAAGTCCTGTAAGACCTGTTACATATTTGAGATTTATGACTAAAAACTCGTAGTTTTCGCGTTTTATGGCCATTTTCATGAGCTATTGGCCATAGTATTGGGGTTCCAGGGCGATTTACAACGACCTTAAGACCTGATACATGTTTGAGTGTTATGACCAAAAACTCGTCGTTTTCGTGTTTATGGCCATTTTCATGAGTTATTGCCCATAGTATTTGGGTTCAAGTTTTATTTGCAAGGCCTGCAAGACCCGTTACATGTTTGAGATATGACTAAAACTCGTAGTTTTCACATTTTATGCTTGTTTTCATGAGCTATTGGACATAGCCCACACTTTTTGGGTTCAAGTTGTATTTGCAAAGCTTTTAAGACCCGTTACAAATTTGAGATATATGAGTAAAAACTCGTAATTTTCGCGTTTTATGGTCGTTTTTATGAGCCATTGCCCATAGTTTTCGGGGGTTCCAGGGCAATTTACAACGACCTTAAGACCCGATACATGTTTGAGAGTTATGATCAAAAACTCATCGTTTTCGTGTTTATGGCCATTTTCATGAGTTATTGCCCACACTTTTTGGGTTCAACTTTTATTTGCATGGCCTATAAGACCCGTTACATGTTTGACATACATGAAAAAAACTCAGAGTTTTCGCATTTTATGGCCGTTTTTATGAGCTATTACACATAGTTTTGGGGTTCCAGGGCGATTTACAACGACATTGAGACCCGGTACATGTTTGAGAGTTATAACAAAAAACTCGTCGTTTTCATGTTTATGTCCATTTTTATGAGTTATTGCCCACATTTTGTAGGTTCCAGTTGGATTTGCAATGCCTGTAAGACCCGTTACATGTTTGAGATATATGACTAAAAACTCGTAGTTCGTGTTTTATTGTCGTTTTCATGAGCTATTCCCCACTATTTAGGGGTTCTAGGGCGATTTACAACGACCATAAGACCTGATACATGTTGGAAAGATATGACCCCAAAATCGCATTTTTCGTGTTTTATGGATGTTTTCATGAGCTATTGCCCACAGTTTTATGATTCTAGGGCGATTTACAGCAACCTTAAGACTCGATACATGTTTGAGAGTTATGACCAAAACATTTTCCTTTTCGTGTTTTATGGTCGTTTTCATGAGCTATTGGTCATAGTTTTTGGGTTCTAGGCGGATTTGCATACCTCGTTAGAACTGTTACATGTTTGAGAGATATGACCAGAAACTCGTCGTTTCCGTGTTTTATGGCCGTTTTCATGAGCTGTTGCCCATAGTTTCGGGGTTCTAGGGCCATTTACAATGACCTTACAACCCGATACATGCTTGGGAGTTATGACCAAAAACTCGTTGTTTTCGTGTTTATGGCCATTTTCATGAGTTATTGCCGAAAGTTTTTGGGTCAAGTTGTATTTGCAAGGCCTATAAGACCCGTTACATGTTTGAGATATATGACTAAAACTCGTAGTTTTCGCGTTTCTTGGCTATTTTCACGAGCTACTAGCCATAGTTTTGGGGGTTCCAGGGTAATTTACAACGATCTTAAGATCCGATACATGTTTGAGAGTTATGACCAAAAACTCGTCGTTTTCGTGTTTATGGCCATTTTCATTAGTTATTGCCCACAGTTTTTGGGATCAAGTTGTATTTGCAAGGCCTGTAAGACCCGTCACATGTTTGATATATATATATATGACTAAAACTAGTACTTTTCACGTTTTATGGCCATTTTCATGAGCTACTGGCCATAGTTTTGGGGGTTCGAGGGCGATTTACAACTACCTTAAGACCCAATACATGTTTGAGAGTTATGACCAAAAAACTCGTCGTTTTCGTGTTTATGGACATTTTGATGAGTAATTGCCCATAGTTCTTGGTTTCAAGTTGTATTTGCAACGCCTATAAGACCCGTTACATGTTTGAGATATTTGACTCAAAACTCATAGTTTTCGCGATTTATGGCCGTTTTCATGAGCTATTGCCCACAAATTTGGGGTTCAAGTTGTATTTGCAAGGCCTATAAGACTCGTTAAATGTTTGACACATATGACTAAAAACTCAGAGTTTTCGCGTTTTATGGCCGTTTTCATGAGCTATTGCACATAGTTTTGTGGTTCCAGGGCGATTTACAACGACCTTAAGACCCGATACATGTTCGAGAGTTATAACAAAAAAACTCATCATTTTCATGTTTATGTTCAATTTTATTAGTTATTTCCCACAAATTTTAGGTTCCAGTTGGATGTGCAAGGCCTATAAGACCCGTCACATGTTTGAGATATATGACTAAAACTCGTAGTTCGTGTTTTATGGCTGTTCTCATGAGTTATTCCCCACTATTTAAGGGTTCTAGAGCGATTTACAACGACCTTCAGACCTGGTACATGTTAGAAAGATATGACCCCAAAATCACATTTTTCGCGTTTTATGGATGTTTTCATGAGCTATTGCCCATAGTTTTATGATTCTAGGGAGATTTACAGCAACCTTAAGACTCGATACATGTTTGAGAGTTATGACCAAAAACTCATCGTTTTCGTGTTTATCGCCATTTTCATGAGGTATTGCCCACAGTTTTTGGGTTCAAGTTGTATTTGTAAGGCCTGTAAGACCCGTTACATGTTTCAGATATATGCCTAAAAACTCGTAGTTTTCACGTTTTATGGCCGTTTTCATGAGCTATTGCCCATAGATTTGGGGTTCTAGGATGATTTACAAAAACCTTAAGTCCGATACATGTTTGAGAGTTATAAAAAAATACTCATCATTTTTGTGTTTATGGCCATTTTCATGAGTTATTGCGGAAAGGTTTTGTGTTCAAGCTGTATTTGCAAGGCCTGTAAGACCTGTAACATTTTTGAGATTTATGACTAAAAACTCGTAGTTTTCGCGTTTTATGGCCGTTTTCATGAGCTATTGGCCATAGTATTGGGGGTTCCAGGGCGATTTACAACGACCTTAAGACCTGATACATGTTTGAGTGTTATGACCAAAAACTCGTCGTTTTCGTGTTTATGGCCATTTTCATGAGTTATTGCCCATAGTTTTTGGGTTCAAGTTGTATTTGCAAGGCCTGTAAGACCCGTTACTTGTTTGAGATATGACTAAAACTCGTAGTTTTCACGTTTTATGGCTGTTTTCATGAGCTATTGGCCATAGTTTTGGGGGATCTAGGGCGATTTACAACGACCTTAAGACCTGATACATGTTTGAGTGTTATGACTAAAAACTCGTCGTTTTCGTGTTTATGGCCATTTTCATGAGTTATTGCCCATAATTTTTGGGTTCAAGTTTTCTTTGCAAGGCCTATAAGACTTGTTACATGTATGAGATATATAACTAAAACTCGTAGTTTTCACGTTTTATGGCCGTTTTCATGAGCTATTGGCCATAGTTTTGGGGGTTCTAGGGCGATTTGCAACGACATTAAGCCCGGTACATGTTTGAGAGTTATGACCAAAAACTCGTCGTTTTCGTGTTTATGGACATTTTCATGAGTTATTGGCCATAGTTTTTGGGTTCAAGTTGTATTTGCAAGGCCTGTAAGACCCGTTACATGTTTGAGATATATGACTAGAACTCGTAGTTTTCGCTTTTTATGGCCGTTTTCATGAGCTATTGGCCATAGTTTTGGGGGTTCCAGGGCGATTTACAATGACCTTAAGGCCCGATATATGTTTGAGAGTTATGACCAAAAACTCGTCGTTTTTGTGTTTATGGCAATTTTCATGAGTTATTGCCCACGGTTTTTGGGTTCAAGTTGTATTTGCAAGGCCTGTAAGACCCGTTACATGTTTGAGATATATGCCTAAAAACTTGTAGTTTTCGCGTTTTATGGCCGTTGTCATGAGCTATTGCCCATAGATTTAGGGTTCTAGGACCATTTACAATGACCTTAAGACACGATACATGTTTGACAGCTATAACAAAATACTCGTCATTTTCGTGTTTATGGCCATTTTCATGAGTTATTACGGAAAGGTTTTGGGTTCAAGTTGTATTTGCAAAGCTTTTAAGACCCGTTACAAATTTGAGATATGAGTAAAAACTCGTAATTTTCGCGTTTTATGGTCGTTTTTATGAGCCATTGCCCATAGTTTTCGGGGGTTCCAGGGCAATTTACAACGACCTTAAGACCCGATACATGTTTGAGAGTTATGATCAAAAACTCGTCGTTTTCGTGTTTATGGCCATTTTCATGAGTTATTGCCCACACTTTTTGGGTTCAACTTTTATTTGCAAGGCCTATAAGACCCGTTACATGTTTGACATACATGACAAAAACTCAGAGTTTTCGCGTTTTATGGCCGTTTTTATGAGCTATTACACATAGTTTTGGGGTTCCAGGGCGATTTACAACGACCTTGAGACCCAGTACATGTTTGAGAGTTATAACAAAAAAAAACTCGTCATTTTCATGTTTATGTCCATTTTTATGAGTTATTGCCCACATTTTGTAGGTTCCAGTTGGATTTGCAATCCCTGTAAGACCCGTTACATGTTTGAGATATATGACTAAAAACTCGTAGTTCGTGTTTTATTGTCGTTTTCATAAGCTATTCCCCACTATTTAGGGCTTCTAGGGTGATTTACAACGACCATAAGACCTAATACATGTTGGAAAGATATGACCCCAAAATCGCATTTTTCGTGTTTTATGGATGTTTTCATGAGCTATTGCCCACAGTTTTATGATTCTAGGGCGATTTACAGCAACCTTAAGACTCGATACATGTTTGAGAGTTATGACCAAAACATTTTCCTTTTCGTGTTTTATGGTCGTTTTCATGAGCTATTGGTCATAGTTTTTGGGTTCTAGGCGGATTTGCATACCTCGTTAGAACTGTTACATGTTTGAGAGATATGACCAGAAACTCGTCGTTTCCGCATTTTATGGCCGTTTTCATGAGCTGTTGCCCATAGTTTCGGGGTTCTAGAGCCATTTACAATGACCTTACAACCCGATACATGCTTGGGAGTTATGACCAAAAACTCGTCGTTTTCGTGTTTATGGCCATTTTCATGAGTTATTGCCGAAAGTTTTTGGGTCAAGTTGTATTTGCAAGGCCTATAAGACCCGTTACATGTTTGAGATATATGACTAAAACTCGTAGTTTTCGCGTTTTTTGGCTATTTTCACGAGCTACTAGCCATAGTTTTGGGGGTTCCAGGGTAATTTACAACAATCTTAAGATCCGATACATGTTTGAGAGTTATGACCAAAAACTCGTCGTTTTCGTGTTTATGGCCATTTTCATTAGTTATTGCCCACAGTTTTTGGGATCAAGTTGTATTTGCAAGGCCTGTAAGACCCGTTACATGTTTCATATATATATGACTAAAACTAGTACTTTTCACGTTTTATGGCCATTTTCATGAGCTACTGGCCATAGTTTTGGGGGTTCGAGGGCGATTTACAACTACCTTAAGACCCAATACATGTTTGAGAGTTATGACCAAAAAACTCGTCGTTTTCGTGTTTATGGACATTTTGATGAGTTATTGCCCATAGTTCTTGGTTTCAAGTTGTATTTGCAACGCCTATAAGACCCGTTACATGTTTGAGATATTTGACTCAAAACTCATAGTTTTCGCGATTTATGGCCGTTTTCATGAGCTATTGCCCATAGTTTTTGGGTTCAAGTTGTATTTGCAAGGCCTATAAGACTCGTTAAATGTTTGACACATATGACTAAAAACTCAGAGTTTTCGCGTTTTATGGCCGTTTTCATGAGCTATTGCACATAGTTTTGTGGTTCCAGGGCGATTTACAACGACCTTAAGACCCGATACATGTTCGAGAGTTATAACAAAAAACTCATCATTTTCATGTTTATGTTCAATTTTATTAGTAATTTCCCACAAATTTTAGGTTCCAGTTGGATTTGCAAGGCCTATAAGACCCGTCACATGTTTGAGATATATGACTAAAACATGTAGTTCGTGTTTTATGGCTGTTCTCATGAGTTATTCCCCACTATTTAAGGGTTCTAGAGCGATTTACAACGACCTTCAGACCTGATACATGTTAGAAAGATATGACCCCAAAATCACATTTTTCGCGTTTTATGGATGTTTTCATGAGCTATTGCCCATAGATTTATGATTCTAGGGAGATTTACAGCAACCTTAAGACTCGATACATGTTTGAGAGTTATGACCAAAAACTCATCGTTTTCGTGTTTATCGCCATTTTCATGAGGTATTGCCCACAGTTTTTGGGTTCCAGTTGTATTTGTAAGGCCTGTAAGACCCGTTACATATTTTAGATATATGCCTAAAAACTCGTAGTTTTCACGTTTTATGGCCGTTTTCATGAGCTATTGCCCATAGATTTGGGGTTCCAGGATGATTTACAAAAACCTTAAGTCCGATACATGTTTGAGAGTTATAAAAAAATACTCATCATTTTCGTGTTTATGGCCATTTTCATGAGTTATTGCGGAAAGGTTTTGGGTTCAAGCTGTATTTGCAAGGCCTGTAAGACCTGTTACATATTTGAGATTTATGACTAAAAACTCGTAGTTTTCGCATTCTATGGCCGCTTTCATGAGCTATTGGCCATAGTATTGGGGGTTCCAGGGCGATTTACAACGACCTTAAGACCTGATACATGTTTGAGTGTTATGACCAAAAACTCGTCGTTTTCGTGTTTATGGCCATTTTCATGAGTTATTGCCCACAGTTTTTGGGTTCAAATTGTATTTGCAAGGCCTATAAGACCCGTTACATGTTTGAGATATGACTAAAACTCGTAGTTTTCACGTTTTATGGCTGTTTTCATGAGCTATTGGCCATAGTTTTGGGGGATCTAGGGCGATTTACAACGACCTTAAGACCTGATACATGTTTGAGTGTTATGACTAAAAACTCGCCGTTTTCGTGTTTATGGCCATTTTCATGAGTTATTGCCCATAATTTTTGGGTTCAAGTTTTGTTTGCAAGGCCTATAAGACTTTTTACATGTATGAGATATATAACTAAAACTCGTAGTTTTCACGTTTTATGGCCGTTTTCATGAGCTATTGGCCATAGTTTTGGGGGTTCTAGGGCGATTTACAACGACATTAAGCCCGATACATGTTTGAGAGTTATGACCAAAAACTCGTCGTTTTCGTGTTTATGGACATTTTCATGAGTTATTGGCCATAGTTTTTGGGTTCAAGTTGTATTTGCAAGGCCTGTAAGACCCGTTACATCTTTGAGATATATGACTAGAACTCGTAGTTTTCGCTTTTTATGGCCGTTTTCATGAGCTATTGGCCATAGTTTTGGGGGTTCCAGGGCGATTTACAATGACCTTAAGGCCCGATATATGTTTGAGAGTTATGACCAAAAACTCGTCGTTTTTGTGTTTATGGCAATTTTCATGAGTTATTGCCCACGGTTTTTGGGTTCAAGTTGTATTTGCCAGGCCTGTAAGACCCGTTACATGTTTGAGATATATGCCTTAAAACTTGTAGTTTTCGCGTTTTATGGCCGTTGTCATGAGCTATTGCCCATAGATTTAGGGTTCCAGGACCATTTACAACGACCTTAAGACACGATACATGTTTGACAGCTATAACAAAATACTCGTCATTTTCGTGTTTATGGCCATTTTCATGAGTTATTACGGAAAGGTTTTGGGTTCAAGTTGTATTTGCAAAGCTTTTAAGACCCGTTACAAATTTGAGATATATGAGTAAAAACTCGTAATTTTCGCGTTTTATGGTCGTTTTTATGAGCCATTGCCCATAGTTTTCGGGGGTTCCAGGGCAATTTACAATGACCTTAAGACCCGTTACATGTTTGAGAGTTATGATCAAAAACTCGTCATTTTCGTGTTTATAGCCATTTTCATGAGTTATTGCCCACACTTTTTGGGTTCAACTTTTATTTGCAAGGCCTATAAGACCCGTTACATGTTTGACATACATGACAAAAACTCAGAGTTTTCGCGTTTTATGACCGTTTTTATGAGCTATTACACATAGTTTTGGGGTTCCAGGGCGATTTACAACAACCTTGAGACCCGGTACATGTTTGAGAGTTATAACAAAAAAAACTCGTCATTTTCATGTTTATGTCCATTTTTATGAGTTATTGCCCACATTTTGTAGGTTCCAGTTGGATTTGCAATGCCTGTAAGACCCGTTACATGTTTGAGATATTTGACTCAAAACTCATAGTTTTCGCGATTTATGGCCGTTTTCATGAGCTATTGCCCACAGTTTTTGGGTTCAAGTTGTATTTGCAAGGCCTATAAGACTCGTTAAATGTTTGACACATATGACTAAAAACTCAGAGTTTTCGCGTTTTATGGCCGTTTTCATGAGCTATTGCACATAGTTTTGTTGTTCCAGGGCGATTTACAACGACCTTAAGACCCGATACATGTTCGAGAGTTATAACAAAAAACTCATCATTTTCATGTTTATGTTCAATTTTATGAGTTATTTCCCACAAATTTTAGGTTCCAGTTGGATTTGCAAGGCCTATAAGACCCGTCACATGTTTGAGATATATGACTAAAACTCGTAGTTCGTGTTTTATGGCTGTTCTCATGAGTTATTCCCCACTATTTAAGGGTTTTAGAGCGATTTACAGCGAACTTAAGACCTGGTACATGTTATTAAGATATGACCCCAAAATCACATTTTTCGCGTTTTAGGGATGTTTTCATGAGCTATTGCCCACAGTTTTATGATTCTAGGGAGATTTACAGCAACCTTAAGACTCGATACATGTTTGAGAGTTATGACCAAAAACTCATCGTTTTCGTGTTTATGGCCATTTTCATGAGGTATTGCCCATAGTTTTTGGGTTCAAGTTGTATTTGTAAGACCTGTAAGACCCGTTACATGTTTCAGATATATGCCTAAAAACTCGTAGTTTTCACGTTTTATGGCCGTTTTCATGAGCTCTTGCCCATAGATTTGGGGTTCCAGGATGATTTACAAAAACCTTAAGTCCGATACATGTTTGAGAGTTATAACAAAATAGTCATCATTTTCGTGTTTATGGCCATTTTCATGAGTTATTGCGGAAAGGTTTTGGGTTCAAGCTGTATTTGCAAGGCTTGTAAACCTGTTACATATTTGAGATTTATGACTAAAAACTCATAGTTTTCGCATTTTATGGCCGTTTTCATGAGCTATTGTCCATAGTATTGGGGGTTCCAGGGCGATTTACAACGACCTTAAGACCTGATACATGTTTGAGTGTTATGACCAAAAACTCGTCGTTTTCGTGTTTATGGCCATTTTCATGAGTTATTGCCCACAGTTTTGGGGTTCAAATTGTATTTGCATGGCATGTAAGACCCGTTACATGTTTGAGATATGACGAAAACTCGTAGTTTTCACGTTTTATGGCTGTTTTCATGAGCTATTGGCCATAGTTTTGGGGGATCTAGGGCGATTTACAACGACCTTACGACCTGATACATGTTTGAGTGTTATGACTAAAAACTCGTCGTTTTCGTGTTTATGGCCATTTTCATGAGTTATTGCCCATAGTTTTTGGGTTCAAGTTTTGTTTGCAAGGCCTGTAAGACTCGTTACATGTATGAGATATATAACTAAAACTCGTAGGTTTCACGTTTTATGGCCGTTTCATGAGCTATTGGCCATAGTTTTGGGGGTTCTAGGGCGATTTACAACGGCCTTAAGGCCCGATACATGTTTGAGAGTTATGACCAAAAACTCATCGTTTTCGTGTTTGTGGCCATTTTCAAGAGGTATTGCCCACAGTTTTTGGGTTTTGTATTTGCAAGGCCTGTAAGACCAGTTACATGTTTGAGATATATGCCTAAAAACTCATAGTTTTCACGTTTTATGGCCGTTTTCATGAGCTATTGCCCATAGATTTGGGGTTCCAGGACGATTTACAATGACCTTGAGACGCGATACATGTTTGAGAGTTATAACAAAATACTCATCATATTCGTGTTTATGGCCATTTTCATGAGTTATTGCCCAAAAAATTGGGTCGAAGTTGTATTTGCAAGGCCTGTAAGACCCATTACATGTTTGAGATATGACCCAAAATCGTAGTTTTCATGTTTTATGGCCGTTTTCATGAGCTATTGGCCATAGTATTGGGCGTTCCAGGGCGATTTACAATGACCTTAAGACCTGATACATGTTTGAGTGTTATGACCAAAAACTTGTCGTTTTCGTGTTTATGGCCATTTTAATGAGTTATTGCCCATAGTTTTTGGGTTCAAGTTCTATTTGCAAGGCCTGTAAGACCCATTACATGTATGAGATATATAACTAAAACTCGTAGTTTTCACGTTTTATGGCCATTTTCATGAGCTATTGGCCATAGTTTTGGGGGTTCTAGGGCGATTTACAACGACATTAAGCCCGATACATGTTTGAGAGTTATGACCAAAAACTCGTCGTTTTCGTGTTTATGGACATTTTCATGAGTTATTGGCCATAGTTTTTGGGTTCAAGTTGTATTTGCAAGGCCTGTAAGACCCGTTACATGTTTGAGATATATGACTAAAACTCGTTGTTTTCGCTTTTTATGGCCGTTTTCATGAGCTATTGGCCATAGTTTTGGGGGTTCCACGGCGATTTACAATGACCTTAAGGCCCGATATATGTTTGAGAGTTATGACCAAAAACTCGTCGTTTTTGTGTTTATGGCAATTTTCATGAGTTATTGCCCACGGTTTTTGGGTTCAATTGTATTTGCAAGGCCTGTAAGACCCGTTACATGTTTGAGATATATGCCTAAAAACTTGTAGTTTTCGCGTTTTATGGCCGTTGTCATGAGCTATTGCCCATAGATTTAGGGTTCCAGGACCATTTACAACGACCTTAAGACATGATACATGTTTGACAGCTATAACAAAATACTCGTCATTTTCGTGTTTATGGCCATTTTCATGAGTTATTACGGAAAGGTTTTGGGTTCAAGTTGTATTTGCAAAGCTTTTAAGACCCGTTACAAATTTGAGATATATGAGTAAAAACTCGTAATTTTCGCGTTTTATGCTCGTTTTTATGAGCCATTGCCCATAGTTTTCGGGGGTTCCAGGGCAATTTACAACGACCTTAAGACCCGATACATGTTTGAGAGTTATGATCAAAAACTCGTCGTTTTCGTGTTTATAGCCATTTTCATGAGTTATTGCCCACACTTTTTGGGTTCAACTTTTATTTGCAAGGCCTATAAGACCCGTTACATGTTTGACATACATGACAAAAACTCAGAGTTTTCGCGTTTTATGGCCGTTTTTATGAGCTATTACACATAGTTTTGGGGTTCCAGGGCGATTTACAACGACCTTGAGACCCGGTACATGTTTGAGAGTTATAACAAAAAACTCGTCATTTTCATGTTTATGTCCATTTTTATGAGTTATTGCCCACATTTTGTAGGTTCCAGTTGGATTTGCAATGCCTGTAAGACCCGTTACATGTTTGAGATATATGACTAAAAACTCGTAGTTCGTGTTTTATTGTCGTTTTCATAAGCTATTCCCCACTATTTAGGGGTTCTAGGGCGATTTACAACGACCATAAGACCTGATACATGTTGGAAAGATATGACCCCAAAATCGCATTTTTCGCGTTTTATGGATGTTTTCATGAGCTATTGCCCACAGTTTTATGATTCTAGGGCAATTTACAGCAACCTTAAGACTCGATACATGTTTGAGAGTTATGACCAAAACATTTTCCTTTTCGTGTTTTATGGTCGTTTTCATGAGCTATTGGTCATAGTTTTGGGGTTCTAGGCGGATTTGCATACCTCGTTAGAACTGTTACATGTTTGAGAGATATGACCAGAAACTCGTCGTTTCCGCGTTTTATGGCCGTTTTCATGAGCTGTTGCCCATAGTTTCGGGGTTCTAGGGCCATTTACAATGACCTTACAACCCGATACATGCTTGGGAGTTATGACCAAAAACTCGTCGTTTTCGTGTTTATGGCCATTTTCATGAGTTATTGCCGAAAGTTTTTGGGTCAAGTTGTATTTGCAAGGCCTATAAGACCCGTTACATGTTTGAGATATATGACTAAAACTCGTAGTTTTCGCGTTTTTTGGCTGTTTTCACGAGCTACTGGCCATAGTTTTGGGGGTTCCAGGGTAATTTACAACGATCTTAAGATCCGATACATGTTTGAGAGTTATGACCAAAAACTCGTCGTTTTCGTGTTTATGGCCATGTTCATTAGTTATTGCCCACAGTTTTTGGGATCAAGTTGTATTTGCAAGGCCTGTAAGACCCGTTACATGTTTGATATATATATGACTAAAACTAGTACTTTTCACGTTTTATGGCCATTTTCATGAGCTACTGGCCATAGTTTTGGGGGTTCGAGGGCGATTTACGACGACCTTAAGACCCAATACATGTTTGAGAGTTATGACCAAAAAACTCGTCGTTTTCGTGTTTATGGACATTTTGATGAGTTATTGCCCATAGTTCTTGGTTTCAAGTTGTATTTGCAACGCCTATAAGACCCGTTACATGTTTGAGATATTTGACTCAAAACTCATAGTTTTCGCGATTTTTCTCCGTTTTCATGAGCTATTGCCCACAGTTTTTGGGTTCAAGTTGTATTTGCAAGGCCTATAAGACTCGTTAAATGTTTGACATATATGACTAAAAACTCAGAGTTTTCGCGTTTTATGGCCGTTTTCATGAGCTATTGCACATAGTTTTGTGGTTCCAGGGCGATTTACAACGACCTTAAGACCCGATACATGTTCGAGAGTTATAACAAAAAACTCATCATTTTCATGTTTATGTTCAATTTTATGAGTTATTTCCCACAGTTTTAGGTTCCTGTTGGATTTGCAAGGCCTATAAGACCCGTCACATGTTTGAGATATATGACTAAAAACTCGTAGTTCGTGTTTTTATGGCCGTTCTCATGAGTTATTCCCCACTATTTAAGGGTTCTAGAGCGATTTACAACGACCTTAAGACCTGGTACATGTTAGAAAGATATGACCCCAAAATCACATTTTTCGCGTTTTATGGATGTTTTCATGAGCTATTGCCCATAGTTTTATGATTCTAGGCAGATTTACAGCAACCTTAAGACTCGATACATGTTGAGAGTTATGACCAAAAACTCATCGTTTTCGTGTTTATCGCCATTTTCATGAGGTATTGCCCACAGTTTTTGGGTTCAAGTTGTATTTGTAAGGCCTGTAAGACTCGTTACATGTTTCAGATATATGCCTAAAAACTCGTAGTTTTCACGTTTTATGGCCGTTTTCATGAGCTATTGCCCATAGATTTGGGGTTCCAGGATGATTTACAAAAACCTTAAGACCGATACATGTTTGAGAGTTATAACAAAATACTCATCATTTTCGTGTTTATGGCCATTTTCATGAGTTATTGCGGAAAGGTTTTGGGTTCAAGCTGTATTTGCAAGGCTTGTAAACCTGTTACCTATTTGAGATTTATGACTAAAAACTCGTAGTTTTCGCGTTTTATGGCCATTTTCATTATCTATTGGCCATAGTATTGGGGGTTCCAGGGCGATTTACAACGACCTTAAGACATGATACATGTTGGAGTGTTATGACCAAAAATTCGTCGTTTTCATGTTTATGGCCATTTTCATGAGTTATTGCCCACAGTTTTTGGGTTTAACTTGTATTTGCAAGGCCTGTAAGACATGTTACATGTTTGAAATATGACTAAAACTTTATGGATGTTTTCATGAGCTATTGGCCATAGTTTTGGGGTTCTAGGGCGATTTACAACGACCTTACGACCTGATACATGTTTGAGTGTTATAAATAAAAACTCGTCGTTTTCGTGTTTATGGCCATTTTCATGAGTTTTTGCCCACAGTTTTTGGTTCATGTTTTGTTTGCAAGGCCTGTAAGACTCGTTACATGTATGAGATATATAACTAAAACTCGTAGTTTTCACGTTTTATGCTGTTTTCATGAGCTATTGGCCATAGTTTTGGGGTTCTAGGGCGATTTACAACGGCCTTAAGGCCCGGTACATGTTTGAGAGTTATGACCAAAATCTCATCGTTTTCGTGTTTGTGGCCATTTTCATGAGGTATTGCCCACAGTTTTTGGGTTCAATTTGTATTTGGAAGGCCTGTAAGACCCGTTACATGTTTGAGATATATGCCTATAAACTCATAGTTTTCATGTTTTATGGCCGTTTTCATGAGCTATTGCCCATAGATTTGGGGTTCCAGGACGATTTACAACGACCTTAAGACGCGATACATGTTTGAGAGTTATAACAAAATACTCATCATTTTTGTGTTTATGGCCATTTTCATGAGTTATTGCCCAAAAAATTGGGTTCAAGTTGTATTTGCAAGGCCTGTAAGACCAATTACATGTTTGAGATATGACCCAAAATCGTAATTTTCTTGTTTTATGGCCGTTTTCATGAGCTATTGGCCATAGTATTGGGGGTTCCAGGGCGATTTACAACGACCTTAAGACCTAATACATGTTTGAGTGTTATGACCAAAAACTTGTCGTTTTCGTGTTTATGGCCGTTTTGATGAGTTATTGCCCATAGTTTTTGGGTTCAAGTTCTATTTGCAAGGCCTGTAAGACCCATTACCTGTTTGAGATATATAACTAAAAATCGTAGTTTTCGCGTTTTATGGCCGTTTTCATGATCTATTGGCCATAGTTTTGGGGTTCCAGGGTGATTTACAACGACCTTAAGACCTGATACATGTTTGAGAGTTATGACCAAAAACTCGTTGTTTTCGTGTTTATGGCCATTTTCATGAGTTATTGGCCATAGTTTTTGGGTTCAAGTTGTATTTGCAAGGCCTGTAAAACCCGTTACATGTTTGAGATATATGACTAAAACTCGTAGTTTTCGCGTTTTTTGGCTGTTTTCACGAGCTATTGCCCATAGTTTTGGGGGTTCCAGGGTAATTTACAACGATCTTAAGATCCGATACATGTTTGAGAGTTATGACCAAAAACTCGTCGTTTTCGTGTTTATGGCCATTTTCATTAGTTATTGCCCACAGTTTTTGGGATCAAGTTGCATTTGCAAGGCCTGTAAGACCCGTTACATGTTTGATATATAAGACTAAAACTAGTACTTTTCACGTTTTATGGCCATTTTCATGAGCTACTGGCCATAGTTTTGGGGGTTCGAGGGCGATTTACAACGACCTTAAGACCCAATACATGTTTGAGAGTTATGACCAAAAACTCATTGTTTTCGTGTTTATGGACATTTTGATGAGTTATTGCCCATAGTTCTTGGTTTCAAGTTGTATTTGCAACGCCTATAAGACCCGTTACATGTTTGAGATATTTGACTCAAAACTCATAGTTTTCGTGATTTATGGCCGTTTTCATGAGCTATTGCCCACAGTTTTTGGGTTCAAGTTGTATTTGAAGGCCTATAAGACTCGTTAAATGTTTGACATATATGACTAAAAACTCAGAGTTTTCGCGTTTTATGGCCGTTTTCATTTGCTATTGCACATAGTTTTGTGGTTCCAGGGCGATTTACAACGACCTTAAGACCCGATACATGTTCGAGAGTTATAACAAAAAACTCATCATTTTCATGTTTATGTTCAATTTTATGAGTTATTTCCCACAGTTTTTAGGTTCCGGTTGGATTTGCAAGGCCTATAAGACCCGTCACATGTTTGAGATATATGACTAAAAACTCGTAGTTCGTGTTTTATGGCCGTTCTCATGAGTTATTCCCCATTATTTAAGGGTTCTAGAGCGATTTAGAACGTCCTTAAGACCTGATACATGTTAGAAAGATATGACCCCAAAATCACATTTTTCGCGTTTTATGGATGTTTTCATGAGCTATTGCCCATAGTTTTATGATTCTAGGGAGATTTACAGCAACCTTAAGACTCGAAGCATGTTTGAGAGTTATGACCAAAACCTCATCGTTTTCGTGTTTATCGCCATTTTCATGAGGTATTGCCCACAGTTTTTGGGTTCAAGTTGTATTTGTAAGGCCTATAAGACCCGATACATGTTTCAGATATATGCCTAAAACTCGTAGTTTTCACGTTTTATGGCCGTTTTCCTGAGCTATTGCCCATAGATTTGGGGTTCCAGGATGATTTACAAAAACCTTAAGTCTGATACATGTTTGAGAGTTATAACAAAATACTCATCATTTTCGTGTTTATGGCCATTTTCATGAGTTATTGCGGAAAGGTTTTGGGTTCAAGCTGTATTTGCAAGGCCTGTAAGACTTGTTACATATTTGTGATTTATGACTAAAAACTCGTAGTTTTCGCGTTTTATGGCCGTTTTCATGAGCTATTAGCCATAGTATTGGGGGTTCCAGGGCGATTTACAATGACCTTAAGACCTGATACATGTTTGAGTGTTATGACCAAAAACTCGTTGTTTTCGTGTTTATGGCCATTTTCATGAGTTATTGCCCATAGTTTTTGGGTTCAAGTTGTATTTGCAAGGCCTGTAAGACCCATTACATGTTTGAGATATGACTAAAACTCGTAGTTTTCATGTTTTATGGCTGTTTTCATGAGCTATTGGCCATAGTTTTGGGGGATCTAGCGCGATTTACAACGACCTTAAGACCTGATACATGTTTGAGTGTTATGACTAAAAACTCGTCATTTTCGTGTTTATGGCCATTTTCATGAGTTATTGCCCATAATTTTTGGGTTCAAGTTTTGTTTGCAAGGCCTGTAAGACTCGTTACATGTATGAGATATATAACTAAAACTCGTAGTTTTCACTTTTTATGGCCGTTTTCATGAGCTATTGGCCATAGTTTTGGGGGTTCTAGGGCGATTTACAACGACATTAAGCCCGATACATGTTTGAGAGTTATGACCAAAAACTCGTCGTTTTCGTGTTTATGGCCATTTTCATGAGTTATTGGCCATAGTTTTTGGGTTCAAGTTGTATTTGCAAGGCCTGTAAGACCCGTTACATGTTTGAGATATATGACTAAAACTCGTAGTTTTCGCTTTTTATGGCCGTTTTCATGAGCTATTGGCCATAGTTTTGGGGGTTCCAGGGCGATTTACAATGACCTTAAGGCCCGATATATGTTTGAGAGTTATGACCAAAAACTCGTCGTTTTTGTGTTTATGGCAATTTTCATGAGTTATTGCCCATGGTTTTTGGGTTCAAGTTGTATTTGCAAGGCCTGTAAGACCCGTTACATGTTTGAGATATATGCCTAAAAACTTGTAGTTTTCGCGTTTTATGGCCGTTGTCATGAGCTATTGCCCATAGATTTAGGGTTCCAGGACCATTTACAACGACCTTAAGACACGATACATGTTTGACGGCTATAACAAAATACTCGTCATTTTCGTGTTTATGGCCATTTCCATGAGTTATTACGGAAAGGTTTTGGGTTCAAGTTGTATTTGCAAAGCTTTTAAGACCCGTTACATGTTTGAGATATATGAGTAAAAACTCGTAATTTTCGCGTTTTATGGTCGTTTTTATGAGCCATTGCCCATAGTTTTCGGGGGTTCCAGGGCAATTTACAACGACCTTAAGACCCGATACATGTTTGAGAGTTATGATCAAAAACTCGTCATTTTCGTGTTTATGGCCATTTTCATGAGTTATTGCCCATACTTTTTGGGTTCAAGTTGTATTTGGAAGGCCTATAAGACCAGTTACATGTTTGACATACATGACAAAAACTCAGAGTTTTCGTGTTTTATGGCCGTTTTTATGAGCTATTACACATAGTTTTGGGGTTCCAGGGCGATTTACAACGACCTTGAGACCCGGTACATGTTTGAGAGTTATAACAAAAAAACTCGTCATTTTCATGTTTATGTCCATTTTTATGAGTTATTGCCCACATTTCGTAGGTTCCAGTTGGATTTGCAATGCCTGTAAGACCCGTTACATGTTTGAGATATATGACTAAAAACTCATAGTTCGTGTTTTATTGTCGTTTTCATGAGCTATTCCCCACTATTTAGGGGTTCTAGGGCGATTTACAACGACCATAAGACCTGATACATGTTGGAAAGATATGACCCCAAAATCGGATTTTTCGCGTTTTATGGATGTTTTCATGAGCTATTGCCCACAGTTTTATGATTCTAGGGCGATTTACAGGAACCTTAAGACTCGAAACATGTTTGAGAGTTATGACCAAAACATTTTTCTTTTCGTGTTTTATGGTCGTTTTCATGAGCTATTGGTCATAGTTTTTGGGTTCTAGACGGATTTGCATACCTCGTTAGAACTTTTACATGTTTGAGAGATATGACCAGAAACTCGTCGTTTCCGCGTTTTATGGCCGTTTTCATGAGCTCTTGCCCATAGTTTCGGGGTTCTAGGACCATTTACAATGACCTTACAACCCGATACATGCTTGGGAGTTATGACCAAAAACTCTTCGTTTTCGTGTTTATGGCCATTTTCATGAGTTATTGCCAAAAGTTTTTGGGTCAAGTTGTATTTGCAAGGCCTATAAGACCCGTTACATGTTTGAGATATATGACTAAAACTCGTAGTTTTCGCGTTTTTTGGCTGTTTTCACGAGCTACTGGCCATAGTTTTGGGGGTTCCAGAGTAATTTACAACGATCTTAAGATCCGATACATGTTTGAGAGTTATGACCAAAAACTCGTCGTTTTCGTGTTTATGGCCATTTTCATTAGTTATTGCCCACAGTTTTTGGGATCAAGTTGTATTTGCAAGGCCTGTAAGACCCGTTACATGTTTGATATATATATGACTAAAACTAGTACTTTTCACGTTTTATGGCCATTTTCATGAGCTACTGGCCATAGTTTTGGGGGTTCGAGGGCGATTTACAACGACCTTAAGACCCAATACATGTTTGAGAGTTATGACCAAAAAACTCGTCGTTTTCGTGTTTATGGACATTTTGATGAGTTATTGCCCATAGTTCTTAGTTTCAAGTTGTATTTGCAACGCCTATAAGACCCGTTACATGTTTGAGATATTTGACTCAAAACTCATAGTTTTCGTGATTTATGGCCGTTTTCATGAGCTATTGCCCACAGTTTTTGGGTTCAAGTTGTATTTGCAAGGCCTATAAGACTCGTTAAATGTTTGACATATATGACTAAAAACTCAGAGTTTTCACGTTTTATGGCCGTTTTCATGAGCTATTGCACATAGTTTTGTGGGTCCAGGGCGATTTACAACGACCTTAAGACCCGATACATGTTCGAGAGTTATAACAAAAAACTCATCATTTTCATGTTTATGTTCAATTTTATGAGTTATTTCCCACAGTTTTTAGGTTCCTGTTGGATTTGCAAGGACTATAAGACCCGTCACATGTTTGAGATATATGACTAAAAACTCATTGTTCGTGTTTTATGGCCGTTCTCATGAGTTATTCCCCACTATTTAAGGGTTCTAGAGCGATTTACAACGACCTTAAGACCTGGTACATGTTAGAAAGATATGACCCCAAAATCACATTTTTCGCGTTTTATGGATGTTTTCATGAGCTATTGCCCATAGTTTTATGATTCTAGGGATATTTACAGCAACCTTAAGACTCGATACATGTTTGAGAGTTATGACCAAAAACTCATCGTTTTCGTGTTTATCGCCATTTTCATGAGGTATTGCCCATAGTTTTTGGGTTCAAGTTGTATTTGTAAGGCCTGTAAGACCCGTTACATGTTTCAGATATATGCCATTTTCATGAGGTATTGCCCATAGTTTTCACGTTTTATGGCCGTTTTCATGAGCTATTGCCCATAGATTTGGGGTTCCAGGATGATTTACAAAAACCTTAAGACCGATACATGTTTGAGAGTTATAACAAAATACTCATCATTTTCGTGTTTATGGCCATTTTCATGAGTTATTGCGGAAAGGTTTTGGGTTCAAGCTGTATTTGCAAGGCTTGTAAACCTGTTACATATTTGAGATTTATGACTAAAAACTCGTAGTTTTCACGTTTTATGGCCGTTTTCATTAGCTATTGGCCATAGTATTGGGGGTTCCAGGGCGATTTACAACGACCTTAAGACCTGATACATGTTGGAGTGTTATGACCAAAAATTCGTCGTTTTTGTGTTTATGGCCATTTTCATGAGTTATTGCCCACAGTTTTGGGGTTCAAGTTGTATTTGCAAGGCCTGTAAGACACGTTACATGTTTGAAATATGACTAAAACTCGTAGTTTTCACGTTTTATGGCTGTTTTCATGAGCTATTGGCCATAGTTTTGGGGGTTCTAGGGCGATTTACAACGACCTTACGACCTGATACATGTTTGAGTGTTATGACTAAAAACTCGTCGTTTTCGTGTTTATGGCCATTTTCATGAGTTATTGCCCACAGTTTTTGGGTTCAAGTTTTGTTTGCAAGGCCTGTAAGACTCGTTATAGTTATGAGATATATAACTAAAACTCGTAGTTTTCACGTTTTATGGCCGTTTTCATGAGCTATTGGCCATAGTTTTGGGGGTTCTACGGCGATTTACAACGGCCTTAAGGCCCGATACATGTTTGAGAGTTATGACCAAAATCTCATCGTTTTCGTGTTTGTGGCCATTTTCATGAGGTATTGCCCACAGTTTTTAGGTTCAATTTGTATTTGCAAGGCCTGTAAGACCCGTTACATGTTTGAGATATATGCCTAAAAACTCATAGTTTTCACGTTTTATGGCCGTTTTCATGAGCTATTGCCCATAGATTTGGGGTTCCAGGACGATTTACAACGACCTTAAGACGCGATACATGTTTGAGAGTTATAACAAAATACTCATCATTTTCGTGTTTATGGCCATTTTCATGAGTTATTGCCCACAGTTTTTGGGTTCAAGTTGTATTTGCATGGCCTGTAAGACCCATTACATGTTTGATATATATGACTGAAACTCATAGTTTTCATGTTTTATGGTCGTTTTCATGAGCTATTGGCCATAGTTTTGGGGGTTCCCGGGCGATTTACAAC
Source organism: Avena sativa (assembly GCA_916181665.1). Lineage (NCBI taxonomy): Eukaryota > Viridiplantae > Streptophyta > Magnoliopsida > Poales > Poaceae > Avena > Avena sativa. The sequence continues at coordinate 460,240,568 of OV702299.1, read as the reverse complement.
GGCCTTATGACCCGATACATTTTTGAGAGTTATGACCAAAAACTCATCGTTTTCGTCTTTATGGCCATTTTCATGAGTTATTGCCAAAAAAAATTGGGTTCAAGTTGTATTTGCAAGGCCTGTAAGACCCGTTATATGTTTGACATACATGACAAAAACTCGGAGTTTTCGCGTTTTATGGTCGTTTTCATGAGGTATTACACATAGTTTTGGGGTTCCAGGGCAATTTACAACGATACATGTTTTCGTGGGCAATTTTTCGTGTTTATGGCCATTTTCATGAGTTATTTGTAACATCCCAGTATTAGAGCTTAGAAATAAGCTGAACACAGATGTGTGCATTGCATTCATGCATAGAAAATCTAAATAATTTTCGTGCTTTTAAATAAAAACTTGTTAAAGTGATTGGGTAAACATGATGGAATCTATGTAGATCATTGCATTGCATTGAAGCTTCTCTTAACTTGATGGAATGGATGTAGATCATCAAGTTGACTGCGATAAGTTTCAATATGACCTTTGCTAAAACCTTATTTTGGGTAAACATGATTTGATCTAAGGGTAGATCAAATGGAATAAAATTAAACCCTAATACATTACTTAATGATTTATATTTGATCCTTAGGTGATCATAACATAGTATTCATTATAATCACTCATGAATACCAAATTAGAAATCTAACACAAATAATAAGAATGTAACAACTATATCTTAATCTCATCTACTTATACCATGAGTATCATGGAAATACCTAACTTTAACTCTCTAGTGAGATTGAGTAGGAAAGAAACCAAAGTCAAGATCACTCACCATATATCTTTCTTTCCATATCAATCTTTATCATCTCTATTGAATCCTATCCTTATATTTGTTGTTCATCAATATTGAGAAATCAACTATTGATTCACCAATTCTTAACCTATCAATTCTTGACCTATCAACTATTGTCCTTATTATAGCATTCACTTAAGGCTTATAAATAAAGAAGTAAGAAGAGGTAAATAGTGAAGCTAGTTTTAGATATCATCTTTAGGATGGGAGTGATGGAAGGAAATCAAATCAATTTGGTAACAAAGGAGATTACAAAAATGAAGTCTAAAGATAGTTACCAGGAGTAGTCCTATTGGATCAAGTAGGTATAGTCAATGAATTATATCTCTTAATCCAATAGAGCTAAACAGAAGATAATTATAATACAACTGTAATGTTGTATGGATGGAAGCCTTGTTTAGCCTACTAGAAACCTAAGCCATTAATGATCAAAGGATTATAATGATCATGCCTTATTCACCAATATTGAATGCTTATACCATGTATAAGTGACATTGGTGGATAAAACATGATTGAACCATAGTATAGATATATTATCCTAGATTAGTCATTACATGTCACATTAATATAATGTGAAGTTGGAATATTAGATACTAGAGTTAAGAAGAGACAAGATAGTATGAATAAGATGATGCTAGAGTAACATTGGATTAAAGAAGTAGTATTTTCCTCTTTGGAAATACTAAGAACTTGAGGTGAAGTAGGATTTGATGAATACATCTATTGAAGTGATATTAGTGAAGGATTATTAAGGAAGAGTATGAGAATATTATGAAAGCTTTAGTGTCAAGTTCATTGGATTTATATATGGCTTTAGAAGCATAAAAGGTGGATAAAAATATTCTTGTGAAGCAAAGATCCTCATGTTAACCCATGATGGTGGATATAGAGAAGTAATATATCTAGGAAAGGAATTCCTTAATCAGAAGTCCAGAATTATGAAGTATGGAATATAGGAATCCTTGCTAGACACTAAACCCTAAATCTAAGACCAAACCTAATATCCATTTTCTATGGTTGATTTATCATCTTGTTTCCACAATGCCTTATAGGAATATTTTCCTATAATAAATCAATTAAGCATATCTTTTCTCAATTCCAATTATTATAACCATATGTGCTTAGAAGTATCTTTATCAATTCTTTCTCATAAAACATTTTAATGAATCACCCCACTGTTTGTAAAAGGTACCATCATTCTGATCACAAATATGAAGACAATCTGTCTTAACCAATAATCTTTATTCATATAAATAAAAGGATGAACAAAAATATTAAAACTCCTAAAACCATGGTAAACAATTACAATTTAAAAACCCTAACTTTTATTTCAATCATATATGCCTAGAAACTATAGTTATCAATTCTCTCCCATAATTTATTCCAAATAATAACTATTTATTTTAAAGTGTGATATTAATAAAGATCCTAAACCTAAAGATAGTATGTTTGGCCATTAACCCTTATTCACATCAATAAAAGAAATATGAGAATATCAAATCTTCAAAGAACTTATAGTAAGTATTTTCAATTCAAACTTTAACTTTTATATTAGTCATAATAAAATATATACATATGTATAAAAAAAGAAGTGATAACTTTATATAATACAAGTTCATAAATAGTTCAAAATAACTTATTATTGATACGTGTATTCAGCAAAGAACTTTTAAAAGAAAGATTACTAAACAAATGTGTAATACACAAATCTGAAAATAAAACAGAAAAGAGAAAAGGAAACAGTAAAGAAAACTATAACCATGCCGAAGCCCATTAACCCTCTTTCTTATCCATCACCACGAGCAACCACAGCCACTCAACTGAAGCCCAGTACCAGCCCAATCTGCCTTTCTCTCTGGTTGACAAGTGGGACCGAGGAGGGACCACGGAGTAAATCAGAAGAATTGCTAGGGGGTTTTCCACGAAAAGTACGTCGTCGTCTTTCTTCTCGACATCACAAGCAGCTGGCTGTCAACATCGCCGCCATCCACCACCACGCCATGACGTCCGGCCGCGCCAAGATCCACGCCACCGCTCATGGTCGTCTACAAGTTACCCTAGACGCTACCGGAGAACCCTAATCCCCTTCTCCCTCTCAAAATTCCTCTCTGCTCGAAACCCTAGCTTCGAATCTCCACCGTTCTACGCTCCATCGTGCTCCATTGATCAAGCGCACGGCTTCGCCGTGCTCCCCTGAGCCTCCTTGTTGAAGGAATTGAAGTAGGACGCCTCGAGTCAACGCAGCGACCTCGTCATCCCAAAGTCTGGCCACTGCTTCCTCCCTCGAATCCGGCATCTCCCGTGCTTGCCTCACCTCGGCACCACCACCGTCATGCTCCTGGTGAGCCACCGGTGCTCAGGCACCTTTCTTCTTTCTTTCTCTCCTTCTTAATCTTCCTCCCCACGAGAGCCCGACGCCGCCGCCGCTCGCCGTCATTGCACCACCGTCACCTGTGACCATTTCAAGGCGGCGGCACCACTATAATGCACCCCGCGACGCCCTCTTTCCGTTAAGCCCAAGCACAACCCCGCGCACGCACCAGATTCACGAATCCGACCTTGATCTGAGGTTGATCTTGGAATGATGTCAGCGTGACATCACGCTAATGTCATATTCCTATTTTCTTTTTATTATTTTAGAAATTGTGATAAGATTTCTGTAATAAATAGAAACCAATAGAAATGACATGGCTAAGGTCCCACCAGTCAGTGACTAGGGGTAGAATAGGCTCTGGTGAGAAAACCTCTTCATTTCATGCTGACATCAGCATTACCCAATAAATACATTTAGTTATTTAATTAAAAAATTCATAAAATGATTCAATCTTATAAAATCAATATCTTTTGTTTTATAAATCAGAAAAATACATATAATATATGAAAATGTTTAAAAAAATAAAATCTACAACTTAAAACTATTACTAAATATTATTATGATGATTATTTAAATAAGTATTATTTAATAAAGGTTTTATAAGTAATAAAATTTTGATAATTCATATTTTAATATTGATAAATGTTAAAAAATATAAATAAATACCAAAAATCTTGGAAAAATGAAAACAATACTTCAAAACTATAATTATACATTATTATTCCTCTTAATTAAATATTTGAGATTTATTAATTATTTATAAAGTAATAAACCTTATTAAAATCATATCTTATTATTTATAAATAACAAAAATAAATGTAATATACCAAAATAATCACAAAAATAATACCTACATGTTAAAAATGTGATATTCCACTTTTGAGTTAAATAAAAAGTTAAAAACTTTCATAACTTGAATTTAAACCTATTTCTTTAGTTAATAATTCATAAAATGACAAATAAAATTTATTAATATTTCTTAAATTAACCAATTAAATGTAATAAATAGTATTAATCTTAAATACTAACATTATGAGGTCAAAATGATTTAACACCATTTAAATACAATTTTATTAAGTTATCTTTCAACCATAAGTATAAATTATTTTATAAAAGAATCCTTATCTAATATAAAATCTCCAAGAATAATTGTAATAAGATAAAACCCATTCTTTATATTAACCACAAGTTTTTAAAAAAACACTATAAGTGAGTTCATAAGTAATAAATAATATTGTTTACTTATTCATAAACATTAACCACACCCTAATAGGGAGATAAATTCCTTTATACAATTATAATGTAAAGAAACCACTACTCTAATAGAAGTAATGCCATTCTTAAGTAACTCTAAGGAAATAATATAAAGTGAATAAGATACAAATATCAAGCTTTAAGTACAATGCTAAAGACTTTATTGTATGCTTTATAGTTAACTTTGGTTTGTTATAATTAATTTATAAAGCATCTTAATACCAAACCAACCCAGTTAAAAACCAAGATAGATAAGTCTCAAATACTACTAATTTCATTATTCCAGTAAAGGCAATTCTTTCTGACTTAAAGACTATAACTAGAAAGAACACCTCATAAGGTTAACCTAAAAACGTAAATGCTTCTACTTAGTTCAGTAAGATTTTCTTCAAAAGTTATTCGTTTTATCACTTCAATCAACATATGAAAATTAATAGTAAACACCTTACTTTATACTATACTTGTATAATAAGATTGTTAATACTTAAATTCTTTATAAGTGACATTACTTGTAAAGTAAAACTTGAAGATAAACAATTAAGATGTAAGCAACCTTGAGTAGCATTCCATACTGTGTATTTTGTTGTTGTATAAATACATATTGTTTTCCACACACTCACAAGCCTTAATAAGAAGCACATGTATGAAACTTAATCTAAAAGGGCAACACATTCCAAGGAAACCCTTTCCAGTATCCAAACCCTAGAACAACGTTATTCTCGGGATTCGCGTTTATCAACTTGCATTACATTACTTATGCATAAAAGCATCTTGCTTCTTTAAATGTTAGTCCTTACCGGACCAATGATGCTGATTTCAGATATTGGATCTTATATTGTCTTGAAAACCGTGAGTGCATAATCTTGCAATCACAAAAGGCAAGTTCACACTTGCTCATGTCCTTTGATTATTTTATGTAAAGTATTTTGCAAATCCAGTGTTGTCATCACCTGCATTTGAAAAAGGAAAAAAACACTATTTTCATAATAATGTGATTATAGGTTTTTTACCATGAGGTAATAACCTACTATAAGAGTTCCGGTGGTAAAGGAACATATTATCTAGGACTTAACAACCAATGTCGCAAGTGATTCTTGCGCCGTATATTACGCGTTGACCATGAGATTTGGAATGGGACGAAGAAGTCAGTTGTATCTTTTCCCTCTCGCATGGAGCCGGATGTGCGGGTCGTGGCTGTTATCACTCGTAGCATGCATATTATATATGGTAATTCGTAGAGGATATGCAGCATATGGGTGGGAGCCCTCAATGTCCCACGATAGTTCCGGCATCTGAATGGTCTGTACTGCCAATTGTCGTAATTCAGTAGGTGGGCTGGCGTACACCAAGGAGACATGCGGGGTCGTGGAGAAGGCAGTGATTGGCTTGAATCTTAGTTTGGGCCTCACACCAAGGAAGTGTCAACGAACCTGCAATTCATATGTGCAACAAAGCTAAGATCTCTCATGGGTAAAGTGACGCACCTTTGCAGAGTGTAAGAACTGTAACTTGTCACTCCCTGTTCCGGGAAGGAGCTGCGAACGCGGCGGGAAAGGAACCCCATGAAGGTTCTGGTAAACACGTGAAGGCTGACGGACATAGTTTTTCAGAATAAAAGCAACATTTGAAGAAATGTTTATGAAAACCTGCATTGCCTACGACCTACGGTATGTGGCTATAGATATAGTGCATCAAACACTCCTTTTCTAGTGAACTTGCTGAGTACGCTCGTACTCAAAGTATCCTCTTAACCCTTGCTAGGTTCTAAAGCCAGTACAGACGACGTCTACATCAAGTTATGCTCCAGGAATCATCATTAAAAGCTAAAGCTCTTCAATGAAGTCAAGAAAGTATACATATATGTAACATCCCTAAAATCATGATTTCAAAGATAGCATTTCATTCATGCATGCATAAAATTTTGAGATCATTTTCAAACCAATTTCAAGAAAACAAAAGCACATAGTGCTATCATTTTATGTGAGCAAACTTAAATCAAATGATCATCCTCATTTGAGAGCTTAAGTATTTTAAACCAAGTTTGTTTGCTTCCTTGTTGATTGGATTGAGTGTGGAGCTTGGAAAAAATATACAAAATAAATATGGTTTCAAAACATTTGCAAATCAAAATACCATAGCACTGTTTACTTTGTTTATTCAAAAGAACCAAGCTTGAACAGAGAGACCACATGTTTCTATGCCCAGAAATATGAAGGTTGCACCCTACAAAAATCCTGAAGAGATTTGAATTCAAAAAGAGTTTGAATTCATTTGAAAACCATTTCAGAAAATCGAATTAGAAATAGAAAAGGAATAAAGAAAAGAAAAAGGGCCGGCGCCAGACTTTGAGCCCATCAGCAGATCCATCCCAACTAGCCCACCCGGGTTCTCCCTCTCTCTCTCTCACGCGCAGACACACCCACGGAGTCACTGGCGCTCGGACCCCACTCCCTCTCTGTTCTATTCGCTGACAAGCGGGCCCTGTCCACGTCATCGCCGTCTTCCCCCAAATTTCGCGAGGAGCACGTCGCCGCTGGCCGTTGCTGCGTTGATTCCGCGGCGTAATTGGCATTGATTCTCCAGGCGTTTCTGGTCGAGCTCCTGCCTACTTAAGCCCCTCCCTCTCGCGGCCATTTCCCCTCACTCAATTTCCTCTCCACGCCACTAGGCTGCTCGCAACTCGCCAGACACCGCGGCAGTTCCGACGACCTCGCCGACGAATTTCGGTGAGCACCGCGTTCCCCTCTGTCCATGGTTCATACTAGCATGCTCTGCGGCTCCGTGCGCATCTACTGACACCTTCCACTTGTTCGCGCATGGTCTGTAGCCTCGGCAACGACAACGACTGAGCGCCGCCGCTCTCTGCTCAAACTCCGGCGACCTCTCCCCGTAAGTACCATCCGCCCCTTGCCCTCAGTCTGATACGCCTAGGATCCCCAACGTCTTGCGCATCTAACCGCGTGCTCCTCTTGTCTTAGCACGGCTCAGAACCTCGCCAACGTCGACCAGCAGCCGTACCTGACGCGTTCGCGAACTCCGACGAGCAATCCGCGACGACTCCGAGCGCCCCTTCGCCAACCAGAGGCACGTTGAGCTTCACCTCGTCACAGCGGTTCTGGTAAGCATCCTCTCCCCTCCCCGGGCGACCTAGAACACCGGCACCGCCACTGACAGACACGTCGCCGCCAGTCGCTGCCGCTAGCGCCGCTAGGCTATGGTCAAAGCAATAGTAGCCATTAGATGTAGATCTTGCGGTTTAAATTAGATCTCAGCGAAACGTTTTCTTTTGATCTGGCGCGTTGGATCTGACTTGATCTGATGGCGCGGAAGTGTGATCCTGAGTGAAACGGTATCGCCCAATAGGAAAGAGACGCGTGGCTAGGGTTTGGTTTTAAAAACAGAATTTGAATCTGATTTATATCCAAATTTGATTTAGCTATAACTTTTGATCCCCACGTTAGAAATTGACAAATTTTATACCGTTGGAATCAGGAGAGCAAGCCCTTTCTATTTATGCAATGTGTTTAAAGTTTTGCTTCTGTTAAAATAGTTTTATTTGCATAAACATGTGTAGGGCTTATTTGAGTATATGAAATGTTTAGGAATTGTTTTTAGTATTAAATAAATTTGTTTTGGAAAGTTTTTGACTTGTTTAGGATTCAGTACTATGCACTTGCTTGGTTGAGTTTTCAAAATCATCACTTAGCATCTTGCATGCATGCATATGTTTGTTTGTATATGTGGACTGTAATTTGTTGCTACCATTCTTTGTGTAGACTTTGGTGCTAGTGATTGTGATTGTGAAGAGTGCTACTCTCCCAAATACCAAGGCAAGTGGTACTTAATGAATAATTCTATCCCTATATTTTGTACTAAGCATTAGAAATATTTTGCTAAGTCTTGCATGTTACTATTTTGCCTATATTCCATGATGGGAAATCCTAAGTAGTTGTAGAATTGCTAGGAAATTTCTAAGTTAAGTTACTATCTATGCCATGCTTAGCCTAGCTAGTAGCAAACAAGGGTTGGTGAAATACACATGCTATGATGAAAATATTTCTAAGTCTTTGGACTTTTGTTTTACTTAATAAAACAACTAAGTCAATGAATCACCTGGGTGGAATGGGACTTGATTGGTGGTTTTGGTTGAGTGGTTACACAAGGCCCATGGCTATGGTTACCTTGTGTATCTCACTTGTGGAAAGCCACCCAGGAACAAAGGGATTTTAGAGGCCAAGTGTTGATAAGTTTTTAGTGCAGCCACTTGGCAATATGGGCTCTGCCTGGACCATATAGGTTGCGAGAACTTAGCCATTTGGACAGTTGGTGGTAGTGGGATGATAGGTTGGAACGCATCCATTTGGTCTAAGGGAAGGCTTCTGAAAGGTCCTGTCTTGGTGAAACCAAGTCTGGTGGGGAAAGTGCACAACCTCTGCAGATGGAAAATCTAAGTACTTAGCCAAGTCCATGGCAATGGACAACTTGAGCATCAAGACATGGAAGCTATCGAGAATCTCATCATTCAAACTTCTAAGTAAAAACTTGTGGGTGAACAAGGGTGAAGGACCCCCAATGTCTATTGGTGGTTCCTTGGGAAAAAATTTGACAAAGAAAAACTTAGTGATTTCAACTAAATAGGCAAAACCTATTTTGAGCAAAGCAAGCCAAGCTACACTTAGCCAAATATGCATATAGTATCTAGTCCACTTAAAATGTACTAAGGTATCACTTGCCAATACTATTCCAAAGTATTGACCCACTGTGGCTGTAACTTGTGATGTTGCAGGTTACTCTGATGAGGATTAGGTGTCATGAGTCTACACTCAACATGTTTGCCTGTGGCACATGAAGATGAAGACTTATATTTATTTACTTATTCCAAACCCTTGTAATAGGCCTATGGCCTCTGAGTTGTAAAGACTATGTTTATCTCTGGAATGGATGTAATAATGACCTTTGTATCTGTGTACTTCATCTTAAACTGTGGATGCTAGCAATGATCCAGGGACTAGCATTGCAATCACAGGGATCCTTTTCCTTTACAAAGGAGGGATCTTACAATATACCTCAACTCAAGTGAAGACGAAGTTGCTGATTAGATAAGAATAGAATTTCTAACCATAGAACCTACTTCTGTAGAGTATTGCAATAGCAGCAATGCAAGCCAGTAGTTCAGTTACTAGTTTTATAAGTATGGTAGCTATGAGTTATTTATTCCTGATTCCTCTGTGTAAGAAGTTATTTCTCTCTGTTTAACCTAGAGTGTTCTCTGGATCTTGTGTAAAGAGTTGAGTTGTAACCTATAGTCATGTCTTGGACCTGCTGTGTTTCTGTTGTACTACTCTGAGGGATGTAATACTAGTGAACGGTGTTTCATTGGTGTTATGTCAACGACTATAGTGTACTACATCATGCAGTGGTATGCTGGGTCACCGCAGTTGGTATTAGAGCATATGCTTTGACCTTAGGAGTAAAACCCTTTTAGGAACATCTATAGGTTGGATAGTGACTATAGGAACCATCTTATCTAAACCAAATATTTCAATGACTTGTGATGAGTATCCACTTGAGGATAACCTTGTCACACCTAAGTCATATGCTTAAGTCATTCTTTCTTAGGAGTAAATATTTATCTTTTCTCAAGTATAGTGCTCTTTAGTGTCCTCCGAGGGAGACATAAACCACCAAGATACTGTAGGGAAGTGTAAGACATCATAAGGAAGTAGTCTTAATGTTGATGTAATGAGTAGTAATCATGTGGGATTCACTTGAGAATTCTACGTGATGAAGTGAAATTATGCTAAAGATCAATGATAGTACTATGAGAAATAAAGTCATCATAGTTAAATTAGCTCTTAAATCATGATGTACAGGTAAAACATAATAATATCATGATGAGATTAGCTCCGAGATCATGATATAGGTGTAAATATGACCAGTAATTAGTAAATCATTCTAAAGTAGAAGTATGAAAATATCATAGTAGAGCTATGATATAAATCATGGGTGCTAAAAATTTAGATAAGCTTTGGTTTAAGTAGCAAATAGAATCCGATTAGTATTTTGGAGTAATCATGTGAGGTTAGTTTACCAATGAAGAAAAGTAGGGTATATTAGCCATTCCAAAAGTGAGATTAAAGGTTTGTCAAAACCAAATTGAGATCACCTTGCTTAAATTTATCTTATTGAAATTGAGAAATTAGGGTAAATATTGAGACAAAGTATAGTTTGACCCTATGTGCTAAGTATCACGATGTAAACCATACGAGGAGGTGTCATATACTACACAACTAAGCCAGAATTCTAGAGATATTATACTCAACTACTATATTCTGGGCTTAGAATATTGTGTGTTATATGTACTACATTTGGATTTATTTGTTTTTCTTGGATCTTCTTGATTGACTAGATCTGTACATGAAGTTTGACCTGATGTGAAAATGCATGTTGCAACATCTAGTTACTACTTGATGTCATAGACCTAGATAGAAAAGGGAATTCGTGTAAGGGAGTGACGAGTTCCAAAGACCAAGATGAAGACTTACATAAAGAATGAAGCAAGTATGAGGAGTATCAATCCAATTTGAAGGAAGGATCAAATTCAGATCATTAATAGCTAGCAATAAGAAGGAAGATTAGTTTTACATATTCTGAAAGGTATGATCAAATGTGATTTTTGAGAGTTGGAATCAACTCAAAAGCTATTATGGTTGAAATTTGAAAAATGTTTGAATGCAGAAAAGCTACTGACTTGTTATTTTCACCAAGGTTGATCTACAGATCCAAATGATTTGAATCCAACGGGCTTGGATTAAGCATTTCAGTACCTTTCTAACAAAGTTGGTTTCATGCAATTTGGTTCACTGAATCGAGCTGGGTTGATTTTTGAAACTAGGTACAGAACTGAGTTTGAATGAAAATAGAAAAATCTAAATTCAAACGGTTGGGCTGCGCGGGAGATTCTAATGGGTCGGCCCAGTGTCACTCCACAGCTCGGGGCTCAGCTGACAGGGGGGTTCCACCCATCAGTGGCTCATAACAGGCGAAGTGGTACGTGGCTGTGTGGGTCATTGGATTAGAAGGGTGATCGACGGCTGAGGGTCGTTGTCGACGATGAACATGTCACCGTCGAGCTCGAACCCTAGCGGCTCAGTGGGGGTCGTGCGAGGCTCACCGGGGCTCAGGCAAGGGTCAGCGATGGGGGCGAACGACGAAGTCGACGACGGCGATTCTCCTTGCACCGGTAGCTCCTCCTGGGGTGGCTCCAATCGACGGCGCATCTCCTCCTCTGCAGCGGCAAAATCCGGTGAAATTCCGGCCACCTGGTGCTCGCCTTGCTCCGGGGAAGGGTGTTGGATGTTTCTGAGAGAGAGGGGAACGAACTAGTTTGAAGAAATTGAGCGGGGGAGGCCTCTATTTATAGTGGCGAGAGGGGACCGACGGGCGCGGGCTGAGCTCGTCGTGGTCGACGGCACAGAGGGCTACTGACATGGGCGACAATAGGGGGCGGTGCTGTGCTCCCTGGCGAAGCTCAACGGCGTGGTGGCGAGGCATGGGGCGGTGCTGATTGGTCGGAACACTTCGACGCTCTGAGCGGGTCCGACGGAGGTTTTGATGGCGCACAGCGCGCGTGGTCCGTGCGGCGGCGAACAGGCGTGTCTTCGGGGTTGCTGGGGTGGTGGTGATCACGCGTTCACGCGGCGAGGGCGGCGCGCGGTCCGTGGGCGTGTGTCGAAGGTGGCGCTCTGGCGCGCTCTCGGCATGCTCTCAGAGAAGCTTGGCATGGCTTGGGCGTGTGGTCCAGGAGCTGGCATTGCTCAAGCGCTGGACAGGGGGTGGCTGTGGATGGTGGCGTGCGTCCTAGACATGGTGTTTAGGCTTGGTGCTTGCTCTGGCTAGCTAGCCATGGTCGGCTGGCAGGGGTTCCTTCGGGTTGGCATGGCATGGTGCAATGGGTAGGGGCTAGGGGTGGTCAAGGCACTGGTTGGCACTGGGGGAGACAGTGTGATCAACGGTGAACAATGCTTAGCCAAATTACTGCTCAAAACAGTGAAGTTTGGCCAATTTGATTTTCTGTCTCCAAGTGTTTGATGAAATGGCCGCAAGAAATTTATTTTTGAATTTTGAAAAGATTTTTGGTGGGTGTGCTAGGCATGTGTTGAGGATTCTGTGGGTGCTTGGGTTTTGAAAATTGATCTTGTTTGAGTGGTTTTTGAAATAGTGGGATCTTCCCATATGAGATAGATTCAATTTTAAACTGTCATTTAAACTGAGCATTTGAATGTTTTTGGATAATCACAATGTGGGCCTTGGTACTTTATTATGAGTACTATCAAGGGGTGCAAATATCCTTACATGTTTCTATTGAGTTTTGAAAATTAGAGATAGCCAAAGTAGGCATGGGAGTTAATTTGGCCAAAGTGACCATTCACTTAATTTATTCATTTTGAGTTGTCTGTCTTTGGGAAAAGTTTGGGGATTGTTTAGATGATGTTTATTTCACCTAAGAATCATTTTACAAGCAAATAAACACAGAACATGGCAATTCAAAAGAATCCAAATTTTGAATACACATACATATGAATGCTTTCATATTTTTAGTTGGGAAAGTTTTTTGTTAACCCTAATTTTGATGATTAGAGTTTGATGATCCAAGTTTAATATTTTAGGGATGTTACAAACCTTCCCCCCTTAAACAAAATCTCGTCTCGAGATTTGAAAAAGGACGAAAAATATTACCTAGGATTTGAAGAGATCGGGAAACTCCGTCCTGATGTGATCTTCGCGCTCCCAAGTAGATACCTCTTCTATCTGGTTGCTCCACTGAATCTTGAGAAACTTGATGCTTCGGGTTCTAGTAGTTCTGAAAGCTTCTTCCAAAATACGGATGGGTACTTCAGGATAGGTCAGGTCATCGTTGATCTCTATGGTCCGGTGATCAATGTTCTTGAACACTTCAGTCTTCTCTGGGACTTCGAGGCACTTGCGAAGTAATGAGATATGGAACACATTGTGCACGGCTGACATCTCTTTGGGTAGTTCCAATTGATACGACACTTCTCCTTGACGGTTCGAAATCTTGAAGGGGATGATATATCTGGGGGCTAACTTTCCTTTTAGTTGGAAACGCTGCATTCCTATCAATGGCGACACTTTTAGGTACACAAAATCTCCGATGTTGAAGGCGAGGTCTCGACGTCTCTTGTCGGCGTAACTCTTCTGCCTTGACTGGGCTGTGTTGAGGTGCTCACGAATCTTGTGAACCTTCTCTTCTGCTTCTCATAGGATGTCGGGTCCAAAAATCTGACTCTCTCCTACTTCCGACCAGTTCAAAGGGGTGCGACACTTCCTTCCATACATGAATTAAAATGGGCCCATTTGAAAACTAGCTTTATAACTGTTGTTGTATGAAAATTATGCAAACGACAGACAGTCTTCCCATTTAGATCCATACTCTAACACACATGCTCTCAACATATCTTCGAGTATTTGATTTACTCGCTCCGTTTATCCGTCGGTCTGAGGGTGATAAGCTGTGCTGAAATCTAGTCGGGTTCCTAAACCTTCTTGGACTTTCTTCCAGAATCTCGAGGTAAACTGTGTTCCTCGATCCGATACGATGTTCTTGGGGACTCCATGCAAACTGACATTTCTAGCGATGTATAACTCCGCTAGCTTCGAACTCTGATATGTGGTCTTGACTGGTAAGAAATGGGCGACTTTGGACAATCTGTCCACTATGACCCAGATAGAGTCATTTCCCCTACTAGAAGTAGGCAATCCGGTGATAAAGTCCATTCCAACAGAATCCCATTTCCATTCCGGAATCTGCAATGGTTGCAACAATCCAGCGGGTCTTTCATGTCCCGCCTTGACTCACTGACATATATCACACTTAGCGATATAACTTCCGATTTCTCTCTTCATCTTATGCCACCAAAATTGCTCTTTCAAATCCTGATACATCTTCGTTCCTCCGGGGTGGATATAATAAAGAGTATCATGGTCTTCCTTCAGAATAACCTCTTTCAACTCAGAATCTGCTGGTACACAAAGGCGTCCTTTGTACCACAGAACTCCTTCTTCGTCTTCCGTGAATCCGGGTAATTTGCCTAGACCGATACGACGCTTGATTCCGTCGATACTAGCATTTCCTTTCTACGCCTCTTTGATAAGGATGATCAAAGTGGGTTGAAGTTCTATGCTAGCCAAAAATCCTTCACTCACTAATTCCATTCAGAAATCTTCCATCTCCTTGTGCAAACTTGGTTGCTCCTTCCAAATCATGGAGTTCAAGCGGCACGGCAATCTACTAAGGGCATCGGCTACCACATTGGCTTTACCGGGGTGATAGTGAATGTCCAGATCGTAATCCTTGATTAGCTCAATCCATCTTCTCTGTCTCATATTCATCTCCTTCTGAGTCAATATATACTTTAGGCTCTTGTGATCTGAATAAATCTCACAACGGTTTCCCATCAGGTAATGCCTCCATGCCTTCAGGGCTAGAACTGCAGCTGCGAGCTCGAGGTCATGGATTGGGTAGTTCTGCTCATGTTGTTTCAGTTGTCGAGATAGGTAAGATATAACTTTGTCTTCTTGCATTAGCACACATCCGAGACCGATCTTGGATGCGTCACAATACACGTCCAAGGCCTTCGTGATATCCGGCATGATTAAGATTGGGGCTGAAATCAATCTTCTCTTGAGTTCTTGAAAACTCGCTTCACATTTGTCCGTCCATTCAAACTTCTTGTCCTTCTTCAGAAATTGAGTCATGGGTCTGGCGATACTCGAGAATCCTTCTACGAACTTGCGGTAGTATCCCGCCAATCCGAGAAATACACGAACTTGGGTTTGAGTGGTTGGGGCTTGAAAATCTTCGACATCTTTCACCTTTGCAGGGTCAACGGCAATTCCTCCGGCTGATACAATGTGGCCAAGGAATCCTACCTCATGTAACCAGAATTCACATTTGCTAAACTTGGCATACAACCGATGCTCTCTAAGGGTTCCAAGAATGGTCCTTAGGTGTAGCTCATGTTCTTCTTCCGATTTGGAATAAATCAGAATGTCATCGATGAAAACAATGACAAACTTATCCAAGAAGTCCATAAAAATCTTATTCATGAGATTCATGAAATAAGTGGGGACATTGGTTAATCCAAAAGACATGACAGTATACTCGTATAATCCATATTTGGTGGTAAAGGCAGTCTTTGGAATATCCTCTGCACGAATCTTGAGTTGATGATAACCAGTTCTAAGATCAATCTTAGAAAACACCTTGGCACCGGTCAACTGATCAAACAAATCTTCTATCTTGGGCAATGGGTACTTGTTCTTGATAGTGACATCATTCAACTTCCGATAATCCGTACACAAACGGTTACCTCCGTCTTTCTTGTCCATGAACAAAACAGGTGATCTCCATGGTGATTCACTTGGTTGAATCAGTCCAATTTCCAGCATGGCATCCAGTTGCTTCTTCAGTTCCGCTAGTTCAGACGGGTTCATACTATATGGTCTCTGGGCTATGGGTCCTGTTCCGGGGATTAGTTCAATGATAAACTCGATATCGCGATCTGGGGGCATACAGGGCAAAACATCTGGAAATACATCGGGGTATTCACAGACTATCCGGACTTGGTCAATGGTAGGTTGGGCTATACTCTTGTTGCACTTGAATTGACGAGGTAAGGTTTCAGATATATGCTCGACTGATATTCCGGATGTACTGGTCATGGTTATGGCTTTCTTGTCACAGTCAATCAATCCTTTATGTTTGGACATCCAATCCATTCCTAGTACTACTTCCAAACCTTTAGTTCCAAGTACTATCAGATTAGCATAAAAATCTATGCCATGGATTCGGATAGGGACGGCTTTGCAAATTTGTCTAGCTTTGGTGGTTGAACCGGGGATTTGAACAATCATAACATGCTTCAGTTTTGTTGGTTGAATCTTACTAGTGCATGGAAATTCTTCGGTGACAAATGAGTGTGATGCACCAGAATCAAACAACACTCTAACGAGTACTGAATTAACAGAAAACATACCCAGCATGACGTCTGGCGCTTCCTGGGCTTCTTCAGCATGCATGAGAAAAAGACGACCGTTGCGGTTGAGAGAGTTCCCTGGGGCAAACCTTCTTCCGGGCTGAACACGACGCTGCTGCTGAGCTAGGGCATTTGCATTGGGGGCTGCGGCATTCTTCTTGGGGCACTCATTGGAGTAGTGACCCTTATTTCCACAGTCATAACAAGTCACTTGCGACTTGTCCTTTGCTGTAACAGGCACAACATTGCTTCCAGTCCTCGGGGCAGTGTTGGTGTTGGCGGCGGCGGCAGCATTGTTGTTGAACTTGGGTGGTGCACGGTTGAAATTGCCAGAGTTGCCGGGGTTGTTGTGATTTCCTCCGGGCCTCGGGTTTCCATGATTGGGATAGGTCGGACGGTTCATCGGGGGTCTGTTGGTTCTCGGGGCAAATCCTGGAGATGGGTTGGGGCGATACTTTGGGGTATGATGGGTTCCTGGCTGATGCATCATGCGGCGCTTGTGGTTCTCATTGGCTTGGTTGATCTTTCCTTCCATCTGAATGGCAGAGTCGACGAGGGCTTCAATATCAGCAAAGGGGATATTGACCAACACAGTCTGCATCTCATCATGCAAACCATTCAGGAATCTTTCTTTCTTCTTGGCTTCAGTGTCGATCTCATCCAAGGCATACCTAGCTAATGACAAGAATTTTTCACGGTATTCAACTACGGTCATCCTTCCTTGCTTCAGTTCTCATCTCTCATCCTCTAGATCAAACCCGGTAGCACATGGGTTCTGCTGAACTTGACCTCGAATTCCTCCCAGGTCATCATCTGTCCTCCGGTCATTGCACGAACGATGTTCCACCATGCTCTTGCATCTCCGGCTAGATAGTGGGTGGCGAACAGAAATTTCTCGTTAGCTTCCACTCCGGCGACTTCCAGGTTGTTCTCCATGGTTTGCAGCCAATCGTCTGCATCTAGGGGCTCTTCCGACTTAGTGAAAACAGGTGGGTTGGTGTTCTGGAAATTCTTGAGCTTAGATCCATGGTTGTCCTGATTTCCTTGGCCTTGATTGTTGTGGGCCAGCTGAGCTATCTGCTGAAGGGTGGCTAGGTTGGCTTGACGTTCTGCTCTTTCAGCTTCGTGGTCAGAAACCAACATTTGCAGGATCTACAACATCGGGTCTGGGTATGAACCACTTCCTCCGCGTGGCATCTGAAGATTGAGATAGATCATGAGAAAAGAGGGAAATTTCTAAGGTTTAGGGACTTTGAAAAGCTTTTAAAGTTTGACTCATATTTTCTAGCAACTTGCTTTTCATTCATTCATTCATAGCACACGATACAACACACACCACAACAAAGGGAAACAGATGGTTTTAAGAACCATTCTGGAAACTACGATATAGTGTGACCGAATAAAGCTCACTAACGCTAGTGCTCAAGTGCTACTACTCCTTGGAGTCGGTGTAGTCGTCATCCTCATCATCGTCTTTGATGAAGGCGAAGTCATCCTCATCGGTGAAGAAGTCCATGGCCTGATCCTCCAGAAAATCATCATCATCGATGAGATAGGAGTAGGGGTCCCCACGAAGATCTTCTCCGGCATTCTCCCTTTCCTCCAACTGCATGTCTCTCTCGTGGATGGTCTCCTCCAAATCCGAGATACGGTGGTGAAGACGAGCAATGATACGCTCCTTCTTGTCAAGATGACGGCGACGAGACTTGCGGTCCTTCGCTAGCATGGCGATGGTCTGATCCTTCGTCTTGATGATGGCGGACTTGTGGTTGGAGTAGTCACGGGAATTGTCCAACTCCTGCTGACGATCATACATCATGAAGCTAAGGTGGTCCAACTAAGTCTTCAGCTCGTGGTGGTATGGGGCTTCCAGTGGCTGTCCCATAGCATCACGCCTTGGAAAGAACTCAAAGAGGGTACCCTTGATCTGGTTGATACTCTGCCCACACAGACGGGCAAGAGCTTCCTGCATGGCCCTGGCAAGTCCATCGAGTCAGTTGTTTTCTCTTAAGGTGAACTGAATTCCCTCTGCAGTGGGAGGTTCAATCTTTCCTCAGAGACTTGCAACAATTAGCCACTGCAGATCTTCTCCTCCTTGATCATTGAGCTGAGCTCCGAAGAACTCGGGGTGTGGACACTCCAGAAGTTCCGAAAGCTGGTCCAAATCCCGCTCAAAGATGAGGTCTCCTCCATTCTCCAACTGATAAAACTTGTTGTACTTCACGTCCATCTATAAGAATATAGCATGAGTAAGTTAGTAGAGTCATCAAGTGTGTCAAATTTTATGTATTTTGTAAGAGTTTTTGAGGAACATGAATTTTTATGAAAGAAACAAAGTGATAAGAATGGGAATAAGTTTCTGTAAATATTTGCTTCCTTTGGTTTTGAAACCAAGTTTTTGATTCAAACGTCCAGTCTAACTAGGGTCTCCTATGGTCAGGATGGCTCTGATACCAACTTGTCAACACCCGGATTTTTAATCCCAGATGCCTGTTATGCCATACATCGCAATCCCAGGATTACCATTTTTGCGAGACATAACAGATTTGAATATCACAGTACATCATCCATTACAAACCATACATAAGGTCTTACACAAATAAGGATCTCATGATCCAGTTCTTAATACAACTCAAGCAAGGAAATACGTAATAATAAAGGTAGCGTAGGCGAAGCTCCATCTTCAGGGTCACATGCATGGGGCCCACCGTTCACTAGGCTCCTGTCGCCTCTCACACCGGGCAAACTCAACGACCGACGACAGGAACCTCCTTCCTAGTGCAGCTTGAGGTGGGAACCCATCAAGGCTCATGTCACCTCTCCGAGTGTGCAATCTACAACGACAATCAAAGGGATAGTACTCACCATTCCAGCAACTATGTTCGTTCATGACTAAAGTACTCCCTTCGTCCCAAAATAGATGTCTCAGATTTATCAAAATTTAGATGAATCTAGTAATCCGAGACATCTATTTTGGGAGAGAGGGAGTATATAAAATTATCACTATAGTTTAGTACCAATTCTGGTAAATTTATCCAAAAAGTGTAGTCTGGGATGAGCATTAAGCATCTCCACTCGCATCCTGGGAGGGCCTTTCGAGATAGATTTTTCTTATCCGAACGGCGAATTTTCGTTCAGTCGTGTTCCCAGGATCTGAGTTTTCACCAGATTTGGCCCAATTACATCCAATGTTTTCAGGCCGAACCCGAGGCGCCGGATGTCGCCTGGGAATGTCGGATGAAGCTGTATCAGCGAGAAAAATCCGCGCTAGTGGCCCCGTCCTGTCAGTGAGTGACGGCGATTAATCCTCATCGCTTTGCCTCAACGCTCGCGATGGACTGCCGGACAAACGACCGCATGTCCAGTCGCCCACACAGCGGCGTAATACTGTGTCACCGCCCGCCCACCTTTCCGCCCTTTCCCATATCCCACCCTAGCCGCTACACCACTCCTGCTCTCGCCGCCCTTTCCCCAAATGGCTATAAATGTCGGCCATCCTCGCCGTCTTCAGAGCACACACTTCCACTCCTCCAATTCCTCTGCCAAAGCACCAAGTTCCATGCAAATAGAAGCTCGGCGTAAGCTATGGCGGAGAGGTATCCGGTGACCCGGTGGCGGCGAACGGCTTCGACCGCCGATCTCTGCAGCCGTGGGAAGCTCGGCTCCTCCACGACGTTAGCTACCCAACCCCTCCGAATTTCTAGTGTCCGTCGACATGGAAGATGAGCGCGAGCGGCATGCCCGTGTCGCCGTTGCTGGAGGGGCAAGACCGGATATATGAGATCTAGGCCGTGATCGCCATCATGGACCCTGACAATACGGGGAACCCCAAGAACCTCACCCACTGGAATCAGTTCTTCCGCGAGCACCAACGCCGAAGGCTGACATCGTCGGTGGAGTGTGTCAGACCGTAGCCTCGCCACCGTCCTTGAGTACATCACCGAGGGCAACACCCCTCAGCTGGGCTACCCTCCGTGCTCACCGTCGTCATTTTCGCGGCGCCTTGGGGTTGCCTCCTAGATGCCGGGGAGGATGGCTGCGGCCTCTTCCTTGTCTTCGGCGTCAGCCTCACGCTCGTCCAACTTAGCGCCAAGCCACTTGCCACGCTTCACGGCGCCTCTCCAGCCAGTGAAATGGGAGCTAGAGTGTTCGGTGCACTCTCCACCGCGGACGCACCCGCGCGGCCTCGTCATCAATGAGAGATGTGCTCCATCACCGCCGAGCGGCCACCTTTGCCTCACGAGGCCGAAGCTACACATGTCGAAGGAGCCGTCAGAGTGGCATGTGCTGGTGGCCGAGGACAATTTCGTACTCAAGATGGCGATGGAGGCGTCTCTCAACGACATCCCGCCGATGACGGGTCCTACCGAGTGCGCCTGGTCTATGACATACTGGGAACGGGAGGAGACCGAGCGCCAGTACGCGCGCGCTTCTCGTCAAGAGCACGCCTACCAGGGCGCGCTGCTCATCTTCCTCAACAGCGACGACAAATACGTGGGCGGGCCGGGACCTTGGTCGCAGGAGTGGCACTGCAGCGATGCTGGCCAAGGTAGCTCCTAGCCGCCGTACCCGCCGAGCAATGACGACGAGATGGCATTGACGACGCCGACTACATGGTGCTCTACTGCCGCCATGGAATATAAACGGCCGTTGCCTCGGCATCTCCACGATGTTTATGTTTTTTGTATGTTTTTATGCTTTTCTTAGCCTACTGCAAGTCAAATTTGGGGTATATGTCCGAATTTTACATAATATGTACGAACTTGCCTATAATCTAATGCAATTGCTTGCATTAGTGTCAAATTTGTTGAGTTTATTCGAATTTTAGGCGAAGTTTCAAAATTACGTGAATGAAACCTAGGAACACGAGTGGGAATTCGGCCATTCTTGGGCCAAAAGTTCCATCCATCCGACGAATTTAGCTCCGAACTTTGGCCTGGGAACGCCAAACGAGTGGAGGTTCTCTTATAAATCGCAACTAATAGTCGTTTAACACCGCTCTGATCACAAATCTGACCAGTGGGACCCATCTATAGGGGTTGAATTGGCACCACGCCTAGGGTAGGAGTTTGAGGTGGGCATGGGGCCACAATCAGCCTCCCATCTTCTCTCCCCTCTCGTCTTCCCCACCCACTCTCTTGGCGGATCATACGCCTCCCTTCCACCATTGTCTAGGCTCCTGTCGCCTCTCCCCCAGGGCAAACTTGATGACCCACGGCAGGAACCTCCTTCCTACTGCATCTTGAGGTAGGAACCCAGCCTAGTGGTTGCGGGAGCCCGGGTGTATGGGACCTTGTCGGTCGTTGGAGGAAGCTCATGCAGGGCCACGCTAGTCACTAGAGTTAGGCTGCATGGGCGACGTCGGAAAACGACTAACAACATGCCCTAGATATGGAGCACGAGCGTGCTAGGTGAGACGAGGATAGGGACACCTATTGGAGATATGCCCAAGAGGCAATAATAAAGTAGTTATTATTATATCTTTGTGTTTATGATAAATGTTTACATTCATGCTATAATTATATTAACCGGAAATATTAATACTTGTGTGATTTGTAAACTTGTTAGAGTCCCTAGTAAAGCCTCTTTGTAATACTAGCTTGTGTGATTTGTAAACTTATTAGAGTCCCTAGTAAAGCCTCTTTATATTAACCTTCCGTATACTTACCCCCGGCAAGGGTTATCCTGGAGAAGCATGCATGGTCATGCCATCGGGGTGAAGGGAATATTTGTATTGTCCCATGCTAATAACGTGTGACCTTTTCTATTCTTATATTCAGATATATGTTTGGACTGAAGAAAAACAATTGTTAGCTCCCTGAATTTTTGCATAGCTGAATGGTTTCAGACATAGTAATTAACTTGTTAAGAAAAACTTTATATATGACATAAAAGCCTTAAATGTCATACATTTTTCTCGTACGCCCCCTCTGCGGAAGAGGCCACCCAGAGGATTTCCTCGGACGCGGAGTTGTGGAGGGCAGCAGGGCTCTTTCATGATTGCCTAGGTGGGGTTGATAGGTGGAGATGTCGCGAGTAGTTGCTAGAGTGTGAGTGATGTCTCTCTGGCAGCGTGGAGTTGCGCCATGGGCGTATGTACCCTCGCACGTTGTAAACGCTCGATCGTTTGGCCTTTCTTCTATAAAAATGATACGTCTTTCAGAACGTATTCTTGAAAAGTTTAAATGTCATACATTTTTCTGCCCGTTGAACCCATAAACTCGCAGTCCATTTTGATTACTGTCCAATTTTTTTCCGAAGACAAGATTTACGGTAAAATAAAATAGGAACAGGAATGCTACACAAAATGAACTCTATTATACGTGGGTATTATTGTTGCAGATTCTATTTCTTGGCTCACCAGTTTCAGAACCCGTCTTTCACTCGTGTCAATCGACTAGTGTCAATCGTATTTGCGATGAGGCAGCACATGTTCTATCCAGGGCTAGTTTATCTCTTCCTGCCCCTCTTAGCCGTAATTTTGTTTCAGATTGCAGCCGGACCATCGTTGTAATGACTACCATGTTTAAATAAAGATAAAATTTGCTAGAGGACACCGTTATTTTCCGGCGTTTGCTAAAACACACTGTTGGAATGTGGCTTTGCCCAGTACCATTATTATTTCGTGACAATTTGCTAGAACACGCTGTACTACCCAAAACGGAAAGTTTGACGTTTTAGATTACCTTTTTACCAAATATGTCTAGAATTTTAATTGAAATACAAGATGTTTCAGATAGAAAAAACTATCCAGCTTTTCCCAATTCCCTCATTGATTTTTTTCTTAACCACGATGCTGCATGCTGCAATGGATGGCGACTTGGCCTGGATGTTCCAACTTGATGTGAACTTACGTATAGTTTCTAATTCATGTTTGGTATATGCATATGCTGGATTTGGTGAATTTGAATTAGAGAAAAAAGTGTTCAAACCGGACATATGATGGTCATCCTAATAAAATTAGTCAAACTTTCCATTTGCGGCAATGCAGTGTGTCCTGGCAAATGTGTCACCAAATCATCTGTCATATGATGGACATATGATTTAGTTGTCTGATCTAAAGGAACTCTACACAGCTGTCTTTTAGATGTCAAACTTCGGTACTACTGTGGTTCTATCTCAATGCCGGACATAAACAACATCATCTGGGTTGAACGGCCCTGATTCACCAACAACCTAAAAGTACATAAAGGCTGGGATCACAAAAATCAAATTGCCGTTGACAATATGTACTTTGTGACTGCTGTTAAGTTACCGATTGCTTGTAGATTGATCAAAACTTTTCGAGCTTTGATTTTAAAAGCATTTTATCCTTCCAATGTACATCAGCTTTGCCCGTTGGTGTTGTAGGTTTTGGTAGAAGAATCCTTGGTGAAGCAAGATGATCCTTGGCAGGCCTCTCTTTTCGGCAAAGAACTGTTGCATCGAGGCAATGAGACTAATGTTCTTCTGTTTTCTAATAGATGAGCAATAAACATGTGATCAATTTTAGGTGGGAAATAATTCCTTTTTGGTGAGGAATAAACATGTGAACCACTAGTCACTTTAATCTAGTTTGGGCTCAACATTGAAGCAAGAAACCTGATTATCTCTATCTCTACTTTATTACTTATAAAGGAGCGAACTTGAATTTCGCTAAAGACACCCCACAACATATACATAGATCGACCATACCCACACGATCAGGCCCACTAAAGAGAATCTAACGACTACAGGAAGCCCAATCAGTCTCCCGTGTGCACATAGCAATTTACAGAGTCGGACGCACTTATCCCGCACTCATCACCAAGAGGAAAATAGAAAACTCCCGTCCCACGTCCTCACCAGCCACTATGATCACGATCGCTCAGGAGAGAACAAAAGGGAAACTGATCGCACCCGACGATGCCCTCACCCTGATCTCCGGCCTTATTGCCTTGCCTCGCCATCGCATCAGCCCGGCAGCACCTCCCTCCACGGCGCCCTCTTCGCGTTCTTGGACGGCGGCACGGCGCCCCTTGCTGCGTCCCTGGACGACACCCCTCCCGCGTCCCTGGATGACGCCTTCGCCGCCTCTCTGGATGGCGCCCTTGCCCGCTCTGCCGTCATCACTGCCGCAACATCGTTGCGCAACCCTGTAACAGACGGAAATCCGTCGGTTTTGCAGTTATTTTCAATCTAAGATCAATCTTTCAATAAATATATGGATTGTGTTCAACTAGGTTTACTGCTTCCACAATACAGCAAGTCTGCCCAGCAAAGTGCCCATGTATCAAGATTTTTTTTTATATACTAACACTTTAAATGTGTATATTTCAAGCCCCATGTATTCTTCAGTTTGCCCCAAACTCATAGATCTTTCCAAAGCCAGCGACTTATCAACATGCAGCTAAGCATACAAAGATTCAACAAAGAACAATAAATGCATATCAGGTGTCAAGAAAATGATGTTAAAAATATTGAAAAAAATAGGTTAAATTGATGGTCAACTTATAACACGGGCAGCTAGAAACTACAGGTTAAGACAATGAAAATGTTGAACAAATATAGCAGCTATCTTATTTGACGATACCATATGATACAACAAACACCAACATATGGCAGGTTTCCACATAGTTGCATGAGTATAGATCTTGTGTCAAAGTAACGAGCAAAATGAAAATACCTGAATGTGGAACTAGACCATGTAGCTTCCGTTAACCAAATGATACGGCACATCAACAATCATTTAGAAAACAGTGGCGGTTCATGCTTTGAATTTTTTAAAGCATAAAAAAATGTATAAAAGAGGAGCATAAATTTTGAAAGTTCAGAAGATTTATACCACCCTCTTGTAGTTTATAATGCGGTTTACAAAACATATGCCATTTTTTATCTGACACCCTTTTATTTTGAACCGGCATGGTCTCAGCCTCAGACTTCAGTTTTTGGGTAAATTTATCAGAACTGGTACTAACCTGTTAACCTAGACCCCAAAGGTGGTATTTTTTTTGGTCTATATTAATAGCCTTAATTTTATCTAGATACAATACATCTAATCTAAATACAAATCCTCGTTGGGTAGTTAACTGGATATATACAAATCTAGATAAAGTTGAGACCGTTAAGATAGAGAGAAGAGAGTAATTTTATGTACTTTAGTCGTGAACAAATCGTAGCTGCTGGGATGGTGAGTACTGTCCCTCTGACTGTCGTTGTAGACAGTTATCACACTGCACACTCACAGGTGACCGTTTCGAGAGCGACGGGGAAGCAAAACGGCTAGCTCGCTCTCCGGCATCGGATTCCCATGCCGACACGCGCCTTTTCCGCCGTTTTGCTATACGCGTTTACTCTGATCAATTCCCTAGCTTTTATTATTCCGTGGACTAACGATTTCTTCGCGAGAAACGAATTGTTTAGAGTGGTTTGCTTCAGAAGTTTCAGAGTGCAGAGTGAATTGCAGCTCAGTATATAAAAAGAAATCGTAGTGCACCCAGGGCCTCCCGAATCCGAAATCGCCGCAGATTTAATCAAGATGTTCAATCAATAATCGACCCGTACAGGGATAGAAAGAAATTCAGACAGAAAAAAGAGATAAAAAATTCAGACAAAACAGAGATAAATCTCCATGACAATCAAGTCGTCGATTCTTCATCTTTCTCTGTGTAGAGTAATAAGTAGTCGATTACACGGGGAATCACATCGGTTTGCTACCGATCGCTGTACTCCTCTTGCTATAATGTTGCTCGTGAAATAAATTGCTTACAGTTACAGAGTTACAGGTGTGACGTAAGTAAGTAAGGGCTTCAATCTCGCTTAGAGAAGAAAATCAAATCAGGGTTAAAGCAAAAGAATTTGGACCGCTGCGGTCCAGTTCAGGCGATGGCGACGGCGGTGAGCCGCCGGGCGGCCGGCACCGGCGAGGGAGGGAGGCGCGAGTTGAAGTTCCGGTACCGGAAGGCCGCGGCGGCATCCGCGCCCTCGTCGCTGTCGTCGCTGCCGGCGCCCTCGTCGAAGTTGAGCGCGTAGCTGAGCGGGTCGTACCTGAACTCCCCCGTGGCGGCCACCTTTCTCCTCCACCTTGTCCTGCCGCCGCTCTGCGGGGAGAGCCTCTCCCCGTCGCTGCTGGGCGAGCCGAAGCAGCCGCAGACGGTGGTCCGCAGCTTGTGGCGCAGGGACGGCGGCGAGTACTGCGGCGACGTCGACTCCGCGTCCATGGCGTGGGCGGTTCGGTAGATTGAGGTCAGCTGGTGGAGATGTGGTGGTTGCGTCGAGGTGTGCTGTGTATCTAAAGTGTGTGTGTGACTTGTGAGTGAGGTCTGAGGTGGGCTGGAGACGAAGGCGGGGCTAAATAGGGGAGGATGGAAAAAGACGGATAAGGACAGTGACGACGGCGTGAACTGGAAGAGACGCGCACGAGGCGCGGAGGATGGGTGGGTGGGCCCACGCGTGGGGAACCCTGTGGGCTATGGCGATTGGTGAAGCAAGCAGCGCCGTCGTCGGACGCGCGTGCTGGTAGACGTCCGAGGGTAGTCTAGGGATTTCCTGGGAAAGAAGTTAACGGTCGGTCCTAGCTAGTGCAAGCTGGACGATGGTAACGGTCGGTCGCTTTGCACTGTGCAAGCTGTCACGCGCACGGGCCATGGTAGCAACGGTAACAATAGTAATGTACTAGTCGTTGTAGTATTTTCAGCTGACTACGACGTACTACTAGAGTACTGTATTTCTCTTTTGTTCTGGCAGAGTTTTTTTTTTCTTTTTCAGTTATAAACGGGAAATTATAAACAGATAATTACGGAAGCACGGTCCGGCAACAACTAAGCGAAACAAATAATCCCTCCGTCTAGAAATAACTGACTTGAGTTTGTCTAAATTCGGATGTATTTAGACACATTCTATGTATAGATACATTTGAATCTAGACAAATCTAAATCAGTTATTTCTAAACAGAAAAAATAGTTGCGAACAACTGCTCGAGCATAACTACTCCCTCCGTTTCAAAATATAAGATGTTTTAGGTTTGTGAAGAAAATGAATCTAGACTTGTTATAATGTGTAGATTCATCCCAAAGTTGAGTGAATCTATATACTAAAACAAGCCTAGATTCATTTTCTTCACAAACCTAAAACATCTTATATTTTGAAACGGAGGGAGTAAATTAGAACCCCCTTACCGAAATGTAAAATGTTTTGGCAAGCTCAAAAACGGAGGAAGTACCCATGACAGCCAAGTAAAACAAAGCTCAAGATGAGATCTTTAATCCCACGGCCACAAACACGATTAGGTTCAAACTATTCCTGGTCTCTGATAGTCGATGAAACTTGTAAACAAAACCGATGAAACTTGTAAACAAAACAAGCACTTACCACTTGAGATGGACTCTGGCTCGAGTGCATCTAAATCACTTGCAAACACGACACACGCTTGATATGGGTCGAACCATATCCGCGTCAGCGAGCGGCGATGGTACTCTGGCCGGTGTGTGTCAGATTCAATGTCAAATGAGCTAGATTTGACGATGTGGATTTAACCGGCTAGCCATTAGTCATGATGGATGTTCCAATAGTTGTCGTGGTTAATTTAATAAAATTCATAAGTTGGGATTTGAAAGTTTATTTATCCCAATACTAGTGGTTCTCTTGATAATTTACCCTTAGCCTTCTCCTGCTTAGCACGAATGACCGGAAAAATCACGTGACACGAGTGCACGCACAAACCTCGTTAGACCAGCCACACCCTGTGTATATATAATGCGGTTCAAAGCCCTGTTTGAATCGGATTCCATACAGTGCAGGACATTGGTCCATATAGTCGTGCCAGTACGTACATGTGTGGTCCTCCAAGTACGTACGATATGAGAGATCACCTCAAGTGTCAAAAATCCGATACTTTTCTATGTTTCGAGAGTAATAACATCCGATGCTCCTTTAATTTCCTCATGAAACAAAAAATCTGATGCTCCCGAGCTGAGCTCCATCACGCTATGAATGAACATGATATATAGAAAAGCACACACTGCCGAAAGTAAGGCAGAAAAAGGGCATCCGGCTGAATCGATGTTGTGAACGCTGAGCGGAACCTGATACTGCTCCGAAAGCCTTCGATCGTGCGGGCCGGAACGGATGAAACAGAGGCGACGTACGGCGATCCCTTGTCCTTTTCCAAAAAAAAACAGAGCATTTTTGCCCCCCCCCCCCCCCCCCCCCCCCCCCCAAGACAATGGTGTTCTATGTTTGACCATCGTAGATGATTCTTTGGACGCTCAGCCACACTTCCTTCCGATCATCCACGCACGTACTCCCTCCGTTTGGAAATATATGATGTTTTAGGTTTATGAATGGGATGTATCTAGACACCTTTTAGTGTCTAAAACATTTTAGTGTCTAGATTCATTTGAACATATACACTAAAAGATGTCTAGATACATTTCCTTCATAAACCTAAAACATCTTATATTTATAAACGGAGGGAGTAGTTTATAACATTGAGTGGCATGTTATGCGTGCTTACGCCCATCCATCCATCCATCGACACAGTGACAGGGGAAGCAGCCGGCAGGGATAAGGATGGATTCCATGATCACCAAAGCGTACCTCCAGAGATAATCTAGTTGTAAACTAACCAACGGTCCATGGCAAAGTCAGACGAGATAGGAACGGCATCACTCCATCCGTCCATCAATATATACCTTTCTTCATGGCCAAAGTACCGAGTCACGACGCACCATGCACTGATCATTTTCATCAATATATAATCCCAGCTAAGCAGAACAGAGCGCACATCTCAGTTAAGGCCGGCTAACCAGGCCCCCTTCAACTCCCCATTACAGGCCTGCCACACACAAGTTCCAAGCCTCTCGCGAGACACGGTTCAGAACGACCTACATTAGGCGGGGACAGCAGCCACATGACCGATGTCGGTTACGCTACACCGCAACCAAATTACACGACTAGAGCTAATGAAAGGAAGAACAGTCCGGGGACCACAATTCATGAGCACCGACAAGCAGAGACGTTAACCGCAGATTAGTTATGACGACGCCTCATAGGCAAGGCGATGGCATCCGCGCCAAGTCCACGCTGCCAGAACCACACAAAAAAACCTGGGAGCTCTGAGGATGGGAGTGCTGATCTGCCCATGGCTCCGTCCGTCGAATCTGTGCAAACAAGACAACGAATTGATATTCAGACATGACAGAAGAATTCTTAGCTCAAGTTTGTTACGGTTTCGGCAGTTTACGAACAAAATGGAACAGCACTGTTATTTGCAATACAAGTTGGAATACACAGCCAGGCAGAGGCATGTACACATAAATAAATGAGTCTAACAAGTGTCAAATTTCTAACTTGGGTCAATCTACAAAATTAACTTATAACTTATATATGCCACTGACGGAAAAAAAAAAGAATCATGGGTCTCTGGCAGCCACTACCAACAAACTGTGTGTCTATGTGTGCCCTCTAACATCCTACACAGATTAATAATTCCTATATTCCGCATGCATTGGCAGACTCAGAAAGAGGCAGGTGCAGTGTTCCAACTATCAAGGCTCGCCAAGGCGCATACAACTGATCTTGTAAGGCTGATTGAAAGCAAATAGCTTGTGAATACAGGCTGTTGCTAAAAAAAGCAGTGAGCGAGTCAGGATCTTATTTGTAACCAGAGAAAGTTATGCAGATTTATTTCAGAATAGCAACGGAGAAAAAATTATAGATGTGAAGATGACTCAAAGTCTAAAAAAGAAAAATCTTCAGGATAAGAAGGGTTCATATAAGAACTTTCATCTCGGATTGGGCATATTCAAGAGTTTAGAAGAAAAATTGAACAAATAATCTGTGGCTACATAGTATACATTATTAAATGCAGATGCAGAATAGCATCTGTGCTAGTTGTAATATTCATCTCAACTAAATTTGAGACATGTAACTGCAAATACTCACCTTTATGCGCTTAGAAGTGTAACCAGCACAAAGCCAGACAGAGGCATGTAAGCTGTAAGCATAAATAAATCATGCAGAAGTGGTACCCTTGTGTCGCAGAACTTTTTATATTACCTAAATAGTCTAACAAACTTCTAACTTGGGCCGTTTGAATTAAAAACTTAGAACTTACATCACACAAGTTAAAACAAATCAATGGGTTTTGGCAGCCACAATCGACAAACTGTGTGTGCCTCTACCATCCTACAGAGATTAATGCTTATATTTGGCATGTACCAGGAGACTGGGAAAGAGGCAGGTCAAATGATCAAACTATCTTAAAAAGGAGCGAAAAAGAAAAACTGGGTGCCCCGCCTATAACTGACCTTACGAGGCTGATTCAAATAAAACAGCTTGTGAGCACAAGCTGTTCTTCCTATACAAAGCACCAAGTCTGGCTCTTATTTGAGATTATAGCAGTTATGTAGATTTATTTCAAGACCACATCGAAGATAAATTATAGATGTGAAGACGACTAGAAGTCTAAAATAAAATTTCTTTCTGCATCCTTATATTTATAAAAGAAAAGCAGAGAAGGTGGACCATGCTTGCCTGATTGGATGGAACGAATTTTCATGAGGTGAGCAAAACAATAGAAAGGTAAACTAGGTCTATTCTACACCTTGAACATAAAGTATTCTCGAAAATAATTGTGGTGATATGGCATTTCCATGATTTCATTAGGCCTAAAATAACAATGGATGCATAAGCTATGTGAAAGATCTTTTCCCGTGTAGATTCCCTCCAAACAGGGAACGGAGCAAACAAAACAACAAATCACAATCATGTTCCCAAGCTTGATTAGCTTACCCACAAGCACAAGAAACCAACAAGTGCTAAATTCCGTAAACAAAAATGACCAATCATGTAATGGAATTAATTATTAGACAGGGCTGTGTGCAAACTATGAAGGCAACGAAATAACTAGGATGCAATAGAAAATTTACTGCTTCATACTGTCGGAGAAGACAACGATGGTGGGAAGTTGGTGTATATCCACGTCTTGGAAAATGCAAATCCGGAAGATTTGCTACAAAGCCTCTCAAGCTGCAACGTCTTGGAAAATGCAAACCCGGAAGATTTGCTACAAAGCCTCTCAAGCTGCAACGTCTTGACATCAACCAAGATGTATTCAATTTCAAAGTCTAGCCTCTGCCGAGTTAAGCCTACGAACTGCATGTCTCCAAACTTTACTAGGAGCAAGTACGTCCCAGCTGCAGCTTTGATATAATGCGGGCGATCAGAACCTAGTGAGATCGTCTTATCCAGCTGCCACTTGCCAGAACTCTCACCTTTGTTTCCCTTTATGTAATAACATAGATCAAGCTTTCCAGCTAAAGTTTCATCAAGGATACCGACCAGTCCAATCCTGCCTTCCCCTGCCTCTACAATGGCTAGACCTCGCGGACACCATTCTCTAGGTGGGAGGTCAGAGATGGAGAACTCCAGACTCCGGGTGTCAAACACAAGAAACTCTTTCTTATGTATATCGCTGGACTCCCAATAGAAGCAGCCATAAGCATAATGGCGCTTCTGATATTCATGGACGATCGGTGACACCATGGTCCATTCCTTGGATGCAGCAGCTTGCCACTGTCCGGTGCTCGAAGAGAATACCAAAGCGGCCACCAGCCTAGTATGGAAATGTACCATCCATATCACACCAAATGCCTCCTCTGCCTCTTCATCAGTGGGAACAAGGAAAGGCTCGCACCAGGGCATGTATTCCGTGGCCGCGCGCGCCTCCGAAGCGACTAAGTCGTCAGGTACAGGGGGAAGCAGGACGTACCCCCGGTGCAAGGGGTCGCACACCGCGAGCTCCATGGAGACCTGGGGCTTCTGGCCCTCGCCGGGGCGGAGGAGGAGGACGCGGCCGTCGCGGATGTCCTGAACGACCCAGTCGAGGTGGTTGGGGAGGAAGGAGAAGGAGAAGTCAGCGGCGGAGGCAAGCGCGCTGGCGACAGGCGCGGAGCGGTGTGGCGGGAGGGCGTGGTGGAACCCGTCTCGGTCGAAAAAGGCGAGGACGGGCGGGTCGTGGAGGCGGCGGAAGCGGCGGAGGAAGGATTTGTCGATGACGAGCCGGCGGAAGGAGACGCAAGAGGCGGAGGCGCGGACGAGGTCTTCCGCGGTGGAAAGCCGGAGGAAGATCTCCGCGACGAGGTGGTCGGGAATCTCCAAGACGGGGCGGTCGGGGATCTCCGCGACGGGGTGGTCGGAGATCTCCGTCAGAGTCCTCTCCGGTTTCCTGCGAGCGCTCCTACGAAGCGCGGTGGAGGTCTCCATTGGAGTGGAGGAGTCGAGAAGGGAAGCTGGATAACGGCGGCGGCGGCGGCGGTGGCGGTGGCGGTGAAAGAGTACGAGACAGCCGCCTCGAACCCTGGTGGAGATGGAGTGGAGGGACTGGGATCAGGTGACATGCCTACAGCATGTCACGCTGTAACATGCGCCCTCGCATCTGCCGTCCAAGTGCCATCCAACCACTGTAGTGACCTAAGGCAAAAGATGCTGCTGCTTTAGACCTAATAGTTCTAAACACTAGAAACAACAAAAAAAAAGCTTCAAACTTAAACATTTTTTTATCAGCTCACAATACAAATAATAATATTTCAGTCCTTACAGTACAAACAAGAGCTTTGAACAGTACACAATATACAAACATCAGTCGACAGTACAAAAAACATTCATATATACTGCATAAGTTAAATTTCAGATCTAGCACTCTCTAGTTATCACCATTTTATATATATGTTGTACCATTCATCACAAGAAATTTGCATTCAAATCAGAAGAAATTTGGACAGCCCATTCATCAATATTTGGTTTCAGACAAGCACTACAGGAATAACTCCATACGCCGATGGGCGTCAGCTACGCCGACAGCAAAATGTTGGGCGCGTCGGCGCAGGTCCGCGGGATCGTTACTCGTTAGATTATTATTATTTATTCATTTCTGTTTACTTAAATAATTGTTTAAATTTTTGAAAATAAAGATGTGTGACACCATCGCTCAAGGATTAATAGGATTGATATGGTAATATTATCAATAAGGTTTAATTTTTACTGGAAGCTTATACGAAAGAAACATAGAGGTTAAACATGCTGGGACTGAAGTAGTACGCCACCAGGCTCTGACACGTTTCCTATAGTGAACCCACTTCATCACAAGAAATTCCGAAGCAAGTTTGCAATTGAAGTTAGTAAGCGCTTAACATTCAAATTCAGCGTGATTTACTCCTTTGTGTTGTCACACGAACAGGCTGACTCTCTTCTCCCTAAGCATGCATAAGTCCATGCAGGAACAAGAATTACCATTCTATTCAAATTTGCTGCCAACGAAACATCCATGCCCAATAAAATGATGCCACGTTTCCCTCTCATATATTTCCATATTAAAATATAAGATGTTTTAATTTTTATGAAACTAGTATATTTGGACGTTTTTTAGCAAAAAAAATCAAATTGTTTAGAAGCTAATCAAATTGTTTTTAGTGGTCAGAACTGTTAAGCAGGAGCATCTTTTTTCCTTAGATCGCTGTTGTGCGTTGGATGGTGCTTGGACGGCAGATGACAGAGCGCACGTTACAGCGTGACATGTCACTTGATCCCGGTCCGGAGTGGAGTGTGTTGCAGTTACGGATGGCACCCGAGGCTATCGGGTGCGGGTGGAGCTTAACCAAACCCGCACCCGTAATCTTATATCTTTTTCGTAACTCATACCCGCATCCGTATATGGGTACATTTTGTCCCATATTCGCACCCGTCGAGGGTAAAAACTCCACGGGTAATACTCACTCATCAGTCCAATCAACTTAACAAGTCATCGTAATAACATAATATATAAAAAAATGATAGCATACATTTTCATTCATTTATGGTTTCAGCAAGCAAGCAAATATATATTAGATAATGAAAATACATTGTCAAACGCATGATATTACGAAGAAAACAAGTTACATCCAAACATAGTTGCATAGGAAGTATATAGTTCAAACTTCAAAATCTCAAAAGAATTGCAAAATAGTCACACGACATACCACAATTAGCCACATAGCAACACTCGTCAACTGTAGAAGTTCATAATTTTTTTAAAAAAATGCTATAATACTAATGCCCCACGTGTCATCTACTAAGTTTTAAGTTGTCGGGTAGGTGGGTATGTGAGTGCGGGTTTTCCATTACCATACCCGCACCCGCAATACCTAGAGATTTTTGCACAATTACTTACCCGTGGGTATAACTTTACCACCATACCCTTACTCTAATGGATAAAAACCCGCAGGATAAGCTAGTAGCGGGTACCCATTGCCATCCGTAGCTGCAGTGCCTGCCTGCTAGAGTTGGGAGAATAATGGCAGCGTCTCCATGCTGCCAAATGGGCCTTGGTCGGTCAAGATGATTGACGGGCCATCTTCGACTGAGCCATCCGACGAGAATAAAGCGTTCAAAATACTCCAGTCACTGTTGAAAGTCCAACGATAAAAATTTCTACTCCATCTATTTCAAAATAGATGTCTCGTATTTATTAAAATTTAGCTGAATTTAGACGCTATTTAGTATATAGATTTATTTAAATTTTAGAAAATTTGAGACATTTATTTTTTGAGGGAGGGCCCCTTTTTCTTCTAGTATAGGGAAAAATAATAAAGACTCCTAAAGGATCTTGTCGACGTTACACTCTATTTGATGTATTTGAAAAATGATTTTAAGTTTAATTCCGAATTGAATTCTATGGCGATCGACACGTATGAGCTTGAAAGACTATGTGCTTGTAACATATCTGATTTGTTTAAAACTTTACTAGCCTTTATAAAAAAAGCATGCACGCTGGGCGCAACTGCACCCTTCACTCCACGCAACCATGCATGTTCTGCCCAGCCTGACAGTGCCACGAGTTTTACGGGCCTTTAGATGTAATCCGAGTAATCACCTAGCTAGAGCACAACAATTAAGGGAAATCCTCGCTGCATTCCGTATAGGGATGTAAATGGTACTTAAATGGCATTCGCAAGTTTTGTTTATTTAAAATTTGAAAAAACAAACTTATTAAACTAGAATACTAATAAACGGTATTATGCGGGATTAAATGGTGTGCTACTTACATCCCTAATTCCGTGCCAATTGAGTCCATGAAGAACTCAGGATCACTCTGTCAGCAGCCCTAGGACTAAGCTAGAATTCAGAGCTTGAGCTTCAGCACACAAAAGCATCTTGAACGAAGTCTAGTTTGCTATTACTAGCAGTTGCAGAGCTTTCTTTGTTATCCCGGATCACAGCTCCCGCTCCTGGTAGTGAATCTTTATCGAAGGAGGCGTCGACGTTCACCTTATGTATAATGGGAGGTGTTTAGATGAGTGCTTATAAAAATAAACCAACCATTTTGCTAAGCATTGATGTTTATTTTTATAGAAGAGGTGCTTAGTTAGACATCTATCTACTATAAATAAGCACCGATACTAATAGAAAAAAAGGTTTATTTTTCTAAACATCATCCTAAGCACTTTGCATTGTACATACTCTAACATGGTTCTGCAGTGGTTTCGTGTCTGATGTAACCACAATTACCAATTGATAAAGAGGTTTAAAGTTAACGACACGTCCTCAAACTTATAACCGCTAGGTTTACTATAGTTTTTGATTGATCCAGACTGTTAATTCCAACGTCGCATTCTTAGAGCATCTCCACTCGTTGGGCGTATCCAGGCCGAAAATCGGACCGATTTTTGGCCGAACGAATCGTGTTTTCGGCCTAGGTACGCCTAGTCGCCCACTCGCGTTTCCAGGTTTGGCTAAATTCACTTAAACTCGGCGAATATGGCGAATATAGGCGGAATTTCATTAAATTAGACGAGGGGCACATAGTACATCAGTTTTAACTAGGAAAGGACGCCGCCGTGGTCGACGTCGGACGCCGCAACTACAGGCCGAGGCGGGGGTTGTTACCGGCCTCGACGTGCGCCATGACTCCGGCGAGAGTCCGTCCTGGAACGCTCCACCAGCGGCGGCGGTAAGCCATATTGTTACGCAGCGGCGGCGGCGGCGAGTCCGGCGGTCCGTCGTGTCAGGCGAGTTCCTCGAGGCGCCTGTCGGCGAAAAACTGCCTCCAGAAGACCAAGTTGCCCTAATCCTCAGCGAGATCCGGGTCTTGCATGGCAGCGATAGCGGTCTGGATCTCTCCGACGAGGTCTGGGTCTTCTATGGCGGCGATAGTCGCCTGGATCTCTCCGGCGAGGTCATGCCCGTCAGGCACCGGCAGAATAGGGATCCCGCCAGCGCTGAGTGTCCAGCCTAGGAGAAGACGAGTGTCCGGCGGGGCCGTATAGCGCGCCTCGCGGAGGAGCCGGGCTTTCCACGGCGACAGCGTACGGCGGCCGGCCATGGCTTCTCAGCGGAGTTGGGGAGGAAGCAAGGTGCGAACGTCTGAAGTTCGCTGGAGTTATCACAATATCACACTTTTCTGAAGTTCGTAGTAGTTATCACAACCATCTCTCTCCTCATTTACTTGCATGCGATGTCATCAAAATGCATAGTTGGCACTACATGTAGTTCTATGTTACTAGTGATGTTACTCCCACTATAACTAGCCTTAGAGCATCTTTAACAGGCGCACTATATTTCGGCGCGCTAAACCTCGCTTCCGCCGCGCTGTAAACGGATAGCGCGCGCTGCGCTGAAATTTGCCCCGACGGATGCTCTATTTTGCAGCGCGCGTTAGCGCGGTAAAAAATCCTCCTCCGTCGGGCGCTCCATTATGCAGCGCGCAGCGCGGCGCAAACAACAAACACACACAAGTATGCATCAAGGAAGATCAAACAACCATCTAAATACACAAATAAAATATACCATACAAATACAATAAGTACATGAAATTGTTCACACCAAATACAACAAGTTTACGGACCAACATACAACAATACAACATAGTTTTGAGACAATACAACACATAGTTTTCTTCACAACTTCTGTCTACCGAACACCGATCCACCAATTTTTGGCTTCTTAAAGGCGCGGTATGCTAATAGTAAGGATATGTTCTCCTTTTCCTCTTGGTCGTACTCGTCATCCGATGAATCATATGATGAACTCTACAAACATACATATGAAATTACTTAACTACAACTAATTATAGTAGCTTAGATATAGACAAAATCATGGCGGCCGGCCAACGAAGGCGCATACCTTGCGAGCAAATCGGCGAGCATCTTGGCTGCGCCATGTCGACAGCAAGCTCGAAGACGACGACATGGAGACGACGGCGCGGGGTATGTAGAGGAGAAGGCGCGGGCGAGGCGGGGAGAAGCGTCGGCTTGTGCCCGTCGGTGGCGACGGCGCCCGGTCGGTATAACGCGGCGGAGCGGCCGCTACTGTCGTCAGGAGGCGCGGGCGAGGTGGATCTACGGCGCGGCGGCGAGCAACAGCGGGGCCGGCGGCGGAATCGACCTGAGGCGGCGGGATTTCGCGGCGGCGGCATGGTGGGAAATGGAGGGCGCGGGCGCTGGGGGATTTTTCCAGCCGTTGGGTATTCGCGCGTGCGCCGAGCGATGCCGCGCGCTGTAGCCGACACGTCACATTTGGCACTCGGGATTATACAAAAAGCCACGCGCCCCAAATTTTTTACAGCGCCGCGCTATTTGCCGCGCCTGCTGGAGGAGCGATTCCACCTTCACGCGCTGCAAATCGGCGATTTATATAGCGCACGGCCTATATAGCGCGCCTGTTGGAGATGCTCTTAGGCACCGTTTGGTCAATAATTTTGTAAGATATGTTTCACCAACAAACTAACTGAAACACCTTTTGTTGTAACTTAAATCTTGTGTTATCTTCTTCTAGCGGACTCATAAATAGGATAAAACACAATTATTCTTTTGTTTGTGCAATCTCATGCGTTGAGTTGTTTGAGGTGTGGTTATTTTACTCTAGTGGTCTTGTTGCTTGTCCATCTAGACAATGTGATTCTCATATTCACTTCGACCCATATTAGTTGCCTTAGATTTATCTAAATTCGGATGTATCTAGACATATTTTAGTGCTAGATACATTCAAATCTAGACAAATCCAAGTCAACTAACATGGGTCCGAGGGAGCGGTATATTTGGATATAACACTAAAATTTAGCAACTTATTCTTTCCAATCCCCCATATTTTGGATTGAATAAACTTTATATCTTGTAGCACATTGACATAATTACTCTATTTGTTGCGACTACTATAGTCGTAGTACTTGTTATTATACATATACTGGATTCTAGGCATGCTTATACTCCAAGTTAAAGCTTGCATGCCGCTTCGAACTTATGTACACTCCTCGAGTTATGCTAGTTCATGCATGCCACATATCACCTTTTTATGCTTCCCCCATTTCATTTGATAATATTGAATCTGTTCATAATGATACAATTAATCAACCCATGCATAAGGGCACATCTAATTCAACACAGCCAAAAGTGTATACTTGGGGATTATTTTTTATTCCGTTTTACTTGTTTTATACTATTTCGCAACAGCTAATTTCACATAATATTTATTCTAAATTTTAGCCATTTATGAAGTTCACGTGGCGTGCATTTTTCTTCACACCGTCATAACCCAGTTTCACGAATCACATACAAAACTAGCGGCAAGGGCATTTGTTGGAAGATTGCCGAGGACGAATGCTTGAGCGATGATTAGAAGGTCGTGAGCCTTGGCCCTGTAACCGGCACCCGACAAACGGTGATGCATATTGGAGGAGTATCAATGAATAATTCAAAAAATGCAACCATTATGGAGATTACGCGAAGATGCACATGATCTGCAACTAAAATGCATTGTCGCATAGGTGGAGCGTCATTAAAACGCTTGCAACACCATTCATGGATGTATGGATACCGTTCGCTGAAAGAAAACAAGTGGCACGTACTTTGCCGATCAAGTAATACCCAAACCCCTACTTGTTCTTTATTGTCAATGTAGTATGCATAGCATAGTGTATGTACACCGAACCGTTCGACATAAGCGTGCATGTTGTCATGTTGTTGATGTAGGTTTTGGTAGGAGAGTCCTTGATGAAGCAAAAATACCGTGGGCTTGCCATTGCCAGGCTATTTATGGAAGAACTGTTGCATTGAGACAACTAGATCAGAGTTGTTAGTGGTCGACTATATGTAGTACGTACCTTCCAAACGTCCAGGAAATAATCATATGATGATTGTTTTTGGCGAGGATTAAACATATGTTGGGCTTATTGCAAAATAACAGTATCACCTGACGTTTGTTTTCAGGTTGCTGTCCCTGAACTCCTCAAGCTCAAGCACCTCAGCTCCGGACAGAAGAAGAAGTTTCATTTCGTTTTGGTTGGGATGCGCCTGCCAAAGCTGTAGTGCAACACTAAGGAAACGCTTGAGAGACCCAGCAGCAAGCCACCGAGCCCTCCCCACAAAAGATTAATTCAATATCATGGACCCATAGGTCACATATCAGATATTAAACTAAAAAAAACAGATACTACGCCTCCCTACAAAAGATTAATTCAATATCATGGACCCATAGGTCACATATCAGATATTAAACTAAAAAAAACAGATACTACGCTTGATCTTAGCCGGAGGCCGAGAAAGGTATGGTTTGAGGTTTCACCACGAACCGCCTCAGCACAACCGCCCAAGCGATGTGGGACTACTCCAACGAGAGTCTAGGATGCCTTCGTTCGCCCAGCCAAGCGACGCGAGGTCGGTGGGTGCTGGCTCTGCCTGCGTCTCCAGCTGTTTGGGCCCTGCTTAGAAGCCTGTCAACAAAGTGACGGCCCACAGGGGTGGACGGGCGCAGTTTGTTCAAAGAAAAACCGAGATTCAAAACGGTAGAATCTGGCGCGAGATGCCGATATTTGCTGTTTCATGTGCCAACGAGTCTTTGGTTGTACTCTGGGAATACTAAACAAGTAGAGGCACTGATTCCTTTGGCACATGCACGAATCTATGGTCCCAAAAAGACCTGAAGAAAAGATGCATACATCATACTGGCTACACAAACAAGACTGATGGTTCAGCGTCGACATAATGATCTCCTCATGTAAACCCTCTTACAAAGTCGCAAACTGAATTACGTCTACAGATGCTAATAAATAACCTTTGGCGAGCCAATGAGGTAAATGTCATTGAGCCGATGTCTCATAAGGTGCTGTGTGTAGTGTAGCTGTCATCGCAAAGAAGATCCAGCGCTGCTGATATGCATAAGAATGGGCGCCAGAGAGACTTGCCCTTGAAGTTGTCTTAGCAGTTCATAACTAAGGCCATTCACTAATCGATGAGACACGGACATACGTACTCAAACCTCCATAAATAGTATACCCTGAAGGCTAAGTTCAAACGCACGGTTGGATCAATGCAAACTCTGAACTCCCTTTGAAGTATGTGGAACTCATCAACTTACATCAGGGGGGTTACTATACTATACTTGTTATTTTTCTGTATTTTTTCTTCTGAACGTGGAATGTTCTTTTCTAGCTGCTCAATATACCAACAGGGGATATGCAGAAATTTCAAGATGCTCCCAAGTTAATAGGAGGAGCTCGTTTTGGATGATCCAGTCACTCATATCTCCTATTACCGTTTAATAGTAAAGGGCCTATAAATAACTATGTATAGTTATCAAAATGACAAAGTAAATAGCATTGCCATTGAAGCACAGTGGTAAGGGAAACGAGTACAGTGACGGCAATTAGATATGTTTTTTTTGTTACAGTGCTGAATGAGGACATGACGGTGGATTTCCTTATACTAGGAGCTTGCTCCTTGTTTATTTTTCTCAAACTTGATTTTTCTATGAAACTGAAATAGCCCTTAAACATCGTACTTTCAGTCTGTTGAATCAAGGAACATGCAGTCACTTGGATTACTGTCTGAATGTATTTGAAAGACAAGTTTTACGGTAGAAGTAGACCATGAACAAATTATGCTACTCACACCGAAGTCTACAGAATGCATCTTTTACATGTTTAAGTTCAGTATTATCAGAAGTAGCGCTACTTTTCA
Source organism: Avena sativa (assembly GCA_916181665.1). NCBI lineage: Eukaryota > Viridiplantae > Streptophyta > Magnoliopsida > Poales > Poaceae > Avena > Avena sativa. The sequence goes on along the minus strand of OV702299.1, from coordinate 460,199,102 downwards.
TTAATTAATAGAAGCTAGCGGAGTCAGGAAACAGGGTCAGATTAGGAATCACAAAGCTGAAACAAACAGCAAAGAAAAGGGAGAACTATAGCTGTACAGGTTTACAACGAAACTACAGTACTACACAGTTAATCAGCTGGATGGCGAAAACCAATCAACCATCGCAGTCCAGCTTGCGTCCAAATGTTATTTCATCAGTGAGGCGAGCAGGACCTTTCTTCTCTCCCCCCTTCCCCGACCCCTGCTACAGTACCAAACAAAAAAATCGCCTGCCCCGGGTCGCGCCTTCGCCGTTCTCGCCGGCGCCGCCGGTAGGGAGTGGCGGAGGCTCGACGCTGGTGGCCCCTCTGTACATAGTAGGTTAGTGGTGTGGCTTTATGCCGGTCGTTGGCTTTATGCCAGGAGGTCGGCGACGGGATCTTGGGGCCAGATCCGTCGCGGGAGGTTGATCTTCTTCCTGTTCGCCGGCGCGGCGGCGTTGGCGCGGTGGAGGGTCTGCCTCGCCTCGAATAAGGCCTGGCTGCAGAGGTGGTGGCTGATGCGGGCTGATCCCTTCTCCTCGTCTGGCCATGGTGGCTGGGGCGATCTGGGATGCGGCAGTCAGCAACTCCCCAATCTCCGTGGCTCTGTCTCCCCCTCTCCTGGTGGTGTCTCGTCCGCTCTCCCTCCTCCGGCCGGCCGTGGTGGCGAGGGGAAGATGGGCCTTAGCGGGACGGTGACCATGGGCGGGGAAGGGGGATTCGGATTCTGCCTCCAGACGCAGTGGCGCGGCATTTGGAGACCGTGGTGGGTGGCTCCCGGTGCGTTTCAGAGGTTGAAGACGCTGCGGATGCAACTCCAAGCGAATCCGCCAGATAAACGCGCTTTGGGTGCTCGAGTCAGTTTGGTTGCTGGCTGCTTCTTCCTGTCTCTCTTGTCCAGCCGTGGCGGCGGGGGAGGGGATGGTGGTGGCAGCGAGCGACAAGCGTGGTTCGAGTGCTCTGGGGAGTTTTGGCTGCTCCCCTCCGGGCGTAATTTTCCTTGCTGCTCCGACATTCTACACCCGACTCTGTCCACCCGTGGCAGGAGTGGGTTCCTGGAGTGCGGGTTGCTCGTCATCAACGGAGTTTGCAAGGATTACTGCGTCGGGGTCTGCCGGAGACAGGAAGCGACATCTGCGAGCATTACCTATGCGGCTGTGCGCTGCAGGAAAAAGCCGGTGAGCTCCGGCACTTGTTCAACCTCCATCGGAGGCCTTTTTTCAGGTCAGCGGCCGCATTCAACGTCCACACTGAAGAAAGTGGTTCTGTCCCCGCGACGGTGTTCGACGGCGGTTCAGCTGATCTTCGGCTCGGCAGAGGAGATAGGGATGGACCTGGTTTGGATTTCTTATCTTTTAGCGGGGTCTTATCCACATAAAAGGGGGACCTATGTGTTATTTTTCTTTTCTTATGGGGTCTTCTGCATTATTGTAAACCTCCTCTGTTTGTGATCAATACAACGCTTCCAGACCCTTCGGGGCTCCCCGTTCAAAAAAAAAAATCAGTGAGGCGAGCAGGTCCGGTGGTGCCATGCAGTGAGCCGATCCACCAGGCTGCAAGTTCACAAAGGAGAAATAGCTTAGCGAGACCAGAGCGCCAAACAGCCATAGAGAGGTGCCAAGACGAGTCGCTGCTACAAGAAGTACCGGGTGATGTGACGATCGAGTCATGTGATCAACTAGTCACTTTAATCTGGTTTGAGCTCAACTCTGAACTCTGAAGCAGAGATTGTGTTTTCCTTTGGTTTTGGTTGGGGTGCGCCGTGCCAGAGCTATAGTGCAATGCTAAGGCGACGCTTAAGGACCAAGCAGCAAGCCACTTAGTCCTTTTTCCACAAAAGATTAATTCAATATCATGGACCCGTAGGTCACATATCAGATATTAAACTGATAAGAACAGATACTACACTTGATCTTAGCCTGAGGCCGAGAAAGGTATGCTTTGGACGGACCCCCTGCGTCCTGTTTTATTTCACCATGAACCGCCTCAGCATGATCGCGTGAGCGATGTGGGACTACTCGAACGAGTCGACGATGCGTTCGTTCGCCCGGCCAGCAGCGACATGATGTCGGTAACCTGGCTGTGCGCCTCCTGGCGTTTGGGGGCCTGCGCAGAAGCCCATCAGCATTGTATCAGCCCAAAGGCCCGTTTAAACAAGAAAGAAAGAGACGAAGAGTGCACCAGTTCCCGGAGTTCTTCGTTTATTTATTTTCAGTAGATTCCTCGGAAAAAAATTATTTTCAGTCAACAGACTGAGATTCATGTGATGAATTCTGGTGAGATATCCAGCTTCACGTGCCAGCCGACTCTTTGGTTGTAGTACTAAACAATTAGCAGCAACCCTGATTCCTTTGGCACATGGACTAATCTAAGATCCAAGAAAAACCTGAAGAAAACTACCATCAAGCACTAGCAAATAAATAAACCCGACTTATATACCTGATAAGAGAAAGATGCATGTTCCACAGAAAAATAGACCATAAATACAACTTGTACTACTCCCCCGACTCATACTAGTTGACTTAGATCCATCTAAATACGAATGTATCTAGTCAAGTTTTAATGCTAGATACATCGGTATATAGACAAATTTGAATTAACTAATATGGGTGAGAGGGAGTATCCTTTTTTTTGTGTGTGTATGAAAACAAAAGCTTTGTCAAACAAAACTAGAGCCACGAAAGAGTTCAACTATCGCGCATCAAAAATGCAAAAAACTGTCTTGTTACAAAAAAAAGAGGAACAGAGCTACAAACCATAGTAATATATTTCTTGTAAACTTTACTCATATATTAATACAAATATAAAAGGTGAAACTTGTATGTTGAAAAAATATGCCCATGTCTAAAGTACCATTTTGAGTGATTATCGCAATCGCACAACTAAGTTTTTCAAAGTTGAAAAGATTGAGGAAATATTACGCAATCATGCCACAAATATTTAACATCTTTACTACAATAGAACTCCAAATGATGTTTCATAAGAATGGCTTACCTAGCTTATTCTAGCTTATTGAATAACATGTATCAAAGAATTTCACAAAGATTGGCTTATTCTAGCTTAATGGCGGAGGTGGCTCTGACGTGGCCTCGGTCGTTGGATTCGATGGCCCCACAGAACGGTCACACATGACGGCCCCATCGTTCATTGTCTTCGATGGCCCCATAGAACGGCCCCATTTGTCATTAACTGCATCGGCCACACAATCAGGAAAAAAGCGTCCCACAAGTCAGCGAGAGATGGATGGCTAGTCTGACGTGTATCCTGGCCCCACCCATCATCATGTAACGACCACGGAAGGACCAGCCCCAACGCGGTCCCACCTTTGGCATGTAACTGTCAAGCCTTTGACTTGACGACATCCCTCTGTTCGACCGCCAGCGAGGCACCTGCGAGGGTTTCATAATAAGGGAGGGGAAAAGTGAGGAAAAGTTAAGCGGCTGGGGAAAGTGGGTATAACTAACGAACCAGGGGCACGAAAATAGAAATCTCAAAAACAATTGGTCCAACTGTGCTTTCTCCTTACTATGAGAAAAGGTTCGCATGCCAAAGAGATGTAGGCAGAAAGAGCCTAAAGAAAATGAGAAAGGCACAAAGATAAGCAAACATGATGTGAAAATGCATTGTAGTTACTGCAGATCCTGTTGGAATTATGCCCTAGAGGCAATAATAAAGATGTTATTATTATAATTCTTGTTCATGATAAAGTTTATATTCCATGCTAGAATTGTATTAAGCGGAAACATTAATACTTGTGTGGTTTGTGAACAACACCGTGTCCCTAGTACGCCTCTATGGACTAGCTCATTGATCAATGATGGTTAAGGTTTCCTGACCATAGACATGAGTTGTCAATTGATAATGAGATCATATCATTGGGAGAATGATATGGTGGACAGACCCAAACTGAGCGAAGCAATTAGATCGTGTCATTGTGTTCATCTTTGTGAAGCTTTTCCTATGTCAAATATTGTATTCCTTAGACCATGAGATAATACAACTCCCTGGTATCGGAAGAAAGCTTTGAGGTCATCAAACGTCATCCTATGAGAGGGTGATCATAAAGGTGTCTCTCAGGTGATCGGAAAGTATCTGTTGGGTTGTATGTATCGAGATGGGATTTGTCCCTCCCAAGTCGGAGAGATATACTTCGGGCCCACTCGGTAATCGATATCAACACCGCTTGCAAGCATGTGGTTAAGGAGTTAATCACAAAGTGATATCGGATTACGGAATGAGTAAAGTACTTGCTGTGAACGAGATTGAGCTAGGTATGACGATACCGACGATCGAATCTCGGGCAAGTAAAATATCGCGAGACGAAGGGAATATATATATGGGATTGATTGAATCCTGGCATCGTGGTTCATCCGATATGATCATCGATGAATGTGTGGGAGTCAATATGGGTGCCCAGACCCCGCTGTTGATTATTGATAGAAGATCATGTCTGCATATTCTCGAACCCGCAGGGTCACACACTTAACGTGTCTCGACGCTAGGATAGATTGGATACTTGGTTTATGAATTTTTGTTCGGAGTCTCGGATGGGATCCGGGACATCACGAGAGGTTCCGGAATGGTCCGGAGAATAAGATTCATATAAGGTAGTGCAGTTTTTGGAGTTCGGAATTGTTCCGGATTAATCGGTATTGTACCGGAAGCTTCTAGAACCTTCCGGAAGGGGGCCAACGTGGTCCCACCTTCCGGGAGGGGGCATGGGCCTATGAGGGAGTGTCCTGGCCGCATTGGGCCAGGGGCACAAGGCCCCATAGGGCCCAGCCGATTCTAGATAGATTTAACTCGTTTAAATCTAGGGATAGAATTTCTAGATAAGGGGATAGTTTAAATCGTTTAAACTAGAGATAGGCTTGGAGGAGGGGCTAGGGCTGGCCGCCGCCACCCCCTATATATATAGAGGGCTGGTGCGCCCCCTCCCCACACCTACACCTTCCCTCCAAACCCTAGTTGCCCTGCTGCCCTTCCTCTCTCCCTCTCGACTGTTTGTAGGCGAAGCCCTGCTGCAGAAATTCTCCACCATATACACCACGCCGTTGTGTTGTAGATCCAATCCATCTCTCCACCATACTTGCTGGTCCGAGGAAGGAGGAGACGTCGAGGTGCTGCACGTGTGCATCTCACGGAGGCACCGCCACTTGTGGTGCTAGATCGGATCGGATCGCGAGGAGGAGAAGCGAGTACGACTATATCACCCACGTTCCGACGAACGTTCCGCTGTGCGAATCTTCAAGGGTATGAAGATCTAATCCAATCTCTCTCGTTGTTTGCATCTCCTAGATTAGATCTTGGCTTTCCTTCTGTTCGCTTCCGTAGAAAATTTTGATTTACTATGCTGCGAAACCCTTCAGATCCAGGGAACATACCAAAAGAAATTGTGCCTCATGTGGTCAAAGGAAGACATTATATTAATCGGATTGCATGATGGCTTACTCATGTCGACTAACCTTTGGGTCATTTCGGCCAACATATCTCTTCCGTCTAGCCAATACACATCAAATAGCATCTCTATGCCCATGACACGCAAAAAAGTACCTAGTCATCTTTTGGCTTACAAATTAGTCTCAACAGTGGGTGTCCAGCCCAACCTGAAACAACTAAGGACAAAGTAGCATGAAATATAAGCACTAGGTCAATGACAAGTACAAGAATTTCAAGCAAGACAATCATACATATACAAGGAGAAAAGTGGAGCCTCTAGGAAACCATTCCTAACATGGATCATCACACATCCATCCCGGCTTTGGTGCATTATTTTTGGGGTCCTCATCGACATTGTGCTTAGGCATGTTTTTATTCTGGCCGGTTTACTCTCACTTATAGAAGTTCTCCTTAGAGCAACCCATAGGTTGAGCAAACTTGTTAATCCAACCTCGAGAGGAGGAAGGCCCTAGTGTGTAAAACTTGTTTGATTTTTTCATTTCATGCTCAAATTTTATTTGAGAAACTTGTAGGAATACCTATATACACTAGATGAAATAAAGAATCAAGGCGGGCATACAAAATAATCAAATCGTATTTATGTAAAACTAGAAAATTTTCATAATTTTAAATGCATCAACGGTAATAAAGCGGTGCTATTTCAATACCAAGTGCAAAGAATTCACATATGTTGTCATTTTATCACTTAACCCAACTTGAAAGACATATTCACCCGTGGATAAATTTATACGCTAGAAGCTTTCATAATTATATTTACCTAATAATACACTATAACCACTACTAAGATTCACTTTAGAGATATCTATCATGGTAGTTTTAGGATAGTAGAACATATTCAGGACCACATATGCATACATATGTACACACTACACATAATTTATGCAACTACGAAAAATTAACTAAAGGAGAATTTCTATTACAACAAACACTAGAGATTTAATACACGCAATTTTTGAGTGATATACTCCCTCAGTTCCATAGTGCTTGTTGTAACTAAACCATGAAAAGAACTATGGAATGGAAGGAGTTCATTATAGCTGGATAAAAAGAACATTATATAGATAATGTTCACAAGAACTTTTATATGGTTAAATATTGCATTTAATAAGTATATAAAAGTGTACTTAATAAGTCTATAGTATGATAGAATAAGTTAAAAGTATAACTGTTTAGTATAAAATGGACTGCTCCATGGCCATAATACGATGGGTCATATAGAAATGATCTAGGTAAATAAGACAATAGAAATGCATTACTTCAGCAAGTGTTAGCTAAATTGTCTCACCAACAACCTTATGTAAATGATCTAGGTAAATGAACCGGCGGTGACCAGCGGCTGTGAAAAGTGTGAATATTTTGTGTGGCTTTTGGACAAGTAGTGGTGAACCTATGAATCTTGTAATGTGAAAGTTTGAACTTCCACGAAGTTTTTTTTAATCATATAAAATTATGTGATGTGAAACTTTTGTTTTGCAATTTACCATGAAACTTTATCATCCAATGCATGTGTTGTGTAAATGGACCACAAACGAGTAGCATTAGAATTCTACACACGCCATGGTTCTTCGGTGACGAATTCAAAAATGTCATTATTTTCTCGTCACGGACAGACAGCAAAGATGATGTTTTCCTTCTGATTAGTGACATTATAAAAATGTCATGTACGTCCTAAATTCTTGTAGTGGCTGCTAATCAATTTTCACATTGCCTGTTTGCTCTAATGGAATGTACTTCCCTGTTTCATAATATAAGTTGTTTTAGCTTTGTGAAAGAAGCGTATGTAGACCTTTTTTAGCGTGTAGGTTTGTAGTAAAAAAGATTTTATTCATGCCACGCACAACAACCCCAAAACTATCCTTTTTTTAACCACATTACCGTAGGAAAAACCCCTACGGCATAATTTTTATATTAATGGGGAAAGAAACTGTACACTAAAGAGAGAGACGAGTAGGTGACGTGACCATCAAAGCATGTAGTCTATGGGTACATTTACAAAGTCACACCTAACCAAAGGGGGGTAATAGATAAGGACGGCACACTTATAGAAATGACCCTAAAGAAAGGATAAAAATGCGATCAGGTCCTCGCCCTTCACCATCGCAACCGGTCTTTGTCGCTGTCATGGAGCCTGCATCGTCGTCGGGGGACAAGCCACTTGGGGCGAGGCCGACTTTGGATCTCACACACAGGACAACGAAAAGCTTCCGCCACTCACGGAAGAGCAAGCTCAGCTTCATCGAAGCGAAGAAGTGGCCCTCCTGGCAACGGATAACGGCGGCGCAACTTTGCCGAACCACAACTCCTAGAAGGTGTTGACGCAGACCAAGTCGGTGGCGACCAAGGAAAGGGAGATTCTGCCGCCTCTCGCCACCATGGCAAGCTTCGAGCGGGAAGCTCCACCCTTGAGATCCAACCTTCCAGCCGCAAGTACTACGCCAAGTCCAAGCATCAGGGTCAGGAACTAGTGTGCCGCCACTTCTTTCCCCCTGCCACCACGGCCAGCCAAGAGAGAAACAACAACACCACTCAGTTCGCCACTTCTCCTCCCCCCACCTCCTCGGCAGGCCAGGAAAGCCTCCATGGCACACAGATTCTGATGCAGAACTTGGCTCCTAAAAGGCCTCTATTTCTAGAGACTGTGGTTCTCCTCGCCGTCTGGAGCTCCTCTCTCCCCATGCCACCATGGCCGGACAGAGAACGAAGCAGCACACCATAGAAGAACCCTAGGAGGCAGCAGATCTGGCCGCACAAATCTTCTGCTCAGCTCCAAACTATGGGCAAACAACCCAAGATCCTAACCCTAAAACCTATCCTACAAAGCCTGGCACCTTGCTTTGGCCATCTCCAAGCAGCAGCGCCGCCAGAGACGGCCTCAGCTCGGGTCGGCTCTCTTGGGAAGAAGACTCTCAAGGAGAGTTACGATAGCGGAGAGAGGAGAGACGGGGGAAGAAGCGTCCGCTGGAGGTTAGGGATGACGGCTGGGTCAAAGATCGAAGGAAAATGAGCCGACACCGACTTGATCTCTCGTTGAGGGTCCATGGCGTAAACCTAGACGCCCTTCTTATCACGTGTGCATGTCCTCTGTTCAAAAGAAAAAAATCACTTGTGCATGCCCACTTCTTTCTACTTAGGCTAGTCATAGTGGGAGTAACTAAGGTAGTAACATGCAACTACATGCAATGCCAACTAGACATTTTGATGATGTGGCATGTCATTAAATGATAAAAGAGAGACTTGTGGTAACTAGCTATGTTAACATAACATCACACACTCCAAGACAAGATGAGTCTATAAGCTAATAAATATGGCATTGCATGTTACTAGACATACGTTACTATCCACTATAAATGTGGTAACTTAGGATAGTGTTGTATGACACTAGTCCAAGTTACTCTCCACTATGACCAGCCTTAATGATTCTCGAGGCTAATCGAGGGTGCATGCCTGCTTGTGGGGTGACTAATATTGAATTGACTTCATCCCGTGCAGGTACCCTCATCCCACCGTTTCTCTCCATCTGCCAATTTTTGCATTCTGACACGAGACATACATCGCGGCGTGCCATTTTCATGTATAGGCCAAGTTTACCTTTATTTTTTTATTTTTTTTCTGTGGTAGGTGCCGGTCTTAAAAAAATTGTCTCGGTCGAGTGGGTTACAGCAAAAAAATTATGGGGAAGTCTTATGGAATGACGTGGATGAATTCAGTTAGGCCGGTCCTAGTGCTAGTATCATAAGGTGTATCATGCATGTCAACTTGGCAAAAATCTGATGTGGCGCCATAATTAATGAAGAGAGAGGTGGTTAGTGTATCATAGGTAGATACCGTATCTCGAAATAGGCTTTCGCCCCGCTATATTAATATAGCCACTCGGCCGAACAGGATACAAGGTGATGGGGAGACCCCCTTACAAAGCAGATCAAGATAAGAAAAGAAAAAACGCGGAAGACCAACACTAGCCACCAAGGACACCGAGCCGATATCGGGGAGAACCGGAGCTCCACGACGACGCCCCCAAGAGGGTAACGACGCATCACGCCACCGCCGCCGAGACCGAAAGTCAAGGGTTTTTACCCGGAGCCCTAGCGGAGAAGGTAGCCACAACAGCGCCCTCAAGAGGGTAACGGTACCCGCAGGCATCGCCGCCGTTGGTGCCGAAGCACTGAGCTTTCACCCGGAAAAACCTTCAAGCCACTCCCCGGCGACCTCGCGCCCGCTGCCCCCGAGAGTGACCTCCGACACACGATTTGGGAGCTGACGGCGCCAAGACGCCGCCAACCCCAAAGTCCCCCAACGTCCGCTCCTCGCCATCCACATGACCGAAGAGAAGAACCACCACCACCGCCACGTCGCTCGCCGACAAGACACCCGTGCAGTCCACCTTCCGGGGCCGCCGCCCCGGCTTCCATGAACTCGAGCCAGCGGCTCCGGACAACGACACATCGCACACCCGACGAGAAGGCCAGAGAGGGACGAGACTCAGAGTAGCAGTGATCGAGCCACACGGCAGCCTAGGGGAGGGGATCAGCCCTCCTTCACCTAGTGGTGAGAGCCGACCGGACGCGAAGCGATGCCAACAGGTCCAAGATCAGGCCCGGATCAGACCCGGCGAGGCCCAGATCTGGCCCGGCCAGGCCCGAATCAGGCCCAGATCGGAGCCCGTCGATTCCGCCTCCACGCTGCTGCAACCAGAGCACCTCGTCGCCGGCGAACCGCATCCCGAGTCAGGCCACCCACCGCCGACACCGCGCAGGTCGCGCCACCATGTCCCGCCGCCGGACGTCCACCGCCGCGCCACCGCAGGAGCACCTCCCGAGCCTTGCGTCGCGCACGCCACGCCAACGCCCGGGGAGGCCCCGATGCAGCCCCGCCTGGGGACCACGCTCCACATGCGCCGCCGCCGGCCGAGCCTGCAGACACCGAAGGAGCACCGCCGCCAGCAGAGACTTCCCGCGCAGGATCTCCAGCGCCGGGTAGAAGCGCTCCCGCCGCCGCTGGCACCACCCGGGCTTAGCCAGGCGGCGCGCGCCGGCGGCGGCAGGGGGGAGGGAGGGTGGGGAGAGGGCGGCGGCTGAGAGCTAGGGCTGCGTCTCCGTCGCCCGCACGGGGGGCGACGCGAGACGCGAGGATCTCTTTTTTGACACCTCGCTAACTCAGTCTCCGTTCAGGTAGATACCGTATCATAGCACGTAAAGCTAGAAATCATATGACAAGTAAATCTTGTACACACATTTTACATAGAGATTCTACAAATCAATAAATATACCACTTTTATGATACTACTATATGATACAATGCACTAGAGACATAGTATCATACACTAATATCATATGCATGATATTAGTAGTATGATACTACCACTAGGACCAGCCTTAGTGCAAATCCGTTTGCCTTCCCGTGATTTCAGGGGCTATAAATTCTTTCTAACCTCCACGTAATCTTGTAAGCAGTGCTCAGTAACAAAACAGTCCGTAGACGTAGCATTACTGAAGAAACATAGTGTGACGCGCGTCACCCCCTTTGATTTATAGCATATCCCGGAGCGTTGCGTTTGGCAAGATATGAACTTATGAAGATAGACATATCACATGCATGGTGGGCGTCACAACGTAGTAGGTTTCATTTTTGTAAGATCGCCCAATCAGGAAAATTACATCCTCTAATTTTTGATTTGCAAGATTCTAACAGCGCATAACTAATAACAAAATGATCAGTGCCACAACCACTAGAATCAGCCGTGTCTTTATTTGCGGCTAGTTGTATCCGTAAAAGACAAAAGATTCTTTCCAACATGTTTGGATGGATGAAAAAGCATTCCTATAAAATGAATTACGAAGTGCAATGGAATCCTTAGAGCATCTCCAACAAGGCTCTCCAGTCTCCACCCCCTCAAATCAGTTTTGTGGGACTATGGGCACAACTAAGAAGATCCCTGCTAGGACAAACGGAAGTAGACGGTGCTCGAATAAAGACTCCGCCAAAACCACCAGCAAGGCAGCGAGCGCACAGGCCAGTACCAAGGAGGAGACAAGGAGAGAAGACTGCACCAATTCGGGGAGTTTATTTTTAAACAAGAACAAGCCAATGCTCATCAAACGGGGAAAAAATGGTGCGAGATTAGCAGCTTCACGTGCTAACGACTCTTTTTGTTGTATTAATATAAACAAGTAGCAACGCTGATTCCTCTGGCACATGGAAGAAGAATCCAGAGTACCAAAACCTGAAGAAAACTAGATCGAGTACCATCAGGTACTACTAGAAAATAAATCTAGAATCTCAAAAAAAAAATATCTATCTTCATAATCACTCAGTCAACGGAAAGATACATGCTGGCTGCGCAAACAAAACCGAAGGTCCGTGTCGTCGACGTGATGCCGATGCATCGTTTTAAACCGTTTTACAAAGTCTGCAGACAACAGCGTTGCCTCCACGGTCCACTAATCAATATGATATTCCATGGTTGGATAAAAATAGACTACGGAGCGAGAACTCAAGTTCAACTTTTGGGCGTGAGCCGGTCACATAAAAGTCCTACTCCCTCCGATTCATATTACTTGTCGTTAAAATGGATGTATTTAAACATATTTTAGTGCTAGATATATCCGTTTCGGAGACAAGTAATATGGATCGGAGGGAGTATCTTCAAGCTTTATTCTCTAGGTTCAAAGTCCTCTTTCGCTAAGCTGACGTCTCATAAGGTGTCGTTGTCATCGTAGAGCGTTGCCAGTAAACAGGCAATAACAATGAGCAAGCAATTATTTTTTTTAGATCAATGAGCAAGCAATCATTTTTTAGATCAATAAGCAAGCAATCTGGTGGGAAGATCCAAGGCTTATTAGGTGCAATAAGAATGGGTACCAGAAAGACTTGCCCTTGAAGTTCTCTTAGCAGTTGAGAACTATGGTCATTCTATCTATGTAGACCTATAAAGAGCAACACTAAGCCTACTCCTATTCCTATTCCTTTGTTTGAGCCTTGAGCATTGCCCCTCCCCTCCCTTCCCGTCCCGTCCCCGTGCGGCCGCCGCCACGCCGCACCGGGCGGACACCCACCTTCCCAGCCGGTTCTTCCCTCCTTGCGACGCCCTCCTCCCCTCCACCTCCGACAATGCCGCAGGGCAAAGCCCCTGTGGCGGGGCGGCGGGCCTTTGTCCTCATGTCCTGATCTGATCCAGATCTTGGTGGCGGTGGCCTCGGCCTTAGGCGGCGGCTTGCAGCTTGAACAGCGGTGGTGATGGCATCGTGGCGGTGGCCAGGGAGCACCGACGGTGGGGCTAAAGACGGTTGGGCGGTTGGATGCAGCGATCTAAGGTTTCTTGGATCATCCTGCTCTGCCCTCCATCGTCCTTGGTCGGACGTCGTGCGTCTTCTCTGGACTCTACTAAGCATCATGAGGACGCTCCGGGCAGAGGCCCTGGATTTGGTGGCGGTGGGCATCTTCTCTGTCGAAGGTGGTCAACTTGAGGCTAGTTTGGAGGATCTCGGGATCTGTCATCTAGTCCCGGTAGCGAGGCGGGGAGACCAAGGTGCCGGTGAAAATCGATCCATTGGCGGGCGATGGCGGCGTTAACATGTCGTTACCTTGGTCGTTACCTCCAGGAGAAACCCTAAGATCTTTGGATCGGGCGATGGCGGCGCCGCAGTTTTGTGTTCTCTCTTGGGAGCATCGCTTGTGGAGCAGCGCTGGATGGAAGAGGCGGGACATGTGGAGCGGTATGGTCTTGCATGGAGCTTCAGTGGCGATGCCAAGTCATGCTTGACCGACAGGTGCTACGCTGAGTCATGCATGTTCGGCAGGTGCTACGCACGAAAGATCCTCCGGAGACTTCAAGTTGTGTTTGTTGGTGGTACTTGGCGGCATGGTGCTACGGGATACCGGTGGCAACTGTGACGTGCTTTGGAGATAGTGTGCAGGGAGGTGGTGCTAGTTGACACTGTGATGGTGTCGATGGCTGGTGTGGAGAGAGTCTGCACATCGATATACATGCTGATGATGGTTTGGCAGAAGATAGTAGAGGTGGCGACATCCGAAGCGTGGCGTGGGCACCGTTTCGTGGATAGGCTGGGCGGATCTGGTCTCCTGGAGTGCAGGAGACAGCTAGGTGTTTGCTAGATCTCGTCGGGGAGCTGGCGATATGGTTATCTTTTTGCTCGGTGTTTAGTTTGACGGTTCCAATTTGTATGATCTTTGCAATTAAATTTGACACACTTTGTTGCTATAAATAAAGGTCGTGTGCACCGCTTGATGCAAAGGTCAGGGCTTTACCATTTCGAAAAAAAAGTATTGCTCCCCAGCAACAGGGTTATACTAATCATATGTATATACTGAGTTGGCAACTAAGGACGTGTTGGTCTCATGAAAAGGAAGAGGAGGATGGAATGCACATATGTACCAAGTGGCGAAGGACAAAAAAAAATTATGGTCGGGCAAACTCTAAAGAGGAGCAAGCTTATATCAACAAATTTTCCTTATACCATACGGTTGAAAGCTTCTAGTAAATCTATATTTGGGGACGTTATGACGAGTTGGTTGTGTTGGATCCTTCTCAAGATAAGCCAATATAAAATTATTTCTAATATTGGGTGGAATCGGTCAATCGGAATGTGAAGTCCTAGATCAAATTTGATGTCATATATACCAAAAGGAGTTATACCTTCATCTTTTTGAACATGATCATTCTGTTCGACAATGGCTTTGACCGAATTTTCAATATCTTATTCCACTTGTTCGGTAGCCTTAGAATCTTTGTTTCCTTTTCCACTTCTTGCTCTTAATGTACCATAAGATCCATAACATTACCACTCTCATGTATGCTTGGTTTAGAGTTGTTGCGACAAGAAAATGGTACAAAATACTTTGTCAAATTTGCAATTCACGGTTGACAAATTCATCAAATGAGACACTAACGTTCTACCCAAATACAAATAAAAATAGAAAAATCATACCTTTCGCGCCTTTGCTGGACCCTTCCCCTTACTATTCTTCATCAGTCTAGCAAAAATAAAGCCAAACTGTGGCCAAGAGTCCGAGACTACGAGAGTACGAGACTTTCCGCTGGAGAAGTGCGCCAACGGGCGGCGGCCGGCGGCCGGCTAGGGGCGAGACACGGCGAGACCTCCGCTGCTCTCAGTTCCCTTCCCCACCTTGCTCCGTCTCCCTTCGATCTGGAGCCTAGAGGTCATGTTCAGGCCGCCGCCAGCTAAGGTATACAATTTTTTTTTGTCGCTAATAACCAAGGTAAGGCGGGCGCCTGACCTCGCACTACCGGAAGCCTCGCCGCTGATTTACCCATGTTTTCTATACTCGTACTCTGCAGTCTTGGTTGATCATAGAGATAGGGAATTGTTAACTTTTTTCGAAATGAGCAAAAATCACCGGGCCTCTGCATTCAAAAGATGCACACAACCGGTTTTATTATATTATTCTTAATACCTAACAAGAGAGATTATAAAGATCAAACCGAACCCACCAAACAAATAACAACTCGCCAATCCTACAACACAGATGAAGAGGGTGTTTATGAACAGGGCCAATATCCCTGACACCTCACCAACGCGCAACATCTAAACCGTAGGCCTTGACAAGTCACCCAATGACAGGGAATTATATATTACTTTAGTCTTTGTGGATTTCCATGGGATGTTGGATCGAAAATTTATGTAAACTAGTTGGTTGAAAAAAATGAACACAAGGAAGTAACTTAAAAGAGGAGACGGGTGGCACCGGAGGCCAACCCTAGCTGTTGTCGGGGGGCCAACCCACTCTCCCCTCGCTCCCCTCTCTCTCCTACCTTCGACGGAGGACATGGCCGGGAAAAGCTCGCATCGGCGACGATGGGAACAAGGCTTCTCTCTCCCGCAACGCCCCATCGTGAGGGCCATCTGGTTGGGCGGCGGTAGTCGTCCTCGACGGCGCAGCAGCGTGTGGCGATGCAGGGAAGGTATACATCGGAGGATGCAGCAGGTGGCGAGCTCCTCGTATCCGCGGTCGCGCATGGAGACAGCGCCCGATCTAGGCCTTTTGCAGACCTATGAAGGCCGCAAATTTGGGATACGGTGGCGGCGTGTTGCGTGGATGTTGCAGCTATGTTGGTCGGATGGCATGGGGGGCCTCGTCCCCCGATCCCATGTAGGCTGGCATCACACCCAGTGGTGGCCAGCGCCCTTGGCGGTGCCGGGGTTTGGCCAGGCAGGGGTGGATGAGTCATCACCACCCAGTACTCGTTTTGGTGATTTTGAGATGGTGCTCAGCCCTCGTGCTCCACTGGTGGATCTGTGGCTCTCCGCAGTGAGTCAAAAGGCGACTCCTTGATGTGTGCCCGATGGTGTTGGGGTTGATGGCAGTGTTGGGTTGAAATATTTGTGCGAAGTTGGCGACGGCGACGGTCGTGGGCGCCGTCACCTCCTTGGAGGCGTCATCATGGTGTTGCTCGTGCTTCCCCGTCTCGAGCACCGAGGGAAGCCCTAGACCAGTCTTAAAAATGGTGATGGTGGCGCTGCTGTGACCTTCCCTCCTTGGGGGTGTCGTCTAGGTAGTTATTGGATTCTCGGTGCGCTAGTTGGATCCTGGCCTTTGGATACCGCTCGGAGCATGGGTTTTCGGGCTCTAGGTACACCGTCGATGTGCTTCCTCGCCAATGCCTCCTATGGTCAGGTTCAGACCCGTCGCTCACTCCCTGGCTCTTAGTTGCTATGGGAAGGTGATGTGTATGCTTGTGCCTTCCTAGATCAGTCATGTATGGTTCCCTTCTTATACTGTGACGCGGCCTAGAAGCTCGGTGTATCGCCAACTCGCCTTTCTTGTCTGAAGATGGCTCAAGGTGAGCCCGTCGTTTTGTTAATGTGGGTGATGTTGTAATCCGTGTGGCGTCGTGTTTATATTCTGTAGCCTTTTGGCGTTGTACCATTCGTCTTGGCCTCTTCTTCTACGATTCCGAAACACCTTTCAGCCCCGTTTCCATCCATGAAGAACTATAAGCATAACAGCAACCGGGAGATTTCCAACTATCAGCACTTTAGATGAAGGCATTCCTGGACAGTTCCCACTTTCTTGAGCAAGAAGTACGGCCGTTATTGACTTGTCTCTTAGACTTGCCATTGCCCCAATTTTAACAGATTTCCCACACCAAACAACACACATGTTTAACGAAACCGAGAGCTCTTTCATCCATGCGAGTGTTCTTGTGCTCCGCTTAGTCGGTAGGGAGGTGTCGTCCAGGTTCTCGAGCTGCTTCGCCGTACAAGTGGTCCCTTAGAGCATCTCTAGCAGAGGCGTCAAAATAGCGCAGCGCTAAAATAACTGTTCTTTTACCCCGCGCGCGTTGTAAACGCTCCCAGCAGATGCGTTAAAATGAGGCGCGCGGCAAATTTTTAGCGCGGCGCTGCATTTTGCGCTATTTGGAGGACAAAATATTGGGCTCCTGCTACAACGCGCGCTATCGCTGGCGACGCGCGGAAAGAACCAACCGCCGGACTTTTCCCTTCCGCGCTCGCACTCTCTTCTCCCCCCCCCCTCCCCCCCGCCCACTTCAGTGCCGCCCACCAACCCCGTCGGCGCGGCCGCCACCTCCAACCCACCCGTCGGCGCTGCGCTCACCTCCCGGCGCCGCCCCCGCTCGTCGGAAAGATGTAGAAGAAACCACCCACTATGACTTGAACACTGTGCCCGTACAAGTTCAACGGTCAGAACATAGGATTGCACGATTCATGCCCTCTTATCATGAAATCCGGTCCAATGACGCACATGATGAGCTTCAAAATGATCTCATCGAGGAGTGGTGGAAATGGTTTGGAGGACGGTAGTTTATTTTTATATTTGTTGTATTGTTGTGAAACAATTTGTTGTATTTGTTGATGAACGACATTGTTGTATTGTTGTAAAACTATTTGTTGGTGTGTTGCAAAACTATTAGTGCTATTGATGATGCAAAACTTGTTGTAATAAATTTTCTAGACAATTTATTGTTAATTTTTCGTTTGACCTTGTTGAATATATGGAATTGTTATTTTTGTGTTTGTGCCTGTAGTGTGTAGTGTGCGCTCTATTTTACAGCGTCGGGTGGGGGCAAAAAACTCGCGGACACTCGGGTGCTATATTGTAGCGCGTCCGGCAGAGATCGTGCGATTTTGCAGCGCTCGAATGCGATAGCACGCGCTCTAAAACTGAGATGTCCTTAGACGGTCTCTGGAATTGGCGGATTACATGGCTCCGCAAAACGGCGTTCAGGGTGGTGACATGCTCACTATGTGAGGGGTCGTCGTGGCGGGGCATTGAGCCCTCTCTGTCTTTGCTATCCTCTGCTATCGGTGGCGGCAGGTGTTGTCCCGTTCAGTGCTGGACCTAGCAATTTTCATTAGCCTGGGCACCGTGCGAACTAAAAATACTTCACTAGTTCACTTTGGTCTACTATTAAACAAACCAATCGATCGATTCAGTTCTGTCTAGCTAGGGTTTTTTTTTTTTTTTGAGAGAGAGAATTCTGTCTAGCTAGGTTCTGAACGTGAAGTGGCCCGATATGGACTACGGGACGAAATGGCCACTAGAGAACAGCCGAACATGCCCAAGCTGGCCAGTTAACGTGGTACACCAATTTTTCTTCCTATTTTTACAGGTCTAGCTATGGACCTCGGCGTGTACTAGCCGGCGCTTTGTGTGACTTGTGGTAATTGTTCAAAAAGATGCTTTATTTGTTCAAAAAGACATAATTGGATTGACATCTTGTAGACAATTAGCTCAGGAAATTGTGCCACAACTCTAGACAAATCTTGCCATAGCTCTACTACGGCTCTGAACAATTTTCACTTTCGTTTTGGTTGGGGACACGCTAGCCAAAGCTGTAGTGCAACGCTTAGGGGTCATAGTGGCAAGCAGCGGCGGAGCTTGCTTAAAATGGGTTGTTAGTGAGCTGAATTCAGAGTTACATAGATGGAACATCTCCAAGGCTGGGCGGGCCATAGCTAACTCATAGATGGAACATCTCCCAGGCTGGGCGGGCCATAGCCTAGTTTTGCCCATATCATGGACCCGTAGGCACCATTATCAGATATTAAACTGATAAGAACAGATAGTACTTACGCTTAATCTTAGCCATAGGCCGAGAAAGGTATGATTTTCAACGGAGCCTGGGTGTCCTCTTTTATTTCACCCTGAACCGCCTCTACCGAGCCGGGCGACCGATGTGGGACTATTTGAACAGCAGGTCAAAGCTGCGTCCGTTGCGGAAGACAGGGACAAGGAGTCGGTAACCTGCATCTGCGCCTCCCACCGATTGAGGCGTGCCCAGCAGCCCGTCAACAATGTAGCAGCCCACAGGCCTCGACGGCCCAATCCGTTCAAAGAAAATTAAAAGGAATAAGGTTGCACCAACTCCCAGACCCAGAGTATGACCTCTGTTTTCTAAAAATAAAACTGAAACGGTAAAAGAGCTTCACGTGCAAACGGCTCTCTGTTGTGAACAAGCAAGCAGCCTTTGATTCCTTTGGCACATGGAAGGATCTAAGATCTAAGATCCGAATAAAACATGTAGAAAAACTAGACCACCATCAAGTAACAAATAAATCCAACTTTTAAATACACAGTCAACTAAGTCGAAGAAAAGATGCACGCTGAGCGGGAAAAGTAAATTGTATATCGTATACACCTAGCGTCGATGGAACGCCAACGCGTCATTTCCCAACATAAACAAGTCGCAAACAGCGTAACGTCCCCGCGGTCCACTAATCATAATCCATGGTTAGATAGCGACAGGGGCAAGCACCAAAAGTTCAACTTTGGAGCAGCCAATAAGATGGAAGTCTCATAGGTGTTGTTGTGTGGCTGTAATCGCATAGAAGTACACATCACATCAGTGAGTTGCTGATAAGCAGACAATAAGAATGAGCAAGCAACCTAATTCTCCCTCTGTTTAAGATTATATATAGGTTCTACGCGTATACCTAGGTTGTTAATTTGACCAACAAAATATAACTTATATATCACAAAAGTGATACCATTAGAAAATATAAACTCTAAGGTTTCTAATGATATAATTTTTATGTTATATTATTTATATTTTGTTGTTTAAATTAGCAACCTAGTTATCCGCGCGGAACTTGTAATCCTAAACGGATGGAGTAAAATTTACGATCATCGCCCAAATGAGTACTAGTAAAATTAATTAGAATCGTTTACGTCCAAAATATTATTGAGTAAAGCCTTAATTCGAATGAGCAAATTTGCACAATGGAAAAACAACATATATCACAAACAAACAAAGCAATCTAATCGGCATCGATGAGTTTATTTAGGATGCTAGTCCCTCTCATGGACATCCTCGAAGTAGAACAAAAATATATGCATGTTGTCAATTTATTACTTTACCCAATCTTTGAAAAACATATTCACCCGTGGTTAAATTTATACTCTAGAAGCTTTCTTAATTATAGTTGTAGAGCTACCTAACAATACCATAGAACAGCTACTAAGATATTTGCGCTTTAGAGATCTCAATCATGAATTTTCTTAGGATACTAAAACATATACACAAACACACATCCATACATACAAATAGACATGTATACACTACATAATTTATGCAACTATGAGAAAATCATTCACGAATAACTTTTATTACAACATACACTTCAAATTTAGCGCAAGCACTTTTTTGAGTGAATACATTACAACGGGATAAAAAGAACACTATAGATAATGTTCACAACCATTGTTATTTGGTTATAACTATGGAATTTTAGTATAGAAATTTGTACGTGAGATGCAATTTTCCATGCATGGTGGTAGAAATTTTGAAGCCGGTTCTCTACATAAAAAATTCCATGTTCCACTATGAAAACAAGCTAAAACAAGTTTATACGGCTTGAAACGACAATAAACACATAGGTGTCTATCTATCACCATGCAAATTAAGTCTTCTCCGGTTCTACTCATTAAGTGTGTGATATGATAAATGAGTTAAAAGATATAATTGTTTAGTATAAAATGGACTGGGTTGTGGCCCAGATCAATGGAGCATATATAGAGCGGCACAGTTGATCGGGCGTATGTGCTCAGAGGATAGAAAATGAATATTTGTTTAGCAGTGTGTCGTTGCCACGAGTGGTATAACTATAGATGTATGTGCAACACATGCATCCATGTAACGAACCCATCAGTAGCAACCTAAAGAGACGACATAGTCGCGTTATTCCTCGTCCCATCATCCTCGTCTGGGCCAGCACACTCCACGATGTCATCCTCACGTGTCTACCCTACCTTGTTCCAAAGCACGAGGTGTAGGAGAAAGTTGCCATGCCACAAAGCCACCGTATGACGCTGCGCAACATCGTTGAAAGGACTATATCTTCCCATGATGTTTTTGGTGTTAAATGACAATCCCAACCGTGTTTTTAACTGTGCTCTTGAGTTTCAGGGGAAACGTCGTTGTTGTCTCATTCTATTGTGATGGATGCTCCCTTGTGATCTTTTGAAGACGGTGGCCTTTTTAGTCTTCTTCTAGTTTCTTTCTGGTTGATGTTTTAGGTCACCGTACTATTAAGAGGGGGTCCATTTTGGAAGGCTGTGGGGAATCACTTGTTCTTGCACAAACCTATATGCACCGCCACAGCCATCCCATTATCCATGAGAGAGAGCGTTTTCCTGTTCTGTTGGGGCCTTTTGTGTCTCACCGGAACTTCCGGTCTAGACCGGAAGTTCCGCTCTAAATTTTCCTGCGGGCTGCTCTTCTGTTTGTTCCGACGCTTGTTCCGCCCAAGTTCCGGTGGCGGTTCAGTAACCTTCTGGGCGAAGTGTGCTATTTAACCGGAACTTGGCCGGAACTTGCATCTGAACTAGCCCTGCCAAAAGTTCTTGAGCGGAACTTCCGCCTGAGGCCGGAACTTCCGGTCTGACCCGCTCGCGACCCAAAAGTTCCGCCTCTTGTTCCGCCCAAGTTCCGGTGGCGGTTCAGTAACCTTGTGTTTTGAAGTATGCTATTTGCCAGAACTTGATCGGAACTTGCACGGAAGTTCACCGGAACTTCCGGTCTGTTTTGACCGGAACTTCCGGTTGCGCTTCTGGAGCGGGCATCAACGGTCTGATGACCGTTGGAGCCAAGCTCAGGCGGAACTTCCGGCCTCTCACCGGAACTTCCGGTGAGGTCGCGGGGGCTGTAACGATTCAGTGTGAGGGGCCCTATTTAAGGCACCCCTCTTCTTCCTCCCACTCTCTCTCGAATTTTTCTCTCTCCTCCATTAATGCTTGAGCTTCACCTCACTAGATCTCTCTCTCTAGCCACTCAAATGACCTGATCTTTTGAGAGGTGAGGGAGGTGACCTAGATCTACACTTCCACCAAAGAAGAATTGATTTCCCCCATCCATCCTTTGTGGATCTTGTTGCTCTTGGGTTTCTTGGAACCCTAGACGGTGTAGGGCATCCCCGGAGCTGAGGCATGTGTTGTAAAGCTTCGAGGTGTCGTTGAGGGCCTCCAATTGAGTTGTGGAGCCTCCCCCTCAACCTTGGTGTAAAGGTTTCGGTTGGCGCCTTCAAGGTCACCGGTTAGTGGATTGTGAGGCCTCCTTTGTGGGGGAGCTCACCGGAGAAGAAGGTGAGGCCTTTGTGGCGCTCGGGTGACCTTGTGTGGCCCCGACACCTCTCCAACGTAGACGTAGCTCCTTGGGAGTGAACTACGGGAATTACATTTCCGTGTCCCCTCGCCGGTTACTTCGTTCCCTTCCTTTACTCCTTGCTTTTACTGTTTCTTGTTGTTGGTTTCAGTTTTCCTGCTTTAGGTTGTTCACTTAGTTGCATCTCTAGATAACTTTCTTTCTTGTTGAGCCTAAAATTGAGAAACAAAGTAAAATTGGGTAGACGCCTATTCACCCCTCCTCCCCCCCCTCTAGTCGTTTCAAGTCGATACTTTCAATCGTGTCCCACGAGTCGCAGCAACAGTCACTGCTTCGTGGTAGCCTGAGCTCGAGCCACCCAAAAAAGGGAGCCAACCCAGTAGAAGGGTGACTCGCGGGTGGCCGTGGAGTACTGCAGCCAGCTACGGCTGCTCTAGAGCACCGACGACCTGGAGAAAGGCAATGCTAAACTCCATGAATGATCATCGTGTCATGGTCTTGGAGGAGCCATTGTCTGTCACAAATGAGCACTCGATCTACAACAATGGCGACGAGATCATTGACCTCTCGAACGTCGGCGGCAGGTCTTGTTCCGTCTGTTTGCTGGTGAGCTCCATGGTTTTACAGATGCAGGGGATTCCAGTATGGCGGTGGCGTCGTCTTTGCCTGTTGCCCGCTTGAAAGTGTGAGCTTCTCTTGTATGACTAAACATCAGCTAGAATTTTATTAGTTAGTGTGAGTTTCTTTTGTTTGAAACATATTTGAAAGACGTTCGTTGACAATTAGCTCGAGTAATCTTGCCATAGCTTTGAACAATTTTTTACTTTCGTTTTGGTTGGGACACGCCTGCCAAAGCTGTAGTGCAACACTAAGGCAACGCTTGAGGGTCCCAGCGGCAAGCCACTAAACCCCTCCCCCATAAAAGATTAATTTAATATCATGGACCCGTAAGCCACATATCAGATATTAAACTGATAAGAACAGATACTACACTCGATCTTAGCCTGAGGCCGAGAAAGATATGATTTTGAACAGAGCCCGGGCGTCCTATTTTATTTCACCCTGAACCGCCTCTAGCGAGCTGGGCGATCGATATGGGACTATTCGACCAGCAGCAGGTCAAAAGCTTTCCCCCAGCCAGGCAGACAGGCACGCGGGTCTGTAACCTGGATCTTTGCCTCGTACAGTTTGGGCCCTGACTAGAAAAAGCCCACCAACAGCGTAGCGGCCCACATGTCTCGATGGTCCAATTGGTCAGAAGAGAACAAAACGAATATGGAGGCACATATTCCCAGAGTGAATCTCATCTCAAAAGAAGAAAAAACCCAAAGTATAACCCCTGTTTTCAGACAATAAAATGAAATGATACAAATCTGGTGTGAGATATGCAGCTTCACGTGCCAACGGCTCTTTGGTTTGGTTGCAAACAATTAAGCACCCTGATTCCTTCGGCACATGCAAGAATCTAAGCCCCAAAACAAAACCTGGAGATCCATCTTGTATTCCCAGTCAAAGAAAAGATGCATGCCCTCTGGGCAAAGAAAACTGAAGGTTATTATATACAGAGTACTCATATAGAGTTATAGTATATACCCAGCATCGACGGAACGGCGCCGCCACAGAGTTTCCACGACGCAAACCGCTACAAAAAGTCGCAAACAGCGATACGTCCACGGTCCACTAATGATAATAATCCATGGTTAGACAGAAACAGGCTACAGAGCGGGCACTAAAGTTCAACTTTTGAGCAGCCAATGAGATCAAAGTCCTCGGCTGAGCAGAGGTCTCATAGGTGTTGCTCTCTCGCTGTCATCCCATAGAAGTATAGACATCACATCAGAGAGTTGCTGGTAAACGGGCAATAAGAATGAGCAAGAAACATGGGCGGCTTCAGGGCTGACGCGCAAAAAGAATGGGCGCCAGAAAGACTTGTCCTTGAAGTTCCTTCCAGGTACTTACTGCCCAGCAAACGGTTATCATGATTGTATTGTATGCATATATACTGAGTCATGCTGGTTGCATAAAAGCAAGAGGAGGATCAAATGCGTGTGGATACCAAGTATTTTTTCTATACCACTCTGAAATATTGACAAAAGAGATGGCGAATTGTTATCTTTAGTCTTCATGGATATCCATGGGATATTGCATTCGAAAATGACGTAAACTGAAATTCTTGGAGATGAATAAGTTTGACTTTTTCTCAACAAAAAGAAAGAAGAAGTTTGACTTGTAGGCCTGTAAACTTGGTATCCTTATGACAGTACCAAACTAAGAAATGACCAAAGTCGACGGGTGCGCCCCAATATTTTGTGAAATAATTGGGTGATTATACCATCTAAGTACCACCTTCACATTATTTTTATGATAGGGTGAAAGAAATAGCGTATCAGCGATGATTAAATGAACACAAGGAGATAACTTGAAGAAGAAAGCAGGCTACCTTTTCATGTATTAAGAAACTGAAAGATAAGTGCAACAGTAATTTGGTGGTTTCCAGCTATCAGGTACTATAGTACCACTCACAGCAAACCAATTGCCATTTTCTTAAGCAACAACTATGTGTAATTAAATTGCTACGGGTCTCCAGAGACTTTTCACAGCCCCAATTTTGACAGGCTTCCTACCACTCACACCAAACAGCGCACCAACATCAAGTTCAGGACAACCAGCTAACATGTCAGTCCAAAGTGTCAAAATGGAGCACATCGGCAAGACCAGCTGAGTGGTGGGGCCATTAGAACGAAACCTTTCAAGAGAGCTTAATGACTCAGTTGACTCTGAGATTCTAAACCAGCAGTAGCAAAACCCCGGCAGAATGGACTAGGCACTGAAAAGTGACAGTGCCACCTCGAACCAAAAAGGAGCAGAAAAGCACATACCAAAATGAAAGCTTGTATCCATCATAAAAAGTTGGCTACAGTAGTCCAACACAAGATTTCCCCCAGGAGATGAGAGAAAAATACCAGATTCCAGGCCCCCCCCCCCCCCCCCCCCCCGTAAAGCACTATCTTCTAATCTTGCTCAAAGTGATGCACCGGCAAAAAAAGGGCAGATATCCCCACCACATGGCTACTGAAGTCCTCTCTTTAGTACAAAATCATGCATGACTAAGCGCCCATGATTGCGCATGTGAGTAATAAACAGTTCTTGGGAAATGTGAATCAAGATTGCCATTACTTTTTTTTCCTCTACTAGGGAGCTTTATACTACATGATTATTAGTGAGTGAGAAAGGCAGAGACTGAATGTGTACGGGACGAAAGATAAACATATATGAAGGTACAAGCCTACAAGGTTAGGTGGTTAACACAATCTTTGCATCTAAGCAAGAACCTAAACAAACTCACCGAACTTTTTTCCTGGATTTGTAAGGGAACCCACCAGGTGGGGATGGCGAGAACTCTAGCGGGAGGTGAGGTGGCTCCCCCTCCCCGGAGAGCAATCGGAGCAGCTCTTCACTTGTTGGCCGACGAGCAGGAGACCTCTGTATGCAGAGGAGTGCAACGGTGATGCAGAGCAGTGCCTCCTCAAGGTTAACATCTTTCAAGGCCGGATCAACAAGATCAGCTAGGCGGCTCACGCGGGCAAGGTGCTTTGCCCATGATATGAGGCTTGCCTTCTCAAACTCCGACATGGGCGAGGCCGACATTTGCAATGGCCGGCGTCCAGAGATTAGAACCAGTAGCAGGACACCATAGCTATAGATGTCACATCTCTCGGACAAAGGACCGCCGCCACCATACTCCGGAGCCACATAGCACACGGTGCCACGCATGCTCGGCGTGCTGCTCACCGCGCCGCTGCTCTTGGGCACGAAATCCCCACTTGCCCAATCACGGCTGCTTCTTGCACCATTGACCCACCAGTTAATGCTCCCATTGGCATTGGCACTGCCATTGCCATTGCCACCACTGCTGCTGCTTCTTCGACTCCAGCTCTTCACCATGCTCCACTTGGACCGCGCCTTCCCATCCAAGTCATCATCGATATCACGCTCCCACCATTGCAGCCCGGCCTGCTCGCTCCTCGATTTGGCAAGCGCCCTACGTTTCTGCTTCTTCGCAAGCTCATCGGTGTACTCCTCTCGCCACCACTCACGCGCCCTCCGCTTCTGCTTCTTCCTGTCTGCCCCCGAGTTGGTCGCAGCTGCCTCTGCAATCCAGTCATTTTTGGGGCGCTCCTTCTTGATTTCTGATCTTATCCACTCCATGACATAATCCTTGACGCCATGGCTGTTGCCGCCATTGTCCTGCCGCCACCACCAGTCGCCTCCCGCGGGGCCACGGCCAGTGCGACTACGGCCGTTCATACCACTATCAACACTGGTGAGGTCAAACCCGGAAGTGGACGCAGCCTCCGTTGGGGATGCTAGTGTGAAGCCGACATCGTCATCCTCGGGCGACTTGGGGGCAGCATTCCCTTCCCCATCGACCGTCGTGGTGACGGTGCTCTCGGCCACGACAGAGGCGTCGTCATCACATCCGGCATCGAGACCATTCTCGTTGGCATCAGCCCCTTCCGCGATGACGCCGCTCTCCATCTTGCCGTCCGGGTCGGGGTCGGAGTTGACGCGCGCGAGGCCGAAGTCGGCGAGGCGGGCGCGGAGGTCGGAGTCGAGCAGGACGTTGCTGGGCTTGACGTCCCCGTGCACGACGGGCGGCTTGAGCACGGCGTGGAGGTAGTGGAGCGCGGCGGCGACGTCGCGCGCCACGGCGAGGCGGCGCGGCCACTCGGCCACCAGCTCGGGGCAGCGGCGGCCCAGCAGCGCGTCCTGCAGCGAGCCGTTGGGCATGAGGTCGTAGACCAGCATCATCCGGCGCGCGCGCCCCTCGCCCCGCTTCGGCATCGAGTAGGCGAACGGGAGCAGTATGGAGTCGCGCGCCGGCGCCGCCGCGATGTCGGCGTCGGGGGCGCCAGGAGAGGGAGGGGACGCCGCGGCGGAGGCGGAGGCGGCGCGGAGGTGGGTGGCGACGGCGATCTCGTTGTGGAACTCGCGCTCGCCCTGGAGCGAACCCGCGGCGTCCATGACCTTGACGGCGACGGCCCTGCCGCATCCGCCGCCGCGACGGGGAGGCGGGAGGACCCCGCGGAAGACGGGGCCGAAGCCGCCCTGCCCGAGCTTGCCCCCCGCCGCGAAGGCCCCCGTGGCGCGCCGCAGCTTCCGGTACGACAGCCGCTCGAGCGCCCCCTCCTTGGCCGCCTCCTCCGCGGCCGCGCGCCGCTTCCCCCTCCTCCGGAACCACAGCAGCAGCACCGCGAGCGCCATCGCCAACGCTAGAACCGCCGCAGCGGCCGCGGCGACGACGATGGCGGTGGAGGGGAGGCCGCGAAGGCGGTGGTGGTGGTGGAGGGGGGCAGAGGGGGACGGGGAAGGGGGAGGCAGCTGGCGCGAGGGCATCGGGGGGCGAGGGGACGGTGGCGTAAAGCGGATGGGCTTTCCGATTTTTCCACCATGAGCTCTAGTCTTCGGAGCTCCGAGTCTTCGATCGACAGATTTTTGTGGGGTTTGTTTATTGGGGAGTAAGTCTTCGATTCAGATGAGCTGTCACTCTCAGCAGCCAGCGCGGGCGGTGCGGTGCGGTGACGGGCGGAACGGAAGGAGCAGAAGCAGGAGGAGGACGACCTGGCTCTGCCTGGCTCTGTCCGTGCGCTTCTACCGTTCGTTTGCG
Organism: Avena sativa; assembly: GCA_916181665.1. NCBI lineage: Eukaryota > Viridiplantae > Streptophyta > Magnoliopsida > Poales > Poaceae > Avena > Avena sativa. The sequence continues at coordinate 460,171,354 of OV702299.1, read as the reverse complement.
GCCCTGCGTCGAAAGCCCATCAACGAGTTAACGGCACACACACGCGTTCACGGCCCAATTAGTTATGGCAAAGGTGACCTTGAATCTCCTTTTTTTTAAAAAAAAAAACTTAGCAGTATAGGCACAATTTTTTAAAAGAGATGCAAAAGATATGTCTGTATTCATCGAATAAAAAGAAGTTAGAAGGTAAAGTTGAAGGTTACAAACATGACATATGCCTACTCTCCCAGATTCAATCACCCAAAGTTTTACCCCTAGAAAAAATCCAATTCATAGTTTCCGTCATGATTTTAGCAAGGACGATGGCTGACTGTGCTTGTGGCTTGTCCTAGTCATCGTATAGCTTTCCCCGGGCGTGATGGACGTCCTCACTTGGAGGTGGACGAAGGACAGGGCTTATTCGGCCAAATTGGCGTACAACAACAAGAGTTTATCTGACACTTAATGCTGGGTTGCATGGTGGTGAGAGAGGTCTGGGCGTGGATGTTGCAGCATTGGTCAAAGCCCCTGTGGATGCCAACACCAGAGTCGGATCTACTGCCGTGGTGGACATCGCTGATGGCTCCACCAGGGACCCGGCGCGGCCTCTGGACGACAATCATTTTGGCCTTCTGGTGCATTTGACGGCACCAGAACGACGTGGTCTTTAACACCGCTCCGCTTCCGCAGTGGCCATTAAGTGTAAAATTAGAGCGACTATGAGCAGTGGTGCTTAGCTAGGCTATCCCGTAGCGTAGAGTTTGGTTTCTCCGAGTCGGTGCCTATAAAGTGGGTAGATGGCGAGACACGAAAAACAATTTGCGCTTTAGGGGTAGCCCAGTTTCTTCCACACTAAAAAAATCCATTGGCGAAGAGACTATTCCCGGCGAATTACGAAATGTAAGATTAATTTTATTCCCCCTTGTAAATAAATTCCCAAAGTCGGTCTTTCCATTTTGTTTTGTTTTATTAGAACTCCCTCGTTTTCTGTTGCCACGCTAGATAGTACTCCCTCTGTTTTAAAATATAAGATATTTTAGCTTTGTGAAGCAAATGTTTTAACTTCGTAAAGCTAAAACATGTTTGAAATTGAGGGAGTAGCAACGAGGCGACCATGCTCTGTTCTTTTTTTTTTCACGGGACCATGCTCCCGTTCATGGGCTGCTACTCTACTACTGCTTCGTAGCAACACGAATACGCTATGCGCTTCACTCGCTTATACAAGACGGGAGATGGTCCAGAAACAGGGTGGGCCGGATTCTGGACAGTTCTTCTTGTTTCATCAGACAATAGATCACGTTCCACTTGTTTACTGAAGTAGATGGATGAAACGGAACTTAAATCTGTTGCGAGATTGGCAGCTTCACGTGCCGACCGTTCTTCGTGACCAAGTAGGAGTAGTAGCACCCAACCCAAATTCCTCCCGCACATGCATGGAATTGGAAGAAATGCACACAATCTACAGACGAGATCTCTCTCACACACACATAGTCAGATCCGAGGAAAACCTGAAGAAAAGAGCAAACAAATCCACCTGCGAAAATAAACGTACTCGTCGGTCAAGTCAAAGCTCGACGCGCGCGCGCACCGGAAGGAACGAAGCTGGAGGAGACGAAATCCGGCGTGCGTGCCCGTGCGTACGTGGAGGGGGTGCCGACATGGGAGTGTGACGAGGGAAAAGGGTTTAAAAATCGATGGCGAGGGTCGATCGAGTGAGTCGTACAGACTAGAGAGGCAGCGGTGGGAGGCTCCGCGCATGGAGGCGCAAGTACCGGCGGCGGAGGCAAGGCTGCAAAAGCGAGCTGGAATCCTGGGCGATCCATCCAGGATAGCTCTGGAGGACGGGCGGACGCACACACACATGGCATCCTGGTCAGCCGCGCGCGTCGTGGACTCGAGTGGGGCCCGCCTCTCGCGCCGAACTAGGCAGCGTCTGTACGGGTGATCCCGGCGTCACATGGAGGAGCTCCATTGATGCACGGGAGGAGAGTGTGATGACTGATGCCGATCTGTGTGCGTGACCATACCAGGCACCAGCAGTCCCTCCCGGTCCGGGCTGCCTTTGACTCGGCCTCACAACAGCCGCGATTGATCACAGGCAGCAGAACCGATCCAGGATACTACTACGACGCAGGAGGAGCGATTAGCACACGCGCAAATGCTAAGAGCATCTCCACTCGTTGGGCCGAACCCAGGCCGAAAATCGGTCTGGACGAAATTAGTTTTCAGCCTGGATACGCCTATTTTCTTACTCACGTGTCCAGACAGAGTTCCCAAGTTCGGCTAAAATTTATCAAAGATGGGCGAATTTCATTAAGTTGGACGAATATAGGCAGATTACATCAAACTTAAACTAAAACTAAAATAGTACATAATAAACTGTAAAAAGGCCGCCGCCATGGCCTCCCCCGGTGTCTTCGCCGTCCTACATGCCGAAGTTGTTGTAGAACGCCGTGTAGCTGGGGTCGGCGCGGCCGTCATCCTCGCCGCCGTCACCGTCGTCGTCGCTTGGCGGCTGGTTCTGGCGGGAGCTCCCCTGGCCTGGGTCGCCGCACCTCCAGGGCTGGAAGGACGGGCCTCCGTCCTCGTCCTCGTCGTTGTCGAGAACGTAGAGCGGGGCGCCCTAGTAGGCGAGCTCAGCCCAGACAACGCCCGATGCCGGGCGGCCTGCTCCTGCAGACGAGGATGCGATGCCGCTCCGCCTGCTCCCAGTCCTTCCTGGACCACTCTAGGATGTCCGGCGAGGAGGGCTCCACCGGCGGCGGCTGCGGCGTCTGCGGCGCGGTTTCGCGGAGCGACTGCTCCAACGCCATCTTCAAGGCGGTGTCTTCGGCCGGCGCCGAACCTTCTATCTTGGGGCGGCGGAGACGTAGGTGGCCGGTTGGCGACGCCATCGTCCGTGGCTCGCCGATGACGATGCCGCGCGAGCGCGTCTGCGGCGACGAGCGCACAGGCGGCTCCGCCTCGCGCTTGACTACCGTCGACGCGTGCAGCGGCGCCGAGCCGGAGGAGTGGGACGCCGACACGGAGGAGGACGAGCTCATGCTCGCCATACTCCTCGGCATCCAGTTCGGCGGAGGACGCCGACCGGACCTGGCCGCCGGCGTCGGTGTGCGCGGAAAGCCGAGCTGCGGCGTGTTCCCGCGGTTGATGTGCTCCATCACCGCCGCGAGGGTCCGGCCTGGCGCGCTCCACCAACGCCTGCGGCCAGCCGAGTTGTTGCGCCTCGACGGCGACTCGTTCGGCGGCCCCTCATGGCGGGCGAGCTCCTGCTCGCGGCGTTCGGCGAAGAACTGCTCCCAGTGGAGGAGGTTGTCGGCGCTCTCGGCTTCGGCGGGGTCGTCCATGCCATTGATATACTCCTGCACGTCGTACGGCAACTCGTCCGGCGTTGGCACCGGCGGGACAGGGATGCCGCCGGCACTCAGCTTCCAACCGGGAGGCATCCGCATGTCCGGCGGCGCCATATAGCCGGCGTCGTGCAGAAGGTGCGCCTCCCAGGCCTGTAGGGTGCGTCGTACGAAGCCGTTCGCGGCAGCTCCATCACCAGGGTACCGTGAGGCCATGGCTGGGAAGGGGGAAAGCGATGAGAGAGGGTTGGCCGAAGTTTGTGGGTGGGGGAGCTGTGAGAGTGTGTGGAGATCTCCGGCGAGGGGTACGGCTTATAAAGGCCGAGGTGGACGGCGAGGGCGGGAGGGGTGTAGCGGCGAGGTCCGATGGCATGATGTCAACCCGTTGCGTGGCCGACTCCTGCTCCGCTTACCAAGGCAGGATGACCTCCCACAGAGGTCATCGTAGGTCTGGAGGAGCGGGATGGCGTTGCCGTCGTTGGCAATGTTCCACCTGTCAGGCAGCCACCAATCTAGCGGCACGAGGAGGTTAGCCTCGTAGAGCACCGTCGCCTCGTCGAGGCTAAGGTTGCATGCCCTCGAGCCTCCGCTCCTCCTACCGCCAGCCTCGTGGTAGTTGCGGCCCATGGTGCGTAATAGTGCGTGTATTCGTCTCAAAAGCAACAAGAGGGCCAGACGACCTCCACGGCTCCGGCCAGACGTGTTGGGAGACCTAACCTTGGTAGCTTCGTGCCAAACTCAAAACTTGTCGAGGCTCGCAAATTGGAGAAGAAGCACAACAACACATGCGGCCATATGAAGACGGAACCAAATCCACTACCCCAGAAGAGTGGCGACAAGCTGACGAGATCAACGTAGACGAGGGGGTGAGGAGTCGGAGAAACCTTATTCTTACATCGCACGGGCCTCCATCGCAACCATGACACCACCAATATGAATAAAACCATGACCATAAGGGGCCTTACAAAATGTCGCTACGTAGATCTAGGGTCCCCACCCCTCCCGCCGCCGGAGAGACAGGCGAAGGAGACGTTGTCCCTTGGCCTCACCGGAGGGGAATGGTGGAAGGGGTCGCTCGAGAGGAGAGGGAGAGCGGGGCAAAACTAGCATACTTGGGACTAGAGATTTCGTATGTACTGCTTTTGGATTAAAAGATTGGGGTTATCTAAATTCCAGTGGACTAAATTTTATTCCTCGATACCATCAATTTGAATATTCACTTTTTCTATCATTTTTTTGAATATCGACTTCAACATAAATCTTTCTACGACGTAGTCTGCTTTCCATGTTCTTTTATGTTCCATTTAATGATTATTTGTACAGCTTTCTTATATTTTATAATTCGCCAAGTTTACCAGACTAAAAAAATATACTCTTCCTCGGTCTTGAAACAATCCAAAGAAAACATAACCCTACTAGCTCTAGTTTTTTTTGAATCGAGGGCGGTCCCGAAGGACCTAGAAAGCTGCATTAGTCAAAGCGGTGGAGACACAGATTACAAAGGGGCCTCTCACGAAAAAAAAAAACATAAGCCCCTAGATTTTGCACAGAGAACCCTAGATCTAAGACCACAATCTCTCTCTTTCGTTGCCGATGTGTGCGCCCGAACTCCGACCGTCGTCACCTTCACCAGGGATTAAGCCACTTGGGAAGGGGACAGTATGGGACGTCGTCGTCGAGCCACCAGAACCAAGACTCCAATGGAGGTTGAAGATGTGCCTTACTGGCACCGCCAGTCGCCGTTTTTCAGCGTGGATCAGAGGCTGGAACACCGCCGCCTCTGTGGAAGAACTCGCCACAGCAACCAAAAGACCCCACATCCGGTCAAGATTAGGATGAAGGACTTGAAGACCCTGCACCCCCTCGCCTCCACGGTCGGCCAGGGGCAGGATCTCTTCATCGACGTCCAGAAACCGCCAAACAACGCGCTTATTGGAGGAGCTTGTACCTGAGGGCGTCAGAGCCTTCCACCATAGAAGGGATAACGTCCTCACCGACACCTCTGCTGTCGTGCGCGCTACCAACAGCAGAGGAGGGCTCCAGACTTCAACTTTATTGTCAGAGATGCCTGGGCTCTGACCTCCCAGCGGTAGCCGCCCCAGCTACCGAAGCACAACCATGAGGAAGAAGAACACCAGGACGCGCCGATAGCAGCTCGAAACCATCGACGGTCTACTCACACACACAACCATCTTGGTCAAACCTAACCATAGACTAGCCCTACCTACTCCGGTGCCACCCCTTCGCCGCCGACGCCGGCAACACCGTCGGATTTGGGTCGGGGGAGGCCCGGGCACTCACAGCCGAATCTCAAACTACTGTAGCAGCACGGGAGAGGAGAAGGGGGGAAATCCGCCGCCTACTAGCTCTAGTTGGAAGTGGATATCATCACTAGGTAGCTCATTTTTAAGTTTTTTGTTTCCTGAGGATCTCAAGTTTGAGTTTCTACTAGCTGGAGCTAATGGAAGGTCAACCTACCATTCTTTCAGATCAAAATTTCCCTTCTCGTTGTCAGGCACCTCCCTCCTCTAGCTATTCAAAGGGTAACAACATTGATAATATTTCCGACCACGGGCGTAACTCTAAAAACCGTTGAATTTAGGGTTAGTTTCCATTTCACCCAGATGACTGAGGTTTCACTAAAACTGACTGAAATCAAACAATTGGTACGTACAAGAACTTTCTTAAAAGCCTTAAAAAATCTAGCTCATGCATATACCACTAAAACGACTAAATATGAAGAGAAGCCAGTATCATCTGAAATCACGTGGGGTTTCTAAAACTTTAGTGGAAAAGGGTATGCACGTTCACTATAAACAGTGTTTCTGTAGAATATCAAGGGTAACCAGCAGGTCGTCGCAGCAGGGAGGTGCTCTGTTCCCATGATGTCCCGTGCTAGGCACTAGAGCGTCTCTAGCAGTGTTCGTTAAAAGGCTAAAAACTGAAATTTTTCGGTGACATATAGTTTTTGTTCGGTTTTTGGCGCAGATTAGTCTCCATAAAACAGGCACACCCTTAAAATGTTTTAAGGACACTGAAAACACGAGCCTCCAGCCTTTATATCTAGCGCTCCAAGGGTCGAACCCTAACCAAAATTGGTCGGATTTCTCCCCGCGCCGCCGCCGTCCGTGCAACCACCTCTAGTCGCTGATTACTCGTGACCCTGGGCCAAATTTTGTGCCGCCGTTCGAAGATTCCGATACCTCTGTACATAACAATTCCGGCGAGTAGGACGAAGCCAGCGAGCTAGGCAACGGTCGGGCGCGAGCAGCGAGCTAGCAGCAACCGGTTTACGGCCTGTTTTAGAGTGTCTGTTTTAGAGTGTCTGTTTTAAGGTTTCGATTTTTACAATATGTGCTAGAGATGCTCTTACACTAAACCCAAACCTCGTTAGAGTTTCTAGCAGGCAGGCGACGGTCCAAGTAGTCGAGACCTGAAAGGCACATTCTCTGGCGACAATGACACAATCTGTTGCCACGACATGAATTCAGTCGATCAGGCGATCGACCAGTAGAAAAGCACTCAAAGTAGATGTATAGCTCTCCCATGAGTAGTAGTAAAAGCTACGTACGTACGTTGGGAGTACGTAGAAAATACGGTACGAGGTCTGATCGAGCTGTAACATCGTACCACAGGTGGCCATTACTGTATCGCCGCCGCGGCGGCGTCATCCCGAATATCCTAGTATGTCCACCACAGATCACAACCAACAACGGGCCGTTACAGGAAAAGGCGACGGAAGATCCATGCCATCCCATGGCGACTGTCGAGGAATGATGATTGCGCCACCTGTGGGGAAAAGCTGGCGAAGCGGGCTTTGTTGATGATAAAGCGCGGCATCCTCCCTCCAACCTCCAACGGAGATGCATGTTGGGGCGAAGGAAGGGCAACACCCCGGACTGGAGACATCCCCCGTCCTCCGCGGGCCCCCACGCGTATATTTTTGCCCTCGATCCTCGGCTGATCCTCCATACTAGTACTATACGCCGTGCTATTTGGATGGTTCGAGGTTTCATCTTTCTGTCGGGCCCACACCGATTAGCTCCTAGCCCTAGCCCTAGCTACCTAGCCCACCACCATCATCCTGCTTGTTTATGTCTGCGCTTTTCCTCTTCTCTCCTTGCATACGTACAGTACTAGGTGGATTTAGCATGCATCGTGTTTCCACAAAGAGAATGATTAGCCAGAATGGTTGGTTTAGTACGAACTGCATCTCTTACACCAGTAAGTAGTACTATGTGGCACTAACTAGCGTTAGCTTTGGCTTAGCAGTGCTAAATCATGGGTGACCTACCAGATCCGCCTGGAAAGCTCGAACTAATCTTCTTTTACTACTACTAACCATGGGAGTACTAGGATGCAGACCGCAGAGGCTTCAATCACTGCGTCCTCCTCCTCTCATCTATCGTCCCACATCCGAAAAGATCCATCCACCAATCGCATTAAAAGCACCATGTTACTACTAATGAACTTTGCCAAATTACTCTGGGGGGCTGTACTACGTGGATTTAGCATGCATCGTGCCTCCACAAAAGAGAATGGTTAGTCTCGATGGTAGGAACGGCATTTGTTAGAAATTAGTCTCTCTGTTCTGTCTATATACAAGATAGTTTTAGCCTTTTTATAAATATATATGTACTCCCTCTATCCCATTTTATAAGACTTACGCGTATATCTAGGTCACCCGCATGAGCTATAAAATATGAATTATATAATACAAAAATTATATCATTAGAAATATAACATTTAAAGTTTCTAATAATATTTTTTTACATATGTATCTCATGCTAAGTTAGTTAATTTGTCAATCTAGAAATACACGTAAGTCTTATAAACTGAGACGGAGGGAGTACGATACTTAGATGGTTTTTAGTGTGTACATCTAGAGCAAAATGAGTGAACATGCATACTAAAAGGGTCTACGATACATATATCTTAGGAATATACAAAAAAAAACACCTTATGTTTTAGAACGGAGAGTAGGATTGTTTTGGATACTCTCTTCGTCACTAAATAAGTGTACTTTTAACTTTTGTCTATGTTAAACTTTAGCAAATTTGACCAGTTTTATAGGTAAATGTAGCAATGTATATTACAACAAATTGACATACTATGAAACTAAGTTTGAAAACGGATCTAGTGATACCAATTTCGTGTCATAAATATTGGTACGTTTTTTAATAAAATTAGTTAAAAAATATTAAGTTTGACTTACGACCAGGCTAGAAGTACTGCTATTTGGACGAAGTGAGTATGTACTTAAGGGCGAGCGTCTTAGAATAATGTGCAGCACTAACTAGGGCTAGCTTTGTTTTAGCAATGCAGGAAGCAAACCAAACATGGGTGACCTACCAAATCCGCCTGGAAAGCTCGAACTGATCTTGTTTACCCACCTTGGGAGTACTAGGATGCAGCAGAGGCTTCAATCACTGCGTCCTCCTCCTTTCATCTGAAAAGATCGATCTCAAAGACTCAAACCATCCACCAATCGCCACACGTTAAAAAAGCACCCTGCCGATGAACTTGACCAAATTAAGATTTCAGGACAGGCCAGTTGTATTTTAAAATCAGTGAGTAAATGCGTGCATGTGCCACCTAAGGTCAAGGCTCTTCAATTCTGCTGCTCGTCGTGTGACCGCGATGCTGCTGAGATCTGTCGTTTTTTGGCCCCAATTAATGGTTTTCTAAACCGGGCAAAGTCCTCGTCACAGAGGACGGATTTTTTTAGGAGTACTGTATTGGTTCTACTTTTAAGAACACCTGATGGATGTCTTAAGATGTGAGGGACGTCACGTGCAGCGCCGAGATTAGTGGTTAAACTTTTTTTTTAGAAAAATTGGATTATGCTGCAATGTTTTTCATGTAGTTTACTGATGGTCATAATACCAAACGGTTCCTCTAAAAAGAGGAGAATTAGGAACCTTTCGTATTTTTTTTCATAACACCAGGTCAATTGGTTGTCAGTCTAGAAACGAACCAAAATAGAAAGCGTACATTTTTTGTTTGCAAAGATAGCTAGCAAATAACCCTAGTCCTAACCCTAGGAGGCACGGGGGTGACCTTCCCGCTGGCTTTTGCCCCTTCCCACCCATCATCCCCCCTTGCCACCACTTGAAGTGGCGGTGGTGACGAGGTTTAATCTCGTCAATGTCCATTGTTATGGACTTGGGTTTGGAGAAGATGGGGATGCTGGAGATCGCGGAACGGTTGTAGGGGTTCGTAGCATGGAAAACAAAAAAATTCTATCGCATGAACACACAATCAAGATCTAATCTATGATCAAGCCAAGATCTATCTACTAGATTGTAGCAACGAGTCGATAGAATACTAACCCTCGAAGATCCAAAGCGGTTAACGAGAGCAGATTCTCGTGGGTGATGTAGTCGTACACTTCCGATCTCAAGATCGCGTAGACGATCCTTCCGGCGCTGCGTTCCGGCAGCGCTTCCGCAGTCGGTCACACGTTCGGTAATCGATGAAGACCTTCCTCTCCCTTGTTCCAGCAGGCAGCGGAGGTTGTAGCACTCTCCTCGCGATTCCGACAGCACGACGGCGTGGTACCGGAAGTAGAGGGGAGATCTCGCAGGGCTTCGCCTTAAGCCGGAGCGAGTATAGTGGAGTATGAGAGAGGCCTTGGCGATCTATGGTTTAAAGGGCACCAAGGGGAGGGCTTAGTCGGCGGCTAGGGTTTGGGGAAACCCTAACTCGCCAAGTTTAGAGGAGGCCCTAGGCGGCGGCGTCTTGGAGGTGGCCGACGACTTAGAGGCTAGGGTTTTTTGTGTGTCAGGGTAGGGGCGCCCTACCCCTTCTTTTATAGGTGGGAGGGAGGCGTCTAGGAGGAGGGAGTCCTCCTCCAACTCCTCCTCCTTGTCCGACGGGTGGAGGGAGTGGGACTTCCTCCCCAAGTAGGTTTCCTACTCTCCCTCCACCAAGCAAACTTGCCGTTTGACTTTTCAAATTGGCGTTTGACTTTCAAACTAGGATTTGATTTCTCCCTTTATTTTGCCCAGCCAAGTGACCTAGTACATGATGCAACCATTCCACATTGTCATGACACATTCATGTACCCTTCCCCTCCGGAGTGCCGGACCTTACGGAACCTTCTAGAACATTCCCGATGAAAACACCGAAATCATTCCCCAACTCCGAAACAGGACTTTCCTTATATGAATCTTATTCTCTAGACCATTCCAGATCTCCTCGTGATCTCCCGGATCCCATCCGAGACTCCGAACAACATTCGGTCTCTTACTCATCATTCCATAACTACTCAACAACATCGAATCCTTAAGTGTGTCTCCCTACGGTTCGTGAATTATGCGGACATGACCGAGACACTTCTCCGATCAATAACCAATAGAGGAATCTAGAAATTCATATGGCTCCCACATATTTCTACGATTACTTTGCGATCGAATGAACCACTTACATACGATATCAATTTCCCTTTGTCTCACGATAGTTTACTTATCTGAGGTTTTGATCGTCGGTATCTCTGCATACCTAGTTCAACCTCGTTACCGATAAGTACTTTTTTCTCGTTCCCGTGATATGTGATCCCTTGTGAGACAGTCACATGCTTGCAAGCTAATTGTATGACATTCCACCGAGAGGGCCCAGAGTATATCTATCCGTCATATGGATGGACAAATCTCACTCTTGATCCATGAGCCTCAACCCATACTTTCCGAACACTCAATGCCACCTTTATAGCCACCCAGTTATGGTGCGGTGTTTGATGTCATCAAAGCATCCTTCCGGTGATGGTGATTAACATGATCTCATGGTCGAAGGAATTAGGTTACTATGTATCAGAAAGCTTATAGCAAATGAACTATATTAAATGACTTGATCTTTATGCTACGCTTAACTATAGGAGTATGTCCATCACATCATTCTCCTAATGATATGACCCTGTTGTTAATAACATCTCTATGTTCATGATCAGGAAACCATGATCATATATTAACCAACAAGCTAGTTTAACAAGAGGCTTTACTAGGGACACTTTTATGTTTACAAATCACACAAGTATTAATGTTTCCTGTTAATATAATTATAGCATGGTATGTAAACACTTATCATAAGTATGAAGATATGATAATAACCTACTTTATTATTGCCTCTTGGGTATATCTCTAATAACGGTTAGCAAACAAGTAACACGGGGACACGGGATTTACCCAGGTTCAGCCCCCCTGAGGGAAAACCCTACTCTTACTTGTCTGCTCTTGATTATGGTGGAACCGAAGGTTACAAGGATGCGCAGATGCAATCTGGCGTGGAGGTGTGTATGCGGTGGTGTGCGAGAGAGCCTCCTCGTCGTGTCCTCCTGGCATTTATATAGAGATAGGCAGGTCCCAGGCACAGATCGAGTCGGTTACAGGTTTTAGGGTTACCCCTTTGAATATTCTATCTACTCTAGTCTTGCTCTCCAAGGATACGAAAGCGTCATGGGTCCTGGCCACCCGAAAATCTTCATGGGCAGGCGCATATTTGTCGTGGGCCTTCCTTAGGCTGGACCAGGTATGCTAATGTCGTGTACCCGCAGGGTATAACCATGTCAGTAGCCCCCGAGTGTTCAGTCGAATCGTAGATTCGGCTGAGGACTCTTCATTCCTTCGGGTGCAGCTATCTCTGTTTGTCTAGAGAATAATTTGAGTGTGTAGGGATTGTTGATGCGTGTGCCTGACTCTCCCGACAGATCAGGGCCAGTTAAGTGTCTTAGGACAAAACAACACAATCTTCTTCAGATTCGAGTCCCTCGACTCGAACCCGGAACATATGCTGGCGTAATTCAACTCATGCCGCGGAGAACTTACAGGAGTGGAATTCCAGTGAATTTTAAATGATGTACCCAACGCGTCCGTCGGGATTTTTCATCGCGCCTGCTGGCACGGATTTTTACTAGTAGAGAGCAGTCGTGTGCGTTACCAGACCATCAGATGGTATCTATAGGTCTTATCTTTGCGTCGCAGGCGCATCATCCGAATGTTTATCACCGCGGAGGTGTTTCAGGTGGCCAAGAAAGACGTTGCTCACTTAGCGTTAATTAGGGCAGAGTTGCCGAAAAGTTTTTTGCATACCGATCCGAAGGATCGCAGTCGAAGAATTCATAGGGTGCGCGACCAGCGCTCCCTATGGGAGTAGCCCCCGAGTGTCTGTTCGAGTCGTAGAGTCGAGCAGAGACTTTGATTCAGCCATTGTTTGGCTTCAGGTCCGTTGGACACAAATTTTCCGGATGCTTGAATCCATCCTTCCTATGGGATTAGCCCCCGAGTCCGTAGTAGAGTCGCAGACTCGACGTAGGACTCGAAGAATAGTTTCATGGTATAGTGTTTTGATTATTTTTTGGGTGCGCGGCGAGCGCTCCTGATAGGAGTAGCCCCCGAGTAGTTAGTCGAATCGTAGATTCGAGTGAGTACTCTTAGTTGTGTAGCCAAAGAATTGTAATCGTTGCTAGTATAGCTTTTGATGACGTCAGTGCTGACGATCGGTGACCTCAAGCGTCTGCTGCGCCAGAGATGACGTGACTGGACGAACATGGGTCTCACCTTCTGACTTTGAGTTGACCGGTCACGCGCGGCGTGGAGATAATTACGGCGTCGACTCGATTTCCGTGCATAGTGGACGGCGTGTGAGCAACGGTTCGCTGATGTGCTGACACGTGGACGGTCAGATCTTGATGTTGGCTCTAGGTCTTCCCGATGGACGGTCGTCGTGCATCGTCCTCGTCCTTATAATCATTGGGGAAAAGTTAGTTTGTTTTCACCGCAGCCATTCCTGTTTCACCGCTCCCATCTTCTTTGAGCTTTTCTCACTGCGCGCTAGAATTTCCCCGAGCCTTTCCTTCCTTGTTTCTGCGTGCTCGTCGTCATCGCCACCGCACTCCAATGGGGAAGTCCAAGAAGGCCTCCACCGCAGTTGGTACTAGTGTTGCCGCCGGTGGCAAGAAAGGTTCCGCCGCCACTCGCGTCACTGACGGTGGCTGGCGGCGATCGAAGATGCGTGAGGGTGACCTCCGAAAGCTCCGTGAGCGGGGCCTGAACCCGCGGGATAGGGAGGCCGTCAGACTTCCCGGTGACGAGGTAATTCCCCGTCCTCCCGCTGGGTTTCGGGTTATGTTCATCGCCTTTGTCCTTCGGGGCCTTTCCTTCCCAATCCACGATTTTCTCCGGGGATTGCTTTTCCTTTATGGCATCCAGCTTCATCATCTTTCGCCAAACTCTCTTCTTCATGTCGCCTGTTTCATCACATTCTGTGAGTGCTGGCTCGGTATCGAGCCGCACTTCGGCCTCTTCCGGAAGCTCTATTCCGTGAAGAGGCAATCTGGTTCCGATGGCGTTTATCCCATCGGCGGCTGCATCATCTCCCTTAGATCCAACTTTCTCTTCTTCTCCTTTTCTATGTTTGAATCTGTCCAGTACTGGCGAAGGCGACGGTTTTACATCCGCGACTCCACAGTTGCTGGACAGAACTTTGGCCTTTCTCCTTTCGACCCCTCCATAAAATTGAGCCAAAGAGGTCTTGGAAGAACCACATCTTGGATGGCGAGGTGGAGAAGATAGAGGGGCTCTATCATCGGTGGAGGATCTTCAGTTGATTCCGGATAAAGAGGTGAACGGTGTGGATATCATCCGCACCTTACTTAAGCGTCGGGTGCAGCCGCTCCAGGCTAGGGCGCACCCGATGTTCCTTTATTCTGGTCGCCGTGATCCGACTAGGGTTTCGACTGAGGAGTTCTCTAGGGGGATCTCGACGAGATTCTTCACCCGTTGCTGAAGTACAAGGCTGGAGAGGATATCCTGGGGAAGTCGCTGACTCCTCCATTCACCGCCTCTCGTCCGGTTCCGTAGGTGTAGATCTGAGGCGTGCGCGTAGCGCTTTTTTGTCGACTGCGTTTTCCCTTCACTTGTTTGTGTGCTGAAATTTTGTTTCTTTTTGCGCAGGAATTCAAGGTACCGGGCATGTCGCCTCCGCTGCCCGAATTGTTTCCGGATGCACCGGACAATGAGGTAGTGGACTCCATGTCTGAGCTTCCTTCGGTGCGGTCGCCGACCGAAGAAGCCTTTGAGTCGAGTGAGGATCACACTCGAAAGCGGACACGGAGCTCCAACAAATCGTTGGATGCTTCGACACCGCCGACGCCTAGGAACCCGCTGTGCCTTGAACGTCATAGTGGGGGTCATGGGGGATCTTCCTCTCCTATTCCGGCCGTGCCCGTGCGGGTTGTGGCACCGCACCCGCCAGCGAAGCGGAAGAAGGAAGAGAATAAGGAAGAGAAGAAAGAGGAGAAGAAGGGCAGGAGGACCCCGCCTGTCTTCGACTTGAGCGATCTCGACTCATAAGTTTTCTTCAGTTGCATTTTGCTTTCTCTCGTCTGTTTGCTTGTACTTGGCTGACTTTTTCTATTGTAGACATCAGGTCAATTGGTTGTCAGTCTAGAAACGAACCAAAATAGAAAGTGTACATTTTTGTTTGCAAACATAGCTAGCAAATAACCCTAGTCCTAACCCTAGACGGCACCGGGGTGACCTTCCCGATGGCTTTTGCCCCCTTGCCACCGCTGGGAGTGGCGGTGGCGGGGTTATTCTCCCTAGGTGGCGTTCTCCCTCTCTGTGCGACGACATTGACGAAATCGAGTGTGCACGGTGACATGATGCTATAGTCTTCTAGCAATGATCTCGACATGACAACGATGGGGTGGATCTCCCTCCACCTGGTGGTGGCGCGTCCATGACTGCGGCCATTGGATTCGGGTCTTCTCCATCCTAGACGGACCTGTGGGTCTAGGATCATGGCGGTGGGCGTCATGGCTGCGCCTGGTTGCAACAACGGACTAGCACCATGGTGGTGCCGCCGATGATGGGTTGGGCGGTGGTGGTCATGCCTCCTAGCCGCGTGGCACTGTCGTGCTTCGCGGTCTTGTGTGTTGTGGCTGGTGTGTCGACCTGCCTTGCTGGGAGCCGGCTGGTGCTATGGGGGCTACTGTCTTCACTAATAAAGGTGGTGTGGCCCTATTGGTCTTCTTGCACCAAATTTCCGATTTGCTTGATGTTGGCCTCTTCGATCTAGTCGTCGACATGTTCCGGGCTTCATACCAGAGAACGGTGATGATTGGTGTATGGCGCCATTGGATAGTGGATATCTAGATCGGAATTAATCCGGTCACATGCATCCTTATTTTCAACCAGTGTTTCTTCACGGGGGTGTGGCGCGAAGCTTGACTTTCCTATCGGTGCCATGGGACGTGTTTAAGAATAGATTTTCATGATATCGACAAAGGTGGAGAAAGTCATGGTGACTGTGGTTGGAGGTTTTGAAGTTATGGTGTTATGATGTATTGGTTGCAATGGAGATTATGCTGCACATGCTCTTCTTGTGTGTCAGGTGTTTGATGGCTTGCGGTAGCGGCTTTGGCAAGAGGGGGTCGTAGCACATGTGGACACTATTTTTTTGTTGGTGCTCCTTGAGTACAAATTAAAGTTTTTCAGGATGAAAACCCAATGTCCGACCTTCATTGGTTGTACCTTGTAATGAATTTGCTAAAGGCACCGTTTTTCGAACTCACACTTTGTCTAGGGTGAAAACCCGAGATTTTTTATCACGACAATGCTTGTGTATTTTTTCGTTCTAAAAGGCGTTGCTTTTGGAGAATCATTTTGTAGACTGAGTGTTGTATTCAGTGGTGGTTAGAGTGATGTTGTTGCTTGTCTTTCATCACCACGGAGGGGTCTTTGTTTTTATATTTTTATATTTTATTTATTGTGTGCATCCTTGATGTCTTTCATCATCTTGATGGTGCAAAGGCTAGGTATAATTGGTATCTTCAGCAAGACGCCACCCATGATTGTATTCTTGTTTTAATATATTCCCTTTATCGAGAAAAAGGTAGCAAATAAGATGCACAAAGCAAACTATTATAGACATATCAGGCGTATGTTTTCTTATCCTGCAATTATACTCGACCTATTTGTCTTATGATTTTAGAAAGAATAATATAATAAAACTTATCATGCAATCATACTGAACCTATTTGTCTTATGATTTTAGAAAGAATAATATAATAAAACTAGAGTATGTTTATTTAAATATGCTTTATATGCATATCTTCTTTTGCAGGAGGTAAAAAACTAGGAGGTTCGTTTACTGTGTTTTAACCACTCTAGGAATTTAGATACATATCCAATAGTCTCGCTCCACTTTTATATAAATCTAACCCTTCTACGGGCTTACTATCAAACATAATCATCTTCTCCCCACTCGCCAACCCCTGGCGCATGTTAGCCCTCACTCCACCATGCCATGTTGATGTCGCCTCCTAAAGAGGTCCACATCGGACTCCTCCATGATCGTTTCCTTCTACCCATCCTTGAGAATTCATTCTTGGTTCTACTAGTGATGACCTTCCCACCAACCCACAAATATTCTCCTCAAGCCCATCTTTAATTCGCCTTGCCATCGCACCACCACTCCCCTAACCAAGATACAATCACTATCATATCATCTCATCAATGTGAGACGATATGGTAGAGAAACATGAGAATGTTATTTTAGGAAAGCCTTTCCGGTCTATAGATGTAGATCAAGTAACCTTTCTCCACTACTATATAAATCTGCCCTATCACGGGCTTGCCATCAAGACCTAACCTTGAGACATGTCCGACCTTTGAGAAGATGATTACCATTGACAAGACAGGTTCAGGGGTTTTCGAGTCTCTCATATGTCAGCCAAACAGTGCAACTGACATAGGTATGCCCTAGAGGGAACCTACTCTAGCCTACCTCGTTTGGTCCAACGGAAGGTCCACTCGATGACCTGCTAAGGTCCACGAAGACAAGATAGTTCAGCTGATACGAAGCCCATAAGGACACCGACTCTAGACGCGTAAGGCAAGAAAAATCCAAGATTAGATTGTACAAGAGCACCAACTCGGATTGGTACATGAGACCTAACCTCCCCATATATAACCATCTCCTTCCCCTCTCGCTGCCGCCCCTTACGCCTCTTACCCATCACTCTACTACGATCCATTTGTGTCGCCTCCCAAGGTGGTTCTGGCAAACTGCTTTTCCATACTCGTTTCCTTCTCTACCTATCCTTGATGACCTTTTGTTGGAATATCCTTCTAGGGCATCCCACCATCCCACAAAGATTCCTTTAGAGCTCATCTTCGACTGACCCTTTCCATGACCCAGTACCCTCTTTCTCCCCACGATCAAGGTGCAATCATCGTCATCATGTCTCATAATCGTTTCTTTGTTACCCCTCTTTCCAAATCTCTAGTATTCACGTGAACCCTAGATCCTAACTTACATAGATTCATCTTTGCAAATGAAGCTGGACCTGAATCCTAATAAGTAAGTTTCTCTAACTTTTACTACATGTAACTTGGTTAGGATGCATATAATTGTACCATAGTTTTATACAAATGAAATAAATACAAACACAAAGCTCAAAATTAAATAGGGTGAATACCACGCAAAAAATTCTCGATACCTCCTAGGCCACTATGATCATATTAATGTCGGTATACACACCCGTATCTAGATATAAATGCTCAGATTTATTTTTATATTAAACCATGCTCATATAAATTGATTTCCATTAAGTGTCATGATGTATCACAATCTGGATACACGTCTTCCATCCCCGTCGCCAACCTTGATTTCCCCACGATACTTATTTTGGGCCATTTTCTTGGTATTCAATTAATTCTTAGTTGGAATTCCCTCCATAATTATACTATGTTTTACATAAATAAACAAGGAGGCCCTTTTATGGTTTGTAGTCGTCCTAAATATTTAGATATAGATCTAATAGTCTCACTCTACTGCTACATAAATATAATCCTTATGGACTTACCATCAGATCTAATCATATCCCCCTCGTCATCCCCACCTTGGGGCCTGTTAGCCCTTGCTCCACCATGCCATGTCGATGTCTTCTCCCAAGGAGGTCTCCGTCGAACTCCTCCATAATAGGTCGCGTCTACGTGTCCTTGAGAACTCATTCTTGGCCCTACTAGTGATGACCTCCCACCATACCATAAATATTCTCCTCAATCCCATCTTCAATCCGCCTTGTCATCGCACTACCCGTCCCCCAACCAAGGTGCAATCACTGCTATATCATCTCATCAACACAAATATGGTAGGGAAACACGAGAATGTTATTGCATGAAAGCCTTTACCATTTTTATATGTAGATCAAGCAATATGCCTCCAGTGCTATATAAATATGACCTATGGTACTGCTGTCAAGACCTAATCATCTCCTTCCCCTCTCGCTACCATCCCTTATGACATGGACATGACCCTTCGGGTGCCCAATATTGGCATATATGGTGTGGCCCAATAGAAGACCCACTCGATGACCTGCCAAGGTCCACGAAGCCCAAGACAATTTGGTTGATACGAAGCCGACAAGGACACCAACTCCAAGGGAACAAGACAAAGAAAGTCCAAGATTAGACTCTACACGGACACCAACTTGTAACCAACTCGAATTGGTACGTGAGACCTAGCCTCCCCATATATAAAGGCTAGGAGGGTCCAATAAGGAGGGCATGCCACAACAGACACAATAGATCTCCACAACCCACAATAGATATAGACACCTTAGCACACATCGCAAACACGCCAGATCCAATATGCGCACCGTAGCCATCTCGACACCATTGTAATATTTGATTGCTCAATCAATCAATCAAGAGCAGACAAGTAGGAGTAGGGTTTTCCCTCCGAAGGCTTGAACCTGGGTAACCTCGTGCCCTCCTATTTGTTTGTTAGCCGACGAAGTCTCCAACGCGTCGCTCTTTCCAAAAATCCCAAGTCCATCAAGTATGGGCATTGGCGTGATCACCTCACATCACCTTACCCCTCTTACCCAGCACACCACCATGACCCATCGATGTCGCCTCCCAAGGTTGTTCCAGCGAACTACTGCTAAATAGCCGTTCACTTATCTATCTATCCCTAGTGACCCTTTATTGGCTTATCCATCTATAGCATCCCACCATCCCACAAAGATTCCTCTCAAGGTCATCTTTGACCCGCCCTTGCCGTGACTCACTACCCTTTTTCTCCCCACGACCAAGGCACAATCACCGCCATCATGTCTCATCATCGTTTCTTTGCTACCCTTCTTTACAAATCTCGAGTCTTCGCATGCGCCCTGAATCCCAACTTACATAGATTCATCTATTCTCTGCGAATGAAGCTAGATATGAATCCTCTAATAAATAAGTTTCTCAAACTTTTACCCCATGTAACTTGATTTGGATACATATAACTGTACCATGGTTTTTTCTAAATAAAATAAATAGAAACACAACTATCAAAATTAAATAGGGCTATCCTCGGTGCCTCCTAGGTCAATATGACCCTATTAATGTCGATATACACGCCCATATCTAGATTTAAATGCGCACATCCAATTTTTTTTATTAAACCATGCACGCAGAAATTGATTTTCATTAAATGTCACAATGTATCACAATCTGGCTACACGTCCCTATCCCCATCGCCGACCCTGATTTCCTTCGCAATACATGTTCTGGGTCATTTTCTTAGTATTAAATTAACTCACAATTGGATTTTCCTCTATAATTATACCATGTATATTCCATAAACAAAATATCACCAAAATATCCTTCCAGCATAATAAATACACTGACAGCTCGAGCAGGCGGCGACAGAGGTGAACACTCTAACTCATCTAGACCACCCATTTCTCCTCATCTTTTCCAACTGAAAGTTAGGGTTCCTAGCCAAAATTTACAAAACCAATTGCTCACCTACAGAACCCACAAAACCCAAGCCCAAGGTTTTCCCACCGATCCAATACCCCAAAGGCAAGAAAAGCAAAACAGAAACTCAAAAAAGGGGGTGGGTAGAGAGAAGGAAACAAACGCAAAACCAAATGGAAAGGTCCAAAAAATTTAATATAAAAAATAATTCCAAAAAATCCGGCATAGGAAAATCCACCGCCGAAAATATATAAAATGGGAGGGGAGAGAGGCGAGGCGAAGGGGAAAACCAGGAGGCAGCGTCCAACGAGCGAGCCAAGGGTTTTTGAGTACAACACACCCTCCCTCTCCCCCTCCCCCCTCCCCGCCCGCTCCCCCACTCCTCCTCCCCTGAAAATTCAACCTAACCACCAGCCGGGCACCGTCGGGCGGCGCGCTACCGGGATCCTCGAGTCGTGCCCTTGATCGCGTGGTGCAGTGGGGGTTCGATTCGGGGCCTGCCGCGAGCCCTGCAGGGTTAGATCCGGGGGTGGGCCCGCGCCGCCGCGGCGGGATGGCCGCCACCGGCGAGGAAGGCGGTGGCGGCGGCGGTGGCGGTGGGGGTGGGGACAAGATGAAGCTGCTGTGCAGTCTGGGTGGCCGCATCCTGCCGCGGCCCGGGGACGGGACTCTGCGGTACGCCGGCGGCGACACCCGGATCGTGTCCGTGCCGCGCGGGGTGGCGCTGCCGGACCTCCTCGCGCGCCTCTCCGACGCGTACGGCGGCGCCACGGGCCCGCACTTCGCGGTCAAGTACCAGCTCCCCGACGAGGGCCTCGACGCGCTCATCTCGGTCTCCTCGCCCGAGGATCTCGACAACATGGTGGAGGAGTTCGACAAGCTGGCCGTCGCCAGCCCTAAGCTGCGGGTCTTCATCTTCCCCATCTTCGATGCGGCGTCTGGGGACGAGGCCTCTGAGGGCGGCGGGGGGTTCGATGCTGGGTTGAGGTATCTCGAGGCCGTGAACGGCATTGTGCGCAAGGATAGCATCGCAAGTCTGTCGTCCACGCAGTGCTCAGATGGCGGGCCTCCTGCTCCTACTCCTGCTGCGCCTTCTGGAGCAGGCGGCGGCTCCCCGTCTGCTGCTGTCTCCCCCACATCCACCTGCTCCTATGACGCCACCAGATCAGCCTTTACTGTGGCGCCGTCACCGCAGCAGCAGCCGCTTGTTGATGTCTTCAGCAATGCCGCTCCTGCGTCTGTCCCCGTGAAGCCGCAGGAGATTGCTGCTGAGATGAGGTCGGCCCCACAGCCAAACCCGCATCCCCAGCCGCATCCGGAGGCGGCAAGGTACCGGCAGCCACTCTCACAGCTGCCACCACTGCCACCGGTGTTCATGAATGATCATAGAGAAGCCATGCAGGGTCTGAATCAGCCGCCACCGGAAAATGCGACCTGGTTTCAGGACTGCAATATGTGCATGAAGGCTCTGCCTCACGCTCACTCTGATCCAGTCATGAATGATTATGCCAGCGATGTGCACGGTGGGGCTGCGCCTGAGCCAATGCCAGTGTTCATGAGCCTGCGGCCTGAAGATGTGGCGAGGATCATGATGGCAGAGCGGCAAGTGCCTGCTCAAATGGGGGCTTATGGCTACACACATATGCATCCTGTGCAGGCTGAGAGGGAAAGGATGTATCAGCCAAAGATGGAAGGCATTACAAACCCAATTCTGGTTGATCCGGCTAGCTTTCATCAGCACGTCTATGTGCAGCAGCAGCAGCAGCAGGCGCCGTCAACTTATGGATTTAACCATATCCCCATGATGGTCTCTCCAAATTCTGTCCATTCTGATATTAGCTCTCATCAACAATCTATCCTGCATCAATTACCCTCAGGCCATGGACTGGCACAGTATCCAGTGAGTCAAAGTAATCCCAGTAATCCACTTGAAGGTGAAGGTAGTTTAAGTGGCAATTCTAGGCATCGTGAGGATGGACAAGTCCTTAACATGCCGACAGTGGCACCTGTGGGTCCTCCGCCAAGCTATATGGTGAATGTTGACAGGATGATGGATTCACTACGGGTGAGCCCCAACGAGTCTCGCTCTCCCGAACAAAGGATGTATGCTGAGAATGGTTTGCCCCAGAATGCAACACCAGAGTACTTCCAGAGTAACACCAACACCTTTTTTGATGTCAATGAACCAAAGGTAGTCACTCCAACCGAATCAATGCCACCACCTTCTGTGGCCAGTCCTTATATGCATAATCTCCAGCACGCCAATGTTAGCCATATGCCACAGATGGTGAGCATTGGGGGACCGTACCCCAGTTATGTTGCCGCTACAATCGGGCATGGGGGTGTGCCTCCATCAGCTTATGGTGTTGATCTTTCGTATGCAAAAGCCACTGTCAACCCAATAAGTGAGCAGAAGGATGTTTTGCCTGAAGTTTATCACAAGGAAGCTCCACATGAGTCTGTTCCTCCTTCGAACGCTAATGCTCAGGTACCATTACCAACACCAGCATTGTCAAATCATGTTCCAAATGTCGAGCAACACCAGGAATCTGGTCTACCAGGCCAACAGTTGAACAATGCACATGTGCTGCCACCAAGACCTAAGAGGGTACCAAGCAGGGAGAACATCAGCTCAAAGGATGCCCATTCCCAAAATTCGTTGTTGAATTGCAAAGGGCCAGATTTGAATATCCCAGCGGAGGAACAATCATATCACAAAGACGCGCATGCAGAACAAGCTCGGTTTGTCAAAGGTTCAATGCTTAACCATACTTCCAACTATATGTTGCTAGTAAATCTGTATATGTAGTTAATGAGTTGTAAGTTATGAATTCATATTCTTATCTTCATGAATCCAGGCGATGGTATTACTAATCCGGACTTGTTGGGTATGGAGGATGGTCTAGCAGCATTTGAGCCACCACCTCCTTTGTTGAAAGAAGGGCATGGGGCCGTCAATAATACAGTAGATGCGCAAGCTCATACCAATGAGGTCAGGATGAAAACTCTTAGTTCATGTATATCCTGATTTATGTCATCTTTAATGCTAAATAAGATAAATATATGTAGGTTACCAAGAGCAAACCAGCAGATTGGATTTCAGGATTACCAGTTACAGATGAGCTTGGACGCCTGCAGGTTACAATCAGGAAACATATCTTATTCATCATGCGCAGCTTTAATATAAAGCAATATTTTTGTACCAACCACATGTTCATGTTTCAGATTATAAAGAACGATGACCTGGAAGAACTTCAAGAACTTGGTTCTGGAACTTTTGGAACTGTGTATCATGGTAAATGGAGGGGCTCGGATGTTGCAATAAAAAGAATCAATGAAAGATGTTTTGCTGGGAAGCCATCTGAGCGAGACAAAATGGTATACTTTTCAATTTATACTTACGATTTCTTTTTATTTCCTTATGCTTGTCCTTGTACTGATAGGTCCTGAATATTTGCAGCGGCATGACTTCTGGAACGAAGCATCTAACCTTGCAGATCTACACCATCCCAATGTTGTGGCATTTTATGGTGTTGTTCTAGATGGGCCTGGGGGTTCAATTGCCACGGTTACGGAATACATGGTTAATGGTTCACTTAGGACTGCTTTGTTGAAGAATTCCAAGTACGTCCTTTGTCTATATGTCTAGCTCTCTAGCACACCTTTTACAAGTATATGGTGTATCAATCTGTCCACAGCATAATAAGCAGAAACTTACAATCTTACATGAAGTTGAAGAGATTAAAATTCTTTGCACGTGCAGGAGCCTTGATCGACGGAAGAGACTAATCATTGCCATGGATACAGCTTTTGGAATGGAGTACTTGCATAACAAAAACATAGTGCACTTTGACCTAAAAAGTGACAATTTACTTGTTAATTTAAGGGATCCTCAACGCCCAATATGCAAGGTAAGAAGCATAATTCTTCTGCTTTATTTTGGTGTTGGCTTGTTGTACTATGTTGTTAGACTATACTTTCTTCTCTTCTGTATTCTATTCTTGATGTTGGGCAATCCATTGTATATTGACTTTGCAAATTAGGCACTGGCTAGTGATAATTTTGTAGGATAGTAGCCCCTCATACATGCAGTCTGTTCCTTATAGTCATATGGACATTTGGGTCGGCTGTTAGATAATTGCTCATAGATCTTGGACTTTCATGTGGGCAGGAATCTACTTCTGCTTATGCAATTGATGAGTTGCATCATAAACCAGGCACCTTTGATTTAGATTTAGGTGGGGATTATTATAGCTAAACTTTAAGGCACCTTTCGTTGACATTGGAAGGAATATTCTTATAACAGTATAATAAGGACACACGTATATAAATCGTATCCATGTGAAGCAACTGTATTTTCGGTGTATCTACAATCTGATAAAGAACCTGTTTTCATAGACTAAACAAGTAGTACTTTGTCATCCGAAATCTTTTCATTATTGACTGGATCAACATTATTTATGGATAATTAAGGCTTGGCGTTTAATATTTTGCACCGTCACATGCAAATGCAATATTGCCCATGCAAACTGTCGACAAACTGGATCAATCCATGTAAACAAATTGACTTTTATGTCATTTAGGTTAACACCCTTCCTTTTTCGATTTAATTGCAATGATTTTCTTGGATGATGCAGGTTGGTGATCTTGGACTTTCGAAAGTGAAGTGTCAGACACTCATCTCTGGTGGTGTGAGGGGAACGCTTCCATGGATGGCCCCAGAACTTTTGAATGGAAGTAGCAGCTTGGTCTCTGAAAAGGTCTGCTAATCTACTTATATTTCTTCTGTCTCTCTTATCATATAGAGCTTTTTATATCCAGGTTCACGTTTAACTCACACTAATGTTGACATGTTCCCCTCAGGTTGACGTCTTCTCTTTTGGGATTGTCCTGTGGGAACTCCTCACAGGAGAAGAGCCATATGCAGATTTACACTACGGTGTTATCATTGGTGGGTACAAATCAGCCATGATGCATATGTGCAGTAGTAGATAGTCAAAGTCTGACATAAACTGTTCTCTCGTTGGCAGGTGGCATCGTAAGCAACACTCTGCGACCACAGGTGCCCGACTCGTGCGACCCAGAGTGGAGATCACTGATGGAGCAGTGCTGGGCAACAGAACCATCGGAACGGCCAAGCTTTACCCAGGTTGCTGTGAGGCTGCGCTCCATGGCCGCATCCCAGAAGGTGCAGTCCTAGTAGCGGCATATCCGTCGACAACAAGCTCTTCTTCCCATACCCGCGTATCTAGGAAAATCCGGTGCTGATATACATGGCTTTTTCATCCTAGGATCTATCTGTTCATACCCCCTTCATTGTTTCATACCTTGTAATCATAACCGCCAGCCCGTTGTCCGTTTGTCTAGAAGCATCGCGATGTCGTTCCCGGATCGATCATCCGTATTCTTTCATTTATACCCTTGGCTTTAGAGGCGTGCTCCAATAAGCTTAGGTCTACTACTGTCAGTTATAGAGAGTCTGATATTTATATTTTTTTTCTTTCCCTCTTTGTCTCCCCCCCTTTTCTGGGTAATAATCGAGTCGTTTGGTAGTCTGTGGGTCGGTTTGTTGGTCAGTCTGTGAACTTGAAACTGGTTTGTGTCTGGGTGGTAATACAAGTTTTGGGAAACTGAGAGTGAGGTCCTTGCTTGTATAAGTTGCAGCAAGCTCTGCTTGTTTCAGTTTTTTGTGTTTGTGGTGATGTATACCGAACGGTTCAGTGCTCCTTGTAAAAAAAGATGCTCCAGTTATTTGATTCCTTTGTCAGGCTATTTTGCTGTTCGGTGTGTGCCATGATGCAATTGCTTGTACTTAGTATCTCTTCTCATGTGAGGGATAGCTGGAGTTATGGGTGAGCGTTACTCCGAAGGAATCTGTGCACCGGTCAGTGTGTGCCTGGGATCCGATATTCAGAAATAGGGAAAATCTGGCGTTCCCATCGTTGTTCCTCGGGATCAAGCCGAGCATGGGATGGAGCGAAGGCGATGCGGAGTCAATCTGCCCATGCCGGGAGCACGTCGGTCGACGATGCGTGCGTTGCGACTGGAACGGGACGCGCATGTGGTGTGCCTGCCGTGCCGACGGCGACCCGTGATGGCCGGCTCGTCCAACGTGGGCTGACACGGTGCGCGCGTGCACGCCTACCCCAGCAGTCCGGATCCCCCCGCTTCCAATCCCAGATCCAGCCTCGCGAGTCGGAGCACACATCGTGGTGGTGGTTTGTACTAGTCCGCGTGCGCTGGTCTAGATCGTGATCCCCAGGAAACGGGCGTGAGATGTCTCGTCCACCCAACTAACGGCACGGTTAGGCGGGCCTCCTCCGCGAAGATCAGGGGACTCATCTCTTTTCGTTTTACAGCGCAAATCTTTTCCTGTGCGATCTGCAAACTGAATCTGCATGTCTAGGCTCTCCTTTTGGCTTACCTGGTGTCCGGTCTGCTCTTCATACGCAACATTCAGGCCTTTTTTTTTTCAGGTGCGACGTTCTGCGGCTGCGGCCATCTAAACAAAAATAACCCATATAGACAACAAATTTAAATAATAAATCTTCTTCAAAAAAAAATTCACATGTCCTAACCCTTTTGTGCGGGCCGAGCTTGAGCCGCACAAGAGGCTGCAGCTCCAACTGCCACGTTGGCACGCTAGGTCCCTAGTATCTTGTAAATTTGTCTCCAGCCGGCCTGGCGCTTCACTCCTGCCCGCGGTTCGCCGCACGTGCAAAGTAACTTAACCGCTCGCGTCCTCCCCAGATCGACCCATCCATCCAGTTGCATTCGTGCGACGCCATGTGAGATGGAGCGGTAGAGAAGGGTGCAGCGCCTGGCGCCACAGAGAAGCACACAGATAACAGGCGCGAAACTCACAACTATTCTTAGAGCTAAAGTTGTCGCGTCTATGCTCATGTTTGCGACCATTAGTGGTATTCTCATAGCACTCTTCTTGAACACTTCTGGTGACCGGTGATGCCTGGGATAATGCTAAGAACTACATCAAGACCGCTGCAATTACTGGTGGTACGTAATTTTCTAACTTGTATGTTGCATCCGCTTTCAATTTTTTGAACTCGGTTTTTCTCTTTGTAATTGTAATGTTCTTTTTTCCTATAAGTCACCGCTGCTACGTGGACTTACATTCTTTCGATGTTTTGTTGTTCTCAAGGATCACTGGATCTGTATTAGGGGGAAGGACCTAATTCACCTGTGCTTACGGTGTTCGCACCTAGCTTCGCTTCTCAGCCTCCTCGGTGTGTGTGTGTGGATGTCTTGACTCCTGTTCGTTATAACACACAACAGTGGTCGGTATAGCCTAGCACCAGACATGTGCTTTGCAGAGTCAGACCGAAGGTGCATTTGTAAAAAAAAAATCAACGGAATGGTCCTGTTGCTTGTAGGTATGTCTGGTGCACGTAGGAAATGCCAGGCTCAAATTCTTATTTTTTTTTCCATACAGTGCCCGAGGAGATCGTGAAATTTAGAAACATTAGGGAATATGAGACATCAGGAATGAGGGCGGCGGTGATCCGTGGATGATGCCGCTGGCAAAGACCGTGCGGTTGACGGTAGAGGCAGGATCTCATCCCATCGTGCGGTGGGCGTCGGTGGGGGCCTCCTCTCCTCGCGTGGCAGGAGCTCCTAGCCGGCAAGCCATGGCTGGAGGAGAAGGTAGCCGGGGCGGCGACCTCACGATCTTGGTGGAGACCGGCGACGGTTGTACGCGGGAGCTCCTAGCCGGCAAGCCATGGTTGGAGGAAAAGGTAGCCGAGGCGGTGGCCTCGGGATAATGGTGGAGACGGGTGCCGGATGTATGTGTGGTATGTTATCACCAAGACCTGCCCTAAGTATGCCAAGAAGGGTGAGATCCTGATCTACGCTTGTGTGTATATGTGGTATGTTATTACCAAGACTATATTTGCTGACTGTAAGAGCAACATTGCTAATTGGCACTGGAACAGGCAACATTGCCGCAGATAATAGACACGGAACTCACTATGTGCTTCTGTGCGGTGCCAGGCGCTGCCCCTTCTTTGCCGCTCCAGCTCAAATGGCGTCACACGACTACAACTGGATGGATGGGTTGGGCTAGGGAGACCGAGAGCGGCTAAGTGCGCCATGAACCACACTTACGGAATTGGAACCCATCATGCCAACGTGGCATTACAGGATAGGAACCCACCATGCCAACGTGGCAAATAGTATGGGAGCCGCACAAAAGGATTAGAACATGTGAGTTTTTTTTGAAGGTTTATTATTTATATTAATTGTACAGATGGGTTATTTTTGTTTAAATTGCCTGTGGCTGCTTAAGGCCTCTAGAAACCTTTCTGGCGAGAAAACAGGCACAAAGAGATATAGCAGAACAAGAGATGAACTAACAGACAACGCGGCGAATTCACCAAGATCAATATACATGTATAGGAGTACATGAAAGTATTCACCACCAGACAGCCACACAGATCACATAGCACTTACAATCCCACGGTTCTGCGACGTACACTTCCACAAACACATCACGAAATAGAGAGCTACAGAAACAAGAAACACATGGCAGAATGGCCGTATACACTCAAAGATACCGCGCCTCCAAAGACACAGTACCGTCACAACAGCTACAAATGCTCACCGAGCAGCACCAAATGGTGAAAGCTGCTTTCTGGTAAGAAGCTAACGTATAACACAGTTAAATTACAACATTACATGTTTTTTTTGGGGGGGGGGGGGGGGGGGGGGGGGGGGCGGGTACACGTTTTGGGTCCAAGAAACACCATGGCCAAATGGTCGTTCCTGGCAGAATAAATATATCAAGCACGATGGAAGTGTTAATTTACACATGTGTGTTCTTCTCCAACCTGTGCCCTACCAAGACTGCTCCGCGTTGCCATCACCTGCGTTGCTTCTATTTTCATGAATTAAAAACGTATCGGGTTTATAAGAGATATTTTCAGGCAAAAAATTCGTGAAACCGTACCTTTTTCTCTTGCTTTTGTCTGATGAGGATGAGGTAGGGTTGCTGTGCCAGTTCCGCTTGCGCTGGTTGATGAACCAATTGTTGATCTGCTTCAGTTGCAACCCTGTTTCCTGCACCAGGCGGGCCTTGTCCTCCTCCTAAGCAAGCACCAGAGATGATTATCAGTAGTGGAACAAAAATTGCGGGTCAAAAGGTCGTGATGGTATCTGTCAGCTGTCACGTACAGTTGGGTATGGCCATTTTGCATGAGCTTGCCACCAGGCTTTCAGAGTAGATGCTGTGTCTCCTGGGAGCTTTCCAGCTCTTCGCTTCCGAAGTATCTCTTCCCTAATATCCACAAGCTTTTCTCTGTACCCCTGAAAGTCCGTAATTTGGTTTTAGAGCTTAGAGAACAACAACATGGTAACAACTTGACTAAATTGGGAGGCTCTTGTTTTACCTGTTTAAGCTCATGCTTCAGCTCTTGCCTTACACGCTCAACTAAGGATCTCTCACCCTCGGTTAGCATTCCAAATCCCATACCATCTGATACGTCATTTCCATCATACATGTTGCTCTCACTGTCGACCGGATTGTCTTCATCGTCAGACATAGTTGCCCCGGTGCCTTCACCAGGAGATGCCCCTGCAGGAAGAACTGATATTAGCACAACTCAACATTGGCCCAATCTCTGACTTATTTTGGTCACGTTAATATTTGTATCAGTGTACTTTCTCCCAACACAACACTATTGTCTGCAGACACACTTCCTTGTTCAAACATATGCCTCTCCAGCGTAAACTAGTGCAAAGAGGTTTTCTTCCAAATAAATCATGCAAAGTTGTGATGCCCACAACAATGAAAATTACCCCCTTCGGTTTTCACAGCACATCAGTTTTCAGTTTGTGAATGGATATTGTCATGGTTTTCTCACAGGTGCGTGCCCCCTGATGCCCACAGGTAGAATTGTGGCAAATATTGGCTAAATAAACGCCTTAGCAAAGTAAAAATACAACAGTGAAAGTATAAAAGACAATTGTATTTTAATTTTTATATAAATACAGGTGAGCTCTTATTAACATAAAAAATACAAATCCACTAGAAATATTTTAAGCGCTGTAAGTGCCTTTTGTAACCATGCAGCGTTCTTTGATAATATAAACTTCTTTGCACTAGGTAAGGGGCTTCTATTCCTATATGGATGAGTTATTATTTCTTCCAATTTTCGTTTTGTAAAATCAATGTACTACCACTTACTCTAATGGTACCTCCCGGTCAAAAAAAACTCTAATGGTACCTCTTATGTGATCGTTCCCTGTTAGATAGTCCATGACTGTTCTGTGTGGAAGTTAATTGCACTAAATGTAGTAAGAATTTTTTTTTCAAGACAACTTAGTCAAGATTATGATCCCTAGGTACTATCAGTTCAGTTGCATGGTTGGTACAACACAAGATTGATGGTCAACTGCTACATATTCTGAACTGAAATCTCAGAAAAGCCAGGTTCAACAACCAATGTCTAACTCCTGTAGTCTTGTATCTAACAATACATAAGGAACCAATAGTCCGATGCTACTGTAAAGGTGGACCTAATTTGTATCATAGGACTACAAGGATGTAAACAATACCTATATTTTTTATCAAGGAATTGCAACAATAGAGGAAAATGGGTCAAGTAATCAAGCTCTTTCTAGTCAAATTTTGTAATAAGGAGCTATTTTGAGCTGCGTGCACTCGTTCCGTGCAGAGGCCACGAGTAATAAAATCCTCCTTTAAAAAGAAGTTGATGCGGCTGAAGAACCCATAAGACGGTGCCCCTCAAAGATTTAACATGATACTTAATGTGACCATGAGTAAGAGTAAATAAACTGTGAATTCACAAGCATGTATGGTACAGACTGTAAAAATCCTTCTCCTAGAGAACATAAGAAGCACATATCTTGCTGTGGAACTCCATTGACTAGAGAAGCTCTGTGGTACCTGTAAGACTCTGCAAAGTTTGCTCGAGCTCCCAGCAAGCCATGACTGCTTCCATGGCGTGAACGCGCACATGCTGCTGGAGTTGTTCCTTGAAGGAACAAAGGAGCAGTACATAGTGTGTCTGCAAGAAAAGCAAAACATTTTTTAGGACATAGACAAGGCAGGGGAGCAATACGATGCTAACTAAGGAGGATTGTCGTTTCCAAGGCAAACAAATTGAGCTAGTGATAAACAAAGGGACGCGTGTGTAGTTGGTAAATAAAGAGGAAGTTGCTCCAAACCATGTCAATCAGAATTAAAAAATCATTTGCAAGTAAGACGGAGTTATAGCATCTTCAATTCAAGAAAAAAATTTAAGACTAGTAGTAATCCGATAATCTCATGTGTATAACTAGTTAACACCTTATGAAATCAAATTTCAATCCTAATAACAAGAAAAATCTAGTAGCGACCCCACCCCATATATATTCCCCAATTCATCGCACCACACACACAGTGTTTCCTAAATCGTAGCATGACAATCAGAGCAGGCGCAAACCAGCTCCACGCGAGGAGAATTCGTCCGGACAACGGGAGTATGGAACCTATATTATTATCCAGGGCGAAATTAGCGCGGCGCAGGGTGATGAGGTGTGGCGCTCACCATGAAGAGGTCGAGCTCCTCGCCGCCTGAGGGCGCGCCGGCGGGGTTTGGCATGGGCGGCGGGGCCCGCGCGGCAATCTGTGCGTCGATGCGGGGCAGCTGGTCGACGGGGGTGGCGACGCGGAGGCAGGCGACGTGCGCCTCCAGGAGCCGCTCGTACAGAGGGTGCGCCTCGATGGCCGACTTCTCCCTCTCCCACCCGCCCCCGACAGCCGCGAAGCTAGGGTTCCCCGCCCCCGCCGCCGCCGCGGGGTCCATCCCCAGCGCAGCCGCGGCGTGGTCCTGGTGGTAGTGGTACGCCATGCCCGGTCAATCGATCGATCACCCGGCGCGCGCGGAGGTCCGCAGGGTACGCCGCCGGCCGGGAGGCGTGGAGGTGACCGAGCGCGCGGCGCGGCTCGGCTTCGAAAAATGGAGTGGTACCGCCTCTGAAGTCTGACCTCGGGGGAGAGAGAGGGCGAGAGTTAAGAGGAAGAGTAGACGGATGGGTGCAGCTAGCAGTGGGAAGGAGGGGACCGCGCGGGTAGAGGAACGACAGCCATATGTATTCGGCGCTCGCACGTGACACATACTGCTTATGAGAGCGAGTGAATTTCACACTAGGAAACAACTTATTCATATATATAAACATAATACTACTCCACAAATATATATTATAAATGTATAAAGTGATATTTATGGTTCGGAAGATCGTATGGTAGGGAGCGAAGGCTCGGTCGTAGATATTATTGCTTGATGCTTGAGAAGATAGGGATTGACTCCCGACGATGTAGAGATGACGTGGAGGGGGCTCGCCGGTGACAGGCGGGCTGGTGGGCACTATCTACATCTCCTGGGTTTAGAGAGATGACATAGTCTTCGTGAAAAGGGTAGGCATGAAGAGGCCGATGGCGACTCAATAAACGATAGAGTAAAAGGAAGAGGGGCCAACAACGGGAGGATGCGTCATCGACTAGGTTAATTGGGGAGGCGAGGCAGGTGGAGGGAGAGTTATGGAAGGAAGGGAGATGTAACATGGTGGATTGAGAGGGATCGAGGAGAAACTTGGTGGAGGAGGGAAGTGGTGTGATATGCATGCCTACTATGTCGAGTACACTTGTCTTTTTGAGCTTGTATTATGTAGAAACATGTATGCTCTTACAACGAAGCCCACATCGATGAGAAGATACAACACAGCACACCGATTTATCTTTCTTTATTGGGAGGGATCAATTCATCTATCATGTATGTTTGTAAAACGATCAATGTTTTGAACACTGACATTTACATGTTCTGCATTCAGTTTGATCCTTATTTTCTAATTGTACGAGTATAAAGTAGCAATTTTATTGAAACTGTGAATTTATGTTTTTCCTAACCTCTAATGTTTCGATACTAGTTACACCGTAGTTTGGAAGTTATAGAAGTTTCATGAAATGAAGTCATACGTGGTTGTACTTCTCGATAACAGCCAATGCCGGTGCCAAGGGATTTTGGTATAGTCGTTTTTTTGTTGGCAAAAAAGGCATAAAGCCATATATTATCTGAAATAGGTGTTTACAAGAATATCCTTATAAAAAGAAATAAAACATAAGTTCTTATCCAACACCATCTTCCCACCGTATCCCTTGACGATGTGCCGTGAGTAAAGCTCGATGATGTCTCCTCTGAATCTCCGACGTAGCATAGCTCGTGTCTGAGAAAACTTGAAAAAATCACAAAAAAAATCTTTTAAAAAGAATGCAGTACTCATTCGGTCGAAAAAAGGAAACCGTAGATTTTTCTAAATTTAAATATATCTCTATACGCTAAAATCTCTGACACTAAATTACTTAGATATAAGAATGTAGACAAATCTCGAACTATGTTTTTTTTCAGAGACAAGGGAGTAGTAGATGCTATGAATTTGACAACACGTCATTTTGATCCTGGAACCACTATCTATGGAGAGTTAAGCCGGGCGGTAATAACAAGACAACGAACGAAAGCCACACACACATACACACGTTATGATGGCTATATATCTTGTTTTCTCTTAAAAATGAATAGCATGATGACAAATTGGCAGTGGCGTGGACCACCACGTCGTTTTTGCACAAAGCTGAACATTTGGCTAACCCTTGCAGGCTAATAATTAACTACTGGTGTTAGGGCCGGCCGATCGATCGATTGATCGACCTTTTCCCTTTGTCGCTTTCTCTCCGGCCGTGATCCGCAAATCAAATTGGTTTTTTTTCATGTATTTTTACATGTATAAAGATTAGAAGAATAAATTGTGATTTACATGTATTTTTGGGTAATGAAAGCCGATTTACACACATACTTCTCCATTTAGAAATATAAGACGTTTTAGATTTATAAAATAAACGTATCTAGACAACTTTTAGTATGTATATTCAAGTAAATCTATACACTAAAAGATATTTAGATACATTAGCTTTATAAAACTTAAACATCTTAAATTTTCAAATCAGAGGGAGTATATATGTTGCCAAAGAAAATAAATCGCTATCTCCCAAGATGAGCATCTCCAGGAATTCAAACCGGCGATGATATGGTTTGCAACCGTACTACTAGCGTATTATATAATGCGATTTTTTCTGAGAGAAGAAACGTGTGCCGTGGGCGTGGACGCGTCGTCTCTCTGGTTCTGCCTTTGCCGTCGCTGTTTTCTTTCCCGAACAAGTTGGTGAGGATCGCTCGCCCATTACCCAGATGTGGAGGAGAGGGTTCAAAGCGGAAAGGTCAAGGGGCAGCGGCATGGCGGCCGGCCGATCCGATGGGACTTTGAAAGAACCGCGAGACGATATTTTTTCTAGGGGTCCGGTCCGGGTTTCGGAAAGCGGGGCGGGACAGCGACGAGAGACGGAGGACGGACCACGGCCGGCGGGGCCGGGGCGGCCCACGTACGGCCTGGTGGTGGTGGACTAAGAGGCGACCGGGCGTGCAGTCGGAGGAGGAGGCCGACGCGTCGGCGGCAGCGCCACCAGTTCTGTTTGCTTGTTCCTAGTGACCCGTGATGCCGTCTGACGATGACGATGCTTTATATATATCACGTTTTTATTTTTCTCAAATCTTCCGCTACGGTTCAGGATAGCAATGGGGGTCGTCCAATCCCACATTACCCGTGGGGATTTACCCGACCAATGGCCAGGGACGGTCAAATTGTGCACTTACTGCAAGTATACCATTTTTTACCAAGTACTGTAGAAGGCAATATTTCATGTGCAAACTTCAATGAAAAAGAATGCACTCTTATTTGTCGCGACTTGAGCTATAAGACGATATTTCAAGAACAAGTCCAAAGTGTGCTTGTGTGCCAGTTGATTGTTCAGCCTAGGAACATGAAAGACATATTTGAACGTCACTACCGGAAAAATTATCGTTGCCGTCGTCCCCATTCTTTGTCATGTGCCAACAGGCCCAGGAACACGGCAAAGCTGATCTCTGCCGTATACCTAACGGCGAGGGCACACGGCAAATATTCTGCCGTCCACTCCTGCCGGTTGGTGCCCCTGTGGGGCCGCGGGGCCCATGTCTTTGTCGTGCACAGATCAGCTTTGTCGTGTGTATTCGCCTGTATACACGGCAAAGAATTGTTTTTCCCTTTTTTTATTTAGTTAGCAAGGCTTTTATTATATGCATGTTAGGTGATGTTATTTCATAGAATCATGAGCACACACATATGAATAGGTTGTTGTGGTCTCACTATATCCCCCTTATACATTAGGTTTCACCGGAACACAGGGAGTTTCTTCCTTGTATAAGTTCAGAACCTTCACTTTTATGTTGGAGCGCATGCATGCGACGGGAAACACATGCACCCAGAGACTAGTAGGTTTTGTATGTTTCAACATAACACTACACTTTCATGCATGTGACACAGCAAAAAATGCTCACACGGTATATACAGGGCACACGGCAAAAGTGTGGCGGCACAACAAAGATTAAAAACACACGACAAAGCTTGTTCACGGCAAATACCCGCTAGCTCCGTCAAAGGGACGGAACCGTCAAGTCGCTTTACTTTGCCGTGCAGACGCAAAATACACACGGCAACACCTTTACCGTGTTTTGGGTGCCTAAACACACGACAAATTTCAAGGTATAATAGTAAATTCGCCCTCGTTAAGATAAATTTCAAGAGATAAAAAAGGTAAAAAATTTAGTATAAATAAATAAATAATAGCCATGTATGAGTCCAGCCTCGGATCCACGCCATAATAATCCGCTAACCTCTTAAACATGTCATCATTTACTATCTCTAGCCATGTCGCCTTGCTTAAAACTATGACAACACAACATCGCTTCCTTGATATCCTCAACACTGGAGTTTGGGTTAACCAACAAGTCTGGCATTTCTCCTACTTGATCCTTGAAATGATACTGGGGCTCCGTCGTTTTTCCGGAACAAACCGATGGTAGGCCAACAAGTACATATTACGGTCACAAATCAACAGTTGTATGATGGCCACACGCTTATTGGTACTCATAAGCCTCACTATGGGGTAGCTTTGGTTTCTTGTCGTCAGGTTGGCTGATGGTTGTCATGCGGCCGCCCTTGTATATAGCTGGGCAGCCGAGGAACATTCCTAGTTTCTTTCAATGTAAAACATCACACAACATGTGTAGTCTTCCGTCAACATCCAACTTCATTACAGGGCCCACACAAGATTGCTACATCTATGCATACATATATACTACATCTATGCATACATATATATTTTGAAACGACAAGGTCGATAACTTCATACACTTGTACATTTTCTAAGAAAAATAAGATTGGAGCCGGACATATAATATTATTTCACAAAGAACATATAATTTTAGAACATTTTTAACTCAGTCCCTAAAGGGATTCACATAGGGAAACAAAATAAATTCGACCTACGAAAACCATCAAGATCAAACTATGGACACCAACAGTGCAGTGGAGATTCGTTTGTTGCTGAAGTTCTTGATAGAGAATCAAAAGTATGATTCCTCTACAAGTATCCATGCATATGTTGCCTTCAATCCAGGAGAGATTTCCTGTCTAGGGAAAAGAACTACGAGGTTCGTGCAACCTTCTGGCATATGTATATGAGAGAGAGAGATCTCTTGGGGAAGGAGAGGTGCAACCAACGAGCAATAAAATTGCATGCTCTAGGTTAGACCCTCCTCTCTTTTATGTATGAGGGAGAAGGAGGGGTGCACCAAAGCACCCCCTAGGAGTTGGCGGCCAAAACCCTAGTCGCCCCCTTTACTTTCCCTCCAAGATGATGGGGACGCATGGGATATCCCCCATACATGGTGCATGGCACATGTGGGCATCCCACATGGGTCCCTATTATTATTTACAATAAATTATAAAACATATGGAAAAAATGATTCCCTAATTAATTGGACTAGAGGTATATTAAATATAGAAGTACATACACCAATGTTGGAAAATGTGATGCCTAAATGACGCTTAAGCATGCTTAGGCACTACACGGTGGGAAAACGCCTTGCTTAGGGCAAAGACAGAAGTCTAGGCAGGGAAAGTAAGAAATAGTCTTATTCCGAAATAGATCATGCTATATTGTAATGAATAGACAAATGAATCATATTACAATCGTATTTGTTAGTATTTTACTAATTTACATACTTTAATTAATGTGTATTCACATATAAGAACTCATGTACTTGATGGTAAAAACTATAGGATTTATTTGTTAGAGATATGCCGTAGAGGCCAATAATAAAGATGTTCTTATTTTTATATGTCATATGTTTATAATAGTTTTATACCATGCTATATCTATGTTAAGCAGAAACATTAACACACGTGTGTATGTAAATAAACAAAGTCCCTAGTAACCTATAGCCGACTAGTTCGTTGATCAACCGATGATCGAGGTTTTTCGATCACGAACATTTATGTCAATTGACAACGGGGTCATGTCATTGGTCGACCATAGTGTTATGATGATATCTAGTCATAAAGTTCAACATTGCAATATCTAGTAAACGTAGTAACTCACTCCTTTGACTGTGAGATCATATCTAATCACTATCACCTGAGGTTGCTTTAACTGCATCAACCGTCACACCATAACATGGTGATCATAAAGATGTCTATAAGGTATTGCAAAGGGATAGGTTGAGGCGTATGCATCGAGATCGGGATTTTCCCATCTAGATGACGGATAGATACTCTAGGCTCACTCGACGAGATTACATCTATGAAGGTTGCAAGCATGTGGGATGAAATATCACGAGAACAGGTAAATGTGTTGGTAGGTAACAAGATCGAACTAGATATGTCGATACCGAAGATTAGATCTTGGACAAACCAAGTATCGAAGAGCAAAGAGAATGAGACTCGACGTTTAAGGTTCAAGCGATCAAGTAATTCATGGAATGCATGAGGGGCATCATGGATTTCCAGATCCTGTTGTTGATCATTGATTGGAGAGAAATCTCAATCATGTCCGCGTATTCCCCAACCGTAGGGTGACACACTTAAGCAGGAGCATATTTATCAGGTAGGCTTAGTTAGGCTGAAGCCTACCCTCTAGTTTTGCAAGAAAAACTATTGATTATGCATGCTTAGTGCATTTAAGTGTGGATACAAGTTTCAGTTTTGCTACACGGAGGAAAGAAAGAGCACTAAAATAAGGCAGTTAGTGATTTTGACCTGTTGGTATGAGCACTAGGACTTTGCTGCATGTGGGAGTACAAGGCTACATGCCCAACTATGGCCCAATTGCAAGAGTGATCAAACGACGTTTCAGAAGCTAATTGAGTGTTCTATAAAAAACATCTAGCTGAAAATTTGATTAGGAAATTGATGGACTGGCCGAGTGAGAGGTCTTCAAAAGTATACAAATACTAAAATAATAAAAAGCTTCAAAGCCATTAAATCGTTTCCAAGGGTTTTTATGTAATCACCATCTTC
The DNA here is from genome assembly GCA_916181665.1 of Avena sativa. Classification (NCBI taxonomy): domain Eukaryota; kingdom Viridiplantae; phylum Streptophyta; class Magnoliopsida; order Poales; family Poaceae; genus Avena; species Avena sativa. The sequence continues at coordinate 460,132,806 of OV702299.1, read as the reverse complement.
AACTTACTATCGTGTCACTTATCTTTCAAATTTGGATGCCCAGGTTAATTGATGTTTGGCGCAATATTCTAAGTTGTGTGTTACCTTTTCTTTGTAGTATCTTAGTGTTTCATAATTTTACTTCCTTTTATTTCTATGCTATAAATTAATGCGTGGATCTCAACTGTAAAGAAGACTAGATCATGTTTTCCATATTGACATCGGTTTAGCTTAGTGTTTTGTAATTTTGAGCCCACCCTCTAATCTTATCCTAGATTCACCACTGCACTTAAGGGTAGATATGTTTAGGGTTAATCCGAGATCGTAAAAGAATAGAAAAGAGAGAATCGAAATCCTTTCGGGAGAATCCGAAGTAATCGGAGGGGCTCGAAAGGTGTTTCGAAGTGAAACGAATTAAATAATGTCATTTAATATTAAATTAATTAAAAAAATATTTAACAATATATTTAATTTGATTAAAAAGGCATCCTACCTACGTGGGCTTTCTACGGTGCCCCGTGATATCTGATGATGATGCTTTATATCACGTTTTTATTTTTCTCAAATCTTCTACGGTGGTTGAGGTGTGTAAACAGCTGCAAGATGGTGCAAGGACGCCGAAGAGAGGAGACTTTGCCGTCTGTGTTGACAGAATGGTTTGGCACCCTCCACCGTATGGAGGCATGGACAGGAGCATACGGAGCACCTCTCGCATGGACCACCATAATTCTTTCAGTTTTTTTTTTTTGAGAAGGAACACATATATTCCATTAGCTAAGAGGCCCGGTGGCGCCGGCCGCCAGCACCAAAACAAAGTCAGGTACATCGTCCATCCACAAGTTCTTGGACTTGGTACGACTCGCACCTATCACCGCAACGGCGTGTGCAACCTTATTACATTCACGAGGAGAGTACATAAACTGGACACGAGTAAAATTAAGTCGGCAGAAAGCTCTGATGTCCCTGTATATGACTCCCTCGGCTGCACGATCAAACTCGGTGCTCTCCACAGCTCGAACCAGATTAGCCGAGTCTGTTTCAATGATGATTTGTGTTATACCCCAGTCTGATGCTGCATATAGCGCTTCGGCACAGGCTATAGCTTCTGTATATGCTGCACTAGAGGCAGCATTTAGGTGATCTGCACCTGCACCCCAAACCTGGCCCTGGCTGTCTCTTGCAACGAAACCCCACCCTCCATCATTGGTTTGCTGGTGAAAAGCTCCATCAGTATTAAATTTGATGCAACCATCATTGGGTGCCAACCCCTGTCGGTTATGCCTGACAGCCTCTATAGTAGGCTGTTTTTTGCAGTACAATTTTGCTTCTGTAGCCCAATAGTTGATCTGAGACAGTAATTCTTCTAGAGTCCATCCTTTATCCTGAGCATTGATTTTATTCCTACGAGTCCAGCAACGCCACAATGTGCATGCAGCCAAGATTTTCTTCTCTTCCTCCAAGACAAGCAGATCCTCAACCATTGCTTTTGCCGTTTGGCATTCACAGATCCGATCATGAACATCATCAAGTCCCAGCCGTGTCCATGCCTGTCTCACGATCTTGCACTTCAGGAAAAGATGTGCGTCGTCCTCATCAAGACGGCCGCAGCAGGGACAAAGTGTGTCGCAGTCTATTCCGCGTCGTTTAATTTTCACCTTCAGCGGAAGGCTATTGTGCGCAAGACGCCAGACAAACTGCTGAACTTTTGGCATTACTGGAATTTTCCATATTGCTTTCCAAAACTGCTCCGACGGCCTGGTATTCGAGCTACCAGGCTGGGGACCATCCCTATTCCTCACATACAGTTTGTATGCTGATTTCACCGAAAACATCCCTTTATCATCATATTGCCATGCAAAGAAATCCTCAAAATCCTCTCGTAGAGGAATTGAAAGGATTGTTTTTGCATCAAACTCACAGAACGTGTTCTGTACTAATGTTTCATCCCAGAGTCGAGTGTTTGGGTCAATGAGTTCACAGACTCTAGTCAAGAGGCAATTACGTCTCTGTGTAATTGGTTTTGTTGCACCCTCACGAGGTAGCCACGGATCTGTCCAGATGTGTATATCAGTTCCGTCTCCTACCCTCCAGATGACCCCATTTCTAAGTAGAGACATGCCTTCCAGAATGCTTCTCCACGAATATGACATACCAGCAACTGGTTGTGCATCCAAGATTGAGCTATTTGGGAAATATTTGGCCTTTAAAACCTGTGCACACAATGAGTCAGGATTAGTGAGCATTCTCCAACCCTGTCGTGCTAGCATCGCCAAGTTGAAGCCATATAAATCTCTGAACCCCAAACCTCCTTCTTTCTTCTGTTTTGTTAAAACCTCCCAACTCAACCAATGAACCTTGTTCTCATTATCCTGTTGAGCCCACCAGAAACGGCAAATCATTGTACTCATTTGTTCGCACAAACCCCTTGTCAAGTCAAAGCATGACATAGCAAAAGTTGGAATTGCTTGGGCAATCGCTTTAATAAGCACATCCTTCCCCACACGTGATAGCATTCGCTCTTTCCATCCTTGGATCCTCTTCCAGATCCTATCTTTTAAGTACTCAAAGATTTTTGTTCTATTCCTTCCCACATACACCGGAAGTCCCAAATATTTTTCTGTTTTTGCTTCCTCACTTATGTTGAGCACTCTCAACATTTTTATTTTGTCCCTTTTACTAGTGTTCCTGCTGAACATGACCGAAGATTTATCAAAATTAATCGTTTGCCCCGAGCACACCTCATACAGTTGTAGTATATTTTGCAGAGTATTGGCACTTGCTTGATTAGCTTTTATCAGCACCAATGAATCATCTGCAAACAATAGATGGTTGAAACTAGGGGCATTGTTACATATTTTGATACCTTCGAGGCTTCCATCCAAACCAGCCTTATTCAACAAAGAGGAGAAAGCTTCGGCGCAAATAAGAAAAATATATGGGGAGATGGGGTCTCCCTGCCGCAACCCTCTTTGAGGCATCACCACATCTGTACACACACCGTTAACCTTGAACTGATACTTGACTGATGTTATGCATAGCATAATTAGGCCGATCCATCTCTCATCAAAACCCATCTTTCTCATCATCTTCTCCACAAAAACCCATTCCACTCTATCATATGCCTTGCTTATATCTAACTTGATTGCTGCAAAACCCTCTTTCCCACTTCTCTTGTTTTTTATTAGATGAGTACATT